>CM062818.1:1110445973-1111169132 GCA_031772625.1 Pinus tabuliformis
CCGCCCGACCCACCCCGGGTGCCCTCACCCACCCACCCGCCCGCCTCACCCACCCTCTGCCCGCCCCGCTCACCCACCCTCCGCCCTCGGCCTCACCCGCCCTCCGCCCGCCTGCTCACCCACCCTCCGCCCTCGGCCTCACCCGCCTCCGCCGCCCGCCTCACCCGCCCACGGGCGCCCTCACCCGCCGCCCACCCGCGGGCGCCCTCACCCGCCCGTCCCCACTCGCCCGCGGGCGCCCTCACCCACCAGCCCCACCCGCCCGCGGGCGCCCTCACCCCCCCGCCTGCCCGCCCTCACCCGCCCGCCCGCTCGCCCGACCCACACCCGGGCGCGCTCACCCGCCGGCCCAACCCACTCCCAAGCGCCCTCAAACGCCCACCCGACCCACCCCCGGGCGCCCTCACCCGCCCTCTACCCGCCCGCCTCACCAACCTCCGCCCTCGGCCTCACCCGCCTCCGCCTGCCCGCCTCACCCACCCTCCGCCCTCGGCTCACCGCCCCTTCGCCCGCCCGCCTCACCCGTCCTCCGCCCGCCCGCCTCACCCGCCCTCGTGCAGGCACCACCCAGGCCGCCCGCGCCCTCGCCCGACAGGCAGGGTGATTCCCGGAATCGCCCTGCCTGCCGGGCGAGGGCGCGGGCGGCCCGGGTGGCGCCTGCACGAGGGGCGCTGTAACGCCCTGGCGTTTGGGCAGGAGCGCGCCTTCACCCGACGGGCGACCCGTGCACGATGGGCGGGCAACCCGGGTGGGCGACCCGTGCACGACGCGCGGGCGCCCCGGGCGCGCGACCCGTGCACGGAAAAACGGAAGGCAGGTTCGAGCGAGCAGGATGACCGGTGAACAGGGACGAGCTGCGAGCAGACAAGGGCAAGCCGCGGGCGGACTGTACACGGGTGCACCTACCCGAACCAGCAGAACAGGATGCGGTTAAGGCTCGGGCGAGCTGAAATGGCGAGTCGACCCGAGGGCGACCCGCACCAAACGGGCGGGCGACCCAAGGGCGACCCACACCCGATGAACGAACCGGCAAACAAAGGCATGGACGCGAGCTGGGCATGGATACGAGCTGGGCATGGACACAAGCTGGACATGGACGCGATCTGGACATGGACGCGAGCTGGTGTGAACGGTAGTGTGGGCGGTTGGGCGTGTAACCGTGAACGAAGGGAGGACGACCCGGGGGGCGTCCATCCATGCGACAGGCGGACAGGACACGACAGCTGAACGAAATGTGACAGCAGGTTGGCAATGTGGCATGGAGTGGGCGCAGCGAACAGCACACAAGTGATGGACGGGTGCGACGATCTCACGAGCTAATTGCGACGAACTTGGGAGCATTCACGAACTACATATGGTATAATGCGAAGAAGTGCGAAAGTTTATAAGGGCAGAGGTCGACCTTGCCTTTAGGCAAGGGCCGACCTGCCCATAAAATAAAAAGGGGCTTCAACGCATTCACTTTGGGGTCGGCTTGTAAAGTTGACACCCCTCGATGAATGAGATAGGATGGCTATAAGTAAAAGGCGTAGAGAACTCATTCGAACAAGCAAGCAATTGGAGCTCGCTCTCTCTACATACGCACAAGGGTAAAAGGACGCAGGTTAATTGCGCACATCTCATGCGCATGAGATAAGTGCGCAAGTCCATTACAACGTTGTCTTGTGGACGAAGGGGGATAAGTGTTAAATGGTTTCGTGCAGGCCGAGTTGGTTACGGCAGACACACGGGTGACACGGTTTAGTGCGCAGGCCGAGTTGGGGAGTTAGTGGCTCGGGCGAGCACACTCCGCCGAAGGTATATGTGCACGTTGTAAGGGCGTTGCCCATATTTGTAAAACGGTTCTAAGTGTTGGCCGCGGTTATGCCCGGCACACTTGTTTGTACTTTGTATTATTGGAAAGCAGTTCTATAATATATCGTTTGGGCGAACTCGTTCGGGAGTTGCCCCTCCCAAATAACATATGTGCAAGTGTTATTGATTCGGTTTGATTACATGTTTATTATGAACAGTTATAATGGTTATGAATGTTGAAGAAAGATTAATGCATTATACTTAATTGTGAGTTGGAATTAAGTTTATTAATGTGGAAGGCGTAGTCCATAAACGTTAACTTGTTAAAAGTGAGCGTTCGGTGGTGCCGCACCCCGCCGGGCACGGTGAAAAAAATTGGCCGTAGACTTGGGGGCGTGACAGGCGCCCTCGTGCAGAAGCCACCCGGGCCGCCCACGCCCTCGCCCGGCAGGCAGGGCGATTCCCGGAATCGCCCTGCCTGCCAGGCGAGGGCGCGGGCGGCCCGGGTGGCGCCTGCACGAGGGGGGGCACCCTCGTGCAGGCGCCACCCGGGCCGCCCGCGCCCTCGCCCGGCAAGCAGGGTGATTCGGGGGAATCGCCCTGCCTGCCGAGCGAGGGCGCGGGCGGCCCAGGTAGCACCTGCACGAGGTTGGCGCCCTCGTGCAGGTGCCACCCGGGCCGCCCGGCCCTCGCCCGACAGGCAGGGCGATTCGCGGAATCGCCCTGCCTGCCGGGCGAGGGGTGCGGGCGGCCCGGGTGGCGCCTGCATGAGGTTGGGCGGCCTGCCCGCCGGGCGAGGGCGCGGGCGGCCTGGGTGGCGCTTGCACGAGGAGGGGCGCCACTCGGGCTGCCCGCACCCTCGTCCGGCAGGCAGGGTCGCCCTGCCTGCCGGGCGAGGGCGCGGGCGGCCCGGGTGGCGCCTGCACGAGGGGGGGCGCCCTCTTGCAGGCGCCACCCGGGCCGCCTGCTTACTCGCCCGACAGGCAGGGCGACCCTGCCTGCCGGGCGAGGGCGCGGGCGGCCCGGGTGGCACCTGCACGAGGGGGGGCGCCCTCGTGCAGGCGCCACCCGGGCCGCCTGCGCCCTCGCCCGGCAGGCAAGGCTGCCCTGCCTGCTGGGCGAGGGCGCGGGCGGGCCCGGTGGCGCCTACACGAGGTTGGGCGCCCTCGTGCAGGTGCCACCCGGGCCACCCGCGCCCTCGCCCAGCAGGCAGGGACGCCCTGCCTGCCGGGCGAGGGCACGGGCGGCCGGGTGGTGCCTGCACGAGGGGGGCACCCTCGTGCAGGCGCCACCTGGGCTGCCCGCGCCCTCGCCCGGCAGGCAGGGTCGCCCTGCCTGCCGGGTGATGGCGCGGGCGGCCCGGGTGGCGCCTGCACGAGGGGGGGCGCCCTCGTGCAGGCGCCACCCGGGCCTCCCGCGCCCTCGCCCGGCAAGCAGGGCGCCCTGACTGCCGGGCGAGGGCGCGGGCGGCCCGGGTGGCGCCTGCACGAGGGAGGGCGCCCTCGTGCAGGCGCCACCCAAGCCGCCCGCGCCGTCGCCCGGCAGGCAGGGTCGCCCTGCCTGCCGGGCGAGGGAGCGGGCTGCCCGGGTGGCGCCTGCACGAGGTTGGGTGCCCTCGTGCAGGCGCCACCCGGGCCACCCGCGCCCTCACCCGGCAGGCAAGGTCGCCCTGCCTGCCGGGCGAGGGCTCGGGTGGCCAGAGTGGCCCTTGCACGAGGGCGCCGGGCGAAGGGCGATTCGGGTGAAGCGGCGGGGTGGGTGAGGGCACCGATCGGGGGGGGCCGACGAGGGCGCCGGGCCGGGGGCCGGGTGAAGGCGCCCGGAGGTGTGGGGCGGGCGGGCGGGCAAGGGCGCCTAAAGGGGCGGGGTGGGTGGGTTGGAGCGGGCAGGTGAGGGGGTGCGGGGTGTGCGGGTTAAGGGGTGCGAGGGAGGGGGTGCGGTAGGGAGCCTGGGCGGAGGGGGGTTCGGGTGAGGCAGGTGGGTGGGTGAGGGCGCCGGGTGGGGGGGCGGGCGAGGGCGCCAGGAGGGGTTGAGCGGGTGGGTGAGGGGTGCATGATGGGTGCGGGGTGGGCGGGTTAGGGGAGAGGTAGGGAGCCCGGGCGGAGCGGGGTTCGGTTGGGGCGGGTGGGTGGGTGAGGGCGCCGAGCGGACGGGCGGGCGGGGGCGCCCGAAGGGGTGAGGGCGCCGGGAGGGTTGGAGCGGGCGAGTGAGGTGGTGCGGGGTGGGCGGGTGTGGGAAGAGGTAGGGAGCCCGGGCGGAGGGGGGTTCGGATGAGGCGGGCGGGGGTGGGTGAGGGTGTCGGGCGAGGGGCCGGGTGAGGGCGCCCGGAGGGGTGGGGCGGGCGGGTGGGGCGATTGTTGATTAAAATTTATGATATGTTTTCGTTGTTACTTTAAGTTAATATGTTTTTATTATTTACTGATTTATGTGTTTCTATTTTTCAGGAAAATGGCATCAAAGAGAATTTCAGTGAATCTTTCTGGACCAAAGACTCATAAAGGTGCTACTAAAAGAAACATTGGTGAACGAACTCCACCTGAGCTCATGGCTACAAATCTTTCAAGTGCCGCAAGTGATAAGAAGATGATTTCAGACTGGAAGAATTCAAAAGAGGTCAAATTTCCATCAAGAATGTGGTATGTGAAAGAAAGAGAAAGCGCAAATGTGAATATATATCTATATATCGATATACCGAATGATAATGGAATTTTTGAGGTGATGGGAAGAGTCGTAGATATGTGTTCGGTACCGGACACTGAAGTTGTTTATGTACTTACAAAGCTCCCAAGTCACATGAAAGGGTTAAATACCAACTATCATATTCATTGTATGACATGAGCGAGGTATCTACAAAGTTGTGTAGTCAAATCGTAGATGAGATGACAGAAAACATCGTAAGTATTATTATTTATATTTGTATTTTGCGTTTTTTAAAGTGTCTCACTATATTTTTAACTTTGCTTTTTATTGACATATGATATTTTGTTTGGCAGAATTTCGTTGAAAGCTGTTCAATTAAGTTGGGAGGCATTCATTTCATTGAGAATGATATCATGAAAGTTGTCAGTAGTTTTTACTCAGTGTCAGAAGAAAATATGGAAAAAAGGCAAAATGAAGTAATTGATAATGCTACAAAACTACATCCAAAGAATCAGAAAAAAAGGTCTCTGGTGGATAAATCTAGCAAGGGTAAACAAGTTACTTTTGAGAACGATGAAGTTGAAATTGACGATGAAACATATGTTGTCATTACTGAAGATGACATTGGAGCTGAGAAGAGCCATAAAAATCCAAAAGTAACAATGCCCAAGAATAACTCTGGTGGGAATGTTATGACCAAGAAAAGTAGAGTTGATGATTTCGAAGCAGTCATTACCAGCAGTCAAGAACCTAGTGAAACTTCAAAAGAAAGCAGAGAAATCATTACACCAGGAGCTGATTTAGAAGATGGCATTATCAAAACAAACAAAATGTCATTCGAGAGAATTTGACAAAGAGAAACTTAATTGATGGTGGTCGCACATTTCAGCTTAATGTCAGGCAAACCTATAAAACAAGTGAAGGACAATGTCAATATCAAGTTAGAAAGCCACATCATCTGCATGTTCACAACTTGAAGACATTGATGAGGTACAATCCATATGCTCATGTGGTTAGTTATGTGCTTCTTGTTGATCCACTTCAAGTTCCCAACAAAGAAGCATTTGATAAGTCAAAATGTTTTGAATACAATTATTATGTGCTTGGGGGGAACCATTTGTAGAAGCTCAAAGACAATTGATGGAGGAATATCCTAATAACCCACGTTTTGAAACAATGAAATGTATCATTTACGCTGGTTTATCTGATACAGAAGCAAAGTTAGTGGCATGGGATCATAATTCAGATAATGAATATAGGATTTCTATGACTTTCATCCAAAGGGTTAGATTTCTTCATAGTGAATTTGAAGAAAAATGTGGTGGGGATAGGACAAAAGTTACTGCAGAGTTCCGAAAGGAATGTTGTATGGAAATAGGATATCAAATTGAAGAGAAAACCAATTCAAAAGGTGGAAAGGGCAACAAACATAGTGATTTATTCAGAGGTGTTGATAACATTTTCCAATTGGCATTTAGAACTGGAGATGTTTGGAGGTTGATTGATGAGATTTTTGGCATGTGGGAAGACATTGCCATTAAAAACCAGAAGGTCAAAAAGTCTAAGCCATTCATATGTGGCAACAGTAAATTAGCTCCTGAACTGAAGCATCTTCCAGACGATATGACTATCACACCTTGGAGGGCGATGCAAGGAGTGAAAGATGAGAAAATTGTCAAAACAATATTATCTCTTGTGAGGTCAGGGCAATTATCATTGGAGGAAATGTCTGAAGAATTTCAAAAGTAAGTTTCTTGAAATATTTTTATTTATTTCTAGATTATAATTATATTTTAAATAAAACATGTTGTTCTTGGTAGTATTTGTTATACATATCATTATATTAAACTTTTTGTTACTTTATCTATGCAGTCACAAAGTTTACATGAAAATTCAAGAACAAATGGTTAGATTGTTGAATGAAGATAGTTGGGATGATGTCGTACGCAACTATCCAGATTCAAGTTCTACATCAACATTAAAATCTTTTTATCTTGCATTTAAAAAGGTATCTTGATTTATACATTCATTTTTATTCGCCTGTGTACTATTTTTAATTTATAACTTACACATATATTTGTTGATTTTATAAAAGATGAGGAAGGATGATAATGGAGTGCCAGATAGTTTCAAAACCTTTATCGAAAAGATAAAGATCGAAAGACTGAGGAAGCAACGTATTAAGGATATTCAACTTGATCCAACTCTTAATCATTTCATTTGGAATGGGCTAGACACTATTCAATATCAAGTAATACAAGGCGACTGTGAAGACATTGCTAAACGCATACCTAAAAGGGATTATGCCCTAGTCATTGCAGATATTCCCCATGGTTTCAATATTCCAAACATTGACTATGATAGTGACCCTTATACTTATCAAGCTTTTAGTAAAGTGGTTGCGGGATTTGTAGAAGTCACGTCATCACCATTATGGAGATTTGTGACATTTCATTCAGACACACAATTGGCAATGATGTTGTCAAGCTTCAAGGGGAAAACAAATTCAAGGATGCAGCTTACATGGTAAGACGTTTAAAATGTATATTTGATTAATGTTGAAAAATTTATTTATGTACAATTAATTTAACTTTTACTATTTCATGTTACAGGGAAAAGTCAAATCTTCTTCACAATGAAGATCAACAATTTATAAATGATTGTGAGTTCATTCATATTGATAGTTGGGCAAAATATGATAGCCATATGTCTATGATTTTTAATCGGGTAGACAGAAAGAGTCATAGCCAAATACTGAGTTATGATGCTGTTGTGAGAAAACTAACATATGAAGACAAAGAAGCAAAAGGAGAGATAGTTAACATTTATCAAAAACCACAGTTATTGATTAACTATCTTATAGACATTTGTTCAAATGAAGGAGATTGGGTTTTGGATTTATTTTCTAGCTCTGGTAAGTTTTATTATATGGAATTGAATTTGAATATGTTATTTTTTTAATTAATATGTCATTGTACTAATTTAGTTCATTATTTCTTTTGTGCTTGAAAATTAGGTACAACACTAGCATGTTGCCTTCAAAAAGGAAGAAATTGCATTGCAATTGAAAAAGATCTAGTACAATGCAATTTCATTCAGCAAAGAATTAATGCTCTTCAATTTCTTCCAGATGCAATGCAAGAAATTGGGTTGAAGAAATGGGACTTTAGTGAATCACGTGTGGCAAAAAAGGCAAAGGAACCCCAACCACCATTACATGGAATGTTTGGAAAGACATACATTGGGAGTTTTGCAGACATCAAAGACCCATTAGAAGAGGAAAATGAGCAAAATGAAACAGAAAATATTGTGGAAGAGGACAATGATGAAACTCTAGAGGACGAAGAGTTTGGATTACGTGACATTGTTGATTAAATTTAAGTTATGCTTGTAAATCAAGCTTTGCAATGTTTTGACTTTGACATTTTATGAGAAGAATAAACACTCAATTAGGGTTGTTATACGTTCAATATTGGTAATATGTGATTTTTGCATTGATTTTTAAGTTAATCATTATTTTTTGAAAAAAAAGTGATTTTTATTTTTTTTTGACATGAAATTCATAGAAAAAGCTATTATTTAACCATTTTTAGTTAAAATTATCGTATAAAAATTGTGATTTTGACATGTCAATTCTAACAAAAAATTATCAAAACGTGTAGTTTTGTAGTTATATTTATGTTAAAAATGGTTATTTTTATGTCCATTGTTAAAAAATATTGTTTTTTAGAAACAATTATTTCATGTCGATTGAAAAATTAATTAAGGATGTATAAATATGTAGAATATCGAAAAGTCTAAATATTGACCTTCTAATTTACAAATGCAAAACAGTAAAAACCTCACGATTTTTTTTTTTTAAATTATAATAAAAAAAAGAAAATGTGAAGAAAACGACCACTTCAAAAATTATCAAATTTACTAAATAATTATTTACATTTTATACATTAAAAAATTTAAAGCCAAAAAACAGGGCTTTTAAAAAAGGAGTGTGATGCAGAATGCTCACTTTTTAAAATCAGCATGAAAATCACTACCATTCTAAAACGTGATGTACATAAAAAAAACTAAAGTGCCAAAAACTATGCTCTAGAAAAAACATGTGCGTTCTGCATCACCCATTTTCAAAATCAGGTCACTTTTTAGCTATCTCTACGAAACGGGTAACAGTATCAGTTCTCGTTTCAAAGTTTACATTGTTTTGTACAAATCCAACAAGACCATCATGCTTATATTGCACCCAGTTTGATCATGAGACGGAGGATTGTCCCACGCTAATAGCGAGGTTTCGCGATAAAGGAGCATTCCAACCTCCCCCGACTCAGAACCTACAAATGATGAGGTCTGAGCCACACGAGGAAGACCTGAATGTAAATATTGTTCTCTGAAGTGGTATCATGACAGGAGATGACAAAGGCAAGCAGCTCGAAGAGGGTGCCTTGGTTCGTAAGGCTCCAAAAAAGGAACCCAAATTTGATTTAGAGCGTGCTAAGGAGACATTCATGGAGGCTAAGAAGAGCCTTGACGATGCCTCCACTTTAGGAAGTAAAGACAAATTGGAACTGGAAAGGGACCCGTCAATGCTCACTATATTTTTTGAGACATGCATGAAGCTCATGCGCAACAGCAAAGTTGTGAAGGGACTACAAGAATTCATCAATAGATGCGCTGGAACCATGCCTGGAGAACCACGCGTAGTCTGGAAGCTCGGGGAGCACACAATGCGAACAGGAAGGGAGATGAGATTGACAGCAGAGATTGGGGAATATGAAATGGATCAAGTGATTTTGGATCTAGGATCAGACACAAACATCCTTCCAAAGCAGACATGGGAGCGCATGGGAAGGACCACATTGCAATGGTCTCCTATTCAATTGTGAATGACAAACAAAAAAAAGATCCTACCCATGGAAGGATTGCATGGAATAATGATGGATATCAAAGGTGAAAGCGCACTTGCAGATTTCAAAGTGATAGAGATTGTTGATGACAACAATCCCTATCCCGCATTACTAGGAATAGATTGGGCCACTGACATGAATTGAGTGATAAATCTAAAGAAGCGCAAGATGATTTTTGAGAAAAAGTCACTACGCGTAGTGGTACCTTTAGACCCTGTGGAAGGATCGCGCTAAATAGAGACAATGCACGACTACAAGAGTGACAATGATCTAGATTGTATCTACAAGATAACTACATGGGAGCAGGACTAGGTGAATCCAACAACGAATGGTAGGATTTCGTGGGAGCATGAAAGCTCCTACACCTCAGATTCGGATGAAGGGATAAAGCAATGGCAGAACCCATTACATAAAGTAACGACGAGAGCTGCAACATGATGACAAGGTCACTGTGCTGCATGACAACAGAGGTAAGAGATCTACCTATGTATGATAGATTAACTGAGGTGGATGATTTCTTAAACTAATTTGAAAGAGAAGTGCCAGAACAACAGTTTTTTGATGCTCTGAAATGGGTACTACACGCTACACCCGCAAGATGGTGGGGTACACATCAAAGAAGTTTTGAAGACTAGCATGAATGCAGAAGGATGATGCTCATGCAGTTTGGAAAGCCTCAGATGTGGATGAAAGCCGAGTATGATGGACAAAACAGCCCGTGCGCCCACCTTTCCATATGGGTACAGGCTTATGGTGCGCGACCTGCACTAACTCACACCATCCTCGCGATAGGAAACATGAACAACAAATAGGAGTGTTCAAGACAATGGCACGAACGATGACCAGGAAGTATGATAAGACCAAGCGTGCAGAATATTATCCATGTGGAAGCCTTTGATAAAGTATGCGAAGTACTGAACACAGTCCACCATGTGAAACAAACTAACTGGGACTTGCACGTACTAGCAGTTCTATCTACTTATAGGACCATGTGCAAAACCCTCACCATGTGGGCACTTCCAAAGCTAAAGTATGAAGCAGATGTGCTGTAATCCCTATGGAGCATGCAAAGCCTAGTCTGTGCATGTAGCACCCATAGACATGATGGTTCGCAAAGCCTGGAACAAGGGATCACAAAGCTGCAACAAATAGAACACATGGAACTTGAGGAAGAAATCTAATAGGGGAACCTTAGACTCCATGAACTTGAAGAAGAAAGGGTATGGTTAAGGAAGAAAAGCGCTTTGATGGACGTGGAGGTCAAGAAGATGGAGGATAAAATAACGAAAGATTTTCTCGACAAAAAGACCAGGTTGGTAAGACAGGGTGCATGCAATCCTGATGATAGGGTTAAGACCTATTGCCGTGAATTGATCAGTCTGATGCCTTGGCTTGGACCGCATATTGCTAAGCATAGTGACCAGGGTAGCGTGTTGCAAATGGTGAAGTGCGCAATGTCGACCGTAACAATACAAGGTGGGGATTCTCTAGGAACCATGATGGAGGATAGGATGGAACTCTACATGGGTGGTGCGACCACTTGACTAGCCAAGGGAAGGATAGTCTTAGTGCTCTAGGCAGTTGGAAGGGAGCACGGGACTATAAACTATTCTACCTAGGAGCTGTGTGATATTGGAGATGCGCATAGAAGCAAAGAGTCACAAGGTCCGTGACCACGCACGGGGGGCTGCGCTGCCGCACGGGTTGTCCAAGAAGCGACTGTTGAAGTCACTATTCATGATGGGATGCTCAACTTGAGGCCAAATGGAGTGGGCGGTAGGCATTTATGACATGATTTATAGGAAATATTTTGGAAAATCTACCGCCAAGAAAGCATTAATGAACCGGAATTGGGGCGAGCGGTTGAATTCAAATTCAAAAAGGCTATAAAATACAAAAGGCTACCCAGCAAACAACACTTGATCATTTGCGAACTGAGAAATTGAGCAGAGCCCTGAGTATTGTGAGCTGAGCGTTGTTTCATCCCCTGAATTCACAAGTGATAAATTGCTACACAGCAACAATGAAAATAACTAAGAATGGTATGGGGTTAGCAGAGGTGACAATTGGCGAGGCCACGTAGGCCCTAACTATGGGGGATGTTCCAGAAGGTATCAGGATTGTGGAAGAGATCCCAAAATCACCATGCATGCCAAGACGCAAGAAGGATAAACAAGCAATGGCTCCCGTATGCATGTGCCCACAGAACCTGCTGCGTAGCAAACTGTCAATGGAGGAGAAAGGGAAAGCTGTCACTATAGAAACAGATCAAGAAGAAGAATATTTGCAGGATCTTACTATCATAGAAGAAGAATATGAAGGCATGGAGGTGGAAACTCAGCCTAGGTACTCTACAATAAAACTACCCGCCTATGTCCCCCTGCGAAAAGGGAAGGCCAAAGTGCCCAAGGATCTAGACAAGACCAAGAGATCGCTCTAGACCCCGCTCCTCCTAGATGGAATTATGTTTGAAGGCACACACCTGATTCGAGTGCCGAGAATGAAATTCGAAGATCAAGACCTCGATAACCACAAGAAGTTCCCTCACCTGGAGACCGGAAACCTCATGAAGCAGAACACCGTAGGGGTGGTGACAGCATTAGAGCCACGAAAGTGGTTGTGCGGAGTGGAAAAGGCTAGGATGACGAACCTACTCTGGGTGCCACATTTCCACCGTGCCCCAATAACTATTTTCATCATCAAGAAGTTTCTCTGCCTAGTGCATGATGGGTGTTTATGGTTGGAGAATCCTATTCCCATCACAGTGGACTTAATTCATCATGTCTCCTGGCTTCCATACAAAGGAGAGGACCCCACGGCCATATCAAAAGGAAAGGAAAGTGATTTGGCCATCGCGGAGGCCATGAAGAAGAAGTACAAACTGGAAAAGAAGAAGAGGGGTTACGCCATCTCTAGCATTAAGGACAAAGCAGTACACACGACAACCCAAATCCTCGTAGGAAGAGTTATGCGCAAGTGCTACACAGATGAGGTACCTGCACCGGTGGTCACACTGTCTAAGTAGTGCGTAGAGGGGGTCCAGTTTAACTGGTCTCAATTCCTCTGCACATAATTTTTAGAGAATTGCTGCGAAACCTAGGAGCATGGTAAAACCTTCCACTATGCATGGTTGTTGCTGTCCATAGTACTCGTAGCAGGGGAATTTCTGAAGGATAGTCAATTCCTCATAATTGATAGAGATTTACCGGACATCGTGAAGTACGCTTCACTCTGGGCCACGAAGGATGCTACAAGGATACACGACAGCAAGATCTTATGGGTGCTCATGGAGATGAACATTCGAATGTGGATCAACCATAAGCTGCGGTTGTCACCCACGGTTTACAACAGTCTGCAAAGTTTTGCAAAATTTAAGGCAGACATGCATAACATATATATCAAGGCACGAAAGGATCCGATGAAGCAGTGGACAAAGCTACCATTTGTAGCCACTGACGACGCTATTTTCAATGTCTTGGAGGCATGGCCTCTGGAATGGCATGCCCCAAACATTGCAGAACTCGAGAGGTCAGCAGCGCAAAAGAAGAAAGGCGTTGCCAAGCTACACATTGCAGAGTTGGCCGAAAGATTATGGAAGGAAATAGCAGTAGCAGAAGTGTAGGCAACACAGGAAGTGACATAGAAAAAAGCTGAGTAGGAAAAGGTCGCAGCAGCAGCACAGGAAGCAGCTGCGAAGGCGGTCGAGGCCAAAACAACCCCTTCACAAGTGTAGGTAGTAGAGGAACCAGAAATAGAAGAAGGAGGTGTGGACCCACGAACCGTGTCCACACCGCTGAAGTGCCAACACCTAGCAGAATGGGCAGGATCGCAGAAGAAGGTCAAGGCTTTGAAATTGTCCATTGACCCAATAACCCTAACTAAGAGTGATTTGCATTACATTAGTGAGACGATGCACAATGTCATAAATGAGGCTCTCCAGGATTTCATGCAGCAGCATTAGACTGTGTTGGGGGCCCTCAAAGTGCAATTGCAGGTCTTACAGGTGTGCCTCCCTTAGGTTGGTACCCTTTCGACCAACCTCGCAGTCGGATCCATGGTAGCAGAGCAAATGTTGCATGCGTGGATGATGAACACAATAGTGTTGCTAGAAGGGGCTCTAGTGACATCAAATGAGGTTGACAGGTTTTCAGTTAGCACGTAGAGGGGTCTTGATGTTAATCTAGCTTCCCTTCCACATGAGACATTATATCTATTGCAGGATGGGATAACAATAGAGCTATGCACTAGGGAGAATCGTGCCCTCCAAGTCCTCATCGAGCGGAAGATAAATATGGAAAAGCTCAGCTTGCAACGTGACAAATTGGTGTCGCAAAATCAACAGCTAGTGCAAGTGATAGACGATGCTTGCCGAAGCACCACGGAGTTGACCATCCCAGCAGATATACTAGTGGAGGTGCAGATTCACAAGTTAGCAACAGGAGTCCGCGAGGCCAGGTAAGAAACGACAAAGGTTGAGTTGGAGCTAAATCTTCTGATCATTGAGCTATGGTTAAAGGCACAACCATTCACTCCCCAAAAGTTAGAGAACAGCGCGCTAGTGCTATCACATCAGGATTGGAGGAAATCAGAGGTGCAGTGCGAGACTACACCAACTTTTTGGAAGAATCACTTGAGGTCCTCACAACTCTGTAGGAGGACCCCAACATCCAGCACTTAGAGACAGAGGTACGAGAACTCCAACAGTAGTATGACAATGTCCAAGGAACTATGCAGACAGTGGTCCTCACCCAGCGGCTTGCGAGGATGCAGTAGGCTAAAGTGCTAAAGGAGCAGGTAGACACGACACGACATAAGGAGGCAGTTCTCAAAGTGCACATCCAGTCTTGGATCAACAAGGCTTTCACCATCATGGAATACATCGAAGGCAAGCTTGTGCACATACAGGGGTTGCACACATTAATGCAAAGATTCACTCTAGACACAGAGGTCTCAGAACAACGCATGCAGTAGATCCAGCAAGAAATAGCTCAGTGCGCTACTAACCTATGTGCAATTTGAGAATAGTTGGAGGGACTCCGCGCAAATATTGCGGCGCCGACATAGTGACTCGAGGGTGAGTCACGATGCTTGTGTTGGGGGCCTGTTGGGCATGGAATCCGCCCCAATGCATGTTTTGGCGCTCAAAGCTCAAGTTTTGACCCAATCTTATTATAAAGCTCCACGAATTGTGGGCGCAGAGCGCGAAAGTATGATAGATTCAGAGGGTTGTCCACCCTAGTTTTGTAATGTAATGTTGGTTAGATAGACCTACCCATGGTCTGCAGACCATGGGATTGTATAAATAAAGCGAGGCTCTAAGTGTAAAAGAGGAAGGAAAGAGATAGGAAGAGAGATTAAGGGAGTAAGGTGAAGTGTGTCTTTGGGTCATAGAGTAGGAGAAAGCTCTGTAGCTGAGTGTGTAGAGGCCTAGTAGTCCACAGCTGAGTGCGTGAACCCCTATAGCTGAGTGTGCAGGGCAGAGTCGAGTCTGTAACCAAAGAAGGAATTAATAAAGACAAGTTTTATTATAATTCTATGTATCTGTTCTTGGGTTAATGCATGTTTGATATAATTTTCAAATATACTATTTATTTACTATGCGCACCTGTACGAATGGTTTATGTTGTTAAGTATAACTTAAAGCACGCAAGTAGGCTAAAATAATAAACTAATATTAGAATACCAGTTAGGCCTTGGGTAATAACGCGAAAGTGCAGCGTTTGACCCCTGAGTAGGTCTGTACGAAGGCAACATATCAGGCTGTGAGGTACGAGATGTTGTGCGAAGCGACTTGTAGATAGGCTCAAACCACGAACCACTTGAATTCATCAGACATCTCCAAGGTGCAGAAACTTGGTTCTATCACCCTCCCATACTACTTTGGGAGAGACCTTAGTCCGCGCTCCAAGAACTATTGCCAAAAGGGCCACCAGTACCTAGATTTGTTTGGCTAACTTAATTTTGAACTTGTGTTAGGCCCCTATAAGCCAACACATTAACTTATCATTTATTACCAAGGGATTGAGTAGACCCTTTTGCCTCAAAACTTCAAACTTAACCATGAATCTGTCTATAGCCAGTTGCATGGTTTGGCACTTATCTTCAAGGTTTAACATTATCCTCTTGGCGAGGACCCTTTTTACTTCCAATATTGTACCTGTCCTATCAGGTCTCTCTAATTCCTATAATTCATACTTATTTTTGGAGTTGAGGAAGTGAATGATCCTTGCAGCTTCCTTTGGCATGTCTTCAAATTCTTCTTTTACTCTTTGTATGGCTTCTATAGCCTGCTTCACTACGTCAAACTGTTCGAAAATTACTTAAATGGATAACCAAATATCATTGGCAGAGTCAATGATATTGGCCCATAATTTTTCCTTAGCCTGTCCAAGGGGTTCCTTCAAAGTCAATTCCTTCTCCAAGCCTTTTATTCTTTCATTCATTCTAATTCATTTATATATTTCCCCTTTGTGCATAATCTGTGCAAGCTTATAGTCAATCTCTATACTAGTCACCTTTTCCTTGAGCTTGTTCATTTATGTGGTCTGAATGTACATGTATTCCATTGCCTTGACCAATTTTCTAGCTTCATCACCTGTTGACCCTATTGTTGTTGAGCCTATTGCTGATGTAGATGTTGTAGAAGCTGGCAACGATATAGCCATTTGAGTAGTAGGAGCTAATGATGCTGCCAAAGTGGAAGGTACTACAGTAGTAACTATTGGGATAACTATGGTAGGGGAAGTCTCCAGACTAGCTTGTTTTAACTACATCAAGTTGTCCAACTCCTTTTCCATTTCCTTCAGTTGATCATTCAATTGTAGAACTAGGTCCATCATCTCCTCCTGATTTGTTTGCCTCTCCAAGACCTCTTTTGTTTACGGGTGCTCTGAATGAGGAAGTTCTAGTTGTTTTTTAAGATTTGTAATGTCCTCATTCTTCTTCTTGATCAATTCCTTAGCTGCTTGGATGTCATTAGGATCATGTCCCAACTCAACTACCAAGTCCTCCAATGACTTGATCCTGTTGTCCTTGGCCTGTGAGGAGGCCTTTTCCAATTTTTATTGGGTTGTAATGTTATCTAATGAATTTTTCAGCTTATGTGCAACCATGGCCTTTCCTGTCAAGGTGGAGTAGATCATCTCTCTTGCCTACTTTTGGAATTCTATCTGGTCAATGGGATGAACATCCTTGGCCAACACCTCAAAGTCCATTTTTCAAATTCAAGTGATGTCTTTGGGCATTGAACAGTTGGCTGCATGAAGGACACTTGCATTTTCCCTACTTTGATGTCAAAAGCTGACATGAGCCTGCTCTGATTAGTTGGTGTGTGCTTGAAGTATTGGGCACATGTTTCAGCCTTCAACTTCTCATTTCTCAACTTGATCTCCTTGTATCAGTCTTTGATATCTTTTTCCTTATCTGCTAGCCTGGTGAAAGAAGAAACCTCAACACAGAGATGTCTATCAATCAATTGAGTGTTAGATGTTGATGGTTGTTGTGTTTCTCCTGAAGCAGCTGCGCCTTTTCTTCTTTCCACCATTGTATCGGTGTCAGTGATTTCCACTGATTCAATGGTTTCTTCCTATTCAGTTACAGGATTCAGTTGGGGCCTTTTCTTGAGCTTAAAATGCTCATCTCTGATCTCCATAGATGAACTAGAACCCTCCTCCCTGTTTTTTTTTCGGTTTCTCTCCTCATTTTCTGGGCTCTGTAAAATAGGAGGAATATTCATGGGTTTCCCTAGTTCTGGAACTTGCAGGAAAGAAATTTAATCCATTTGTTTCTCTACATCAATCAATGTATTTTCTACATCCACTACTGTGTTATCCATGTCAATTAATGTGTTTTCCAACCATTCTAATTGGTTGGAAAACCTCTCAATATCCGGTCTAGGATGGTGGATGAAAGGTCCCAATTTGACCTTGATTCTTAACTTATTGATGACCCCATGAGGGTCATACTACCACATAAATTTTGTTGGGAAATTTAATTGCTTAAATTTCTTTCATTAAATTATCAACCAGGGATACTCGTAAGCTTGTGATGATGCCAACAAACTATATGCAGGAGTAGGCAACTAACTTTATGTCTAACTAAATGATTTTTTGATTCAATATAATATGCAAGGCAAGAGGCTCCTAATTGAGGAGGTCCTAGTTGTCCTTCCCTACAGTATTATAGATTGAAAAGAAATCATTGATTACCAGAAACTTGAAATAAAGAAAAGAGAATAAATTTTAATTGTTGTTCAGATTCAAATAGAGAGAGAGAATAACTTAGTCCCTTGATTGTCCCGTCGTATACTGATCCAAACTAAACTAAGATTCATTCATAAGCATAAGAAATGAAATAACTTAAAACTTAAAAGTAAAAGAATGAATTTCAATTGTCATGCAAATCAAATAGAGAGAGAGCCTAACTTAGACCCTTGTTTGTCCCCTCATATGCTAATAAGATTTTAATTTAAAACCCATTCATCCATCACAAACAAATCCTCAAACATCTAGGAAATTAAATGAAACAAGATCTATTATGAAATAAAATGTTTCTTTGATCCTTTTAGAGTGAGCTCAATTCTCTTCAGAACAAAGTAACAAGCTATTCCATATAGTACATTAAGACAATTTCTATCTAAACCTATAGAATGGAAATTTATGTAAAGTGAAGCTTTATTCTATTCCATCATAAGTTAGATACATGCTCCAAGTCCTACCTTTGGAATGGAGGAGGTGCTCCTATTTATACAAAAATTTAAGCAACTAACTCATTAATGGGGATCCACTAATCCCTCATATGGTTACAACCAATATGAGACACATATTCCTTTATCCATGATTTTTCTCCATGAGATATGCTTGACCCCTATCCCAAATCTCCTTCAAATCTTCAAGAGAATTTGAACTTGAGTCTTGGAGGCCACATAATAGTATCTTGGAACCTTCCAAATCACCTACATATGTCACCAAACTCATTCCACCTTTAGGTATAAGCAAATACATGTTATTTTTTTAACTTGTAATCATAAATTCACTTTAAATACTTGAAATTAATAACTTTGGAAAATGAAAATATAAACCTATATGGTAATGGAAATATAGGGTTATGTAATGATAATGTGATGAAATGAGGTGACAAAATGAGGATAAAGGTGAAAATGGAGTGAAAATGTATGCTAATTTGGCGGCCCAACATACTCCCCAAATTAAGTTATTGCATGTCCTCATGCAATCTATTACATTGATCATGATTTGATCTTTTAAATTGTCTTGCTTTTACATGAACTTTGGTTGATATCGATTTTTTTAACTTCACATAATTTTCTTTTTGACAACTTTGTTCCTTTTTGCAAAGTCTTCTTTCTTGAAAAACATTTGATTGAAACATATTATTTTAGTTGGTTCTTGTGTGACAACCAAAGTTTGATTAGTATTGGTTCTTGTGTAACAATACTTTCATTGTTTTTATGTTGCATCAAAAGACTTTGAAAACATTTAATCAACCATTGATTCTTCGATCATTATTTGCAAAACATGTAACGTTTGAATCATAATGTAATAGTAATTGTTTGGAGAAAGTATGTTGGTTAGGATGATATGTGTAGAAAGGACATATATGACATATGGAAGGTGATAATGGAGTATGAATGTGAATATGAACATGGTGAATGTGAATGTGAATGAACATGGTGAAACATTTTCCAAAAATTATAATTTTAGTATTAAAGGAATTGTATGATAAAAAGCTAGAAAAGAACATACCTTTACTTACCTAAGTGGACAAACTGTGTATATGAAGAAAAGTGTAGCTCCTACTGCTGAATCATGGAATGGAGAATACAATAATGTGAGCTATGTCCTGGTTGCATATATGATGGATGAAGTCGTGAATGTGGATCCTTTATTACTACTACTGAATCTATTCAAATGTATAAAATAAATCATATAGTCTTCATGTCATACCCTATCGTGGCACAATTCTTTCCATGTGAATAAATGTGTCGATGTCGAACATGGAAAGAAGTCATTGGATTACCGACCATTGATGAATGTCGTTAACCAATGTGAGCCAAACTCACCATTAATGTCAATGAGTGCCAAGGTACCCAAGTACATCTTGCAAAGTGCGAATATATGAGTTGATGTTGAGCCACTTGCAAGATCCAACAAACAAGAGACATTAATTTATTCCCATTGTTCGTTGGCGAGAAGACTTGCCATTAAGGCATGAAAGCCTCAAGGTACTAATAATGACTCTAGTCTTTATCCCAGATAAGGTGCTGAGTTTGATGGTTCAAGACTTGTTAGAAGGGAGGCCTTAAGGAATCCTCCATCATCTAACACGAGTATGAAATAATGATTTTGAACGACCATAGATGGAAAATTTGCATTGAAGCAGGGTTTATTTGGAAGAAAAGGAAAATGGGGTGACTTAGCTTTGTAAGGGAGCTAAATGACATTTTTCATGGGCTATAGGTTAGTGAAAGACACAAGAAAATGACTGTGAAGGAAAATGAACAATGGATCAAGGTTTTATTTTAAAACATGAAAAGGAAATGGAATGGAAAATTTATTGACTAAAGAAGTGGGAATGCAATGAAGTTTTTATTTCCTAAAAAGGAGTAGAAATGGAAAATGTAAAGGGAAATGAGATGAATGTTTATTAACTAAAGAAGCATGGATGTTTCATCTTTGTTGTTGCTTTGATCATCTGAAAGTCTTGCAAGTGATGGATCTGATTTGACATCATGTGCTCATGCATTGATGTTTCATCTTTGTTGGTGCTTTGATCATTTTCTTATAAAAGAAATGTCATTTTTGAGAGTATTTTCAATTATTTGATAGATATTTTGACATTCTCCCCCTTTGCTTACCAAAAAGCATGTCCTCATGCTTGAAATGGGGTCTTTAAAAGACACTGTTTTCTTTCGTCATTTGTTTATCTTCCTCAAACTTGCAAAAACTTAGTACTTTTTCTGTAATGAAATGTAAGTTTATCATAATAGAGAGGTGATCATTCTCTCTATTTATGACATTTACAAAAAGAAACTGAGAATTGGTACTAATGAAACAAATTCGTGAAAGAAAAACCAAAAGAATTTTTACCTGTCTCGACACTAGTGCCTCATTTTACCTGTTATGTCTTGTCAGCAATTTCTTCATTCTTGAATTGTTTCAAACTCTTTTGAAAGCTTTCTCATTGTGTAGATCTTGCTGAGATATTTCCAATGATGCTTGAATCGTTGAAATCTGATGTTGTATGAGAAAGTTGTGCTTCTTTGAAATTTTAGAAAAATGGTAAAAATGCACTGCATGGGTGCTACGTGGCAACACCAAGGAGTGTCACATGGGAAAATGACTGGCTAATGATGTGTCAAAACAGGGCCAATGTCACTCTGACTCTTCATGGTTGATGTGGAAGATAGTTATGAACCTCCATTTGTAAAAATTTTAATCTTATTTGTTTTTTTTTCAATTGTTTTGTTGTTCTTTTTTAATTGTTTTTTATTTTTTTTTATTTTTTTAATTGTTTTATTATTTTATTTTTATTTTCTTTGATTTTTTTTACTAAAAAATAAAAATAAATAAATTAACAAAATTTATTTTGCCTTTTTTTTATTTGTTTTTTTTATTACTTTGATTTTTTTTATTTTTTTTACCACAAGTGCAGGACTGTATGAAGAGGAGAATCAAAAACATGTACAACTAAATGGCATCAAAAGAAAATATATACATTAAAAATTAAATGGCATATAAAATAAAAATCTAAATAATATATAAAAAAATATATATTGAAAGCTAAATGATATATACGAATAAAAATGAAAAATACTGAAATCTAAATGGGTGTATACGTATGCTTGAGATCTTATTCCTCATTAAGATTAGTCCTCCCTCTCAGCGTCAAAAAGGGTAAATCGATGACTTCCCGAGGCTCAGTGATTTCTAACGAGATGATACCAAGGCCACATCTATGGAAAACAGCGTTTAGCTCTGTTAATGACCGACGTTGCAACAATTAATACCAAATTCACTTCTGTGTCTAGGTACACAAGATCTATAGGAATATTTCTTAAAATATTTTTCTTATTTGGGGAAGCTCCAGCTTAAACTTCTAAGTGTTCACATCTAGTTGCACAATGAAGAGGCTTGAAGAACTGCATGAAGATTATGTGTTACAGGAGCAAGAGCTTGGTTAAGATAATGCCTTCCTACGTCTTTGAGATCATTGGCCACTTCATTGTTCACTTCGACTCCATCAAGGTAAATAATTTCCTCTTCCTGCAATATCTCCTCTATCACGCCAGAACCTGGAAGAAACAGCCAGTGAAAAATGCATGACTTATTGCATGACTTGGCTCTTTCTGAATCTTTGAAGGGAGCTGAATGTTTGATAAAACTTGGAAAAGATCTTTGTGTACTATCAAACACAGAGTGCCAAGGCTGGGGTAGAATTTCTTTGATGAAAAATGATATATCCATAATCGAGGAGTACATCTATTGTCCAGGGATTCACACTCTAATGTTATCTCATAATCCAAGTCTTACATTATGTTGGATTTTAAGAGATACTTCAATCAATTCATTACCGAAATCTATCGAAAATTTGAGGACCTTGAGATTCTTGAATCTATCCAACACACAAATTGAGATCTTGCCAGAGTCCTTGAAAATTCTCATGTACCTCCAGTTTCTTGATGTTGGTTGCTTGTATAATCTAAAAAGATTGCATTTAGAGATAGTGAACCACATATTTATGCGACATATGAATATGGAAGGCTCTATGAATATCGAGCGAGCTGGAGATTGTGGAGTCCCACGGTGATCGGTACAAGTTAAAAAGACTCTTTAGTATCCCTTGATGTATGCAACAAATTCTTCATCAGCCTTAAAGCCCGAGATTTGGGGATACATGGAATCACATGAAAGTAGCACGAGATCACAGGAAATTGGGTTGAAGATAGGATAAATTTTAATTCAAACAGAGAGGCCAATTTTTATGGTGGCACAAACAAACAAAAAATAAATAAATGACAGAGAGTCCATTGAGAGATCTTGGCGATAAATCCCGATATTTCCTCTAAAATATCCATCGTATTAAGGAAATGAATCAGATTTTTTTTTTACTTACCTTTGTTCTCCACGAGATTCTTGCCAACTGACTCCACTTCCTCTGTCAATCTACTCAGCTTACCCTTCTTATCTCTCTAGTTCCTCAGTGCTATATTTCTACCTCCATTTCCTCTGTTTGTTTTTCCCTGTCAAACCATTTTTACTTCCTCACTCAACTGTATGCCAAAAATTCGGCTCTCCTCCAAACACGTTGTGACATTCGCCATAGCTTGAAGCTCCAAAATACTGGTGCCCCAGGTACCTTTTGCCCTGGTAGGCTTGCTCAGGTCCCAGGCGGTTCTGATGGTCACCATAAAATGATCTTTACCACCTCTTTTCCTCCAGCTCCACCTTGCCTTACTGTCCAGCCAAGAAACCAGCTCTTCCCCGTGGTTTGAGGCCTGGTTTCATTAGTTGCTATAAAGATAATGCAAAGCATCCAAGCCAATGTAATAGGGTACATATAAAGCTTCTGCCTGCTAGGATCAGAGACAAGGCACTGGTATTTCTTCATCCGGCTATGGAAAACAAGCTCCAGCAATCAATTTCTGAAGAGAACACAACACATTTCTGCCGCATCTTTTTTCAACAAGAGATTGCCCGACATGCATTATCTATCGATTTTGTTTTTTTTTAAAGCTCATCAAACTAATTTTCTAATTATTAATCCACAAGCATTCCTTCCTGTTTGCAATCGACACATTTTGTTATGTTTCAAACTCATCTGCCTACCTGTAAAATAGGATCTGATCAACGGATTTGAATATAGATTTATACCAATTTTTGTTCATTGATCTGCGGCAAAAATGTGGTTTTTATTTGCAAATTCGATGGGGATCCAACCCTTGGAGAAGCCTGCATGTCGTTTCATTTTTTATTTTATTTTTTTTTATAACCTTCAAACTCTCGTTGCAATTGATCATTACTTTGCTGTAAGGATTGTTCGCTCAAACCCTCGTTGCCATATTTTTATTAATGTGGTTTTTTTGTTTTTTTTTTTAATGTGTTTTATTGTTTTATTTATATAATGGGTTGAATTTTTATTTTTTATTTGAGTTGTTTGTTTTTCTATATTAATTTTTTTTGTTGTTACTATTTTTTTTTTGTTTAAATGATTTTGTTTCTCTATTTTATAAAAGGAGAAATCTAGTTTAGATTTTTATTTTTTATTTTTTTTCAAAGAAAAGTCTAATTAAGTTTTTTTTCTTTTATAAACAAAAATAATTTATTTAACAAAATTTGAGACAGAAGTAAGTTGGAGATCATTTTTTTTTACAATCAATAGCAATTTTAGATCTTCTTGTCATTCTTTTTTAGGTCTATGATTTTTATTGTAAAATTTCAAAGCTAACTTATTCAATTTTCCTTTCTGATCTTCCAGGTCACAACAAGGCACAAGAAGAGAGCATACTTGAGAATTTTGTCAATTCTTTATTCACTTGAAATTTTAAATTTAAAAAAAAAAACATAGTAAGAATTGATCTCAAACCTCGAATTTTAGTGCTCTAAACTCCACTTGTTTTCCTTCTTCACAAATATCCCTTTGATTGTAGATCTTCTTGCCAATGGTTAGTGAATGAGGTGGCTCTTACTACACCACCAAAATTTCCAAGAATAAATGAAATCACATTTTAAAATCAAAAGCTTTAAAAAACTTTCCAAGCTTGGTTTTATTTTCCTATTCTATCCCACTCCCTTTTGAGAAAGAGATTTTTATTTTTATTTTCAAGTGTACGAGTATTTCCAATGAAGCCATTTATGGATCAAAGTATCTAGTATGCTCACATCCAAATTTGAAAAATATACCTGAATGTTTACAAGGATATGAGAGATTAATTGCGCATTTGGATTAATTGTTAGGATTCATTGAAGAATGGAAGAATGTTGTGGCCTAGTCACCTTTTGAAACCAATCTTCAATGTAGTCCTCATTCTCTTGACTCTCCTCCAAATGCTTGAACATCATTCTAGATCTCCTGTCCATAAATGGATGGATTAGTTCAACACCCTTATAGTGAAAATATTGATTGAAATATATGCATCCTATTTATCATGATTTATATATGCAGCTAAAAATGAGATTCAAAGCTAACCCCTATGTATACTTCCCCATGTTACTAAGATCTTGCTGTCACCAAGTCATCCTTTCAACATGAGTTAGTTTTTCCAAAGAAAAATATTGGTACTGAATTAAATTCCTAATGCCTAATCCCTTAGCACCATCCCCGGCAACGGCGCCAAAATGTTGGGCAATTTAATTGCTTAAATTGCTTTCATTAAATTATCAACCAAGGATACTCGTAAGCTTGTGATGATGCCAACAAAATATATTTAGGATTAGGCAACTAAATCTATGTCTAACTAAATGATTTTTTGATTCAATATAATATGCAAGGGGAGAGGCTCTTAATTGAGGAGGTCCTAGCTGTCCTTCCCTATAGTATTATAGATTGAAAAGAAATGATTGATTACCAGAAACTTGAAATAAAGACAAGAGAATAAATTTTAATTGTTGTTTAGATTCCAATAGAGAGAGAGACTAACTTAGTCCCTTGATTGTCCCCTCATATACTGATCCAAACTAAACTAAGATTCGTTCATAAGCATAAGAAATGAAATAACTTGAAACTTAACAGCAAAAGAATGAATTTCAATTATCATGCAAATCAAATAGAGAGAGAGCCTAACTTAGACCCTTGTTTGTCCCCTCATATGCTGATAAGATTTTAATTTAAAACCCATTCATCCATCAAAAACAAATCCTCAAACATCTAGGCAATTAAATGAAACAAGATCTATTATGAAATAAAATGTTTCTTTGATCCTTTTAGAGTGAGCTCAATTCTCTTAAGAACAAAGTGACAAGCTATTCCATATACTACATTAAGACAATTTATATCTAAAACTATAGAATGGAAATTTATGTAAAATGAAGCTTTATTCTATTCCATCATAAGTTGGATACATGCTCCAAGAGTCCTCCCTTTGGAATGGAGGAGGTGCTCCTATTTATACAAAAATTTAAGCAACTAACTCATTAATGGGGATCCACTAATCCCTCATATGGTTACAACCAATATGAGACACATATTCCTTTATCCATGATTTTTCTCCATGAGATATGCTTGACCCCTATCCCAAATCTCCTTCAAATCTTCAAGAGAATTCGAATTTGAGTCTTGGAGGCCACATAAGAGTATCTTGGAACCTTCCAAATCACCTACACATGTCACCAAACTCATTCCACCTTTAGGTATAAGCAAATACATGTTATTTTTCTAACTTTTAATCATAAATTCACTTTAAATACTTGAAATTAATAACTTTGGAAAATGAAAATATAAACCCATATGGTAATGGAAATATAGGGTTATGTAATGATAATGTGATGAAATGAGGTGACAAAATGAGGATAGAGGTGAAAATGGAGTGAAAATGTATGCTAATTTAGCAGCCCAACAAAATTGTTCCCAAATTTCATTTCTGGCAACATCTTGTCAGCCTCTGGTCCAGCCTCTCTGTTATTAGAAATGAAGGGGCCCAATTGATTTTTTATTTTAAATTGGGTTTTCTTCCTAGCTGCTATGAAGTTGACTTCATCAGAACTAATGATCTGCCTAAAATATTCTAGTGAAAATATCCTCACAGGGAGGTATTTTGGTAGTTTGTAAGGGGAAAGTTGGCATCCATAAATTCTAATCTCTGTGTGGTTTTGGTACAGATACCAATCTCCCACCTTACTATTCTTGGCCAACTGTAACATCCTTTTGATTTTGTTAGGTCCCTATACTACTAGTGTAACCCTTATTATTATTAGTACAACCCCCTTATTATATCGTTGTGCCCATGTAGTCCCCATATTGTTATTATTGTGCCCCATAGAAGCCCACTATTGTTATTATTGTTTCCTTACATTATTATTGTTATGTCAGCTCTGATTATATTATGACCCCTCAGACTCCTATATATAGAAAGGAGGTCTTGTCATTTGTATCATCAAAGAATTGTTCATTTGTGTAATGTAAAGGAGGTTTCCCCCTCGAAGAGGCTGAATTCTAAGGAGTTTATCTATCTCTTCTATCTTTTTGTGAGTTGGTTTCATAACATCTGATATTAGAGCTTTGGATTCTAGGGTTTTGCTACTCCAAACAAGTCATCGTGGAATTTTCTCTATAAAAATTTTTGTGATTTTTTAGAAGCTAAAAAACAAACCCATTTGAGATGAAAACTCACTGAATTTCGAGTCCAAATTGCAGATCTTGTCTTTCTATATTTTCGGAGATATGATATGAGGAAGTTATGGCTTTTCAAGCTCCATAATTTCATCTAAAACAGGTCATTGTGGACATTCTGCTATAACTTGTCCTCTACAAAGTTTCAGAATCTAAAACAAAAACCCATTTGAGAAGAAAGAGGTCTAAACCTTGGGTTCAAATTTCAGATCTTGTCTCGCTATATTTTTGGATATATGATCTTAGGAAGTTAAGGTTTTGGCAGACTCCTGAATTACATCTTAAACAGGCGACCTTTGGAAAATCGTCATAACTTTCTCTATGAGAATCAGATTGAAATTTTGTAAGAAGTTACAGAAATAGGACGGTCTATGTTTTTTGGTGTATTATTTTCAGATCCGAAGGTCAAAACAGTGACACATGGCACTTCATACAAGTTCGCTCTTCTGAAAAGTTATACAATAAGGTGATCTTAGGAGATTGTGCATAACTCTTTCTTGGAGAATCCAATTTCAATTACACTAGTGGCATTGGAAAGAGGACACAAAGGGCCACTATAGCTCATGATTTAAAAACTAGAAGATCCAAAATTACAAAGTTACAATCGTTGGAACAGCGAGCTCCTAAAATCAAGAAAAGACAATATGAGGAAGTTTGATGGCAAGGATCCGGTAAATTGGATACTACATATGGAGAAATATTTTGACCTACATGGTGTACCACAGTTACAAAAGGTATGTATTTCATCTAATTATTTAGAACAGGATCAATTTTTATGGTATAAAGGACTTTGTTGTCATAAATCACTTGTTACGTGGTCAATTTTCATAGAGGAAATGATAGCACATTATGAGGATACAAAGAGAAACACCTTCTTTAGCCAATTGATAAATCTCAAACAAAAGTGTTCGTTGGCAGAGCACATTGAGGACTTTCAAAACTTGAATATAATGGAAAATGGTATTCCAAAGAAGCAGAGGATTGATGTCTCCATAAGGACTTTAAAGGATAAAATTCAACATGAGGTTCGTCTTTGGGAACCTGATTCATTGGAGAAGGTATTCAGGTTGGCAAGAAAAGTGGAAAGAAAAATTATGGCAACAAGGAAGTCTACCCCTCACAACTATAAAGATGGAAGTGTTGTTTCTCCTAAACTTCCACAACCTACAAGGTTGACACAACAACAATTGGAAGAAAAAAGAGCAAAAGGACTTTGTTACAATTGTGATAACAAATACATTAAAGGTCATAAGTGTGCTGAGAAGAAATTATTTTACATTGATTGTGAAGAGGAGGAAGAAAAGGATCAAGAAGCATCAAAAGAAGAGGATATACACTAGGAACCAACCCCGAAGAAAGAAGAAATTAATCTGACCATATCCTGTAAAGCATTGGCAAGAATTACCACTCCTCAAACTCTCAAGATAGAAGGACATACCAAGAAGAAAAAGGTTCAAGAAGTGAAAGATAACGTCAAGAAAGAAAAGATGAATCTGACCATATCTTGTAATGCATTGGCCGGAATTATCACTCCTCAAACTATCAAGATAGAAGGACATATCAAGAAGAAAAATGTTCAAGAAGTGAAAGATCACATCGAGCATCAAGAAATGAATCCGACCATATCTTGTAATACATTGGATGAAATTACCACTCCTCAAACTCTCAAGATAGAAGGACATATCAAGAGAAAAAATATTCAAGTAGTGAAAGATCACATCGAGCATCAACAACAAGTTCTCCAACTTTTAAAGGATAACACCACTTTGGTGCAGAATCGAATGGAACAACAGGCATATCAACACCGCAGTGAAAGAAGTTTTGATGTAGCCGATTGGGTAATTTTACGACTACATCTCAAGCAAGCTATTTATGAGAAGGAAATGTTGGAAATACTACATGCACTTAAGAAATGGCGACCCTACCTAATGGGAAGACACTTCAAGGTAAAAATGGATCATGATAGTCTTAAATACTTTTTAGAACAAATATTATCTTTAGAAGAATAGAAAAAATGGGTCACAAATATGTTGGGTTATGACTTTGAAATCATCTACAAAAAAGGGAAGAAAAATGTTATTGTAAATGCACTCTCAAGAAAGGATGAGGATGTGGAAGCATTGTTTTCTACTATTTCTATTATCCAACCAGATTGGACAAACAAAGCAAGGGATGAATGGAAGAAGGACGAAGAAGTGTGACCACTCATTCAAAAGTTGCAGAATATCCCAGTTCAAACAATATTGCTAGAGCTTGATGAGGAAGGAAAAATCATATTGGAACCTGGAGCAGTCACAGAAATAAGAACCTAACAGCTATGAAATCAATCAATTTTAGAGTATCACATCAAGTTGAAGAACTTACCCGCTGAAGATTCCACATGGGAGGACAATAATTTTATACAGAAGCATAAGGAACTACTCAAGCGTTGAGGATAACACT
Organism: Pinus tabuliformis; assembly: GCA_031772625.1. Classification (NCBI taxonomy): domain Eukaryota; kingdom Viridiplantae; phylum Streptophyta; class Pinopsida; order Pinales; family Pinaceae; genus Pinus; species Pinus tabuliformis. The sequence goes on from CM062818.1 coordinate 1,110,475,094, forward strand.
TTTTGAAGGAGAGGGGCATGTTAGGTCCCTATACTACTAGTGTAACCCTTATTGTTATTAGTAAAACCCCCTTATTATATTGTTCTACCCATGTAGTCCCCATATTGTTATTATTGTGCCCCATAGAAACCCACTATTGCTATTATTGTGCCCTTATATTGTTATTTTTATGTCAACTCTAATTATATTATGACCCCTTAGACTCTTATATATAGAAAATAGGTCTTGTCATTTGTATCATCCAAGAATTGTTCATTTGTGTAATGTAAAGGAGGTTGCCCCCTCGAAGAGGTTGAATTCTAAGGCATTGATCTATATTTTCTATCTTTTTGTGAGCTAGTTTCATAACAAACTTCTTGGTTGATTCTGGGTTGAAGGCTACTGGTCAGCATGGTCATGACTGGATGGACAAATGAATCAATGAAATCCTTATAGGTGAATGTAGTGGAGTATTTCTGGATCAACGATGTCTAATAAATAACTGACCTTGGATTCCCTTTGGTATCCAACTTCTGGATGCTGACAGGGAATTTGTCTGATTGATAATATGAAAACATATGAAATAACACAGAGGAGTACTTGAAGACTCTCTCAATTGGTAGTCTGGTGAACTATTCATGCATCCTAACTGCAATGAAATGAGCATAGTTGTAAATGAAAACAGGAGGCTTTCCTGGGCTAATGATGGAAATAAAGGCCAGGAAAACCTCATCCACATTCTCATCTGAGGTATATCCTGGGATGCAAGAGAGCATGGTAATAATCTGTCTGCCTCTATTTGAAAAAATGGTGGCAGCATAAGGGGGACTATCTATGGGAGTATGGCAGTCCTCTATAATGAAATTCTAGAATATTTGGGCTATTCTGGCTAGGTATAACTTGACACATAGGTCCAGCAAGTCACCAATAGACAGTGAGGTCTCATTAGGGCTTGGTTGGACTTGCAACATTTGGTTGATATATTTTGTAGTGATGGTAAATAACACTTGCTGGTGAGGGGTGATAATAGATATTTGGTTAGGAATGTAGCAAGCATGACAGAAATGGATGATGTATGAGAAAGGGTGTACTTCTGGAAGCAAATATTTGGGTAAATTAGATTCCCAAAGGTGGATGTCATCAATGATCATTCTGGTTTAGGAATATGTCCTTACTCCAGTAGTGGAGCTTTAGAAGGTAAGGTGGGGAAGCAGTATCCTTTATTTGAAAATCTTTGTCTACTAATGCTAGGTGGTCAATGTCCAGGTGAGGGATTGATAGAGGTCAACGTCCAGAGAGGTTTGGGAATCCATGACTGAGTTTATGGATATGAATTAGGCCTATAGTGGTTGTAGAAGTGAGGTTTGGAAGCCCTGGAACAGTGGCATGGTAGTTATAGTCTGTAAAATAAGGGTTTGGGGTATATAAGTAAATTTCTCTTCAATTTAGGCAAGTTTACTAATTAATTTCAATTAATTAAGCTTTTAATTGGAATGTATGTTTTCAAATTGAGAGGGTCGTTCTAGTTTTTCTCAAGAATGCCTAGAATTTGGTTGTCTGGCTTGCAAACTGGGTTCAGTGGTGAATGCAGAGGGTACAGTAGCATGAAATATCAACTTGTTGCTTGAATTAGGTGTCTAGAGCTTCTTCAAGTCACAAACGGTGGTCAATTTGGTTGCAAAGGTTTAGGTTGTTGCAGAATGGCTTGAGCAGCAGTTATAGTGAAAACAAGTGAAAAGAGTGAATTGGGGCCTTTTTGGCCTTTTAATGGGTAGCGATCACATTTCGGTGTGGAAAATATAAATGAAAAGTGGGAAGTTTTTGGCTTGGGCGGGGAGGTGGTTTTCTGGGCCATTTAACCGCTTTTGGAGGGCAGGCGGTATTTTTCATGAGCATGCGATCTCATCTGGTGCCACCACGTAGCAGAAAAGAGCCCATGCAAAACTGCGAATCTTGCGTGCTCTTAGGATGCAATCGGTCGAACAGTGAACCTGCGCGATATGGATGTGCACCATCAGATCTGGGGGTAAGAGATCAGAGGAATGTTGCACGGTTAAGATGCACGGAGGGAATTAGGAAAGGGATTTGCAGAGCCTGGGGTTTAATTACAACAAATTGTAATTAATTAGTAAATAAGGTAGGGATTAGATATAAGCAGCGGGTTTAATAAAGTGGGACCAGGGGTTATGTGGCAGGGTTTTTTAACTGCACCGAGGGTTGGTGGGTTAAAAGGGTTTTTCGGGGAAATATGAAGTGGGGAGTTAATTAAATAATGCGGGGGGATAAAAACTTAGGATAAGGGGGTTTTATGGGTTTTTGAAGGGAAATAGGGAAATTAATAAGGGGGGAAGTTAATATTTGCAATGGGGAATGGGTTTCACACTAGGGAAAGGGGGTTGTGGGTAGGGAAATGATTTTTGAAGGGTAATTACTAGGGAAATGTGTGAAACCAAGGGGTAAGGGTCAAAATGAGGGGAAAGGGGACTTATAAATGATAAAGGGATAATGGGGAAATTAACAAATAAGCATGTGGGGGCATAGTGAAATGAGGGGAAATTAGTTAAACCAACTTGTGAACATATTTTCTTTCTCATAAATGCTCCTACACATGAAACATAGGATTAAGCATGATAAATGTGCTTTTGACTCAACAACGTTGTACATTTGCAACCTTTCTTCTACCTACCCTTTATTTATCCTAACATTTTTTCTTCACTTTATTGGGTGCATTTGAGCTTGCTGACCCTTTATTCCCTTTTCTTTTGACAAGAAAACTATCTAATTCTAACCTTATAACTTCCAATGGCTCAGATTAAGCTGATGAGATCATTTTTATTCTCTACCTAACTATTGATATACCAAGGTTAAACAATTTTGCTATATCATTATTCTCTATCTATCAACATGAAATTTAAAGCATGAATGGGTCTAGATTAAGCTATTTGACCATCATGGATTGTGGCATTTCTGACAAGATGCACACAACCTTATTTTGAATAGTAAAGTAAAAAGTAGTGGCATTTGAATTTGCACACTTTCATGAACTGTTTTATTTCTTTTTGGGGTTCATATCTTTCACTTTTTTGATCTTTTCTCTTTCTTTTTGTCCTTTGATTATTCTTTTAGGACACACTCTCTTTACATTTTTTAATTTTTAATATGGAAAACATGTTGGAGAAAGAAAAAGTATGTACAATATTACAAGACTAACCATAGCCAATTCAAAATTATGAATCCTATTATTATTTTGTCCTAAACCATATCCCTCACAAAATGATATTGAATATCAATGTGCTTTGTCTTTGAATGATAAGAAGGGTTCTTTGCCAAGAAAATTGCACTTTGGTTGTCACAATCTATCCTTATAGCTTGTTGTACCAACCCCATACTTGAACATAATCTCTGCAACCAAACGGCTTCCTTGCTTCCATGAGTGGCTGCTATGTATTCTATCTTTGTAGTTGAAAGTGCCACTACATATTGTCTCTTGCTCATCCAACTCACTGCACCTCCAAACAAGTTAAATACATACCCACTTGTAGATCTTCTCTAATCCAGATCTCCAGCCTAGTCTGCATCAACAAATCTATGGATGTTCAAAACTCTATCCACTCCTGGTCTCCCTTGGTAGAATAGACCATAATCACTAGTGCCACACAAAAACCTGCAAATCCGCTTCACTATTGTCCATTGCTCCTTCTGTGGTTTTGACATAAACCTGCTCAATACTCCCACTGCATGTGCAATGTCTGGTCTAGTACAAACCATTGTATACATTAGGCTACCAACTATACCTGCATATGGAACACGTGACATGTCCTCTTCCTCTTCTTGTGTCTTGGGACACTGTTCACCAGATAACTTTACACCAACATGAATAGGAACCTTCATCGGTTTACTATCATGCATATTAAACCTCTACAATATTGTCTCGACATACTTCCTATGGTTTAACCAGAGCTTCCTTTTTGCCTGACATCATTTAATTTCCATCCCCAAAATATATTTTGCAACACCAAGATCTTTCATGTCGAATTTGGAGGACAGTTGGGTCTTCAATTCTTGGATAATTCCTTGTTATTTCAAATCAACAACATATCATCCACATACAAGACCAAATAAATAACATGGTCACCAATTAATTTGAAATACACACAGTGATCTGCATTGCTTATGGTGAAGCCAAGTCCCCGTATATATGTATCAAATTTCCGATACCACATTCTTGGTGACTATTTTAACCCATACAGAGAATTTTTTAACCTGCATACTAGTTCTTTCTTACCCTTCACCGCAAAGCCTTCAGGCTATTTCATGTAGATCTCTTCTTCCAGATCCCTATGAGGAAATGTTGTCTTCACATCCATCTATTCCACCTCAAAATAAAAAATAGCAACAACAGATAAAAGCAATCTAATAGAAGCTACCTAGGAAATAGAAGAAAAAATATCACCAAATTCAATTCCCGGCAATTGGGAATAACCTTTTGCTACCAATCGAGCTTTGTATGTTTCTACCTTGCCTTCTACATTCATATTCTTCTTAAACACCCATTTGGTTCCAATGGGTTTTCATTTTAGCTAGAAAATACACCAAATCCCAAGCTTCATTTTTGTGCAAAGATGCCATTTCATCAACCATGGCCTCTTTCCAGAGTTTCCCATCCTCTGAATCTACTGCTTCCCTGACAGTTTTGGGATCATCATTAGTAATAGATAAAGAACAATTTTAACATAAATCAAAATCCAGAGAGAAATTAGGCATACCTTCTACCATACCATTTCCATGAAGTATTTGAAGGCCCTTCTCTCCAATATGTCCAAGCCTTTGATGCCATAGTATGGTATTTTCTCCAGAGACCACTATATTTTATGTTCCACTTTCAGGAACCACAAAATTATTGCACCCATCAATAATAGTGCTACCCTAAAGATTGTATAGAGTTCCAATCTAAACTCCCCATATCAATACCAATGTTCTCTAAACCATCTTGCAGGTATCTTTCTTGAACATTATTTTTACACTTACATCATCCAGCTCGCTTATAGAAATTAGATTTCTGGCCAATGCAAGAATATGGAGAACACCTAGAAGTGTTCTAATCCTTCCACCTTGAAACTTCAACTTGAATTTTTTGCGACCGATGATTCTATCCTTCCTAACATACCCTAAGAAGACATCACCACCATCATATGTATCATACTCGCAGAACTACTCCCTGTGGGGAGTGAAGTGAAAGGATGCACCTGATTCAATCAACCATTCCTCGTTATGTACATGTGTACTTGAAGAAGAAGCCAAGTACACATCCCCACCTTCATCTGAGATGGTTTTCGCCTCTCCAGAAGGAGCATCATCAGATCCCTTTCCTTTCTTAGGAGCTTTAGATATACAATCATTTTTGAAGTGCTCTTCCTTTCCTCATTTCTAGCACACCTTTACAGGTTTTCCTGGAGATTTAGATCTCCCTCTAGATTTTGATCTCCCACTCGAGGATTTATTTTTGTTTCTGTTCTGGGACCTTCCTCGTACAAACAAGGCATCACCATTATGGCCCTCTATATTTTTTCATCTCATATCCCCTGACAGCAAGGATGAGACTATTTCATCAAACTGCAAGGCAGTCGCATTGCTACCTATTGCAACAACCAGACTATCCCACGAATCTAGTAGAGAACACAAAAAACTAATTCACTTATCTTCATATGAAATTTTTATATCAATAGATAACAACTGGCTTACCATAATATTAAATGCATTTAGATGCTCTGTCACCGCGTCTCCATCCTTCACCCTCATGTTATACATTTATTTCTGTAGGAACAATTTATTCACCAGATACTTAGATTGATACAAAGTCCCTAAATTGTCCCACAAAACCTTCGCTAAAAGCTTCCCCTGATACATTCAACAATTTTGAATCTAAGATACACAACCTTATTGTCTTCTTTTCCTTCCGATCCAATTTTGCCCAGTCTTTAGCTGAAAATGTCATTAGTTTAGTACCTGGCTCTAACACGATCCACTGATCTTTATCCACTAGCAGATCCTTCATATTAATTTTCCACAACTGAAAACTCAGACCATTAAATTTCTTGATCTCTATCTTTCCATTGCACGCCATATTCTTTCACCACAAGAATTGATCCCATGAATATCCCACTAAACAATTCCTACCATAGGCCTGAGAAAAATCCCTCAGCAGCAAAGGTGTCCCCTTGAAGCCAAAATAGCTCTGATACCAAATGTAGATTTTAACCCCATACAGAAATTACCTACATATGAATTCTAAAAACAGAAAATAAACAATGGTGAGACCATAAAACATAAAATAGATATACACAAATATTTTCTCCTAGATCCCAAAACCAGGACTACCAGATTGATTTTTCATTATATTCATTTCAATGTTACAATACATATATATACATGCCGAAGCATCCATAAACCCCAATCCATTAACCTTGTATTAAAACATAACCATATTTCCCTTGACTGGATCTACAAAATTCCATGGGAAGAAAACCATCATGCCCAAAACCATGTGTGAAAACCATGCGCAAAACCATAGGTCAGTCTGCCCACCTAATATAGTGTCCAAAAATATTTTCCCTATGGCATTGCCCCGGACCCCATAGAGGGGGGCTACCGCCCCCCTCAAACCCCCCAATAGGGGGGATGCATCCCCCTTGTGGAACCTAGTGCAATGAACCGGGGGGGCTATCGCCCCCCTATGCGTGGAGCTAGTCGTGGAAATAATATAACACACACCCAACACCCATAAGCCCTTAACCCATAACCACTAAATTACCTATCCCCTTAACCCCCAAGCCATAATATGTTAACGCCTACACTCATAAATCATAACCTATTAACCCCTTGATCCCTTAAACCCTAATCCAGTAACCTACAGGGGCTTCACTAGGGGACCAATACCATACCGCGTGCATTCATATTTGGGGATATATATTGAGTAAAAAATGACATAATATATTGAGCATATAACAGGGGGTAAATAGTTTTTATATTGTAAGGTATAAAAAATGGAGTTGAAAGTTAATGAAAAATATAAAGGGGAATAAAAAATGTTAATGAAAAAATGGATACCTATAATATCTAGTGAAAGTAGGGGTATTTTAAATTGGGAAGGTGTATTGGGTTTGTATTGGTAGGGGGTTAAATAATGTGGTTTTTAAAGGTATTTTCCATTATGTAGTCAAATTAATGGTATTGTTTAGTATTCCATGAACACATGTGCTATGTCGTAGGTTCATTGAGTGAAACCCCCATGAAGTAACCCCTAACTTCAAATCTTTGAACCCCCTAAGCCCTAACCCTTAACCCATGACTCTTAAGCCCCTTAAATCCTAGAACCCCTAAGACTTTCTCCAAAATTATAGGTGCTCCAACACTAATATTCATGGTTTCCAACACTAAAAAATGTAAACTTTGAAACGGGAACTGATACCGTTACCCGTTTTGTAGAGGTGGCAAAAAAATGACCCGATTTTCAAAAGTGTTGATGCAGAATACACATGTTTTTTTAAGAACATGCTTTTTGGAACTTTAATTTTTTTCATGTGCATTAAGTGGGTGAGGCTCGGTGAATGGTAGTGATTTTCATCCTGATTTTAAAAAGTGTGTATTCTGCATCACACCCTTTTTTTAAAAGACCTATTTTTTTACTTTAAATTTTCTAGTGTGTGAAATGTAAAAAATTATTTTCTAAATTTGATAGTTTTTGAAGTCGTCATTGTATTCATATTTTCTTGTTCTCTATCTTGATTTTTTTTTTTTTTTAGTGGGCTTTTTATTGTTTTGCGTTTTTAAATTATAAAGTCGATAGTTTGAATTTTAGATAATCTACATATTTAGACATCTTTTCAACCCCCTTAATTAATTTTTCAATCCACATGAAATAATTGTTTCTAAAAAACAACATTTTTTAACAATGGACATAAAAAATAACCATTTTTAACATAAATATAACAAAAAAACTAAACGTTTTGATAATTTTTTGCTAGAATTAACATGTCAAAATCACAATTTTTATACAAAAATATTAACTAAAAATGGTCAAATAATAGTTTTTTTTATGAATTTCATGTCAAAAAGATAATAATAACTACTTTTTTTTCAAAAAAAAATGATTAACTTAAAAATCAATGCAAAAATCACATATTACCAATATTGAACGTATAACAACCCTAATTGAGTGTTTATTCTTCTCATAAAATGTCAAAGTCAAAACATTGCAAAGCTTGAGTTACAAGCATAACTTAAATTTAATCAAGAATGTCACGTAATCCAAACTCTTCGTCCTCTAGAGTTTCATCATTGTCCTCTTCCACAATATTTTCTGTTTCATTTTGCTCATTTTGCTCATTTTCCTCTTCTAATGGGTCTTTCATGTCTGCAAATCCCCCAATATGTGTCTTTCCATACATTCCATGTAATGGTGGTTGGGGTTCCTTTGCCTTTTTTGCCACACGTGATTCACTAAAGTCCCCTTTCTTCAACCCAATTTCTTGCATTGCATCTGGAAGAAATTGAAGAGCATTAATTCTTTGCTGAATGAAATTGCATTGTAATGGATCTTTCTCAATTGCAATGCAATTTCTTCCTTTTTGAAGGCAGCATGCTAGTGTTGTACCTAATTATCAAGCACAAAAAAATAATGAAGTAAATTAGTACAATGACATATTAATTAAAAAAAAGAACATATTGAAATTCAATTCCATGTGGCAAAACGTACCTGAGCCAGAAAATAAATCTAGAACCCAATCTCCTTCATTTGAACATATGTCTATAAGATAGTTAATCAATAATTGTGGTTTCTGATAAATGTTAACTATCTCTCCTTTCATTTCTTTGTCTTCATATGTTAGTTTTCTCACAACAGCATCATAAGTCAGTATTTGGCTATGACTATTTTTGTCCACCCGATTAAAAATCATAGACATATGGCTATCATCTTTTGCCCAACTATCAATATGAATGAACTCACAGTCATTTATAAATTGTTGATCTTCATTGTCAAGAAGATTTGACTTTTGCCTGTAACATAAAATAGTAAAAGTTCAATTAACTTGTACATAAATTAATTTTTCAACATTAATCAAATATACCTTTAAACATCTTACCATGTAAGCTGCATCCTTGAATTTGTTTTCCCCTTGAAGCTTGACAATAACATTGCCAACTGTGTGTCTGAATGAAATGTCACAAATCTCCATAATGGTGATGATGTCACTTCCTTAAATCCCGCCACCACTTTATTAAAAGCTTGATAAGTATAAGGGTCATTATCATAGCAAATGTTTGGAATATTGAAACCATGGGGAATATCTGCAATAACGAGGGCATAATCCCTTTTTGGTATGAGTTTCGCAATGTCTTCACAGTCGCCTTGTATTACTTGATATTGAATAGTGTCTAGCCCATTCCAAATGAAATGATTAAGAGTTGGATCAAGTTCAACATTCTTAATACGTTGCTTTCTCAGTCTTTCAATCTTTATTTTTTCAATAAAAGTCTTGAAACTGTCTGGTGCTCCATTATCTTCTTTCTTCATCTTTTACCAAACAAACAAATGTATGTGTAAGTTTTAATTTAAATTAAAAATAGTACACAGATGATTAAAATTGAATGTATAAATCGAGTTACCTTTTTAAATGCAAGATAAAAAGCTTTCAATGTTGATGTAGAACTTGAATCTGGATAGTTGCGTACAACATCATCCCAACTATCTTCATTCAACAATTTAACCATTTGTTCCTGAATTTTCATGTAAACTTTTTGACTGCATAGATAAAGTAAGAAAAAGTTAATATACTGATATGTATAACAAATACTACCAATAACAACATGTTTTAGTTAAAAGATAACTATAATCATGGAAATAAGTAAAAATAATTCAACAAACTTACTTTTGAAATTCTTCAGACATTTCTTCCAATGATAATTCCCCCGACTTCACACGAGATAATATTGTTTTGATAATTTTTTCATCTTTCACTCCTTGCATCGCCCTCCAAGGCGTGATGGTCATATCGTCTGGAAGTTGCTTCAGTTCAGGCGCTGATTTATTGTTGCTACATATCAATGGCTTAGACTTTCTGACCTTCTGGTTTTTAATGCCAATGTCTTCCCACATGCTAAAAATGTCATCAATCAAATTCCAAATATCTCCAGTTCTTAATGCCAATTGGAAAATGTTATCAACACCTCTGAATAAATCGCTAGATCTGTTGTCTTTTCCATTTTTTGAATTGCCTTTATTTTCAATTTGATAGCCTATTTCCATACAACATTCCTTTTGGAAATCTGTAGTAATATTGATCTTATCCCCACCACATTTTTCTAGGAATTCACTATGAATAAATCTAACCTTTTGGACCAAAGTCATAGACATCCTATATTCATTATCTGAATTATGATCCCATGCCACTAGCTTTGCTTCTGTTTCATTTAAACCAGCATAAATGATACATTTCATCGTTTCAAAACGTGGGTTATTAGGATATTCCTCCATCAATTGTCTTTGAGCTTCAACAGAATGGTTCCCCCCAAGCACATAATAATTGTATTCAAAACATTTTGACTTATCAAATGCTTCTTTGTTGGGAACTTGAAGTGGATCAACAAGAAGCACATAACTAACCACATGAGCATATGGATTGTACCTCATCAATGTCTTCAAGTTGTGAACATGCAGATGATGCGGCTTTCTGACTTGATATTGGCATTGTCCTTCACTTGCCTTATAGGTTTGTGTCACATTTAACTGAAATGTACGACCACCATCAACTAAGTTTCTCTTTGTCAAATTCTGTCGAATGGCATTTTGTTTTGTTTTGATAATACCATCACCTAAATCAGCTCCTGGTGTAATGATTTCTCTGCTTTCTTTTGAAGTTTCACTAGGTTCTTGACTGCTGGTAATGACTACTTCAAGATCTTCAACTCTACTTTTTTTCGTCTTAACATTCTGAAGAGATCTATTCTTGGCCATTGTTACTTTTGGTCTTTTACGACCTTCCACAATTTCAATGTCATCTTCAGTAATGGCAACATATGCTTCATTGTCAACTTCATCGTCCTCAAAAGTAACTTGTTTACCCTTGCTAGATTTATCCACCAGAGGCCTTTTTTTCTGATTCTTTGGATGTAGTTTTGTAGCATCATCAATTACTACATTTTCCATGTTTTGCATATCTTCCTCTGACACTGAGTAAAAATGGCTGACAACGTTCATGATATCATTCTCTATGTAATGAATGCCTCCCACCATAATTGAACAGCTTTCAACAAAATTCTGCCAAACAAAATATCATATGTTAATATAATCAAAGTTAAAAAATATAGCGAGACATTTTCAAAACGCAAAATAAAAATACAAATAACAATACTTACCGTGTTTTGTGTCATATCATTTACGATTTGTTTACACAACTTTGTAGATACCTCTCTCCTATCATATAATGAATATGATAGTCGGTATTTAATCCTTTCATGTGACTTGGCAGTTTTTGTAAGTACGTAAACAACTTCAGTGTTTGGTACCAAACACATATCTATGACTTTTCCCATCACCTCCAAATTTTCATTATTATTGCGTGTATCAATGTATAGATATATATTCACAGTTGTGCTCTCTCTTTCTTTCACATACCAGGCTCTTGATGGAAATTTCACCTCTTTTGAACTTTTCCAATCTGAGATTAGCTTCTTATCACTTAAAGCAGTTGACATATTTGTAGGTATGAGCTCGGGTGGAGTTCGTTCACCAACGTTTTTTGAAGATACACCTTTAAGACTCCTTGCTCCAGAAAGATTCACAGAAATTTTTCTTGATGCCATTTTCCTAAAAAAAAAACACATAAATTAGTAAATAAAAAAATTGCTGGGCGGGGCTGGGCGGGGTGGGCGGGGTGGGCTGGGCTGGGCTGCGCGGGGCGGGCGGGGTGGGCTGGGCGGGGTGGGCGGGTGGGCTGGGCGGGGTGGGCGGAGCGGGCCGGGTGGGCTGGGCGGGGCGGGCGGGTGGGCTGGGCGGGGTGGGCGGGTGGGCTGGGCGGGGCGGGGCGGGGCGGGTGGGCTGGGCGGGGCGGGGCGGGTGCGCTGGGCGGGGCGGGCGGGTGGGCTGGGCGGGCCGGGCCGGGCGGGGCGGGGTGGGCTGGGCGGGGCGGGCCGGGTGGGCTGGGCGGGCGGGTGGGCCGGGTGGGCTGGGCGGGGCGGGCGGGGTGGGCTGGGCGGGGCGGGCCGGGTGGGCTGGGCAGGTGGGCTGGGCGGGGCGGGCTGGGTGGGCTGGGCGGGTGGGCGGGGTGGGCTAGGCGGGGCGGGCCGGATGGGCTGGGCGGGGCGGGCTGGGCGGGGCGGGCCGGGTGGGCTGGGCGGGGCGGGCGGGTGGGCTGGTGGGCTGGGCGGGGCGGGTGGGCGGGGTGGGCTGGGCGGGGCGGGCCGGGTGGGCTGGGCGGGGTGGGCGGGTGGGCTGGGCGGGGCGGGCGGGGTGGGCGGGTGGGCTGGGCGGGGCGGGCGGGGTGGGCCCGCCCCGCCCACCCCACCTGCCCACCCCGCCCGCCCCGCCCAGCCCACCCCGCCCAGCCCACCCGGCCTGCCTGCCCCGCCCAGCCCACCCGCCCACCCCGCCCAGCCCACCCGCCCACCCCGCCCCGCCCCGCCCACCCGCCCGCCCCGCCCAGCCCACCCGCCCGCCCAGCCCAGCCTACCCCGCCCGCCCCGCCCAACCCGCCGAGCCCACCCGCCCACCCCGCCCCGCCCAGCCCACCCGCCCACCCCGCCCACCCCGCCCCGCCCACCCCGCCCAGCCCACCCGCCCACCCCGCCTCGCCCAGCCCACCCGCCCACCCCGCCCAGCCCACCTCGCCCACCCGCCCAACTCACCCCGCCCGCGCAGCGCCACCCTCGGGCCGCCCCGCCCCGCCCGAGGGCGGAGCATCGATTCCGCCGCCCGCGCAGCACCACCCCCGGGCCGCCTCGCCCCGCCCTAGGGCGGAGCGTCGATTCCCGGAATCGACGCTCTGCCCTCGGGCGGGGCGGGGCGGCCCGGGGGTGGCCCTGTGCGGGCGGGGTGGGCTGGGCGGGGTGGGCGGGTGGGCTGGGCGGGCCGGGCGGGTGGGCTGGCGGGGCGGGCGGGTGGGCTGGGCGGGTGGGCGGGTGGGCTGGGCGGGGCTGGCCGGGTGGGTTGGGCGGGGTGGGCGGGTGGGCTGGGCGGGGCGGGCGGGTGGGCGGGGCGGGGCGGGCGGGGTGGGCTGGGCCGGGTGGGCTGGGCGTGGTGGGCTGGGCGGGGTGGGCTGGGCGGGGCGGGCGGGGTGGGCCGGCCGGGTGGGCTGGGCGGGGTGGGCGGGTGGGCTGGGCGGGTGGGCCGGGCGGGGTGGGTGGGCGGGCGGGGTGGGCTGGGCGGGGTGGGCGGGGCGGGCGGGGTGTGCGGGTGGGCTGGGTGGGCTGGGCGGGGTGGGCGGGTGGGCGGGTGGGCTGGGCGGGTGGGCGGGGTGGGCGGGGTGGGCTGGGCGGGGTGGGCGGGGTGGGTGAGGGGGAGGGGGATGGGGAGGGGGGAGGGGCGGGAGAGGGGGGGAGGGGGGAGGGGGAGGGGGGATGGTCGGGCGGGGGAGGGGGGATGGCCGGGAGGGGGATGGGGAGGGGGGGAGGGGGCGGGGGTGCGGCGGCCCGGGCGGGGGGTGGAGGGGGCGGCCCGGGCAGGGGAGAGGGTGGGGCAGCCCGGTGGGAGGGAGAGGGTGGGGCGGCCCGGGGGTCGGAGGGGCAGGGGTGGGGGGGTGTGCTGGGCGGGGGGAGGGGGGTCGGGGCGGCCCGTGGGGCCGGAGGGGAAGGGGGGCGTGGCGGCCCGAGCGGGGGACCTAGGGGTCGGCCCGGTGCCGGGTGGGCCCGGGGTGGGGTGTGGGATGGGCAGGGGGCTGGGGTGGGGTGGGGTTGGAAATTTTTTTTGGCTGGGGTGGGGGCGGGTGCCGGGTGGGGTTGGAAATTTTTTTTTTTTTAAATTAAAAAATGGGGGGGGGGAGGGAGTTAGGGGGGCAGGGGTTGGAGAAGGGGGAGGTGTGGCGGGCGGGGTGGGGTAAATAGCAAGATTAGGCTAGACAGTTAACGATTCACCATGTGGTATAAAAAAAAAAATTTGGCTTGGAAAATTTTTTAATTTAAAAAAAAATATATTTTTCATTAACGTAATTTAATATGAAAATTTCGAAAAAATAATTGTACTTGCCTTTCAATTGCGACAATTCTTCGTTGTATATATTGTTGATAGCAATATCGCTGCTCCACAAATTCACGAGTCTTTCAAGGAATTTCAGAAAACCTAGATGTGAGGCGAGTAATAGTGATAGCGAAATTTATTATATAAGTGAAATTACGAAGATGTTTTTCCATACGATTAATGTGGGATAATTTGTTTTACATTATTATAGAGAGAATATTGTAGAGTTGTTTTACAACGGATTGAATGTGGGATTAATATGTTTGAGAATATATTATAAAAATTAGAAAAAAAAGAAATTGTTAAGTAAATATGATATACTTTAACTATTAGAATAATTAATGTACAAGTTGTGATTTACAATTTGAATTTTAGTGATTTATTTCATAAAAATAAATTAGTTTATGTTTTTCAATCAATTGTAGAATAAACTAATAAAGGTAAATAAATCTAACAAACTTTTGGAGGGAAATATTTTCGCGAAAATTTTTGGAGGGAATAACTTTGGAGGGAATATTTCATTCTTTAAGCTATATAATACTCTCAGGAGACTCCATTTGTGTCATTCAACATTTTCTATTTGAAAGTGATGGATTGCTCTGATGGTGAAGTTTTGGTTTATACACCATCAACATCTTCATCGCGTAACAACTCTATTCATATTGATGAATATAGTGGGAATCCTTCCACTATGAATAGAAAGTCAATTCTTCCACTTAGTCCCGATTCTAAGGACTACGAGAGCAACACTGATGAAAGAGGGGATGGAGAATTTAAAGAGTCACAGATTCCACTTAGTCCAAATTCTAAGGACTATGAAAGCAGCGGTGATGAGGAGCATGATGGTGAAGTTCAAAAGAATGGGGTGTCACAATGTCCACTTAGTCCTAATTCTGAGGACTATGAGAGTAGCAGTTTTGAAGAATGTGATGGTGAAGTTCAAAAGAATGGAGGGTCACGATGTCCACTTAGTCCTAATTCTGAAGACTATGAGAGCAGCAGTTTTGATGTGCATGATGGAAAATTTCAAAATAATGGAGTGTCAAAGTGTCCACTTAGTCCTAATTCTAAGGACTATGAGAGCAGCAGTGATGATGAGCATGATGATGAATTTCAAAAGTATGGATTGTCACAGTGTCCAGTTAGTCCTGATTCTAAGGACTATGAGAGCAGCGGTGATGAAGCGCAGGATGATAATTTTCAAAAGATTGGAGTATCACAATGTCCTCTTAGTCCTAATTCTATGGACTATGAGAGCAGCGGTGATGAAGCGCGGGATGATGATTTTCAAAAGATTGGAGTATCACAATGTCCTCTTACTCCTAATTCTAAGGACTATGAGAGCAGCGGTGATGAAGCGCGGGATGATGATTTTCAAAAGATTGGATTATCACAATGTCCTCTTAGTCCTAATTCTAAGGACTATGAGAGCAGCGGTGATGAAGCACGGGATGATGATTTTCAAAAGATTGGAGTATCACAATGTCCTCTTAGTCCTGATTCTAAGGACTATGAGAGCAGCGGTGATGAAGCGCAGGATGATGATTCTCAAAACATTGGAGTATCACAATGTCCTCTTAGTCCTGATTCTAAGGACTATGAGAGCAACAGTGATGAAGAACATGATGATGCAGTTTGTCCTAATTCTAATCAGTATAAAGGTAGCAGTGACAAAGGACAGGATGTAGCATCTTCAATAAGTAAACAACCACATTTTCAACATAGTCCTAATTCTATGGACTATGAGAGCAGCACTGACAATGTACATGAGGAAGAATATCCATTAAACATCGAGTCAGATTTTCCATTTAGTCTGAATTCTAAGGACTATGATAGTAGCATTGAAGAAGGGGAAGATGAAGGGTATCCTCTCAGTCAAAATTTGAAAATCAGAGCAGATCATAGTGTGGATAACGTTCCTCTTAATGATGAAAGTCCTTATAAAAATGAAGATCCAATGATGGAGATGTTGCCAAGAAATATTGTATCAAGGAGTAGGAGTAGACCTTTTCGTATCAATGCAAGCTATTCTAGTTATACAAGGGGTAGAGCAGAATATCTGACGAGAAGAAGTTCTATCAGCGCTCTCATTTCAAGTGAATGTTGCCAAAAAAATTGCTTGAAACGTATGGATTTCACATTTGCATTAGAAAGCAGGAAGAGATATTTGTCAATGAATAAAAGCATGCAAAACTCATATTTAGTTGGCTGCATGCAATCTACATTGTCAGGTTATGATTATCATATTAGGAATTTTTTATTGTGTAGAAAAGCTTTCAAAATGTTTCATTCACTTGGGAATTTTCGTCTCTCGAGAATTCAAGAAAATTTGGAAAAGGATCCCACATTTTATTCAGAAGTACATTATAAAAGACAGTTTGGGCCATTATCAAATACTGCAATGTCATGGATGAAAGATTTCTTTTCAAAGCATGGAGAGTGTATGCCAAATAGAGAGACAATACATATTCTAGATAATTTTTCAAGACGAGAAATCTACAACTTATACAAAGAATATGCAGAAAGTGCTGAGGGACAGGGCCACTTTATTACATATCAATATTTTGTGAAGCTATGGAAGAAAGAATTCAATAATGTTCGTATTCCTAAGAAGACAAGGATGGGGATTTGCAGTACATGTGCTTCTCTTAAATCAAAAAGGGACAAATGTGAAGGCTCAGAAAGAGGTAAGTGTTCATAACTTTTACTTTTAAAATTGTATAGTCATCAACTATGAAAACATATTTCTTAATGAATTTCTTTTATGTTGTGTAGATTTAATTGTCAAAGAACTTCAGGAGCATCGCGAACAACAAACAAATGAAAGGAAGAAGTTGTACAAGCATCGAAAGAAGTGTTATGATAATCCAAATAAATATTTGGGTTTGATAATTGATGGTATGGACCAGAAGAAAACACTTTTACCACATTTTGTTCGCACACCCAAAAATCTACAAGAGGAAAATTTTATTCAGTTTCACTTGGTCGGTTGTATGGTCTTCAATGGGAAAATGTTGCCAAGGGTGTACTTCACAGCTCCAAATATTCATAATGATGAAAATCTGACCATAACCATAATTCATGATGTCATTTCTCATTGGTCTGGTAATCTTCCTGAAGTTTTGTATCTACAATTGGACAACACTTGCCGTGAAAACAAAAATCAGATTGTTTTTGGGTATCTGAACATGCTTGTTGAATTGAGAATTTTTCAAAAGGTAAAGGTTGGTTTCCTTCTTGTTGGGCACACTCATGACCATATTGATCAGATGTTCAGTCGTTTTTCAGTCACATTGAGGAGGAAGGAAGTTGGGAGCTTGCCATCACTAATTGAATGTATTAAGAAATCATACATGCCAGAGCCTGCTTTTGAAGTGTTGGAAGAAACTGTTGACATGCGAAGGTTTATTCTGGGATCATATGGTGAGGGGAAATGCATTGAACAACTTAATGACATTAGCTTCCAACATCAATTTCGTATCAAAAAAATTGATGGGAAAACACTAATATGGGGCAAGAAGTATTCAACTACTACAGCGTGAGCACCGTCATCAGGATTGCAATTTTTGAAGTTCATTCCAGATCATCCAATATTTGCATCAAAAATATTGTCATTACAATCAGTTGGTGAAGTTCAGAATGCACGTAGACAGAACAGGGCTATAAATTATTCTGATTGCCTGGAAGAAATTAAAAAATGTATTAGATATACATATGAGTACTTTGACATTGCTGATTCAGTTTGGTGGGAGTCGTTTTTCAATAATCAAAGTGATCTCATTTCGACAACAATAAATGAAGATATACCTTTGAAAAATCCATTTATTTGGCCACAAAATGTGTCGAATGAACATGAGGAAGTAAACATTGTTGAACAACAACAATCTCAGGGTATTATTAATTCTTCACAGGCAGAGGAAAGAGAGATGTATATAGGTTCCAGAAGATCTCGTGCACAATGTGAAGCCATGGAAGACCTTTATAGGGGTTCAGTACAGGATATTAAGGAGGGTTGCATGATTGCAGTGCTAGCAGATGGAGATCCCAATGGCTATCCATTTTGGGTTGCTAAAGTTTTAAAGGTCTTTACAGAAAATGAGGATGTTACAGGTGTTGAAGTACATTGGTATGCCACAAATACACACCCATTCAATGGTGTGTATAAGCCAGAGATGGTAGTTGACAAAAAAAATGGTGGAAAAAGAAAAAGAAAGGGTACAAATATAAATCGCCGCCGCACAGACATATTACAATTGAAGGATGTTGACATACTTGTTTATGACTTCAATTTAACAAAGAGAGGAACTCTTCGCTTCAAGACGACAGAGATTCTGAAAAGGTTGTTACCAGAAGGAACAGTGTTGACATGGGACTCTGCTGAAACCAGTCGTAGATCTAGAAGACTTTTGAAACCTGGAATCTTGGGCATGCATGTGGACTCAGATGGGGCACTAGTTGATGACAAAGAAGAATATGGAACATCTTCGTCAGCATCCAGTCACTCATCTGAAGATGTGAATTCTGATGGTGTGCAAGAAAATATGAGTGATTTTGAATAATTGTTTAAGACAGTTTATATAATTGATGTATGCATCGTATCTTCAAATAAAATGGATGTTTTCCATATTTTGGTAAATGAGAAGTTATGAAGCATTTTTATGTTGTTGGATTATGTCTTAAGTATGATAAATCTTATTGTTTAAATATCTACAATGCAATATCAAATTAGAGATATAATGTCTCTTTTATTCAGTGTACAAATAAAGACTTTTGAATTCATTCAGTGAAATAATTTGTTCATAATGTCATGTTTTTTTAGTTTTGTGGTTGAAAACATGTTAAATTTATACTTAAGAAAGAAAAATGATATTCTACCAGAAACATTAATGTGTTTTTCCTTAAAAGTTAACTTTGTTTGAGACATAAAAAATTGGTTTTATTAGCATTGTTTAAAAAGTATGAAAATTGACCCTAAAAAAAAAAACCATTATTCCAGTATCAACACTTTTTTTCTGAAGCTATATTTTGCAGGAAAATTTCGTAGAAAATTTCGTAGTCGCTGCCATTTTTAAAACAACCGCAAAATTGACACCTAAAAAAAAAAAACATCGTTCCAGTATACACACTTTTCGTTTTCAGCACTGTTTTTGTGGTTTTTTTGGGGTTTTTGGGCCAGAGTTCTCGTTTTGAGTTTATAGTTCCCGTTTCAAAGTTTACATTGTTACTAATCCAACATTGATGTTTCTAAAAGCATCACATTCCAAAATGAAATGTTTTTCAATTTCCACTACCCCAAAAGTGAAAAAAGTACACACTTGTTCTTCCCAAGCTTCTTTAGGTCTTTTCCACCATCCTGTTTCACACCGAAGTTGATGCGAGTTAGCTCTTAATTGAGAAATAAAAATATTTTCTCTCCACATAATGCTAACTCCAATGTATTCTTTTTCTTAGAGATCACAATTGGGATTGAATTCCTCAACACAATACTTCTTATTTCTACCCAACCCTTTTCGCCATATACACTTTTGAAACTTCTCCATCATAAAATTATTTAACTCCTTATTATTTGTGGGACATACACTGAGGTATAAATTCCATTTTTGCATCCATTTTTTATTTTTTCTCATCCATGCTTTATTTCTTTCACTAGTGCCTTCATTGAAGATAACTTTAGTCCATCTACCTACTGCCATTTTCTCAATTCTTTTTAGATATATATGAGACGTACCATAGCAATTGTTTTGATGGGAGTTGCTCATGTTTCACTCAACATTATCTCACAAGGAACTAAACTTTTTATTTTGAACTTTCTCATGATTAAGATTTTTTGGATTTTGTTTCCATTTTGAGATGGGGGTGCTATTAGCCCACAATTCGCACCCATACAACATCATTGGAAAAACTAGGAGTCCAAAAAGCACTTTAATTGTTTTCCAATCCCATAACTCTACCTCTCTACATCTATTTTGAAGATCATATAATGCTTTCCATCCTCCTAAAATTCTCTTCTTTTTGCAGTCCTCCCAATTAAGCTTGTTGATAAAATCAATCATGAGGTACTTGTACTCATTTGCTTCTTCATGAATGTTTCCTTCAAAGAAGAATGCATGTTGGCTCTACTACCCTTTATTATATAAAATCATTATTTTTTTCTTTTTGATATTGACTTGCATCCCCACTATTCTACAAAAATTCTCAAGGGAATATAGGTGCATCTGAAATTCATGGGTCAATTTAGAAATCAATACAAGGTCATCAAAATATAAAAGAATATTATCGCAAACTCCCCCAACTGAACACCGTCTCCACCTTGAATATTTAGCCGCTCTTCTAGTTTATCAATGTATAAACCAAAAAGAGTAGGGGATAAAGAGCATCCTTTCTTGACTCCAATGTCATTTCTAAAGCTTTCCGAAATGCATGCTGAAGTTCTAATTTTTACTTTCACCTCTTCATCAAACCTATCGATAACGACTCTATAATGCAAATGAATTTCAAGTTCTTCCATTCTAGTCCACAACTTATCTCTAGGGACCGTGTAAAATTCCCTTTTGAAGTCAATAAAGAAGCACAATACATCTTCTTCGTCCCCCAAACCTTTTCAATAATGTGTCTCAATGTGAACCATGGTCCATTGTAGAATGCTTTAGCCTAAAACTTGTTTTCCCTTTCTCCCTCTTTTATTTTACTTCTAGCCACTTACTGATTATATTTTCTACCATGCTGCCAAAAATATTTGAAAACAAAGGATTGATCATAATGGTTCTATAGTTGGAAGGATTATTAATGTCTCCACTTTTAAAAAGGGGTATTTCTAGGCCAGTTGTCTAGTCTCTTGGCAATCCTTGCCAAATGATGTTGTTGAATATTTTCCATGATGTGCAATGCAAGAGTGTTCATTCCCCACTTTAGAAATTATGCTTGAAGTTCAACCAAGTCATTTTCCTTCCCTATTCTCAAATTCTTAATTCCAATTTCCATCTCTTGAAACAAGAAAAACTTTGCAGTTTTGTTGACCTTGGGAGGTGGCTCAACCTCTGATTCATTTTCATAGAGTTGTCCTACATTGTCAAACCACTAATTGATTGTAATATTATTTTTAGTTTGCTTCTTTCTTGGTTGAATTTCTTGCCAAAAAGAATTGTATTATTCTTGCCTATATATATTAACTCTTCTCACCTTGTTTTCATGAACTCACCTTTTTTCCTTTTCAAAATATGTTTATATAAATTTATATTCATCTTTTTCTTGCCTATTATTTTCAAGGTTCTTCTTTCCATTTTTCATTCCTCATCAAACCACACACACACACACACACACATATATTTTAATTTCTTATTTTTTTCTCTTTTGCACTTTTTCAAGTGCATCTTGTATTATATTTGTTAACTCATAATTGTTTACACTGCTTTCTCCTTCGGGATTAATTTTGTTTCTTTTCGACTAAAATTGAGAAAAGAAAAAGCAAGAAGGGAACAATATTGAAAATTGGTCTACACTATCTTACATCTAATTTTTTTTGTGGAGAGAGGGACGAACAAAGTGTGGAGGAACAACCAAGATACGACACCCAATTTGAATCCCCAAACAATTTATTGATGAAGGATCCATCATTTCCCATCTTGATCATGTGAAGTTTACATATTTGTGAGCATTCTATTGTAACTGATATTGAATCTCTCCCTTCTTGCAAACTCTCCAACTTTAATCCCTTCGCACCTTTGAAGCCATTTAATTTGTTTCCACAAGTATGTTATTTTAATATTGTATCATTTTCTCTATATAATTCCTTCTCTAATGCCATGGATGGGATGTTGTGTACATGCATTTTTCTGGGTTGTTAATTAGATTATAATTAATTTTGGAATTGAATTTGATTAAATTTCAATGTTCTTGTTGTCATTCACCCCCATTTGATATGGATAGAGTT
Source organism: Pinus tabuliformis (assembly GCA_031772625.1). NCBI lineage: Eukaryota > Viridiplantae > Streptophyta > Pinopsida > Pinales > Pinaceae > Pinus > Pinus tabuliformis. The sequence goes on from CM062818.1 coordinate 1,110,497,233, forward strand.
TTGATGAAATGAGAGGGTTTGGTTGGTGTTACATTGTAATCTAGAGGTATTTTTTTGTGACTTTAAATTTTGTTTTGGTTTTGAGGAGATGAATTTTATTTATTTTTTTATTTTTTTTATTTTTTTTCAGTTGATCCCTTGTTTGGAACCTTATTTTTATTTACATGTTATGAATTTAACAGATAAATCTAGGGATTTTATTTTATTTTTTTCTGATAAAGGTTTGAGGATTTTTAGAATTTTGTGTTGGGTGGATAATAGCATAAAGGGGTAGGTTTTTATTTAAACAAGAACTTCCAAGGAAACATCGAGAAGGTTGTGAAGTAAGGTAGTAGATGCCTTTGATCATATTGTAGTTAAGATTGGTTCACAATGGGATTTTTGATATAAGGGTGAAATGCATGGGAAAAGGATGCCATAACTGCATAACAAAGTTAGCTAACCTCATGTGAAATCAAAACAAGTTCAGGTTCAAGCACACAATTTGGAACCTTATGGGCAAGCTTTAGTGGAACAAGTTTCGAGAAAAGCCACTAAGAGAGGTGCAGGAGGAAGAAGGATACTAATATTAATCCTAATCCTAATTCTCTCCCTCTTCCAAAAGTTGGTGTTGTAAATACTACTACTATTGTTGTTCCTGGTGAAAGACAGAGAAGTACTAGTGGTAGGGGCATAGGAATTAGATATGCGAAGAATCTACAGCTACCACATGTTGAGATTTTGGTTCTTGATATCCAAGTTGAAGTTGAGCTAAAGGTCGAGGCAGAGGCTGACTTGGATGTCTTTATAATGGATGGTGTTGCTCCTCAAAACCCCAAAATGGATGAAAATAGTGGTGACAAATTACTAGGAGAGGAAGAGGAAGAAAGCATTACACCTCTTCTAGAGAGGGTATGTATGCATTTATCCCAATCATATACATCTAAATTGAATTTATTATAATAACAATGAGGTTACTAAAAATGCCTTTCATTGAATGCATGCTAAATGTTTGCTTGATGGGCCTTGATCTAGGTTCAGCATTAATTAGCCAAGCAAATCCCTACACTATTGGCTCTTTCGACATCAATCCGTGGAGTGTAGACTGAAGTCTCACCTGAAGCAGTATATGGTGATGCAGGAACAAAGTTTATGCACCTAGAGATGGTAGTGATGTTGTTTTATACCCTAATCCTTCCTTTGTGCAGATCAATAAGCTTTTTAGGTCTTATTGATATACTTCTCTTATTCGGTTTGCGATCGTCCTTTGCATACCCTAAACAGGCAATTCGGAAACTTACACACCTCTGTAATTACTCTTATGGATGTATTTACCTAGATTAACATGCATTATGATTATCTTCACATAAACAGATATTCCTACTTGCGTTCATATAACAAAGTAAAACACATAGATTCGCGCATCAATATAGCATTAAATCATAAACCCAATATTCAACATAACATAATCGCATGCCTTCATAATATAAGTAAAATATCTCATACATAGGTAATTCCAAAATAATTATCTTTATTGATGTTCAAGTCTCCTTTATAGACTCTAACTACCCTATGCACACAGTTGTAGGGGTCCGCACACTCAGTCGCGGACTTCTACCCTAGGCCTCTGCGCACACAGCTGTAGAGCCTATTTCCTATGCTAAGACTCTTCACTCTTAGCTCTCACAGACCCATTACATCAATGAATCTTCAAAACTTATCTAAAATAAACTAAAAATTTCCTTAGACTCTTCTAAGACTTCCTTTTTTATACAATCCCATGGTTCACGGAGCAAGGGTGGATCTCATAAAGTCGACACAAGTTACATAAACTAAGGGTGGAAATCCTTGATGACTCTTTACATCTATGCACTCTGCCACTACAAAATGCAGAGACTTTACATTCTTTATACAAAACTTGGGCCTTTAACCCCAAAACTTGGGCGTTTGACCCCAAAATTGACACTACAGGACACGTTCCCAATAGGCCCCCAACGAAAATCTGGCGACTCACCCCCGAGTCACTCTGCTGGTGTGGAGATCTTATCGCGAAGACCTCCCAACTCCACCTGTACTACTGCAACCTCAGTGGTACACTACGTCGTCACCTACTTAACTTGCTCGACCAGCTGCTCTGTCGCTGGTCCTGCGCTATCTTCCTATATTTTCTTTTGTGTTGCCTATAGAGTAAACAATTTTCCTTCAATGGAGGTCATGAGCACATAGGCTTCATCTAGCCAAGGCCTCAATTTGGCCTTTAGTACTACCTCCTTCTGTTGTGTTGCGTCCACATGTTCCTTTAGTGCCTTCACTTCCTGCAGCTTCACCAACCTCTATGTGATGGCGACGGTGCGCATCATCACTTTGACCTCGTCATACTTCTGCTGTAGTTCCCTTGCTTTTGTTTCTAGCCACTGCACATTGGGAAATTCCTATAGGCTGGTAACTACTTCAAGTGATTGCTCAAAGAGCAAAGTACACTCCTTCACTGTGGCATCTACTGTGGTAGCTGCATCCTTGACACCTGCCTCCCACTGCTCTCTGACTTCTGGTGGAGTTGAAGGTTGGGCCCTCAACTCAAGCTTTGTGATCTTAAGGTTCAGCTCAAATTGAACCTTATTCGGCTTTATCCTTGTGTCATGCACACCTGCAGTGAGCTTCTGAATTCTTGCATCGACGAGCGCTTCTTCTAGGATATTTAGCTCTGGAATGGTTCTGCAGGCCTCAACGACCACAACTGTGGTGTGCTCATTCTTCTATGTGATCTTCTTAAGTATATCAAGAGTAGAAGTCTTTTCTATAAACATCTGGGCATTGTTGACCTTCTGCTCACTTTTCACATTCAGCACACACTGCTCTCTGGTCTGAAGTTTCGCAATCACATCGTCTTGCATGGTGTGAAGGGCTTCACTTGGTATCATGGCCAAGTTCAACCCAACCTTCTTGAGAGCACTGGCGGTGGCCTTGTCAGCTTCCACTTTTGTAGCCAATGCTCCGTCTGGTAGCACGTCGGCCCGAGGTTCCAAGGAGTGGACCAACTCCTCTGCTTCTGAGGTCCTAAGTGCCAAGCTAGTTGATGTCGCACTGCACTTTCCCACACTGCTCTGCACTTGAGTGGCTTGGATCTGCATCTCACACAGACCCGTCTGAATGGAGACCAAGGCTTACTTCTACTACTACTCAAACTGCAGCAGGAGTTCCGCAGTTTCATCCCTCATTGTGTCCCCAATATCATTCAGATTACCTTCAGTCAAAGTGATCATGTTAAGTGATGATTTTTTGACCTTGGACTTCTTCCATGGCCCTACTTTTTCATGCTCCCTAGTGCGCTTAACGTGGAATGGAGTAGTCTTCAAGTCTGCACCTCCCTGTCCTAATTGTTTCTCTTCTTCCTCTATCTATGGTGAAGGCGACTTCTAACTTCTGTTAGAGTCACAGTCTTCCTCTTCTTCTTCCTCCTCGTCCTGCTTCTTAGTAGAGCTCTTTGCCTTAGCTTTTTCTTTCGCTTCCCTTTTCCTCCTGTCAACCAATTATTGCATCTTTAGCCGAGCCTCTTCCTTCTTCTACTTCATGGCAGACTTACTAGACCTAGCTGAAAATTCTGAGGCCATGTGCCACTCTGATGGCCAACTCGCCAAGACCACTCTGATTGCATCATTCGTTGCGAGGTATGGAATATCATACCATTTTTTCTCGGGGTCCTTCTGTGCCGAAATGGAAACACATTGGAAGTTTGCTTTGAACTCCACATATCCTGGCAACTGCTTAAAGACAGTTGGGGACAGCCTTGGCTCATGGTTGATCACAATGAGAATGCTTGCCTCCATCAACACCAAAAATATTTTAGCGTCCTTGACCCTCGCAACGTACTTGGTGGCCCAGAGCGAAGTGAACTTCACTACTTCTAATAGATTTAACACAACCAGAGGAAACTGGTTGTCCTTCGGTAATTCCCATGCAACAAGCACAATTGAGAGTAAGAGCCAGACATAATGGAAGGTCTTACTCTCATCTTGTGCTTCTCTATATTTTACAAGAAACTCACTGCAGAGGTAGCACACCCAATTAAATTATACTTCCTCCACGCACTAGGCTGCTAATGACACAACAAGTGTTGGCACTTCATCTACGCGACATGTCCTCATTATTTTCTGAGCCAAAATTTGGGTGGTGACCTTAACCACGGGGTCGATTATGCTAGCAATTGAGTATCTGCATGGTTTCTTAGCAAGCTTGAATTTTTCCTTCATTATCATGGTGAGGTTGCACTCGCCCATCTTTTTGCTAAGTTCCATGGCCGGATTCAACCCTGAATGTGGTAACAACGTGACCCTATGGATCAACATATCTGTGATGGGTATCGGTTCTCCTAATCATAGGCACCCATTATGCACTAAGCATAGCAACCGTTTGATCACCATTAAGTTTATGGGCGTGTGGTGGTAATGTAGCACCCACAGTAGGTTTAACAATCTTGCCTTGTCCACCCCTTTTATCTACCATCGCGGCTCTAGTGCGGTGACACCAGAATCTTTATAAAACACATGGGTCATAAAGGTATCAGTCGCCATGTGGGGGAACTGATATTTTTCCGCCATGTCCCAATCCTCTAGCTTGAGAGTAGGAATGTGCTCCAAGAGGGGCCCTTCAAACATGATCTAATCTGACAGCAATAGGTATTTAGCAGAAATTTCCCCACATATGGGTCTATCGGGACCCTCACCTTACCTTAGCGGGGAGGGATGTACTCAGGTAGATTTAAGATAGGGTCTACACCCTCTATGTCAATTTCCTCTATGCCCATATCCATATCTTCAGTGGCCTCCTCAGATTTTAAGTCTACCACCTTGCCTTTCTCCTGCACGGTGGGCTTTCCCTTCTGGTGCTTTCTTGGCAATTCACACACCAACTGTGTTTCTTCTACTTATCCTTCTTTGTCTTGGGACCCACTTTGGGTGGCGTAGCCTTAGCCTTAGCAACCTCTATGATTTTGGCACTTCTGCGGGCACTTCTACACTTGCAATCTCAGGGGCAGTTCCCTCAGATGCCATCGATCCTCCAACACTTGCATTTTCCACAGGCACCAACATGATTCCAATAAGAAGCTCATGGGTGGCTTTAGGTAACTTATCAAATACTAAACTAGCCACCAAATTCTCGAAATAGTCAAGGTTCATGCACACCTCATAGATCAACACCTAAATTCTCAGAATTCGAAGTGTTTTTCGTTGGGCGGCCATCTGTAATTTATAGGCAAATTCAAGTTTGAATCCAACCATTCCCTGCAAAATCCACTCATAAATGCTAGATTGGCAGCAGATTTTCACAGATCTTGCTCTTAAATTCCAACTTAAATGTCGCCCTCTGCTCCACTTAGCCGTTTTCCCACTATCAACTCATGAACAGTGACCATAACGGTCACTTTTTGGCTTCCCTGCACAGTCTCTCCTTCTATAGCATATCTCCCTTCGTGCTTCTATCGATATTGTGACATTCCCCCCTTTCGTGCAGTTCCCCAGTCACGCAACTATACAACCCATGCAGTGTAGTTTATAGTCCTGCGCCTCCTTTCAGCTGCCTAGAGCACTAAGACTATGCCTCCACCATATAGTCATCTAGTCGAATCCCTGGTGTATGGCTTCAATCAACTGCCATTAACCTTTCCTAGAAATGGCTCTCCATTCAACTTCACCAGTTGAACTGATCCACCATTGGTAATCTCCTTGATGACATAAGGCCCAAGCCATTGCATCTAAAATTTTCCTGGAAATTTATCAAACTTTCTGTCATACAATAATACTAAATCATTTACCTTGAAGGTGCACAGTTTGATGTGCCAATCGTGCCATGCCTTTTTGCACTCCTTTTAAACTTGCTGATGGAATCCAACCAAAAGCCTATCCTCTTCTAGCTCTGCCAGTTGGAAAGCATTTCTTCTACGGATTCATTTCCACCATTCCTGTGATTGCCACTATGCGTAAAATAGGTACAATGTACTCCATTGGAATTACCGTTTCTACACCATAAACCAACTAAAGGGCATTTTTCCAGTCAACATTTTTCAATTTGTTCTGTAATCCCATAGCACCACAAGTATGCGCATATCCCAATCATTCATTTGTGCATTGAAAAAATGCATTAGCATGTTCTCCAATATCTTATTAAATGCTTCCACCATCCCATTAGCATGTGGGTTATACGATGTGCTCTTTTAGTGATAAACCTGGAATTCCTCTGTTAGCATGCTGACCGTCTCATTAAGGAAATGCGTACCGCGATCTCTCATCAAAATCTTCGGGCAACTAAATCTAGTCAGTACATACTCAAAGATGAAATTTGTTGTTGTTGCCCCTGTACAATCCTTCACAGGCTGCGCCTCCACCCATCTGGTAAATACTCAGTCGTGATGATGATGTACTGTGCACCCTTCTTCATTCCTTGAGGCTAAATTGGTTCTACAAAGTCAATCACCCACTTTTAGAATGGTTGTAATGACATCTGCGGATTCATAGGCAGCGCAGCCCTCTGCGATGGCCTACCTATCCTCTGACATGCATCACATGTCTTACAATAATCCTTGGAATCCTTATGAAGCATTAGCCACCACAACCCAGCGCGTAAAATCTTCTGCGTTGTTGCTTTTCTTGCATAATGCCCTCTTGTGGCTCCTCCATGAGCTTCTGCAAGGATGTTGTTTCATTCAAAGTCAGGTACATAACGTCACAGAATTTCATCCAAGCCCATTTTATATAAATCCCTTGCAATGAAAAAAAAGTCTATCACGTGCACCGTTAGCTCCTTCTTTTGTTGACTAGTATACCCTTCTGGAGTCATCCTTGTCATTAGGAAGTGTATGATATCTACAAAAGGATTGTCCGCAACACACACTACAAATATCTACACGTCAAGCAATCCTTCCTCCAAATTAGTAGGCACCTCTCCTGTTTCTAGTCCAGCATTCAATAGTCCTGGCTTCACAATAACTTGGAAATCATATTCCTAAAATAGCAACAACCATCGACATATATTCCCCCCCAACACAGGCTTGTTAACCAAGTACCTCAATGCAGAATGGTTTGTATACATCTTAAAGTGTCCACCTAGTAGGTAGTGTCTGAACTTCTCGAGCACGTACACCATATCCAGACCTTCGCGCTCTATCGTTGAATAATTATTCTCAGCTTTAGACAACTTCCTACTCGCAAACGCTATAGGGTAATCCAACCCTCCCTCACTGACTTATGTCAGTACTGCCCTGAGTGCAATACATGACGTGTCCACATGCACACGAAATTTCTTCTTCCAATCCGAGAAGACTAGGGACGACACAGTGACCATCTTTTCCTTCAACACATCTAAGATTTGCCGACATTCTTCATTCCAACAGAATGTAGAATCCTTCTTTAGCAGCTTCTCCATCGGTGCGGTAATCTGGGTATAGATTTTGATGAAATTTATATAGTATCATGTATTCCCCAATTTTGCGTGCAGTTGTTTCACACTTATTGGTGCCTCCAAATTAATTATAACCATGATCTTAGCAGGGTATACCATCAAGCCATACCGCATGACCCAGCAAGATCCCAAAAGGGACACAAAACAAACATTTCTTCAAATTGACCATGACCTGATACCATGACATGTATCTAACATCAAGCGTAAACTAGCTACATGGTGTTTTACCAGCCCAAATACCATACAATCATCAAAATATACTTCAAGAAACTTGTGAATGATGTCCTTAAATGCAGCGATGACCACGCTCAAAAATATCGTCGATGCGTTCTTCAACCCAAAAGGCATTACAGTATACTGGAAGCACCCCCACTCCATGGCAAAGGTCATCTTACTTCTATCCTCTGACGCGATCTTGATCTAATGGTACCCCAAGAACCATCCATGAATGAATATGCCTCCTATCCTCCTACATTATCCAGCACTTCATCTGTGAATGGAGTTGGAAAGGGATCATGTACATAGGCGTCATTCAACTTCCTGAGATCTACACATATCCTTATTTCATCCTTCTGTTTCTTGTCCTAAACTACTATTGGGCTTACCCAATCAGACTCTTCTACTGGTTCAATGATGCTCGTCACAAGAATTTTATCCAACTCTAAGCAGACCCTTTATTTATACTTCAGCTTGAGGTGGTAAGGCCTCTACTTGATTGGCTTTGCGTCCATTTTCAACATTATTTTCATAGCCCCCAGGTCTCCTATTATCCCCTTTAGGTCTAAGAACTTCGTAGGGAACAAGTCCTGGTATTCACAGAGAAATTCAATGACCTTATCTACTGTAGCAAACTTGAGCTCATCCTCTATCCCAATGTTTACATGTCTTGTTTTTTGCGGCGTGATCATATCTAGATTTTCAATTTGTGGTCCTTCAACTTTACGATGACCTTCAGTCTCTTGGATGTTAATGCTCCTTGGGTCCTTGTCCTCTTCTTTGATAGTCACATTGTAGCACTCTAGCACGTGGCTCAGCTGGGTGGTCCAATCCGGTTGAATTAAGTCCAAGGATCCTGTGGTACTCTGAAGATTGCTACCTTAACTTCCTGCAATGCCTCATTAATACATTCAAACCCATCCTCAAAGCTAAACATCATCAAAAATCCTTGTCGAAAAATGTCCCATTCTCCAGCACCATGGCAGAGCTCTGTCTCCAAGTACTAGTTCTTCGGCATTACATCCAAAGTATGACAAAATAGGTGCACCCATTCAGGTTGAGGCTCCGCTCCATAAACCTTAGTCCATTTGGCCAAGTGATCCCACGGGTCATTCCTTCCATCATAGTTCTCTATTAGTCATACTTGTGGGTGACCAAACTTTAATCTAATCATCCTTTTGTACACATGCTAATCATTAAAATTTTCTTTGTGTGTACCCCACCATCTCGTAGGCATAGCACGCAACACCCAATCCAAGGGATGGAAGTGATGCTTCTCTGGCACTTACCTTTTGAATTCATCCAAAAAGTTATCGACGTCAGTTAGACCATAAGAGTAAGGTAGATTTCTTACCTCTAATGATACATAGTGCAACAACTTGGTCATCATATTACAGCATAGCGTAGATACTTCATGCAGTCGATTATGCTAGTGCTCCAACTTCTCATCTAAATTTGATGTGCAGGAACTTTCGTAGTCCCAAGAAATGTGTCCATCTTCTTTCAGATTCACCCAATCTTGATCTTGCATCGTTATATTATAAATATGGTCCAAATCATCATTGCTTTCGTAATCGCGGAATGGTTCAGTGTAGCGCAGTCCTTCTGCAGGGTCCAGGGGCACTACTATGCAGATCAATTTCTTCTCAAATATCATCTTCCACTTCTTCAAATTGATTACCCCATTCATGTTCGTGGCCCAATCGATCCCAAGGAGTGTAGGGTATGGATCGATGTCATTCACAATCTCTATCACTTCAAAATTAACCAATGCACTCATGCCCTCAATATCAATTGTCACTCCCTACAATCTTCCCATGGGGATGATTTTCTGTTGATTTTCCATTCTTAACTGAATTGGAGACCACTACAGCGCAAGTGTCTCCCCATTCTCTCCCAAGTGTGTTTAGGCAAGACATTCGCATCCAATCATAGATCTAAAATTACTTGATCCATCTCATATTCCCCTATCTGCGCAGTGAGCCTCATCTCACGCCCCGTTCTTGCCTTATGCTTACCAATCTTCCTTACTACGTGTGGTCCATCAGGAGCGTTTTCTTTCCCAACACACTTATTTATCAGTTCCTGTAGTCCTTTCACAGCCTTGCTATTGCACAATAGCTTCATACAAGTCTCCAAGAAAGTAGTAAGCATGAAAGGGTCCATCTCTTCAGCTGGCTTGTCCTAAATTCTTGAGGTAGAGGCCTTAAGGAAGCTTTTCTTTTCTTCCATAAATGTTTCTTGTGCACACTTCAGATCAAACTCAACCTCCTTTTCTAGAGTTTTGCGAACCCATTCACTTTATGTAGGCTACTTCCCCTTATCTTTGCTAGTTGTCATCCCACTCCACAACAAAATATTTACCTTAGGATCCTCTTCGTGAGGCTCAATCCTCATCATCTGTAGGTACTGAGTCAGTTGCAGAGGTTGCACCCCCTTTTCACATATCTTAGCTAGAAATATCAGGCAATCTTCAATTGTGTGGTCAAACGAAGTACAATAGCGGCATGAAAGACACGTCGAATTAGGGCAGTCTCACGCATAGTGTCCCGGTCCTCCACAGTTGTAACAAATGAACTATCCCCGACCTCTATTAGGTCCTCCTCCACCTCGGCCTCATCTGTGCCCTTGATATTTGCCTCACGCTCCCCCAACACCTTGTTCCAGAGGCTAGGTTTCTACCTGCACCCTATATGCAGGTGTTCTATCCATCATTAACTTGTAACTATGGCAATTGCACTCATCATGACCCACCGATTAACAGAAGTTGCAGAAGATTTGTTGTGGTGTCTTTACAAATGTCTGCAGCAAATGGAAATTTTCTGTCACATGTTTTCCAGCAACCTAAAAGATAACGCACCATAACGCGGGCCATGTACTTGGCCATGCTGGAACTTCTAGCCTCAGAGGGATTGGCCCTCCTACTGCAACATAATTTGCAAAGACTAGATAGTGATCTTTGTCATACCCCTGATTTTTGCACTTCAGGCACCAAACTTCTTCGCGCACCTCTGGCTGAGCTGTTCTATCTTTTTTCAAACTGCATTTCTAGGCAAAAGTTCTGCAACTGTGCATGAATCTGTTGAACCCCCAGATTAGCATCTTGCATCGATGTCTCATGCAATATCATCACAATTTCCAGGGCATCTTCTTGGGTCCCAATATTTTTCTATGATAGATCAATCCTTAGATGAGGCAGGAGTGAAGCCACAAACCATTCGCGGTTCTTCCCATCTATCAGATTCATGTTAGCTTCATGGATTGTACACTTCAATCTTTGATCCAGATCCCAATGTGTCTCACCATGCTTCATCATGATCTCTCTGAATCCCATAATTGATTGTGCTTTAGACTTAGGTCTACTGAATTCCTTATTCAGCAAGGTCTGAATATCTGCGAATGCAAATGTCGAGTTATCGATGCAGTACTTAATGTACCACTCTATCGCGCATTCCTGCAAAGCACTAACCAACATTTATTTCTTTATTTGGTCATCCATGATACCCTAAGCTTCCCATACAACCTTTGCGATGAACCAAAACTGGTTTGGATCCTCATTTCCCAAACCCTTGAACACTGGTAGATTTACTAAGTTCACCATACTGAATGGTGGTGGAGGTGGTGGTGGTGTAGGCGAAGGTGTATGCCGCGGAGGTGAATATGGAGGTGGTGAGGGTGGATGGGGTATTCGTGGGAACCCTTGCTTTATGAACTGAATAATGCTCTGTGGAGAAGCTTGTGTTTCTTCCTCATTGTCACTTATAGGAGGTTCAATCAATGGGCTATATTCAGGGCCCGTTTTCCATCTGTTCTTGAAGGTCTTTCCACTTCGCTTAGCCCCAAACATCAAGGTAGCTGCATAACCCGCTTTTCACACAACAACATCTTAATCCAGGTATTTAAAGACTTTAAATACTTACCTTATGACCCCTTGAAGAAGTGGCACTCTGCTTTGCTGTAACTAACTGAGATATCAACCACAAACTCTGTCGCGAACCCTCCTACGATACGATCGATCCAATGATCGACAACGCGTGTGATCTTATATTCAGAGGCTTCTAATCTCCGCACTAACTATAAGGTCCAGACCATCAGACCGTCAAGCCTCCACCTTACTTGACTGTCTGCCAATTTCGCAATTCACTCATACAACTCAACCGGGAAGGAATAGAAGAAGATCTCATGTATCCCTATGTACATATATTTGTCCAACCCCTGTTCTTTTGTTAATCGTGGGTTCCTTTTCTCTTGTGCCGCGAATTCATGGATCTTTCTTTCCAACCAGTCTTTGATCTCCTTCTTAGTTGGATTCCAGTGATTTGACATCACACATCTCTTTATGCAGATCTCGGTCCCAGCAATGGAACCATTTCTTGGCTTGATGGGCCCTGACCTAGGTTCAACATTAATTAGCCAAGAAAATCTCTACACTACTAGCCCTTTCAGCATCAATCCGTGAAGCATGGACTAAAGTCTCACTCGAAGCAGTATGGGGGGATGCAAGAACCAAGTTTCTGCACCCAAAGATGGTAGTGATGTCGTTTTATACCCTAATCCTTCCTTCACACAGATCAATAAGCTTTTTAGGGCTTATCGATATACTTATATTATTCAGCTTAGGGACCTTTGGGAAGGTCTGCGATTGTCCTTTTTGTACCCTAAACAAGCAATTCAGACACTTATGCACCTATGTAATTAATCTTACGGCTGTATTTACATAGATTAACTTAAGTAGTGGATAAATTCAACATGCATTATGATTATCTTTGTGTAAATAGACATTCCTACTTTCGTTCATATAACAAAGTAAAACACATAGATTCGAGCATCAATACAACATTAAATCATAAACCCAGTATTCAACATAACATAATTGCATGCATTCATAATAGAAGCAAAATATCTCATACACATGTAATTCTAAAATAATTCTCTTTATTGATGTTCAAATCTCCTTTACAGACTCTAACTACCCTGTGCACACAATTGTAGGAGTCCGCGCCTCAGCTGCGGAATTCTACCCTAGGCCTCTACGCACACAGTTGCAGAGCCTCTTTTCTACACTAAGACTCTTCGTTCTTAGCTCTCACAGACCCATTACATCAATGACTCTTCAAAACGTATCTGAACTGAACTAAAAACTGCCTTAGACTCTTCTAAGACTTCCCTTTTTATACAATCCCATGGTTCACGGACCAAGGGTGGATCTCATAAAGCCGACACAAGTTACATAAACTAAGGGAAGAAACCCTTGATGAATCTTTACATCCTCCCGCTCAGCGACCACAAAATGTGGAGACTTTACACTCTTTATACAAAACTTGGGAATTTAACCCCAAAACTTGGGCTTTTAACCCATTGACCCTAGGGGACCCATTCCCAACAATAAATTTGACCATGTTTTAAATCAAGTTGGTATGAATAGAGATGCCATATTACTTCTAGCCTCAATGACTAATTCAAACTTCATCCTATGTTATTTCGACATCCAGTTTGAGTTAGGAAATTATCAAGTGTACAAGATTGAGAGGAAGTTTGGAAAAGGTGGGTTTGGGAAGGTATATGTTGGTCGAATACTATGTGGTAGTACCGAGCGCATGCGTCCAGATGCAATGGAGGTAATTATTTAAAGTTTGTTTACAAAAAGTCATGTGGCCACTATTATGTTTCTTACAAATGATTTTTTTCCAATGTGGACTGGACAAGGGATTATTTGTTGAATTAATGGTCTCATAGAGATTGCATTTATGGATCTCAAAGAAAGTGTGTTTTTATTAGGTTGCTTTTAAGTTTGAGCATCGCACTAGTAAAGGTTATAATTATTGTCCTCCTTATGAGTGGCAAGTTTACAAGTATGTATCTAAATCCATCATCATGGAATTTTTTTAATTAGTTATTCTACTTGTAAAGGTTGTAATATTGGCCCTACTTAAGAGTGCAATGCTTAGAAGTATGTATCATTAGTCCTTTTAATTATCATGGCATGATTCATTAACTTGGAAAGTATATGTATTCAATTTCATGCTTAATTTACCATCATGTTGCTACAATACACTTAATAGTAGTTATAGATTGTCTTCAGTACATTAGAAAGGGCGTCAGGGTGATTATTATATTATGGTTTATGACAATTCTAGATATTGCCCTTATTTTACTAAATGCACATATAGATTACTAGTTAAATGGTATGAAGTGAGTGGAGTGTGACTCTATAAAATATTCATTATTGTATGATGATGGAATATTTGGATGTAGCCATGTTCTCATTGTTGATAGTTCTCTATTATCTAATTATTTAAAACTCATTTTTTAAGGTAATGGATATGTTGGGGCCCAGCCTTTGGGATGTATGGAATTCATCTGGCCAAGCATGAGTTATAAATTATGTTGGGTTTTTCTTTTCAGGGTTATGATTTTGGGCCAAATTTTTTTTATTAATACAATTTGAGTTAACTTCTATTGGATAATGATATGTGGAACAGAATGTCGAGAGAGATGGTGCATGCATTGATGTGGAGGCAACATCAATACTTGAGAAACTGCATTTAAAAGGGCATGCTTGTTTTGTTTAGTAGTAGTTTGTCTTCACAATGAATCTTTATCATGGATGGGATGTTCTGACATGGTTACCAAATTTTGTCCATTTTAGATTTGTTCATGGAGATGTCAAACCTGAATTTTTTTTACTTGGTCAACCTGAAACTTCTAATGAGAAAAATATATTTCTAATAGATCTTGGTTTGGGTGAGTTTTTCAATTTTCTATTGTATATTCCTGTATATGTCTATAACTACTAACAACATGATAATATTTTTCACTTGAATATTTTGAATGGATTGATAAATGAAATTGATTGGATTGGTATTTATATAAAGCATGCCAAAAAAAAATTCTGACCCTTATTTCTACCTTTTTTCCTTCTTTCTTTTAATTTATATTTATCACATTTCATTGACAAACTTGTCCACAACCATTTGTGTATTTGTGTATTGTGGCTTGTCATCCACTCTAATGTTTTTTTATGCGCAACCTCAAAGTGGAAGGATACATTATCAGGTTAGCATGTTGACTATGATCAATGACCTAATGTCTTTAGGTTAGTTTCTTAGCTTTCTCATGATAGTACTTAAACTTGTTATAACATATTAAGTTTTATTAATTTCCATTATCTATTTTTATTTTGTGTATTTGATTATATTAATTTTTATATTATCTGCTAATTGTCCATGATTCTATTCAAAGGTACTGTTAGGTATGCCAATGTACATGTGAATTTGGGGAGAACAGGAAGTAGATGAGATGGTCTAGAATCTTTATCATACACATTAATATTCCTTCTTAGGGGAAAGTTTCCTTGGCAAGGTTACTACGTACATTTATAAATTATCTTGTTCTCTGTCTTGTTTTGTGGAGATTTGCATTCAACCTTTTTCCCTGTCTCATGTTTTTTCCCTTGTAGGGTGACAACAAGGGCTTTCTTATTTGTAAAGAGAAGATGGAAACTTCTCACGAAATGTTATGTTGCTTCTGTCCAGTTCCTTTTTGGCAATTTCTTGAAGTAGTCACAAATATGAAAGTCGATGAAGAGCCAAATTATCTGAAGTTTTTTTCCCTTTTTGAAGGCATTCTTGGAGAAACTATTTCAACAAGGCAAATTAATACAGATGGAGCTCAAAAGGTAATATCTCATGTGCTACCCCAAGTATTTTAAATCAAAGTCTCTTGAATGATTAGAAGAACTTGGAACACTAATTAGAGTGAAGTTTGAATTTTTGGGTGTACTTAGAATATTGGATAGATTCAAAGAAATTATTTGAAGTCATGGAAGTGTTTGGAAGTGCCTTGAGATGTGGATGTACTTGGAGAAAAAAAATAGATTGAAACTCTTTTAAGTCTTAGAGATTTTACAAGTTATATACACATTGAAGTGTTATAAGTTCCACATAATTTCTTCGGAGGTGGTGATGTTTAAATTTGTCTTTGTGCTTCTGGTATTTATTGCCATTTTCATTCATGTGAATATGTGTCTAAGTTCAAATTTTATGTTAAAATAGGCTAGTAAAAAATGAGCAAGGATGCTAGTGGATGTCGATGACGATGACCAACCCAAGGAGAATGTTCAACTTGGAAATCCAACAATTCAATGGATATAAGTTTACAATGCTTAAAGGCCTATGAAACAGAGGTAATGCTTAAAAGGCTAAGAAATGAGGAAATTGCCATTTTATCTTAATTGTCAGTAGTCACTTATCAATGTAGCAAAAATTGTTGTTGTTATTGATATCTTCACTACTTCAAAAGTAATATTAGTTGTACAAGAAAGCAATAAACCATATGTCAAAGATGGATGGTAGAGTAGAATAGAGTATTATTATGGAATGATATCCCACCAAAGAGATATGCCACCACAAAGGAGATATTTTAATAGTTCCAACAGTAAAAGGACAATGCTATGTGATTCAACCCTACGTAGCCTTTCCTCATTTAGTAATATAGTGCATTTTGTAATAAAAAATGGTAAAAATAAACTCTAAAAACCTCTTTATAATGCAGTCTGAACAATTTAAGAGTACAGAAACCATCATCTTAACAAAGACAGGAAGAAAAATAATTCAAAAATGACAAAAATGTGGGAAATTGTTTTTCTATTCATATGTTGAGTGCTTTCTCGTTATTGTAAACTAAAATTATTTTTAGTAAGTTGTGGTTCACCAGGTTTTCTAGACAATATGTATCCTATTTCAACATATTATCCAATGACTTGTAAAATTATGTATTGTAAAAAAAATTGTCTAACAAGAACTTTAACTTTATAAATGCCTAGTATTGCTCCAAATTCCCTTTTTCAAATCCCCGGTATTTGATACATGTCAGAATATATGGTAGAAATATATGACCTTTTCTGTAGTACTATCTCAAATAATATTTATTAGCTTTATGAAAGTCCAAGCCTTGTCAGAAAAAATATACTGAAAATTAATTTTTCAAGTGCACAATTGCAAGGGTGAAAAACATAAAATGGATATAGAGTCTAGACATTATTGTGGAAAGTGTGGGAAGCTAGAAAACATTGTTGCTAAACGTCAACATGACATACACACATTTGTTCTCATTGTTCAGGTAGTTAATTTGTTGCAGCATAATACACACCATATGCATAAAAATGCACAAATAAATATGTATCTCAGGCCCAAAGTACAAGAAACATTTCATTGAGAGTATGACGACATTGACCACATCTTCACCCACCATGCTATTATTAGGAGGCCCTTTGTTGTTCTTCAAAAGTCTTTTGTTGCTCATTAACATTCAGAAAGAATTTGACTTTGTTTTGAGGGAGTTTGTTTGATATTTATGTGACACTAGTATTTCAAAGACTCTTTTGGTGACCATTTGAGATTGAATGAGCTAATGCTTTGTTATCTTCACTCTACTCACAACCTTTTGGACTTCACTAAGTGAACCATTGTGATTAAATAGGATTGATGCCCCTTATCAAATTTATATGGGATGATTCTCAATTGGCGAGCTAGAGTGAGTTTTTTAGCAGACACGTATAGGGGAGTGACAAGTGCCTTCTACACTACATATTTCTATCCTTACTTTTATTTATTGATGATACAATCCTCGTAGCTTTCACTTTAGGGGTTGAAGAGTAAAATTGATGTGTTATCTAACTTCTATGACCTTTGATAGTTGATAGTTAACCTTTGATAAAACTAAGATCATGATCTAAAATGTGTCTCAACATGTTCTGTTTGAGTGGATTAAGGTTAACATGGATTACACATACTTGGGCATTCAATTTTGAGGGCCTTGGTTTTGTTTGGGTTATGCTTTCTAGCCTTCACTTAACAAGGGATATGGTTCCTTTGCTTGAATTGAAAGATGATGCCTTTATTGTCACTTCTAGGATTTCTTCAAGCATAATCTAGGTAGAATTTGGAGCCCATCCTCAAACGTGTCTCCTTCACAAAGTTTTGATCCTTGAAAACCGTGATTAGTAGAGATAGGTTCCCCTACTTTGTTCTCTTCAGAAGCTATAGCCTCCGTAGTAAACATTGGAAATAGTCGTTTCTAGTTTTGGAAAGCTTCCTTGTTGCTTCAATCGGTGGTCATTGATATTGATGAACTTCTACCTTTCAAGTACTCTTTAGATGGTTCATTCCTACCCTCTAAGTAGGCTTGAACTATTTTATTAAGAGGATATCTACAGTTTGTACATTCCGGTCACTTGGACAACCCCACTAAGGGATTTAGCCCTACATTGGCATTTTATTTTGAGAAATTCATGCATTATGGGGAAATCTTATTATCTTCCTCAAGTATCCATGAAAACATTGGATGCATGTTGTTAGGACTCTAGAACTCCCTTTGGTCAATTTAGAGTAGGCTCCCATTAGGTCTAGGTCAATATTTCAGATAAAGCACCTCATTCCACACCTTAAGAGGACTTTTCATCTATATCATTTACAAGAGTTCGAGTTGGAGGAGCACCTTATTTTTAGATATCCCAATTTTTTAGTTCAAAGGGTAGTTTCATTTCCCTTGTCAATTATCGAGAATTTTCATCTACAATATTTTGATATTTGGACTAGACACACCTACTTTTCATGAGTGAGGTTTAAGGTACAAAATGATGGCCTTGCACAATCCTCACTGATAAGATTTCATTTGGTGGATTTTCTCCATGTTCCCTATTAACATGCTTATTAGTGGCATAAATAGGAGGTGAGGCCTAGATCACATAAGACATTATCTTAGTGACACCTCCCTTGGATTGATAGATCATCCTCTCTCCCTCAAATGACATCATTGGGAATGATAAACCTCATCAATTTAGGGCTTCTCCCAAGATTCACAACTAAGCCATGCTAGCCCTGAATATTCTTCGGATGACATCATCAAGAAATGATTTTGTCCCTAACTTGTTTTTTTATGACTATATCTGGGAGCCACCCTCTTCCCCCCTCTCTCATCCTGCCTCATGGCCTAGCATGTTGTTGCAGCAACATTGTATGCACAATATGGTTTAGTTGTTGTTTACTATCTTCACTACTTCAGGTGTTTCTGTTGACTAAGCAATGAGCTCGTTCTCTATACTTTTGACTCTCATTGATCAAATTTGTGGTTTCTTGTTGCACATGAATAAAATTTTCTGATATTATCTATGTATGTCCATACAAACATGCATGTATAAACTGTTGACATACAAATATTGAACATATGATAATACAAGGTATTCCATATACATACTGCAATTGTTGCAGTTAAATGCAACATAAATAAACCTATACTTTGTTGGAAATAATACTAAGAGGGTGGGGGTGTGAATCAATATTATCAAGTCAATAACATTTCATTTTCGTAGTCAGATTCATATACGCTACTTCAGTTAATGAAACTTGCTTGTATGCGCAACTGTATTTAAGGCAACTAGTGTATACCCTGAAAACTTATAACTTAGTTAATTCATCATATGTTGATCTTTAATCTGTGCATCATAACCATATAAACAGTAACCAGGTGCAGTAAAAACAGAATAGACAATCACACACAAGAACACAAGATATAAGGCTGAAACACAATGTGGGTGAAAACCACCTACTGCAATCATTTCTATCTTCTTTTAATAAGAAACTTCTTTTTACAATTTTTGTACTAGTGCAGTCTTATACCAGTAAGAAGGCTTCTACCTGAAAAAGGTTACAACCTTCTCTCATTCTCCAGCTTCTCTTGGAAGGGAGCTACAATCCCCTAGCTCTTGTAATAGCTGATGTGTTTACTGGTACATAGGTGCTGGCCTACAGAAGGCTACAACCTTCTCTTTTCTTCCAAGGACCACGTTTCATAAATTTTCAGACTGGATCCATCAATAACATCAATCAAACATCAAATATATCTGCATCAACCAATCTCCTTTTCACCAACCAAAACTGAATCAATCAATCACTTCTTCGAATGTTGTAACCAGAATACCATAACAGTAACCAGAACCCAAGCCAAAACCCAGAACACTGCAACAACAAACAAAAGTAGCTAAAGAATATTTTATGAGGTATACGCTACTTCACTATGTCAAACCTACGTACATATGCTATTAACTCAAGGCAAACCTACGTACAGATCTACAAATCAAATTTAAGATTTATACGATGTTTTGATATGCAGAACTGGCGTGTATACGCGCCTTTTCCAAAGTGAACCTGTGTACAGATCTGTAGACGATGATTTAAACTTTACAAAAATTACAGACATCGGTTATACCTAGATCATCATATTTATATATTACAACATGCACCATTTATTCAGATAAAAGATAAAAAACCACACAAAGATACTTCTCTTCAAGCCTGAAGATCTTGACCCATCATTATATTTTATCCTTCATCAAGCGCTAAGGTTCATCCTTGATTCAGATCCAGCTATGCACCATAACCCAATAACCTGTATTCTGGATCTTGCTCTTCATCAGATATTCAATACTTGAGTGCCTTTGTCTAATGATCTTCTCCTCCTTTTATAGCCTTAGGCCTTACTCAATACCATGGACCAAAACCACTTAGAACCAACACCTTGGACCAAATACCTGGGGTCAACACTTCGGACAAGATACCTTGGACCAATACCATGGATCACAATACCATGGACCAAATACCACGTACCAAAACTAAGTTTTCTAACATGTACGTGCCTTTCCTTCCTTGAAAGTGTGTGTGTACTCTATACATGCCTTTTGGTCTGCGAACCCGCGTGTACACGCGGCTTGGTCAATGGGGAACCTGCGTATACCTCTCTTTCTTCATTCTGTGAGTCTAAACTGTGATCTGTCATCTGAGTGAGTTGCCATCAAGGACAACACCTGTGTCATAGTGCCAAATCTGTGTCATAATGCCAACAATCCCCCCCTTTGGACTTGATGGCAACCCCAAGTCACTCTCCCTCTTTGTCATCAAGGGAAAAGGGTTATGCTCCCCCTGAGTACATGTTGAATTCTATGATATGTTGAAATGTGCTTATTGGGCTCCATGCTTGAGTCCATGCTCCCCCTAAATATAAGCAAGTTCTGCAGAAAGATGACTCTATACATACATCATAAATGACCTTTCTATCACCAATGACTCATACATACATTCATCGCCCAACCAAGTGGGGATATACCAAGTTTGACTCATCCACCCAACCAAGTGGGTATATACCAAATGTTTATACATGTCAAAACAAGAAAATTACATCATCCATCCCATGCGTAATAGGTCGTTTCATGAACTTGACATTAAAAGATATACGTGACATAGAGACCAAATATCTGAAACAAGACTATGATAGTTATCAACAACTATCATCAGCAGAATCTATCAATCACCATCTAGACCATCAACCATGATCTCCCCCTGAACCTGTTCCACCTGAATAAAAAAAGCAACTGTGAATTTGTACCAAGATCTTTTAAGATAATGCCAACAATGCATTATTAGAAGTACATTCTCCCCCTGAACCTATGCTAGATGATCACTGTCAGACCCATATCAGACTCCTTTCATCCTGAGTCTGGCCCATTGTTTTTCTTCAAAACAACATATACGTGACTGTATCCATAGCAACCGCCGTATGTATGTGGATAAGCTTCATGAAATTCGTGTATAACCACTTTTCTCTGAAATAGATAAGTTTCAACAGAAAGATGATGCATCAACAACTCCCAGCTTTTGTCTGAGATATTCAAATGTCTCTCTGGGAAGTGGTTTGGTGAATATATCAGCAACCTGTTCTTTGGAGGGAACATACTCCAATTTGACCTTTTGTTCAAGCACTTTTTCATTTAGAAAATGATATTTGATGGGTATGTGCTTAGTCTTGGAATGCATGACTAGATTCTTTGAAATGCTGATTACACTTGTATTATCACATAGAATGGAGATGGGTGGAGTACATGTGATCTAAATGTCTTGCAATGTTTGCATCATCCAAAGGATTTGTGTGCAGCAAGATGTTGTAACCACATATTCTGCTTCAACTGTAGATAATGCAATTTAACTTTGTTCCTTGTTGAACCAAGACACTAATATGGAACCCATATAGAATGCACCACCACTAGTGATTTTTCTGTCATCAACGCTTCCTGCCCAATTTGCATCTGTATATGCATGAAGTGTAAGATCTATATCTCTAGGATACCATAAACCAAAATTTTGTGTTCCTTGAAGATATTTGAAAATCCTTTTGACTGCCTAAAGGTGTGATTCCTTTGGATTGGCTTGGAATCTTCCAACTATTCCTACTACATGCATGATGTCTGGTCGGGTACCTGTTAGATACAGCAAACTACCAATCATGGATCTGTAGGTTGGTTGATGTAATGCTGTTGATTCATCATTTGAGCTGAGACTGCATCCTGTTACCATAGGGGTACATATTGGTTTAGAATATTCCATGCTGTATTTTTTCAAGATCTGCTTGAGATACTTGGTTTGTGACAGAAAAATACCATCTTTATTTTGTTGAACTTGTAGACCAAGAAAATATGTGAGCTTACCAAGCAAGGACATTTCAAATTCTTGCTGCATTACCAAAGCAAAGTTTTGACTCGTGGCTTCTTCATTTCTACCAAAAATGATATCATCAACATACACGACAAGTATTAGCAATTTATTATTGTCAATCTTTGTATATAGATTGCTATCAACTGATCCTTTAGAAAAACCTTGATGATGGAGGTATTTGTCAAGATGGTAATACCAAGCCCTTGGAGCTTTTTTTAGACCATAGAGAGCCTTTCTAAGTCTGCATACAAGTTTTGAATCATTTCTGAGGATGAATCCATCTGGTTGCTCAATATATACTTCTTTGTCTAAGTCCCCATTAAGAAAGGCAGATTTTACATCCATTTGGTGTACTTTGAATTTCTGAAAACTAGAAAGAGCAAGGAACATTCTTATGGCTTCAAGTCTAGCAACAGGTGCAAAAGTTTCTTCAAAATCTATACCTTCTTGTTGAGCATATCCTTTACAAACAAGTATGGACTTGTTTCTAATAACTTCACCATTTTCATTCAGCTTGTTTTTGAATATCCATTTGGTTCCTATGGTATTCTTATCATGAGGTCTAGGAACTAATTCCAAAGTATTATTCTTTTTAATTTTCTCAAGTTCTTCATTCATGGCCTTGAACCAACATTCATCTTTGCATGCTTCATTTACATTTTGAGGTTTGATGAAGGAAAGAAATGCTAGATAGCTTGAAGCTTCTGTAATAGTTCTTCTTGTTTGCACACCTGCCTCTTTCTGTCCCAAAAATTGAGTCTCTGGATGATTTTTCTGAACATACCTGGATGCAGTCTTTTCTTCTGTCGTTATCTATTCTTCTGGTGCTTCCTTGGTTTCTTCTTCAGAATTAGTCTGATTTGATGTGGAAGGATAATATTCATCTTCTCCACAATCTTCGATTTTTACCTGCTTTGGATTTTTTCATGCTTCATCAACCACAACATCAATACTTTCAATAATTTTCCCAAGTCTTTTATTATAACACTTATATCCTTTACTTTGGGAAGAGTAACCAAGGAGAATGCCTTCATCTACTCTGGGTTCAAACTTGTAAAGTTTTTCATTAGTCATTTTTATGTAACATTTGCTTCCAAAAACTTTGAAGTATTTTACGATAGGAGTCTTACCATACCAAAGTTCATGTGGAGTTTGAGTGTTGTTTACCCAAACATTTTCTTTGTTGAGAATAGTGATGGTAGCGAATGCAGCATCACCCTAGAAGGTTGCAGGAGTTCCAGACTCATCTAGCATAGCATGGGCCATTTTTTAAACAGTTATGTTCATCCTTTCTACCACTCCATTTTTCTGAGGAGTCCTTGCAGTGGAGAATTTCCTTTTTATTCCATGTTCTTCACAAAAGTCAAAGAATTCATCTAAGGTAAATTCCCCTCCTTGATTAGATCTGAGACATTTGATTTTGCGATTTGATTCATTTTCAACCAGGGCTTTGAAGGCTTTTAATTTTTTAAATGCTTCATCTTTATCCTTTTGAAGCCCTATCCAACACATTCTAGAAAAATCATCAATGAACAATATAAAGTATTCCTCTCCACGAGTTGAATTTATCCTTGATGGACCACATAAATCAGTATGAACAAGTTGAAGAGGCTTACTAGCTGATCCTTCCTTTTTAGGGAATTGCAACCTAGTTTGCTTACCAAATTGACATGATTTGCATATTGTATTTCTGGAATGCTGATATCGAGAAGATCACGTACAACCTGGAATTTGCTTGTTTTTATTATTTGAGAGAAGCTTAGATGCCCCAATCTTCTGTGCCATAGCTAGTGTTCATCATTTTTTCTTAGATAGCACTGTTGTTGTCCTCCCTTGAGTATATATAAGTTTTTTGGAGTTATTATACCTTTGATCACGGTTTCTCCTATATCAAGCTCACGAACAACACATCCATTTGATCGAAATACTACTTCATTTCCTTGATCACACATTTGACTGACACTCAACAGGTTATGCTTTAGACCATCAACATCCATAACATTCCCAGCTTTAACTTTTTCTTTTAAGAGAATAGATGCTTTACCTTTTATGATAGCAGGAGTGTCATTTCCAAATGAGACCTTCTTTTATTTTTCTAAGGCATTATATAAATGAATTTTTTCTTTATCACCTATCATGTGTTTCGAGCATCCACTATTGATGTACCACTGATTTTCTTGTCCTTATGCATACAAGGCTATACCACATCTTTCTATTTGCAGTTATTTCTTTCTCCATATTTTTGGATTTAATTAAGTTTTCTCCTTTTGAGATGTTTACTGAAATTTACTCCTGCATTCAGATTCTGCATGACCGAAGTTGTTGTAGATAGAGAATTCTATTTCATTTTCAAGAAGAGAAAAGTTATCGTAGGTCCATTTCATGATCCCCATCACATTCCTTTGATTTTGTGCTTCTGTTGTCATGATGGTCTTGTAAGCAACACATTGAGCAACTTTGTGTCCAAAGTTATGACATGAAAAACATTGGCCATTGAAGAAGTTCTTGTGATTATCGAATCTACTGACCTGGTGATTGTAGTTGTTATTCATTCTAGAAACAGATTGAGTATGATTTACCTAAGGTTGGTTGTAGCTTTCGTTTATCCTTGAAGTAAATTGAGCCTGATTTACCTGGTGATCTGCTTTATGCCTTTACTATCGATTGTCAAACTATTCACTTCTCTATACTGCATCAAGATAGCTTTTAGTGGAGGTTGACAGCTTCTGTGCTTGGGATGCTTCTTCAGTATATCCAAGTCCTGTCTTTATCATAGGAGAACACTGCACTTTGATAATTTCATTTAGGGTTTCTGATCCTTTAGCAAATCTAATATTGAGAGCTTTTGTTTTCTCAATATCCTTTCTTAGACCCACAATTTCACATTCTAGTTTTTCATTGCATTTTTCTCTTTCAACAAGTTGGAATGTCATAGTATCTATAATCATATTTTTTTTCTTCTAAACAAATTTTGAGTTTAGAGATTTCTTCATAAAGGTCATCATTGTCTAGTCAATTTAATGTCTTAAATTTCTCTACATAAATTATCAATTCGAGTATCGTAAACTGATGAAGTGTGGTGCACCATATGTGCTTAGTTAACCTTTTTTCTTACTTCGTTGTTTTATAGTTTTTATCTTGTTTTGGGGTTTTTTTCTTGTTGATCTCCTAAAGTGTCTAATGCAAATGGAAATCTTATTCTAAGGTCTTAAGAATACTTTTAAAAGTCAAGTATGGATGTAGATTTCAAGACAAGGTTTATGTCCCTTATGGTAACTTCCAAAACTTAGCACTTCAAAAGATCTCAAAACATGCTATTGATAAAATTAATTCTTGAACAGGAATGTAAATATGCAGCTACTTAAATCAAACAAAATATGAAATACTGATTAGGAAATCATTGTCTCTGCTGCCCATCTAATTACAGAAATACAATCTAAACTATTGCACTCAAACAAACCAAAAATTGTAGACAAACGAAAGCAAGATCAATTTACTTCACTTATAATCCGATAGCTTGCCAAGTAGATTTTTGGGGTTAAGCCATGGCTCTGGAGATAACGTCAAATAAAATGAAGAATTGATATCTAAATTACCTACTTGCAGATTAATGAAAGCAAAATCAAATTACTTCACTTATAATCCAATAGCTCGCCAAGTAGCTTTTCGAGGTTAAGCCATGGCTCCGAAGATAACGTCAAATAACATGAAGAACTTGATATCTAAACTACCTACTTGCAAAATGAAAGTAAAATCAAATCACTTCACTTATAATCCGATAGATCGCCAAGTAGCTTTTCGGGGTTAAGCCATGGCTCCAGAGATAATGTCAAATAACATGAAGAACTTGATATCTAAACTACCTACTTGCAGAATGAAAGTAAAATCAAATTACTTCACTTATAATCTGATAGCTCGCTAAGTAGCTTTTCCGGGTTAAGCCATGGCTCTGGAGATAACGTCAAATAACATGAAGAATTTGATATCTAAACTATCTATCAACAACAAATAAATAAGACTGAAATCAAAGCATAATTGAAATTGAAAAGCTTAAGAAAAAGTTCAGCAGAGAGGCAAATCTCATGTCACTATTTGATGCAAAAACATGTAAAGAAAAACTAATCTACAATCAACTAGTTGAACACACTTGCATGAATTAAAATTGCGTGAATGGAAAATCTAAATTATCAAACTTTAAAGCAATAAAATGGCATACATGAATGAAATCAAAGCAAAATTACAAAATAAAATCTACTCTACCTTACATTCTAATATGCTCCATGACATCTACTTCACATCTCCTTCCATGTTGAGAACATCAAAGCTTTATTCAAATTCTTCAAAATTACAAAGTACAACAAAGCTCTCCAAAGCTTTCCAAAGCCATCAAAGAAGAACTACAAACTCCAAGCTAAAGAACTAAAAAGCCAAGCTAAGACTAAGACTAACAAATGAAGGAGAGAGATCTCCTATTTATACAAAAAGATGAGAAGCCATCTCATTAATGAGAGTCCATGAATATCTCCCTCTACCTCTAGAGTCCTAATCAAAATAGGAACTGATAAGACACATGTCTTCTTAGTGTTTCAATACAATTAGGAGATGTGACACATATCCTCATGATCCCATGATTCTTTCCACTCAAATTCGAATTTGGCCTTAGAGTGCCACATAAAGGTCTTCTAGAAGCCTCCTTTTAACCTACACATGTCAAAAATCTCAACCCACTTGTTAGGTATAACCATATGCACATTATTTTCTAATTTTTAACCACAAATTCACTTAAAAAGACTTAGAATTAATAAAGTTTGGAAAAACATAAATGTGGCCCAATGATAATGAAAGTGGGATGAATGTGGTGACATAGTAGTGAAATGGAGGTGATATAATGGACATAATAGTGAAAGTGTAATGGAAATTAATGACATTTTCAAGACCCAACAATCATCATCTAAAGCATCCAAGAAATCATCATCTTCAAAAACCATCAGAAGTCTATAGTCATTACTATTTTCATCTTCATCACTATTTGATAAACCATCTTCATGCGTATAGTAGCTCTTCTTACTTACACTTTGTTTTATATTCCATTTTGCTGATTCCTTACCTTTGTCAAGCTTATCTTTATGAGGACATTTTGCCGACTCTTCCACAAGAAAAACATTTGAAAGGTAGTTTACCTCTGAATCTTCGAAAACCCCGTTGAAGGTTCTTGACAAAGTTTGCTTCTTCCTCTCCTTCTGAAATATGTCCTAATTCATTGAGTTCTTATCTTCTTGAAGGTTTGAATGTGGCTTATCTCATATCTGATGGACCTCCTTTTCTCATTTCGAAAGCAATTAAGATTTCATGCAGCTGTGTCATAGTAATACTCTGAAGATCCTGATTTTCTTTTATGGCAGAAACTTTTGTTTCAAACTTAGTTTAAAACCTTTTCAACTAAAGTAACTTCTTTTATCTCTTCACCTAAGTTCTTCATGAAATTAACAATGTCATCTATACGTAAGAAGTAACTAGCTATACTTTCATCATTATGCATTTTGAGAGTTTCATATTGAATTCTAAGAGATTGCAGTTTTGCACATTTGACCTAATTGTCTCCTTCATAGCTTAGAATGATCTCGTCCCATATTTCTTTGGCGGTTTTGAGATGCATAACTTTGACAAATTCTGATTGTGACAGACTCCCCAATAATGTATTGATAGCCTTGGCATTGGTTTCATATTGCTTTTTACCTACTGTATATATAGGAATTGCTGACAGAAATGTATATCCTCCTTCCACGATTTCCTAGACATCTATTCCAAGAGATTGAAGATAGACTGTGGTTCTTACCTTCCAATAAACAAAGTTGCTCCCATCAAAGATTGGTGGTCTAATGGATCCCTCTCTTTCATAGTTACTCATGATGATAGATATTCCTTGAAGCCATCAAGCTTCTTCTGAAGGACCTACTTTGGTACCGATTGTTGGAAATAATACTAGGAGGGGGGGAGGGGCGGGGGGTGAATCAATATTATCAAGTCAATAACATTTCATTTCCATAGTCAGATTCATATATGCTACAACCCCCTATCTCTTGTACTAGCTGATGTGTTTACTAGTATGTAGGTGTTGGCCTATGGAAGGCTACAACCTTCTCTTTTCTTCTAGGGACCACGTTTCATAAATTTTCAGACTAGATCCATCAATAATATCAATCAAACATCAAATATATTTGCATCAACCAATCTCCTTTTCACCAACCAAAACTGAATCAATCAATCACTTCTTAGAATTTTTTAACCAGAATACAGTAACAGTAACCAGAACCCAAGCCAGAACACAGAACACTGCAACAACAAACAGAAGTAGCTAAAGCATATTTTATGAGGTATACGCTACTTCACTGTGTCAAACCTACATACATATGTTGTTATCTCAAGGCGAACCTGCGTACAGATCTGCAGATAAAATTTAAGATGTATACGATGTTTTGATATGCAGAACCAGTGTGTATACGTGCCTTTGCCAAAGTGAACCTGTGTAAAGATCTGTAAATGATGATTTAAACTTTACAACAATTCCAGACATTAGTTATACCCATATCATCATATTTACAGATTACAACATGTGCCAGTTATTCAGATAAAAGATCAAAAACCACACAAAAATACTTCTCTTCAAGCCTTAAGATCTTGACCCATCATTAGATTTTATCCTTCATCAAGCACTAAGGTTCATCCTTGATTTAAATCCAGCTATGCACCATAACCCAATAACCTGTATTCTAGATCTTGATCTTCATCAGATATTCAATACTTGAGTGCCTTTGCCTAATGATCTTCTCCTCCTTTTATAGTCTTAGGCCTTACTCAATACCATGGACCAAAACCACTTAGAACCAATACCTTGGACCAAATACCTAGGGTCAACACTTTGGACAAGATACCTTGGACCAATACCATGGATCACACTACCATGGACCAAATAGCATGGACCAAATACCATGGACCAAAACTAAGTTTTCCAACATGTATGTGCCTTTCCTTCCATGAAAGTGCGTGTGTACTCTATATGCGCCTTTTGGTCTGCGAACCCACATGTACACGTGGCTTGGTCAATGGGGAACTTGCATATACCTCTCTTTCTTCATTCTGTGAGTCTAAAATGTGATCTGTCATCTAAGTGAGTTGCCATCAAGGACAACACCTGTGTCATAGTGCCAACATACTTTTGTACCTTTTTATCATTGATTAGTTGTATTTAAAGTGTTTATGCCAATTTGGGATCAAATTTTAGGTCTTGAACTTTTACTTTGAAAATAATGAAATTTATGTTATATATGTGTGGTGCACTTGTTTTTCACCCTTTTTACTTTCCTTATACCAGATACCATTATAATGTTGTTGATGTGTGGTTTCATCAACATGTTGAGAAAGGGAGTGATGATGGGTTGTATATTAGCTATGTGGCTTCTTGCACAAACCTTTGGGTTATCATTATGGATGCAGGCACTGTTGGCATGGTTTGGGCTGACCTAGGTTCAATCTATATTGTGCACCAACAAAACCCTCAATCACTGGCCCTTTCAAAAACAACCTGCAAGCAGATCGCAGTCTCACCTGAAGTGACTATGGGAGAATGCATAACTAGGTTTCTGCAGCCTTGAGGGATTGGGAGATGTGGTATTATTATGTTATCTTATTCTTAGTAATTATAAATCACTTTTCTGCATTAGATTAATCACTTAAACATGCCATATAAACCATAATTGTGTTGAAGTAAAATGCAATTGTAATAATTGTTACTCCACAACATAAAATAAGAAAATATACACATAAAAACACCAATTTACTGTGGTTCGCCTCAATGTAGGTCTATGTCCAATAGAACTGTTTCTTAATATAATAAATCTTTGACAACATACATTTCTTATCCTGCACACTAAGTTGTAGGTTTTCTGCACACTCAAGTGCAAAGCCTCGCCTTCTCTACCAAATTACCGATCACAATAATTTTCCATAAGACTAATCTAGATCAATTTGATTGATTTTTCTTCTTATTATTTTACCCTATATACTATTACATTGTAGGATTACATCATCAAAATAAAATTGTCCAAATACCATGGACTCCCTAAACCAAGCAACTATGATCCCAAAAACATTGATCCCTTACAAAATCACACGCTTTAACAAAAAAGAGGGGCTTCAACCCACCCCAAAGCCCTTACTACACCACGCGGTATATTCAAAATGCTCCCCTATGCTGTCCACTTTGCGGTTCACCCCACAAAATGTGAAGTCTTTTCCAAAATCTAGGCCAAGTTGGGTTGCACCCAACAAGACCCCAATACTCACATGTGACTCATTCTAAGTCACTTAGATGTTTTTCCTCTGATCTTCTTTGCAATGTTCTTGTAGGCAATGTTGAACCACTGCAAAATGTCTTCATTGTGCACTTCCTCTAACAGTGCTTCTATTGCAGGTTTTGTAGCCTTTTACATCACTACTTTCTCTCTCTCTCTCTCTCTCTTGAAGATTCTCATCCATTGCTTGGAACAGTTACAGAGCCTCATCATTTCATGGTTGAGTTCTCTCTTTCAGATCCTCTCTTCCTTCCTCAGCCCTCTATCTTCTTCTGGAGGGCATTTCCCTCATTGACCTTTGTGGGCTTCTGTGAGATTGGTAGTGTTCTCACAGTTTCCCAAATAACCTCCAGTTGTTGTTGCTTCTGCTGAATATCCTTTTATAGTTTTTTTGCATTTGGATCTTCCTGCAATGAATTGCAATTCTGTAAGATCTCATCCAATATCTTCCCACAATTTGCCATTTCTTCGAAGATGCCAACCATTGCAACCTTCAGGTCGACCTCCCTCTACTCTTGTACTTCATGTGGTGTGGTTGGTTGTAGCTTCATTTGTGTCTCGTTGATCTTCATCTCATATGTAAATTGTACATCCGCGATCTTATCCTTGTATCCTTTTACTGCAAGGTTGATCTTCGCGAGCTTGTCCTCCACTGGTCCCTCTTCCTGGACCTCAATGTCTGAAATCTGGCGACATATTTCTTCAACCACCTCCTTCAACTTTTGTTGTTGTTGTACTTCATGATCCCTCTGTTGGATCACCTTGTCGAGCTTCTGCTGCAGCGAAGCTCACTCTCTCTCTACCTGAATGTTTAACTATGAAGTGTGTTGTTAGTGCAGCTTCATCTCTCTAGATGTAGCTTGTGTAATATTTGAAGTGGTACTACTATGATGTTCATGTTCACATACTTGCACTCTTTAGAATGTTGTTATACCTCGACAGAGTGAAACTGCAGGGCTTTGAAAAGTATCAATGTTATCCACACTGCAAGTGTAAGATCTACTGGTATTTCCTCTCCAAGCTTCTTCTCTTCTTGCACTGGATGTCTGACCATCTGTGTCAATATCTTTAGTTCTCCAATGTGCACCTCGACACCAATTAAAAGTGTGGTGTAGAAATCTTCTAATTTTTTCAATGAGTCCATCGTTGCTTCCTAAATTATGTCCCCAATCTGGTCCAAGTCCCCATCAGTGAGGACCACTAGCATTATGTCCTTTGTCTTATCTACCTTCTGCTTCTTTTTTCTTCTTTTGGTAGCTTTGTCTCATCACCTTCAGGAGGATCATGGTGACCCTTGTCATATTTCTCCTCTTGTTATAATTCTTGCTCATCCTTTGGCCTTCCCACTCACTTCCCCATGTTGCGTCGTGTCCTCCTCTGATGGAGTATCCTTTATTTGTGTCTCGAGTGTAGTGATCTACTCCATGATATTGTTGCATCTATGTTAGGAGAATGTCTTCTATCACTAAATATGGCAAGGGATTGCATGTCTTCTTTTTGTCCCTGTGAGCCTATATGTAAATTCTGTGGAAGTCAGCCTTAAAATTCACGACAAATTTATATTACTTGTATAGGCTCAGTGAAAGGTGAGGGTGTTGGTTCACCAACATGTGTAAATCCATTGATATAAAAAAAAATATTATGTTATCCTATGCTCGTGCTGGTTTAGTAGTATACCACAACAAGGCATATCGTGTGGCTTCACAAACATCTGAGGTTATCGGATGGAATTGTGAATATGTCGTCTCTCTCCTCGCAAGCATCGTAATTATTAAAATTAACTGTGCCTAGTGAAACATCATACCTTTCTCCTGAGCCTCACAACATTCGTCCAAAAAATCTTAGCAAATATATGCGACTCAGTTGTACTGAACCCCATTAGCGCACTACGCAGCTAATGAAACTATCAGTTAAAGGACTTCATTAGCATGACGCTTCCTCATGATTTTTCCAGCCAATATATGTGATGTGAAGCGAACTCCCTGGTCATTGATCGAGTTGATATCATCACCTTGCTTCCATTTTGTCATTCCAAACTTATTCTTCATGTTTTTTTTTATGGCTCTGTCCTGATCTTTCCCAACAAACTCCTCTTTGGGATTTAGCTCTTGATGAGGAAGTCTTGTGATTCTCCGTATCAGCATTGGGTCGATAGGGATCCTCTTCCCCATCCATAAGCATCCATCGTGCACCAGCATGAGAAGTTGTCACACACAATCTATGCTTCCTAGACTTCTGCCGAAGTGTGGCACATTCAACATATTCATCAAGCCCAACTACGCTAATCCATCTGACCACTGTTGCAGTTCTAACCTTGTCACACCACTCTCAAGGTAGTGTACTTGTTTTAAGTATCTATCTGGTATGAACTGTAGATATTTATTTCTGTTATTGAAATCATAGTCCACAAACTTCAGTTGTTGAATCTTCCCAAGGGTTTCTCCAGTAAATCACACTCACTCTGGCAATAAAGGTGTGAAGGTGCCATACTTTACATCCTTCGACTCTTTCACTAGTTTTACATCTGTTTTTATTGGTGGAATATATTATGGGAGAGGCGAAAAAACGTTGTGCCATTTGTTGCCATTTGTACTTTCTCTGCTTCTTCCTCACTATCTCTCACTTGTTCGGGCTCTTTCTGAGGCTCAGCAGGTCCCTTTTCTTGTTTGTTCTTCGGTCTCTCCTCTCTGGTCATTTTCTTTCACTGAGATCTTTGTTGTGTGTGTGATGATGATGTTACGGGTGGTGATGTTGTTGTGGGCATATCAGCTGATGCTACTTCCATGACTCCAACTAAGCCCTTCTCACTAAATACATGAATAAATTCTTCAAGCATCAGGGCATCCATGTGAAAATTTATGAAACTTTCTTTGTAATAGCAATATTCAAACTCTCATGGCAGCAAAGTGCCAAATCTAGGCGAGACGCGGCTTTTTACAACAAATCTAAATTTCTAACCCCATCATTAGCTCAAATTGTGTTCATTAATTGCATATCTATCACTAGATCCAGTCAATTTGTCCTAATAAATGCATCCTTCCACGTATTTCAGTGGCAACTTTCATTTTTAATGGTCATATTTTTCTGGTGAAATTCGACACATCCAATATTGTAGTGAGAAACCCCTTTTACATCGACACTCCTATGTACTTCGAAATAATCCAAAGTGTAGTGAAATAGTTTTACTACGTCGAAGCTCTCTCTGCAGTGTAATTTATAGTTCATTGCCCACTTTCAACTACCGGTGGCACTAAGACTCTTCTTCTGAGTTTGAGGTGCAAGAACTATCATGCTCCCAACTCAACTTGCCCTCTGCAGTAGGGTTAACACATTCTTGTTCCTTCACTATCATCTAACAGATATTGTCTATGTCAGTTATGCAGTATTATTCTTTGACTAGTTTTGTATATCTTACTCCTTCTAATGGATCCAAGGGAACAATTACTCTCATATTGTTTCCTTCAAATATTACCAACCCCTTCTTTAGATTAGATATGGCCATATTGTCAAAGTCCCAATCAATTCCAAGCAATGCAGGGTAAGGGTTATTGTCATCGACGATCTCTATTACTTCAAAATCAGCAATAGTGCAAACTCCTTCAATATCCATTGTGACACCTAGTAGTCTTCCCAGAGGGAAGATATTTTGCTTATTTTCCATCCATAACTAAAAGGGTGACCACTGTAGCTTTGGCTTACCCATTAATTCCCATGTCTGCTTCGTCAAGACATTAACATCAAATATTAGGTCCATAATAATTTGATCCATTTCATATTCTTCTATCTGTGCACTAAGCCTCATCTCTCTTTTGGTTCTCTATTGTCGATGCAAATTATTGACTGCGTGCATCTCACTTCACAGTGTTTCTTTGGATGCACAGGAATGTATCAACTCCTAAAGCCCTTCTACAACCTTTTAATCTCTTAACAATTTCATACAAGTCCGCAAAAAATACTTTAAAATACCTACTTGATTTTCTGAATCCTAATCTTATGTCAGAGCTCAATCCTATGTCGGAGCTCGGTCCTGTGTCTAATTTGATGATACATTGTAATTATGTTTCCTATCAAGCTTTGGTTGTACATTAGAGATCAAAGCTCCAGCATCAATAAAACTTTTCTTTGCTTCCATAAATACTTATTTTTCTTTCTAAATATGAGAAATAGGAACTTTCTCAGCAGTATTTCTAATCCATGCACTTTCAAATTCTTTCTTTTCATCCGCTTTATTACTATCAGTCGCAACTCCACTTCTAGTGACAATACTAATTTGAGGTTTGTCGGTCCTCCTTTCAATAGTCATCAATTGAATATTTTGTGTCGGTTGTTGATTTATTTTTTCTTGCATCTTCACCATAAGTATAGGAAATTCTTCAATTACATGGCCAAAATATTTATAGTACTTACATGTCGTTGTGGGGTTATGGTAGTCTTTTGCAAAATGACCTGGCTAACCGCAGTTATAGAAAATGATTTATCCACGTCCTCGACCAGCTCCAGCACCTCGAACTATTCCTTGGTAACCTTATCAACCACCACGATGTCCATTTTCCTCATGTCCATGCTCTTCTGCTTGTATTCTATGAGTGTTAGCCTCCATCATTAGTTCGTAAGCCTAACAATTATTCTCATCATGTCCTATTGATTTACAGAATTTTCATTATAGATTCCTTAGAATTTGTACATATTTATTGTTGGTCATGGGATCCCCTGCAGTAGGTTTTGGGGCTTAAAGCCCAAGTTTTGGTCAAAGATGGTGTAGAACTCCGCGAAGTACGGGCACGGAGCGCAAATTGTATAATCGAGTCATAGGGTTGTCCACCCTAAGAATTGTAATTTAATGTAAAGATGTGTCGGCCTACCCATGGTCCGCGGAACCCAGGATTGTATAAATAGATTGAGGCTATAAGTGTAAAGATAGATAAGCTTAGAAAAGAATAGATAGAATAGCGAAGGCATGGTTCAAGGTGAACAGTGAGATATGAAATGTTCTGGGTCATAGTAGTAGGTAGAGGCTCTGCAGCCGAGTGCGCAAAGGCCTAGTAGAGTTTGCAGCTGAGTGCGCGAACCCCTGCAGCTGAATGTGCAGGGCAAAGTTGGGTCTGTACTTGGGATTGAAAGATAATAAAGAGAAGTTTACTCTGTGCATCTGTTCTTGAATCTGTATTTTGACGTTATGCATTACTTTTACTCTACTTATCTACTGCGCGCACTTGATGAATAATCGTATGGATGTTTATATGTGAATTTAATATAAGTAATCAGCTAACAAAGAATAATTAAGGAAGACTTGGGTAAATAGCACGAGTCACACTGCGGCTAGACCTGCGCAAAGATAGCATCACAGGGTGTGGGGTGCCTGTAGGTGCGCGTAGCACAGTAAGTGTAATGGTTGGACCACGTTCCAATCACCTTGTATCAGAAATCCCCATGATGTGGAAACCTGGTTCTAGCACCCTCCCATACTACTTCGGGTGATACCTCAATCTATGCTCCACAAACTGTTTCCGAAAGGGCCAGTAGTACCAGGATTTTCTTGGCTAAATCACTTCCGAACTTGGGTCAAGTCCCACTAAGCCAACAAATGGTTTCATTGTCGGGACCGGGATCTGCATAAGGGATATCTAATTTCATGCCATTGGAACCCAACAAAGAAGGAAATTTAAGAGTGGTTGGATAAGAAGATTCACGAGTTCGCAATGCAGGAAAATAGAAATCTGTGGGTATCTGAGGAAAAGTGGTTGGATCGCTATTTGTACATTGAAATACACGAGATTTTCTTTGCATCCTTTCCATTGGAGCTGTATGAGTGGATCGCAAAGCTAGAAAATAGCCAAGGAAGGTGTAGGCTTAATAAACCAATAGTGTGGACTTCGAAACTAGTGCATAGACTAGAAGCCTTAGAGGATAAGATAGTGTGAGCTATGGACCACTGGCTCAATTGAATAATAGGAGGATTTATCACTAAGTTTGCGGTAGACATGACCATGAGCTATAGTGAAGCAGAACGACACTTTCTTAAAGGACTGCGAGGTAAGTATATGAAGTCTTTCAATACTTGGATTAAGATATTGTGCGAGAAAAGGGTCATGCAAATACAATAATGTTTGGGACTACACGGAGCAGAAAGATCTACAAAAGCAATGAAGAATTAGAAAATAGTCCCTTAATTTTACCCTCGTGAGAGAGCGAGGAAGAGCTCGCGAAGGCCTCTCTGAGAAGCTTGGTCAGTTTGATAAGGCAGTGCAT
Organism: Pinus tabuliformis; assembly: GCA_031772625.1. Taxonomy (NCBI): domain Eukaryota; kingdom Viridiplantae; phylum Streptophyta; class Pinopsida; order Pinales; family Pinaceae; genus Pinus; species Pinus tabuliformis. Next base: position 1,110,534,026 of record CM062818.1, read on the forward strand.
TCCAAGGTTACCACTTCCACCCACACCACCACCTACTTCACCTCCCTCACCTCCATAACCACCCACTCCACCTCCACCACCTCCATAGTTCAGTATGGCGAGCACGATCAAACTACCAGTATTGAGAGGGGTAGGGAATGAGGACCCACACCAATTCTGGTTTGTGGTAAGAGTGGTATGGGAAGCACAAGGTGTCATAGATGGCAATATTAAGAAGGCTACATTGGTGAGCACATTGCAGGATCACACATTAACATGGTACATCAAACACTCTAATGACCACCCAAACACAGGGATAGCAAAGATCCAAAATGCATTGAACAGAGAATTTAGTAGGCCAAAATCAGAGATGCAGTCAATCATCGGGTTTAAAGAGATCGCAATGCTTCCAGGTGAGACCCCCTGGGATCTGGACCAAAGGCTGAAGAGTATGATCCGCGAGGCAAATATGACGCTAACGGATGCACAACATCATGCATGGTTTGTAGCATCTCTCACACCCCACTTGAGGACATCGTTGTCACAGCAAAAAATTTCTACCCAGGCCGACGCATTGGAGATGGTGATGAGATTACATGAGACCCCGATACAAGAGCCTGGGTTGGGATTTTAAAAAATCCACGTGCAACTGCAGAATCTGTGTTTGGAAATGCAAAGCTTGAAGTAGGATAGGGCACCGTGGCCAGAGACACATGAGGAAGTATGGTGCATAAAGTGCAAAGGCCAAGGCCATGACAAGGATCATTGCCCAGTATTCGCGAACTACTTGGCAAGAGGAGGGCCAATGCTGTTGAGACCGGGGGTGCAGGAAAGTCCGAGTGTGGCACCCACAATTTGTTAGATAGGACGAAAATACATGACGGACAATTGTCATTTGCTGCAGAAATATACACAGACACCCCAACAATTGTTTTGAAATTTTTGGAGGTCGATAGGCCACGATGAGCGCACGTGCTACAGTTATGAGCTAATGATGGATCGGACCCCAGCCTATAGGATGCAGACCAAAATGCGAACCCTCGACCCAGATGTGGGGATGGAGCATGTTGGATTTCAGGGGCGAGGTCAAGGACACGGAGGAATGGGACCAAGAAGAGGCTGCAAAAAATTAATTTGTTACAATTGCGGAGGACCAGGGCACTATGCCCACGATTGTACCAACCCAACAAGGATATCCTGTACGTATTGTGCTTAGTTTGATCATGAAACAATAGACTGCCCTACATTGATCATAAAGATGCATGAAAAAGGGGTATTCCAGCCTCCCCTGACTCAAAATATACAAATGATGAGGTTTGACCTGCACGAAGAAGACCTGAATGTAAACATGATGCTTAGAAGCATACTGCAACGGGAGAAGAAACGGGGAAGCAGCTAGAGGAAAGTACATGGGTTCGCAAGGCTCCTGCAAAGGAACCCGAGTTTGACTTAGAATGCGTAAAGGATACATTCATGGAAGCTAAGAAGAGCTTCGCGGAGGCCTCCACTTCAAGTAGCATGGATCAACCAGAGCCATGAATGGATCCTTCAATGCTCACTACCTTTCTAGAGACATGCAATAACCTGTTACGTGAAAACAAGGTGGTTAAACGACTATAGGAGCTGATCACCAGGTGTACGAGGGCAGGAGAACCCCACCTAGTCAGGAGATTGGGAAAGCATGCATTGTGCGCTGGAAGGGAAATGAGGTGGACTGTGCAGATTTGTGAGTATGAAATGGATCAGGTAATCCCAGTTCTGGGTTCGGACGTGAATGTATTGCCAAAGCAAACATGGGAACGCATGGGCAGGCCCACACTACAATGGTCCCCTATTCAATTATGAATGGTGAACCAATAGAAGGTTTTGCCCATGGGAAGGTTACAAGGGGTAACAGTTGATATTAAAGGTGCAAGCACACAGGCAGATTTTGAAGTAATAGAAATTTTTGATGATAGCAATCCCTATCCCGCGTTGTTAGGAATAGACTGGGTCACCGATATGAATGGAGTCATCAACCTAAAGAAGTGTAAAATCATCTTCGAGAAAAAGTCACTACGCATAGTAGTCCCACTGGACCCAGTCGAAGGAGCGCACTACACTGAACTAGTGTGCGATGATGATATTGATTGTATTTATAAGATAACTACACAAGACTAGGATTGGGTGAATCTGACTACAGATGGGAGGATCTTGTGGGAGTTCAAAAGCTCCTGCACTTCGGATTTGGAAAAATAAGTAGAGCGATGGCGGAATCGGTTGCATGAAATGACAAAGCTGAATTGCAACATGATGATTCGATCACTGCATTCCGTGACAATAGAGGAAAGAAAGTTGTTGACATATGATGGATTAATGACAGCGGATGAATTCCTAAGCAAATTTGAAAGCGCAGTACTAGAACAGTAGCGGCTCGATGCATTGAAATGGGCATTGGACGCAACAACTGCACGATGGTGAGGTACACATCAAGGAAACTTTGAGGACTAGCGTGGATGTAGAAGGATGATGTGCCTAGGATTCGAAAGCCCCCAGCTTCGAACAAAATTTGGTCAGAAAGGATGGAAAAACTTGCTCTCTCACCTGTCTCGATGGGTACAGACATGTGTGGGGCAACGAGCACACCAGAATAGGACAAAGTAGCAGGAAAGGCAATGTGCACCACAAATGTTCCATGTAGAAGCATTCACGAAGATATGTGGAATCCTGAACAGAGTTCACCAGGTGAGACGAACTGATTGGGACCTATGCGTGCTAGCGATTCGATGGGCCTACAGGGCCATGTTCAAAAACCTGAGTGCGGAGATGATTTTAAAACTGAAGAGCAAGGTTGAGACCATAATTTTGGAGGAAATGAATCCTCACGCAATAGCTCCCACAGTTGGGACAGTATGCGAGGACCAGGACAAAGGAATTAGGCAACTACGCGAGGACGAACATATGCAAATTCAGGAAGCCATTCAGTGAGGGAACCATAAACTTCGCGAACTCGAAGAAGATCAAGTATGACTGAGGAAGAAAATCATGTTAATGGACGTGGAGATCAAAAAACTGGAAAACGAAATCACGCAAGCATGTCACGTTGATAAAACTAAGAATGACAAGACCAAATACTACTACACTAGAAGATTGTCAATCGAGCATTTGTGACTCTGCTACCATGGCTGCGACCGCACCTTACTAGACAAAGTAACCAAGCGAGCGCACCGCATAAGGAAGAACTTGTGGCTCTAACTATCGCTAGGGTAATTGAGGAGTGCCCGCAGACTAGGCTGGAAGGTGAATTGAAGCCTTGCACAAGTGTTGCAACCACCTGACTAGCCGTAGGGAGTACAATCTTAGCGCTCCGAGCAGTTGAAAGAGAGTGCAGGACTATAAAAGAGTCTATGGGAGAGCCGCGTGATAAGGAAGTTGCACGCAAGATTAGTATGTCACAGGGGTCGTGCCCATGTAGAGGGGTCTGCGCTACCACATGGGTAGGCTAGGAGGTGACCGTTGGTGTCACTGTTCATGACAAGATGTTCAATTTAAGGCAAGATCGTCGTACCAGCAGAGTGACTCAGGACGAGTCACGATGATTTTTTTTGGGGGCTATTGGGAATGGGATCCCCTGCAACAGGTTTTGGGGCTTAAAGCCCAAGTTTTGGTCAAAGATGGTGTAGAACTCCATGAAGTACGGGCATAGAGTAAAATTGTATAATCGAGTCATAGGGTTGTCCACCCTAAGAGTTGTAATTTAATGTAAAGATGTGTCAGCCTACCCATGGTCCGCAGACCATGAGATTGTATAAATAGAGCGAGGCTCTAAGTGTAAAGATAGCTAAGCTTAGAAAAGAATATATAGAATAGCGAAGGCATGGTTCAAGGTGAAGAGTGAGATCTGAAGTGTACTGGGTTGTAGTAGTAGGTAGAGGCTCTGTAGCTGAGTGTGTAGAGGCCTATTAGAGTCCACAGCTAAGTGCACGGACCCTTGCAGCTAAGTGCTCAAAGCGGAGTCGGGTCTGTACTTTGGATTAAAAGATAATAAAGAGAAGTTTACTCTGTGCATCTGTTCTTGAATTTGTATTTTGATGTTATGCATTACTTTTACTCTGTTTATCTACTGCACACACTTGATGAATAATCGTATGAATGTTTATATGTGAATTCAATCTAAGTAATCAGCTAACAGAGACTAATTAAGGAAGACTTGGGTAAATAACACGGGTCATGCTGCGGCTAGACCTGCGTGAAGACAGTATCATAGGGCGCGGGGTGCCCGTAGGTGCGTGTAGCATAGTAAGTGTGAAGGTTGGACCGTGTTCCAATCACCTCATATCAGACATCCCCAGGGAGCAAAACCTCGTTCCAACACCCTCCCATACTACTTTGGGTGAGACCTCAGTCCACGCTCCGCAGACTGTTGCCGAAAGGGACAGTAGTACCAGGATTTGCTTGGCTAAATCACTTTTGAACCTGGCTCAGGTCCAACTAAGCCAACAGAATTTTCATTATAGATTCCTCAGAATTTGTACATATTTATGTAACAAGTAACAGTCTTATGAATGATTTTCGCCTCTAGTCTTACACATTTCTTACCATAAACTAGATCCTACATTCAAGGGATTCGGTTCCCCACTAGTCATGTAATTTCTAAAGATAGGGAATTGTTCTTTAGAATGGCTCTTCGATCTACACTTTGTACACCATACTTCTTCTATAACTTATTTGATTTTATTCATGTCTTGTATCTATAGGGTTAGGTTCGCTAGTTGATTCTAAATTTGTTGAATGCCTGCATTAGTATCTCCTATAGGCAAAGCTTCCAATTTCATCGCAATTTTTAGAGCATCAACTTGACTTTCTATCTTTTTTTTGCATCAATGGAAATCTGATATACAATAGAAACACAACTATAAACCATTCTTGATGTTGTTGCAGAGCTATGTCAAAGCTTACTTGATCCAATAACACCTTAAATCTCTGATCAAACTCCCAAATAGACTCAGTAGATTTTTGTTTGATTTCTTTCAACTCGGTGATGCACTACGACTCAGACTTTGGCTTCTTACACTCTTTTATCAATATTGTTTTAATATCTGTAGATGTTATGTTCTAATTATAGGAATACTTCATATACCATGTAAATTATCTATCTCGGAACGTCGTAACAAACTGTGCTTTATTTATATTCTCATCGTTGATCTCCTTCGTTGTCCATACAGCTTCACATAAAAACCAAAACTATTACAAATCCTCCAATCCATTTCTTTTGAAAAAAGGTAGCTTAATATTGTCAGTCATACTTCTTCTTGGAGGGGAAGGGGGAGGAGTAACGGGAGAGGTATGTAGGGTAGGAGGGGTAGGAGGAGGGGAGGGGCGGTGGGGAGGGGCAGGGGAAAAGCCAAAAACCCTATCTATTACTGTATTCTGGCTTCTGCGAACTCATAGGCTAGGAGGGTGAATACTGCAAAGTTACCTAGGGGTTTTGAGGGTGGATTTATACTCTTTCACTTTCAAATTCACTTAAAAGAGGACTATAATCAGTCTCTACAAATTTCTTTAGGTCTTGTCCACGAGATTCTTTTTTGGTGTCTACTCTATATCTCTTTCCACTTCACGTTACTCCGATCTCTTGCTTAGATTTATCTCTCTTCTTCCAAACAAAAGTAAACTAGCAATCTGATTTCATCCATAAAACTCCCTTTTCACACAAAAGCATCTTAATCCAAAGTTTCATAGATTTTAAATACTTACCTCGCGTTCCTTTGAAGAATCATCATTATGCTTTGTTGTAGGACACAATCGAGTCTATAGCGAACTCAATAATGAATCCTCCCAAGATGTTATCAATCCAGAAATCGATAGCCCTTGAAATCCTATTTTTAGTGTTTTTGATTCGTTATATGAGTTCAAGGGTCCACACTGTAGGTTCTTCACCTTTAAAACAACTCTTCCTTTCGGTCAACCTCGATATCCACTCGTACATGTCGATAGGAAATGAAGCGAATAAAATCTCATCTTGAACTGTAAAATATACTTCTCTAACCAAGCTTTGAATATCAGACGGGGGCTTTTATTCTCTTGATCTGCAAGATCTCTCTCTTTTAGGTCTATCCAATCTTATCTCCTTCTTCGACAGGTACCAATCCACATCTCCTTCAAACATATCCCAGTATCAAAAACAGAACCATTTGTTGGCGTGGTTTGGGATGACTTAAGTTCAATTTATACTGTGCACCAACAAAACCCTCAATCATTGGCCCTTTCGAAAACGACCTGCAAGAAGATCGTAGTCTCACCCAAAGTGACTATGGGAGGATGCACAACTAGGTTTCTGCAGCCCTGAGGGACTGGGAGATGTGGTATTATTATGTTATATTATTCTTAGTACTTATAAACCACTTCTCCACATTAGATTAATCACTTAAACATGCCATATAAACCATCACTGTGCTGAAGTAAAATGCAACTGCAATAACTGCTACTTTACAATATATAATAAGATTATATACACATCAAAACACAAATTTAGCATTGTTCACCCAAGTGTAGGGCTATGTCCACAAGAAATGTTTCTTAATATAATAAATCTTTGAACAAAAAATAGTTCTTGGCCTACACACTAAGCTGCAACTTGTATGCACACTCAGTTGCAGACTTAGGCCTCTGAGCACTCAGCTACAAAGCCTCGCCTTCTCTACCAAATTACATATCACAATAATTTTCCATAACATTGATCTCGATCAATTCAATTTATTTCTCTTTTTATTATTTTAACTTATATATACTATTACATTGTAGGGTTACATCATCAAAATTCCATGGTCCAAATACCATGGACTCCCTAAAACAAGTAACTATGGTCCCAAAACCATTAATCCCTTACAAAATCGCACATTTTTACAAAAAGGAGGGGCCTTGACCTGCCCTTATGACATTGTGTGGTATATTCAAAATGCTCAACTGTGTGGTCCACTTCTTTCTTCACTATGCGGTCCACTTCATGCTCAATTGCACGCTCCGCCCCACAAAATGCAGAGTCTTAATTGCCAAAATCTAGGCCAAGTTTGGCTATGACCAATAGGCATAGGGTTCACTTCTCAAGTCTATGATATTTTTGTTCTCTTACTTCACAAGGTTTATTATCATATCATATGACTTACTCTATTTTACATTTAATTCCCATGATCCTATTGTACATAAGTGGGAATTGAGATCAAATCAATTCTTTGTTTTTAAACGAAGAAGTTATTCCACAAATTCAAATTTCATGCAATTGACTTGTTTATGCTTCTTTTACAACAGGATTGGATTATGGAACAATGGGAAAAGAATTATTATATCAGTGTCATTGCTGGTGCTAAAAATGGAAGTTCTTTGGTTGTTATGTGCAAGGGTAGGCTAAGCATTTCTTATTTGGGTTACATTATTATTTTGTGCTATTGATTTTCACTTTTGTCATGTTGTATGATATGTCCATAAATTTTAGGACAATAATACTTTTTTGGTGCTTATGTCCAAGGGTAGGCTAATAATTTCTCATTTGGGTTGGGTTATTATTATTTGCTATATATTTCTATTTTTGGATGTACTATGATCTGTGCATTTTAAGGAACATAATATTTTGTGTCATTGGTCATGTCTAGGTGGTGACTAGTTCTATTATTATGTAAATAATCACAATATAAGCTTAAGGTTAGGGTTTATGCATCTTATTGTCATAAATAAGGGTATCCCTTGTGTTATGTATCTCTTTATGCTTATCAATATAGCAACCAGCTTCTTCTTGTTACCCATGGAGATATATTCCTTCATTTTTTCAGACCACCAAGTGTTATTCAACTATCTAGTGTGCAAGTGTCCCCACTATTACTTTTTATATTTTCTTTTCCTACTTTCTGAAAGTTTTGTCCCATTTTGTATACAGGGATGCAAGAAATGGAATCCAACTTTCAATTGAGGTTTGTTGGTTCTTTTTTTAAGAGAAAATTTAAATAGAAGATAAATAGGCAAAAAGTTAATTTTAGTGTGTAACTAGGGCTAAATTTCAAGAATTCTTCAAAATTCTTTGTAGATAAAATCAAAGAGATGTTATGGATGAAATTCAATGGAAAACAACTCATGCATTGTGCAGACCTTCAGTTGTTTCTTGAGCACAGTGGTATGGGGTTTTTTTACAGATGAGGAAGTTTCATGTGGTTTGAAATGAAGATCTGTAAGATGGCTATGAAGTATCCATGATCTAATGGGATGTGGATTTCCATTGAAGAGGACAAATAAAAAGAGATACTTCATCGGCCATAAGGTTGAGGAATAAAGAGAGGAGCTTTGGAATTCCTAATTTTGCAATAGAAAACTATTGCATGTGTTCAAATGGTGGTGTTATATTTACTTGAGGCGAAGACCAACCTCACTTATGGTTATTTTTGTGTTTCTAGGTTTAGCTTAAAGTTGACCTAGTCACAAGGTTAAATTAGTGATCATAGTGGGCCCATACCCTATATTGAATAAACTAACCTACCCCTTGATCATCTTGATCATATTGAAGAAACATCATTTTGATCATTTATTCAAGTGACTTATTCTTTAAGACTACAATTAATATATCAAGTGGTTTTCTGTCTTTTGATGGTCATTGATGTGAATCTCTATCTTGAGCATTATTATGGTCATGGGTATGGCTCTTTCTCTCTCACTCTACGATGCACTTGTGATCTTTGATCATGTACTTGTGCTAATTTCTCATTGTGGGTTTAGGCTTACATCATATCCTATACACTTTCAGGTAGAGATAGTAATGGCTCTTGAGGAGGAATTCAAAATTAGTGTTCAAGAAGAAAATGTTGGGAACATTACAACTATGCAAGAAGTAATAGATTTGATAGAAAGTCTCACCTCTACATCTTATGTTGTTAAGTCTTGAATGGTGCATGCATGTTCCTTAAATGATGTCCAAGTGCACAATTGTTAGTCATCATGGTTGTTTTGTGGATCTAGTGTGGAATGAGTTGAGCCATGCCTAATGAATAATACATTGTTTCTTTGAACATATTAATAATGAAGAACATTTCGAATTTGTCTAGGTTATTGATGGTTTTATTTCGACATGTGGTTTATCTTATTATTGCTACTCTTTTCAAAGAAAATAGTGAAGTGAAATTTAATGCTTAAATCTAGTGGCAATGATATTATTTTTACTGTAGTTACCATCAATCCTTTTTTAATATTAAATTCTAGTATGTATATGTGTTGAAAGTAAGTGCTTCACTAATGGTCCAACCAGGGTTTTTGGTATGGACTCATATTTACAATTACAAAGGCCTAGGTTACATTTCTTTCAATTTTTTATATGGAAATAGAACTGATTTACATTTATTCTATAATCAAGATCTTGAATGATAAATGTTGGCTGGATCAAAGTCTCTAGCAATTATTTGTGCTAAACTATGACAATTATTCTTGCTACACTAAACTAGTGTAGATTCATGTTAACTCTAGATTTATTAGGGACCAAAAGGGATAAAAATTAAAACATCAAGATGAAAAAATAGTGTGCACCTCATCAAGCATAGCACAAGTTTTTCCTTCTTTATTTGAATCTCTCGTCTTTCTGCCATAATGATCTCAATATCATGGGAGGTATTGCTTTCTTACACTGAATTTAAAAAAGTTTCACTTGTATCTTTTATACCATTCTTTATGCCATTTTTTTAGAAGTATTCTCTTTGTCAATGATAGTACCAAATATTGTTTGTGATTTATGATGTTTGGCTAACTCAAACTTTCCGAACTTGATAATATTCACGACTTCATCAAGCAAATCCTAGGTTGCTTTAAGAAATTTGGAGCCTCATAGAACATTAGGGAACACAGTTACTCTCAGACTGGAATATAATTGTTTGCTAACTCCAAGACAGTGAAGATAATTTGAAAACCCACCTTCCATCATCCCATATCTAGTATCCTTATTAATTCTAATTGATTTGTCTTCTAAAACCATTTGGGTAATGCTTGGGCAATTTATATCCAACTTAGTGGATTGATTTTGAAAAGGTGGAAATTGAATATTTGATGCACGTTTTGGAAAAAGGACATAGAGAAATCCACTAACTCTGTCCAGTGGTAGTTGTTGGCAGATCTAACTGCAAATTTTGTCCACTAGGAAGAATTCCTAATTGTTCTTCTTCAATAGAGGACATGGGTGGGGGCCTAATTGGTACCTATTGTTACCGGGAATAGTGTCTATGCAGAGCTGCTAATCCCACTAAGGTTGGTAGCTACCTTAGAAACAAACAAACTAAAACTACTTTCATTTTCCTTTATGAGAGATAGATGAGAGAAGAATAAAGGAGACCGACCTCTGTCTTGCGCTTTGTTCCTTGCTCGATTCCTCTCCCTTCTGATAGTCCTTTGCTACTTGTTTTCTTGTGTACCCAGCTTCACGGAGTACCTGTAGAATCAAAGCAGCATAACACTATACGAGAACATAGATCTATTATCATAAGCAATATAGGATCAGATGTATATTAACCACACAAATGCATAAAACATCAATCACACAAATGTATGGAGGAAAATTTGAATAGCTTTATTGATAATCAAGAAAGAGCCAAGAGAATTACAACCGATTGTTCTGACTTGGCATCATCCTCTCAGCAAGTAAGCCCTTCTTCACCTCATGAAAAGCTTAGATCACCCAACACTATGATATTGCCTCAAGAAACCAACAACACTTCCTTACAAGATACAAAATTCCAGCCTCTGGATCTTTTGGATGAGGGATCCATATATAGATGTCTACAAGGGAGGTGAGTCAACTTGAGATTTGATTAGTGTCTTCCCTCTGATAGTTCTTGATTCCACTTGGAGATTGATGATCTCTTACTCATCCCTGGTCGAATTCAGAGAGGCAAGTGTCACAGGAGAAGTTTCTAAAAGATTCCATGCTTCTCCACCTTGCAGATTGACCCTGCCATTTGTCCCTTCTCGCCCATTGCACCCCATAGAAGGGATTTTTGACATGCAACGCACCTACTGTGTGTATTTAGGTGGGATGCAACGCACTTTGCCTATGGAGCAGGTGAAATGGTCCAGTTTTGACCAGTTTTGAGTAGTTTTTCATGGAGAACTTCTGGGAGATGCTGTAATTAGTTGACCTTGTTATTCTAGGGGTTGGAACAACACCTTTAGGGACTTAGGAGCCCTTGTTTTATGGACATTTATGCTTGGGGTTGCAATGCCCAAAAATGTCTATAACAGTTGCCCCCTAAAGCATGAGGTTGTTAATCTTTTAATGTCGGGTGAAATGCTTTATCATGAGGATCCGAAGTTTTTTCGAGCTAGGAGGCGACCTGTAATAAGATACAATACAACACATTATCTTCATTTTATTTTCAAGATCTAGCTCAGGCGGGCATTCCCATGCTCAGCTTTATAAATTCATTTTCATGTACATAGGACAAACAATTGTCTGAGTGTAGACTGATGATTCTGGTAGAGCCATCATCCCTTATATTGGATGATTATCTGTGCAACAATGATGTACATTTGATGTCTTTATTTTCCTAAATATATATCACATCCCGGATGGATGAAACTATATCCGGGGTCTTCAATCTCGTTCAATCTTCACTCAAAGTACAAGTTGATCCATGTGAGAGATGTTCTGGAGTCGAACATGGAAAGACATCGCCTGATTACCAACCAATGATGTAAGTTGTTAACAGGCGCGAGAGGAATCACCAATAATGATAATGATCCTCAAGGTACTGCAGTACAATTCACGTGGTGTGAATAAGGGACTTGGTGTCATACACCACGTAAAATCTTTCGGTCGAAGGCCATTGATGTAAAACTGTCACTGGAAGTGAGAAACTTGCCATTGAGGCATGCAAGCTTCAAAGTACTGAAAGGGTTGTTCCTAGATCAACTTCTTGGATAATGAGCTGATGTCGACAAGAAGCGATCTATCATAGGAGGGCCTTAGTGAATCCTACATCAATGACATGGAATGGAGCAAATGATTTTAATGGAGGTGAAAACAATCTGGTGATATACGGTTCAGGGTGGTGGTCATGAAAGAATGGAGCGAAAATGTATTATAGTGGGTGAGACACAGGTGAATTCTCTGAGTGACTTCTCTTGAACATATTGGCGACACTGACATGATGGATTGGTAGCATTAACCCCAAATTTGGATGGTGTGATGGAACCATGGTGATGTGACCAATGAATGGAACAACCCAACCCGACTCGGATGCGGAGTGAAAGTGTCATGTTCAAGAGCGACTTGCTACCAACAAAGTTTCTTCAAGTTTTCTTCCCAATTTTTCCCCAGTCATTGCTGACCAATACCTCTTTATTTTTGTCAATCTTGAGGAGGATAACATATGCTTGTTCTATAATTTGCCCTTCGGGAAAACCCATCGCTATGTTTTAACGAGCCTAGCGATAGTGAAACTCGTTCTTGTCTGTTATGGACAATTTTGTCGCTATTAGGTTTTAACGAGTTTAAGGACAAAGATAACTCGGTCCTTTTCAATTTTAGAGAGTCTGAAAAGGAACGTAAAGGAAACTCCAAAATCCTTTTTCGTCATCTAATCCCTTAAGTTCGAAAAAGTATAAAATAATACGAAAGGGATGAATTTTCGGTAATTTTAACGAGCCGAACAAGACAAGCGCTCGATCTTTTTGTGTAATAATCCCTCAGGTCCAAAAAGATTAAAATCTAAAGGAGGGATAGCACTTCCGGTCACTTTAACGAGCTGGAGAGGCCAATGGCTCGACAATCTTTTCATATTTTACGAGTCAGTTGAAAAGAGCTTAAAGGAGACTCGTTTTTTGAGGAACGAGTGATAGATTCGAGTAGTAGCTGATTCCAGTAAGGTTTGGAATTTTCCAATCATGACAGTGTCACAAGGATGGCTAACAAGATCACTCTTCGCAGTTGTTCCTCAAAAGGGGTAAACAATCACGTGGAGGTGAATGATCGGCCAATACAGAGTGGAGGTGATGATGAGAACACGACCAAGGCTTCAAAAGCTGAAGTAATACATTCACGATGGTTATTCACCGGAAATTGGTTCATTTTTTAATGAGCTTAAATGCTGGGGGAAACACTTGCTCATTGCTTATGTTTATTTTTTAACGATCTTGAATTCCACATTAAAACTGCTCGATTAATCCAGTCGCATAATAAGGATGTCTCATATATAAAAACGACATTATTTCAAAGTTTTGCCCCACATCCTTTCTTTATGCAAGTTAGGAAACGACCAATCTTACGAGTTTAAAGGGTTAGAGGGCCTATAAATTTAAAAAATAAATGGTCACTCTTCGCTTGCATGCCAAAAGGTTTGCATGCCCCCAGGTATAGTGAAATAGAGTTTCAAGGTTACCCCTCAATTTGCAAACAAAACATTTGTTTTATCAGGAAAGGCCTACCTTTTCAGGTTACCCCTCAATTTGCAGACAAAACATTTGTTTTATCGGGAAAGGCCTACCTTTTTCAGGTTACCAAAGATTGTTCTATTTGTGCCACAAACAAAACACTTCTTCGGCGATGTCTACCGAAATAGACAAAGGTGAGTGGCGCAGACGCCTCCACTCACATAAATTTGATGAGGGAATCTTATTCTAGTCTAATCCCCTTTTCCTAAACGGATGGGTGTGTCAGACTAGTCAGATATCCTTCGCGGAAACCTACCCTATACCTGAAGTTTTCCTGTCGAAACAGGCCAGGGTGCATGCCCCCTGGGTTTCAGTCATGCCCTCCGAATCACTCGCGCTCATCAGGAGGACAGACTGGGGATTGACGAGACATTCCTTGCATGAAAAGACCATTCAGGGATGGTATATGACTATTTGCTATGTGTGAACCGGGGAATGAAAGCTGGTCTATGAGCTTGACCACTCTTCCTTCGTGCGGAAAACACATTACTCTAAAGAGTGAGGAGACAATGGCTCCCATGCAATAAATATAGTCTCGTCCAAGGAGTAGATTATAATCCAGGGGTCCTTGGACTACCATTACGTTCATGTGAATGGTTTTCCCTCTCAATGTTATAGGCACATCGGGAAGGATCCCTAACGGTTGACTGGTTCCTTTGTCAAAGCCTGTTAGATTTCTCATCTCACGCAAAAGTGATGGCGAACCAAGCGCTTTCCAAGCAGTTGAGGAAAGGATACTCACAGAAGCCCCTTCATCTATGATGGTACCGACCATAACCATTCTATATACTTGAGCGATGATTCAGAACGGTACACTAGCCGGTAAACAGGGTTTGCCTAATAGATTCCAGTCAAAGGAAACAACCAGGTTGCTTGGAGGTGGGACTAAATAGATGGACGGGTATGACTCTGACGGACTTCCTTCCTATGGTAAAGGAATGGGTAGACTGCCCCCATGTTCATCAGAGTCTGTGTTTACGAAGAGAATTTGAACAGTGTCATTCTTGTTCTCTTCGGTGACTGTATCATCTGAAGATTGATCCTCTGAAGGCACGACCGGGTCAACTGCCACCTCGACCTTTTGACTTTCGTCTGGTATGGATTCAGATGGTTTATCTTCAACGATAGATGCTTTGGCCGACCACAAGGGCGTGTTAGCCGGATTTTCAACTAGTGACGGACTCGGCAAGAGTTTCTTATATCCAGGAGGAAGCCGTAACAGCGAAACCAGATGGTTGTCCAAGACTCTTTTAGCTTCGTCTAAGAAGGGACAACGGTGGACGGCGTGATCGCCTTCACACAATTTACAAGGAAATTTATACTTTCCTTTTTGTCCAGGGGCTTCACTTTCACTAGTTGACGGTGTATGCTCAACATGATCGTCAGAGGTTGATGACACCGGATTGTGCAAACGAGGAGACCAGTCCCTTAAGATCTGAGGGATGCAAGGACAATCTCGATGGAAGTGGTCTCCTTTGCAAATGACACATGGCGATTTAGGCCTGGTCGGTGTAGTGTGTGGATTTTCGCTAGACGATGCTTGGTTGCCCCTTTTCGCCTTTGGCTCCTTCTTCTTCTTCTCTTTCTTCTTCTTCTCCTTCTTCTTCTCAGTTACTTGATTTTGGGCTTTACCAGCTTCATCAAGCGAAGAGGAAGGAGGAGAGGAATAATTGGAGGAAGTAGAGGGTTGGGGGGTAACTCTAATGTCGTTTAGTTGCTAACTTGATTGTTCAGGAATTACGATGTTCTGAACGACAGAAGTCGAGAAGAGCCATACGGGCAAGCCGATCGTCAATCCTGGAAGAGACAATGTGGCCATATGGGGTGCACCAACATCTCCCCAAGAGGAGAAGGGACTAGGATTTCCTCCAAGGGGAACTCCTTGGTTGGTGGACTCCATTTTTCTCAAATTAAGATCAACGTAGGAAAGGTGATGATTATTCCGTTTAAAATAAATTTTAGACGCTTTGACACAACTTGTTTTTTCAATTTTTAAGAGTCGAGAAAAAATAAAAGATGACTCTAGTCGCCTTCGATTTTTAATGAGCCTGAAGTGACAAGTGCTCAGATGGACCTTTTCCATTAAGGAGTCTGAAAAGGAACGAAAGGGACTGCTCTAGAAATCTAGACAGAGGGATACCAATCGCAAAACTGCAGAATACTTTTTACGGTACGACAGTCAATCTTCCCGAATGTTGTGTTCAGTGCATTGTGATCGATAGGGCGGCAGACACAGCTTCCTATGGATAAAGGATAAAGCCTATTGTGGTCTCCCAAAATATACTCGACGGTACGTGGGAGCACAAGTCCGTACTGGCACTTATCGTCTCAAAGTGGAGGAATCACCCAACCAATAGTGAAAACAACAGTTACCAGGCTTCACGACGCCGGAATACGTCTCTAGCCTAGAATTCTAGATGTTGTGCGTTAGGTTCCAAAGCGTTTTTAGATTCATTAAATTTATTTTATAGTTGATCTTGCTTAAGAAATTTGCCTTTTAGGTTCACTGCGTGATGTAGATGTACAATTCCTAAAATGCAATCTAAGATGATAAACAGTCGTTTAATCTTCTTTCTACAATGAAAATCCTAGCTACTAAGGAAAGAGAGATGGCGTTCTTTCAACAAAGATCATAGAGCACACACTATGTGCACTGTCCTAAATCAAACCAACAAACTGTCTAAATTCAAATGCACATGCATGTATTTGTTTTCAGCCTTCTTAATGTGTGAATGATAAAAAGAAAGCTAAGCGCAAATCTGAATTATTTTCCAAAGCAACAATTACTAACAAGTTTCTTTTCAAAACAAAATGAGGACAATGACAACACTTTGCGATTTGGAATTGAAAACTTGCTTTCGACACTAGAAAAACTACTAATTCAGATCAAATACAAGAGTAACAGTGTAATCGACTATCAAGAACAATCAGATTCTCTTCTATGACTGAAAATGACACTTGCGACACTTTCAAATCAAAAAATGACAGTACAATTACGCTACTTCTTTGTAAAGGAGTACTGAAAATGACTAAAAAATACATAAAAACATTTACAGTTCTTTGCACAATGGAGGCGGAATAACAGCAAGGAAAGGGGTTTCAAACAGAGGTGTATTGACTACAGGCAACAAAACTCCTGAATAGAGCTGAAAAGAGTGAACACAGAAACCAAAATTTAGGAACAAGGCCTTGTCTGATCAGGGCACCCGTAACACAGTGAAACTGAAATGCAACGCACCTACTACACTTGGGAAGTGCTCTACATTTGAAGTTCACAGAACAGAGAGTGTGCTGGACCAGGGACGAGAGTTTGATTGGATTCCGGGTCACAGTTTGCAATTCAGTTCAGGGATTTAGGCCAAGCAAGTGGTAATCAGTAAATTAATCACAGGGGTAGATCTAAGGAGGTTACTAGAACCACCACGAGGGCAATTAGAAAGCTTGTAAATCAATCATTTAATTCATAAACAAAACCCAGAGATTAACTGAAGTAGCGTTGATCTACTTTACACTTGCATAGCAAATGTAGTTTGAAGGCTAGCTAGCTTGACTTCAGGCTCCGTCTGTAAGTTTATAAAGTAAACAAATGTAGATGAACAAACAATCTACTTGCTCCCCAGTGGAGTCGCCATTTTGTTACCGGGAATAGTGTCTATGCAGAGCTGCTAATCCCACTAAGGCTGGTAGCTACCTTAGAAACAAACAAACTAAAACTACTTTCGTTTTCCTTTATGAGAGATAGATGAGAGAAGAATAAAGGAGACCAACCTCTGTCTTGCGCTTGGTTCCTTGCTCAATTCCTCTCCCTTCTGATAGTCCTTTGTTACTTGTTTTCTTGTGTACCCAGCTTCATAGAGTACCTGTAGAATCAAAGCAGCATAACACTATACGAGAACATAGATCTATTATCATAAGCAATATAGGATCAGATGTATATTAACCACACAAATGCATAAAAGATCAATCACACAAATGTATGGAGGAAAAGTTGAATAGCTTTATTGATAATCAAGAAAGAGCCAAGAGAATTACAACCGATTGTTCTGACCCAGTATCATCCTCTCAGCAAGTAAGCTCTTCTTCACCTCATGAAAAGCTTAGATCACCCAACACTATGATATTGCCTCAAGAAACCAACAGCACTTCCTTACAAGATACAAAATTCCAGCCTCTGGATCTCTGGGATGAGGGATCCATATATAGATTTCTGCAAGGGAGGTGAGTCAGCTTGATATTTGATTAGTGTCTTCCCTCTGATAGTTCTTGATTCCACTTGGAGATTGATGATCTCTTACTCATCCCTGGTCGAATTCAGAGAGGCAAGTGTCACAAGAGAAGTTTCTGGAAGATTCCATGCTTCTCCACCTTGCAGATTGACCCTGCCATTTGTCCCTTCTTGCCCATCACACCCCATAGAAGGGATTTTTGACATTCAATGCACCTACTATGTGTATTTAGGTGGGATGCAACGCACTTTGCCTATGGAGCAGGTGAAATGGTCCAGTTTTGACCAATTCTGAGTAGTTCTTCATGGAGAAATTCTGGGAGGTTCTGTAATTAGTTGACCTTGTTATTCTAGGGGTTGGAACAACACCTTTAGGGACTTAGGAGCCCTTGGTTTATGGACATTTACGCTTGGGGTTGCAGTGCCCAAAAATGTCTTTAACACCTATGATTCTTAGCAATTGGAATATTATCCAGACTAAAACAATTATTTAATTGTCCACACAAGGATTGATTACTTGATGATCCATCTATTTTCTATAGGAATGTTATCTCATTTCATTAAACCTTCCAAGAATTATAAGCATGGGTTTCAAGGTGTGATGTGACTAGAATTGAAGTGAAACTTTGTTGTTCTATAGGAGAATTTTTTATAGCCCCAATAGAGGAGCGTTGGGAGGGATAAGTGGTTGGAACTGTGATTCCTATTAAATGATGTTGTTGTTTTCCTTTGCCAACAAAATTATGAGTTTCTAATTAGATTTTTGTTGTATTGTTAACAAGTACCATGTTCCCGTGTGGAAATGAATTTGTATAACCTACAATACCCCGGTTCCTTAAATAAAGAGTCTTCATGGTGTCAATTTGGATACTTGAACCTGGAAAATATGTATACATGCTTCCCTCTCTAATGTTTGATCCAAATGAACTTGTCTATATAGATATTATTCTTATTTTTAAGGATTTTTTGCATCCTCCATGCCCAATGATCTGATTTTTGGTTTAATTTTCACTTTCTATGCCCCATGATCTATTACGTGAATCTGCTAAGAGACACATATTTCATCTCCCATTCCTAGAGATGTGTCTCCCAATCCTACGGGATGCATTACACATCTCAACTCCAGGGAGGTGACCCCATCTAAACTCGAGGAACATCCCCTTGAAATAATCCAAAATTATAATTTATACAGTCTAATCCCATGAATATTATTCTAACTTTTAAGGTTTGTTCTGCGGCCTCGATGCCCAATGATCTGAGTTTTGGTTTGATTTTCACTTTCCCTGCCTTATTATCTATTGCATGAATCAATATAGGAATATATAGTAAGAGGTTTACCTACATATTTTATCACCAAGTAGCTAATATGGAGATTTAGTCTATATATTTTAAGTCTTGTGGACATACAAAAGTCAGATCTGTCCTTTACATTACCTCACAACTTGCTACATTGCTCCAACACGTGTCTAGTCCAAAGTATATAGAGCATGCCTGCTAAATTTCCTTAAGATTTGTCTAGTGTTAAAATTTAGACTGTATACCTACTTATTATAGAGCACATACCTATTATTTCAAGATTCTTACTTTCACAATTGTGAAAACTTACCCCAAATTTCAGTAGAGCCCTTTAAACAAAAAAGTGTTGTCGTTCACCCGTGGGACTTTGGATTGATAATGAATAGGTTCATTGTTAAGGAACTTCTTGCAATATGTCACCAGTTCAAATACCTCGTGGGTTTAGGAAGTGTTTTGTTCAATGATTAAAATTTTGGTTTTACAAATCATATTACAAGCTTTATGTAAAATGTTTTTACTATTTTACATTAATCAGATGTTTTCTTTTTTTCCATTAATGCTTGAAAAGGTTCTCATTATGTAACCTATATTATGTGGGGAAAGAATCTATAAAAGTTCAAAAGGTATTAACTCAAGAACCAGTGAACAGACACCTGATATACTTGTTGGGAAAATATGCATTCTAATTTTTCAGCAAGGCTTCTGAAACAGAGGATCCCTATTTGGATCATGGATCTTCTTCACTATCATTGAAGACTTGGATGACATGGATGCTCAACAAGCCTTGAATTAATAGATTATTTTTGAACACAAGAAGGTTTAGATTAGAAAATCAAATAGCCTACATGTCATTTTGGAATTTTTTCTGGTTACTGAATATATTTTGTGATCAAAAAATTGATGTGAGTGAGACTCTGAATTGTCTGTGCCCTACAAAAGATGAACCTTATTGTTAGCTTTATTTAAAAGTTTGACATGGTTACAAGAATATTTTTTGGCTAAAAGAAATTTTATGGGAATATGGAAATATGATTTCTAATCTTCTAAGTTCTTTTATTGACTTCAATGTTTTATCCTTTCCTTAACTAAATTTCTCACATCCCTTTTTGGTTTTTTTGTTGTTAATTTCAGATTGACCCTATGCTTAGGGTACTTGCAAGTTTGGGTTTTATGAGTTCTTTAAGAAGTACTAATTAGACATTGCAGGGCCTTAGTATACTGCTAACTACAAGGCATTGGTCTACTTGGTAGGATCTGCATCTATAGAATTTATTGTTGATATTTTCCTTTTTCCTTTTGAGGTATTAAAAATTAGAGTACAAACACAACCTGGCTTTTCTTGATGGGCTTCCAAAGTTTGTTAGATCAAAAGGAGTTCTTGGGTGAGTTTTTCTCCCTTTATTACATAATTTCTATCAATTTTGAATAAACTTTCATGTAATACTCATTAAACTCGATTTTTTTTCCTCAATGATTACAGTATGTACAAAGGTATTGGTGTACTTTGGGCATGCCAAATTCCTTCTAAGTATCAAATCTTCATAGTTCATTTCATCATTATATATATTGGTATAGGATAGGTGTTTATATTGAAGCTTTCTATAGAGTATTATAATAATCTATTCTCCCTAAAGCTCTTTTTTCTATGTTTTTAAATATATTAATATATTGGCATACAAGGGATAATTGCATATATTGTGTTTTTTATAGATAGTATTATGATAATCTATGCTACTTTGGATCAAAACTTTTCATTTTAACACGTCTTTAATCTATTTCAATGAACTACATAACTTTGTAATAACTACACCTTTAATTATTTGTATCAAAATTTTCACTGAACCAATACTCCAAATCTATTTTGTCTGGATCTGTTAGTGTTAAGTTAGTGCACTTTAACAAGATTTTTTGGTGTATCATTGTATCATCATAGATGTTAGTTTAAAATTAGACTCTACTGACATCATTGTAGTGGTAATTTTTTTTACTTGTGCATGACAGTATAATACATGTGTTAAGTGCTAATAATTTTATGTTGGTATTTGCTTTATAGGCATGCCCCTTTCCTAAGTTTGGAGTAGGTTTATAGGATACCCACTAATTAGCACTGCAAATGATCATAAGGAAAAACAACTCTGACCTACTTAGTAAACCTTAAGAAAAGACAAAATCTATAAGCACTTTTTAGAGATAACCATGTCTAATTTTGTCATCATTCATTTATTCTTTCCCACTGCACGTGTACAGTCCCTTCAAAGTTGAGCTGCCATTATCTAATAGATTTTGTGTGCCTTCCACAAAGCTTACTTGTTTCCCTCAATATTATATTTTGAGGACTACTTTTAGTCTTTTTGTAACTATTTTGAAGATTATTTTGTAGACTCTATTATGAAATATGGCCTATGGCCATTTGCCTAGCTGAATTCAATTTTCACAACACAACTTTTAGAGCCTTAACTTATTGATATGTTCTTCCCTACACGTTCAAGGATCATCTTTTACTATTTCTATAAGAACTATGTCACATTATAAAAGTATATTTTCTCTTATATTTCTACCTTTATGACCTTGCTAATGTGCCTTTGGATTGTATTTCTCTGAAGACATTTGTTCCTCTCCCATTTATTAGTCTATCGTAGTTTAGATTTGTTTCCTGAAAGTTTCCTCTTATTCTCTTACACTTTTAAATGATGCAAGGATCATATTTTACTATTGCTATAAGAACTATGTCAAATTATAAAATTATAATTTCTCTTGTATGTCTACCTTTATGACCTTTCTAATGTGCCTATGGATTATAGTTCTATGAAGGCATTTGTTCCTCTCCCATTTATTAGGCTATCATAGTTTAGATTTGTTTCCTGAAAGCTTCCTCCTATTCTAACACTTCTAAATGATGCAACATCACATTCTCTTTAACAAGTCATTATGATGTTAAATCTTCTTTTCATGTATAATTGTCTATATGTCTTCTTACTCCTTCGTTCCATATCAATGTTTCTGAAGTGTTCATTTTTTATACATTCGATTGCATATTGGCATGCTTTTTTTTGTCATAAGAATGTACATCTTAGTCCCAGTTTTTTTCTGTCTCTATTTACACTTTTTTTCATTAGTCTTCAACATATATGAATGTATAAAAGGTAAACTTTATCTTCCCAAACTGAATGTGGCATTTTTGGTTGACGAGTTTTGAGCACCAAATAGTTTGGCATTGCACAATAGATTTTACTCTACTTCTTTTAACACAGCTTCTTTTTTCTTTCTAGTTTGTGATCCATGGGGTCCAAGTGTAACTCTACACTTGGTAGGTCTCCCAATTCACTCCATGTCTTGGGAGGCATGCCTTGGTCATGTGTGCTACAAGGCATGCTCTAAATCATATCCTCTACAACCAGGTGAATGTTGAAAGTATGTTAGTTATCTTTGCATGCCTTGAATAGAGGTTAAGTCTAACTTGTACCTACATCTTGTCTAATTTTGTCTTTACACCATGGATCCTTTCATTGTGGAGGTATATTTTCTATTATTTCAAGTGAACTATCTTTCCTTGGACATTACATCCATCATGCTTTCTTTCTGAATATTATATGCAAACAATGTGTTGGATTCCACTTCTATCCAAATGTCTTATTCCCCCTCCATTATTTTCTTTGTAATTGTCTTATTTCCTTATCATTCAGCACACATCTTTCATCCCCTCTTCTAGAGCTTTGATTGGATCCAAAAATTATTTCTTCCCTTAATTGCTAGTTGAAGCATTTTTATTGTTTAGTAATACTTCTCCATTTGAGTTGACTTTCTTTACCAAACTTCTTGTTCCTCCACCCATTTATTGATATATTATTTCTTTTAATTAACTTCCTCAATCACAACTAATTTTCTTATTCTATTCTCTCTTATCACTTCCTAAGTGTCCTTTACTAGTGCCATGTAATTCCCTTCAAATTCGTCATTTTTTCTGAGTCTGTTTTTCTTTTTATTTTTTACAGTTCTTTATTTTATGCATTTATCTTCCTCATCCATTCTACTTTCTCATTTTAAAACCATTCACTTTTAAATTCATCATTTGGATCTTATTTTATTTTAATGTTTGACCACTCTTTGTTTTATGCTTTTATTTTCCTCCTCCATTCCATTTTATCAATTTAACTCCTCCTACTATTTGGACTTTCTCTACACATTTGATATGTAAACAATATGCCTATGGCCTATCCACTTCACCAACACTAATATTCCACTGAATGAAATTAAATTTAGGAATTTTGTAACTAAAAGTAGGCTGAGAATGTGTTCAACTATTATTTATCAACTGATTATGTTGCTTAGTTTGAAAATATGACAGAAATTTTGGGCCAATTGAATGCTAACCTATGGAAAGAAAGTATACTCTGTTTGTTATATGCTTCATTGCTCAGCTGCCTGTAATCCAAATTTCGCACAACATTCTACAACTCTTTCAGTGGCAAAATGAAGTAAGACTCTGTAGCCCTCTTTCAAACAAAATACTTGATTAACCATTTGCATCTTGCCATCACATTGCAATCAAGAAATAATATAGTGTCTCATTTAAGCACAATGCACAATGTTCTTTGACTTTGTTAGACCAACACACATCTTTATTTACAACAAAAAGTTATATCTGGCTCTTTCAATGACACATCTATGAATTCATAGTTCAGTATCAGTGATATGATGCAATTAATGGATTGCATATCTATATTTACATGCCCAAGAAAATAAAGAGACCCAAATATATGGTTGGAAGGCATTAATTGGTTGAAATTGAGCAAAATAAAAAGTTTGTCTCATCACTGCCCATAATGCATTTATAATGTATTTTGAAGTGAAACAAAGAGTTTTAAGGACTTGGTGCATTGATTATACAGGCAATGGACCAACAAAAATTAGATGGATGATTAGGTTGTTGTAGGGAGTGCTTACAACACACTGCTGGAGGTGTGCACAGTCTATGTGGATGCCATATCACTACGCAAAATTTTGGTGCATCTTCATAAATTACATTTGGTTTGGGGGATATATATAGGCTCATGAACGTCCAACTCTAACCTTGAATTTTCCTAGAAGAAAAAAACATTTCTAAGAGGAGAGGGGAACAACCTAGGCAAAATGAAAAACACCCTACAATGTTAAATATGCCCAACATTCCACTAGACTCTAGTAAACCAATTTGGAAACCTCATATGTAAGTGAAACAACTATGAGATGATTGCCATTGATCTTCAATCTCAGAGTATAATGGGTGGAGTAAAATAGTGAGTTGTTGAAATTCATTAAATACTAGTGGGTATTATAGGATGAAACTCTTTAACATAACCATGTGTGCAAATGGCACTAACAATACACCATAAATGAAAACAATAATCTCACATAGAGTACATAACATTAAAACACACATATATGGAGAGATATTCTGGCAAACCCAACTGGGTACAAAATTGGGTTGATTGAAGACTTTATTAAGCATGAAATTAATTACAAAAGGATTAGCGTATTAGGGTATAGAATCCCTATAGGGATTATATCCTCTCACTAATACTTTTTCCTGTATTTTGATGGTCACTATAGGAGGTAATAAAATCCATATAGTTTCTCCTTGTTTTTTATCATAGAATCTTCCAAATATTCACTACAGTTGCACAAAAAGAGGTCAAAAGCATCAAACTTTTGACTAATAATTTGGGCCCTAGGTACTCATAATAACCATGTACTTTTCAAAATAGTTGCTAATGTAAGATAAAAAAAATTGTGGTGTGGATAAAATATCATGATAGATGAGCCTTATGAAATATCCCATGTGTAGGACCATCATGCCCCTAGCTTTGAATGTTGCACACTCTTGATAAACTACCCTCTCCTCTAATGTTCTAAATCCTTGTCTTGTTATTCCTTGAAAATATCTCTTGCATTTCATACAATATATTTGGTTCTCATTGCTGATAAAATCCATTAGAATAATTTATTATTTTATATTCCTTGGCTTCTTTGTCTTGATTAATTTCCTTTGATAGTATGAATAATATTAGGGGGTTAAATCTCAAGACAATATAATTCATTCCCAACATTTGCATTAACCTCTTGTAGAGGTGTGTTCTAGAGATGGAACTATGTAATATGGTAGGTGAATGCAGCTCTCTAACCTACAGGTTGGAAGGAAAGGCTTTCCATCTTATTTGGAAACCTTATGTAGCTCCATCCCCTAATAGTCACAACATATTCTCAAAGTGTAAAATGGACTTCTCTCACCTTTGCTTCCAAATTCATGCCACTTGTTGGTCTTCAGTCAATATATTATGAGCTATAATGATGGTTTAAGGGTTAGGTTCATCTACCCTAATCCATAGGGAGAAATCAACTCTTCCCTCAATTTTGCAACTTCATGTTCTCTTGTTTCATCTCATATCCTCATGCCTTCCAAGAGGCCAAGGCCAAGATTTTTAAATCCCCCACATAGGGGTTAGGATCCCAAGTGGGTGTGTGTCACAATACAAGGTTGTGAAGGTAGAATTCACACAAACTTCCTTTGGCATCCATACTGCAACCCCAACAATATTTTATGAAACATTTGGTAGTTTGGACATGAAATTCTCCTTACTAGCCAAAATGAGAAATATGGTGCCTACACCATTTCCATTTTAGATAAAATATAATATGTCCTTGTTGATTGTCTGCAACTAGTTAGTTCCAAGAACAAATTTTCTATGACTACCAAAGAAGCTTCCATATCTGAAATTTGATGGTCCATAGCTACTATCACTCCTCTTAATTGCTCTAATTGTTATTTTAGTTTTCTATTTTCTTTTTTCCAAGTGTTCCCTATTGTTTGTCACTTGAATCATGAGGATCATCATATCCTCTCTAAGTTGATCTATTTTGTTTCCAAATTTTGTACTTCCTCTACTTCCTTTTCTATTGCAATCCTCTTCCATTTATGGGCCTCCATCTTGGCCTTTTCTATTTCCAACATGACATTCTTCTTATAGTATATGGTCCAACAACCTTTAGATTCTCTCTCTTTCTTTTTTTTTCCTTTTTGATGGTGCAAATTTTCCTCTTCCTGTAGCTCTATTCATTCTACAAGATATTTTTTTTCTCCTCTAGGTTTAGGGTTTCCTCTATATTTACTACAATTTTGGAAGATTCCTTCTATTTGGAGATAGACTTGGTCCTAGGCCTATGCCACCTTTCAAATTGAGACTCGTACTTCATTATTTGTGTCATTTTCTTGGTATCAAGGGGTTTCCCCCATCTTCACTAGTGTAGCTACAATCTTCTTTTCAGTTACCTCTAGGTTAATCTTTGTTGGGTTGTGTTATATTCTTTCCACAACTAGCTCACATAGTTAACTAGGGGATTAGAGGGGGGCCAGAGGCCACCCTTTTGTTGTGTCGACTGTGTAGCAGAGGGGGGTGGTCACAGGGGGTTTGAGGGGTGTAGGTAACCCCCCTCTATGGGGTCTAGGGCAGCACCCCAAAAAATTTTGTTTTTGGACCCTATATTAGGTTGGGAAAACCTACCTATGGTTTTGTGCATGATTTTCACACATGGTTTTGGACGCGATGGTTTTTGGTCCATGGTATTGGATGCTTCAACATGTATAAATATGTATTGTAACATTGAAAGGAACATAATGAAAAACCAAGTTGGTAGTCCCCATTTTGGGATCGAGGGGAAAATCTCTAT
Source organism: Pinus tabuliformis (assembly GCA_031772625.1). Taxonomy (NCBI): domain Eukaryota; kingdom Viridiplantae; phylum Streptophyta; class Pinopsida; order Pinales; family Pinaceae; genus Pinus; species Pinus tabuliformis. The sequence continues at coordinate 1,110,560,661 of CM062818.1, forward strand.
GTATATGTGTTTTATGTGTTATGCTCTCGCATTGCTTATTTTCTGTGTTTTAGAATTCATATGCAAGTAATTTCTGTATGGGGTTAAAACCTACATTTGGCATCAGAGGTGTTTTGGCTTCAAGGGGACACCTTTGTTGCTGAGGGGTTTTTCTCGGGCCTGTGGTAGACCCTATTCAGTGGGAGATCTGCGAGATCGATTCTGGTGGTGAAAGAAGATGGCAAGCAGTGGAAAGATAGAGATCGAGAAATTTAATGGCCAGAGTTTTGAGTTGTGGAAACTCAAGATGGAGGATCTGTTGGTGGATCAATATCAGTGAATCATGGTAGATTTGAGTACTAAACCAATGAGAGTGTCTAATGAAAAATGAGAGAAGTTGGATTGGAAGGCAAAGAGTACAATACGATTGTGTGTCTCAGATTCAGTATTGTTGAATGTATCAGGGGAAGCTACGGTGAAGGCTTTGTGGGACAAGTTAGGGACTTTGTACCAATCTAAGTCTCTAGTGAATAAATTGTTCCTACGAAAAAAGTTGTATAACATGAGGATGAAAGATGGAGACTCAGTGACAGAGCATCTGAACACATTTAATATTGTGTTAAGTCAGTTATTATCTATTGATATTTAAATTTTAGATGAAGATAAGTGCATCAGTTTGTTGTTTTCTCTACCAGATTCGTGGGATAGTCTAGTTATTGTAATAGGTAGCAATGCAACTACTTTGCAGTTTGATGAAATAGTCTCATCCTTGTTGACATAGGAGATGAGATGGAAAAATATGGAGAGCTAGAATGGTGATGCCTTGTCTATACGAAGACGGTCCCAGAATAGAAATAAGAATAAGTCATCGAGTGGGAGATCTAAATCTAGAGGGAGATCTAAATCTCTAGGAAAACCTATAAAGGTGGTTTATTGGAAATGAGGAAAGGAAGGGCACTACAAAAGTGACTGTAAATCTAAAGCCCCTGAAAAAGGAAAGGGATCTGATCATGCTCCTTCTGCAGAGGTGAAAACCACCTCAAATGAAGGTGGGGATGTGTACTTGGCTTCTTCAATTACACATGTAGATCATGAGGCATGGTTGATTGAATCAGGTGCATCCTTTCACTTCACTACCCATAGAGAGTGGTTCTACGAGTATGAGAAATATGATGGTGGTGATGTCTTCTTGGGGGATGACAAGAAGGCTACATTGGTTGGTCATGAAAAAGTAAAGTCGAAGTTGCAAGGTGGAAGGGTTAGAACACTTCTGGGTGTTTTGCATATTCCTACATTGGCTAGAAATCTAATTTCTGTAAGCAAGCTGGATGATGCAGGTGTAAAAACAGTGTTCGAGAAGGATACCTGCAAGATGGCTTAGGGAGCACTAGTATTGATATGGGGAGTTCGGATTGGAACTCTGTACAAGCTGCAAGGTAGCACTATTGTTAATGGGTGCAATAGTTCTGTAGTTCCTGAAAGAGGAGCAGAAAATCTAGTGGTCTCTGGAAAGAAGACCATGTTGTGGCATCAAAAGTTTGGACACATTAGAGAGAAGGGCTATCGAATTCTTCATGGTAAAGGTATGGTAGAAGGTATGAGTATAACTCTCTAGATTTTGATTTCTGTGAAAATTGTGTATATGGGAAGTAGAATCGGGTGAGTTTCCTCTTTGGTGGTAAGAGGGCGAAATAGATATTAGAGCTTGTACACAGTGATGTGTTTGGACTTGTGAAGGTTCCATCATTGGGTAAGTCTGTGTACTATGTATCATTTATAGATGACTTCTCAAGGAATACATGGATATATTTCCTTAAGAAGAAATATGAAGTCTTTGACAGGTTTAAAGAATTTAAGGCTCTGGTGGAAAACCAGATAGAGAAGAAGATAAAGGTGTTGAGGATAGATAACGGTGGAGAGTTTTGCAGTAAGGAATTTGAAGAATTCTGTAAGAAGTGTGGTATAGCAAGGTAGAAGACTACTCCATACACACCTAAGCGAAATGGAGTTGCAGAAATAATGAAGAAGACGTTGATGGAAAGGGCAAGAAGCATGCTCAGTGGTGATGGGTTAAGATAGGAATTATGGGCAAAGGCAACGGAGACAGCATGTTACCTAGTCAACATATCACCTTCATCAGTGTTGGAGGATAAGACTCCTTAAGAGGTATGGACTGGTAAGAAACCCTCTCTTTCACATCTGAGGGTATTTGGATGTGATGCATATGTACATGTTCCAAAGGAGAAAAGAACCAAGTTATATAGTAAATCTGAAAAGTGCATCTTTATTAGGTATAAGGATGGTTTAAAGGGTTATAAGTGTTATAGATCTAACCCAGAAATATTATAGATCTGATATGAAAATATAAGATAATGCAAGTAAACCCAAAGATAATATGAAATGATTCTTTATTGATCAAACCCTTAAGGTAGGGCAACACCATACATTCACTCCTTAAGGAAGGAGAACACTCCACAAGCCATATGCCTGTTCATACAAGAATACTTCTCTTCATCTTCATATCCCTCCATGTGGAGTCTCTAGCCTTTATATAGGCCTCATACATATAATACCATGCATCATTACCATGGTTCCCTCATACCATCAACTGATACCATGGGCCCATTACATTATTATTAACTACTTGTGGTCCCTTACATGACATCGGTTAACCACCTTATTTATTACTATGGCCCATCCCATTATTACATTATTACCTTGGGTACCTCCCTTGATACCCCATATTATCCCCCCTAGGTATATAACATTCCACCCCCCTAAGCATGTTTCGTCCCCGAAACATGGGAAGAACACAAATGATAAGATCTACTCAAAAGAGTAGTCCACTGATACCATGCACGTGCATCTAGCCATCCAAGAGAAAGGTGAACCCTCGATCTCGCTGGTGCCTCGCTCGCTTGAGATGGAAGTTGACCGTGGCAGCTCTTCTGTGTTGATGTGTAGTGGGTGGATCTTCTCTCCTCGCTATCCGTCATGGGACTACTTGGTTTCCATCTTGATGGTTGTTTTCTTGCGGGGTGATGTGGGTGATGATATGTTGAAGTTTTAACCCACGGTGTCTTTTTCTTTAATTCACCCTGCTGTGGTGCCTGTTGTCGTGGCTTCTTTTCTAATATGACTTCAACCACTAAATCCTCGTTAGATGTGTCAGCACCTGTAACCTGTTCTGCTTCGGCCTCTGTTTGTGTTTGATTGTCGACCATCAACTGCTCATCATCTGATATGTCAGTCCCTTGAACATCTTCTGCTTCAGCCTCCATGTGCTCTACCTGTTTATGGATGGAAATATCCTGTAATGTAATTTTCTTCTTTTTATACCATAGCTTCAGGAATTTCTTCTGCACATTAATATTGATAGTACCCACGGATTCCATCCAAGGGTATCCCAAAACAACATCCATGTTATCCATATCTGAAGCATAAAAATCACCATGAAACACGTACTTATCCATAGAAAGCTTCAAATCCTTATAGATTTGAACATCCTTATCATCAACCTCTGTATGTTCAATTTGTTTTGCTGGGACTTGCAATTTCTTTGCCAAGTTGACATTTATAAGATTTTGTTTGCAACTCGGATTGATAGACACAATGATTTTCTCCTTGTGAATCAATCCATGAACCTGCAATACAGAGATACCAGCCAAAAATAACCCTTTTGGTTCCTTGGTTTCCTTCTTTCCTGTAAAAATAAAAGCTTTGCTAGGTTGTGTGTCTGTCTGTGTGCGCTTATCCACAAGATTTGATTTACGGTCAAAGCACTCTATAAGAGCTTTTTTGAAGGCATCCCAATTCTGAAAAGGTCCATTGCAACGCTGATGCCATTCCGCCCATTTGCATCTTTCAAGGTCCAAATACATTTCTCCCCTGCTCAACTGAGTATAATGATCATAGATGTATTCCGATTTGAAATATTTCTCCATTTGTTCTAGCCATTTAACTGGATGAGAGCCATCAAATTTATACAAGTCCCTCAAACTCCGATCTAGGCCCGCCATCACAAAAATATTGGTGAAAACTTGAAATGGTCACAGATCCGTCAATATTGCTCAGAATCTCTATTATAACCTGTTTTTAGAAACGGAACAACCACTCTGCATCTGCCCATGTGGTAGAAATCTTGATCCAGGCACTTGAAATTTCAGATCTGCGCTGCTACTCTCCCGCCGTCACCCAAAATTTCTGCAAAAAGAACTGATTTTAATTCAGCGATATCTCCCTCATCCGGACTCCGATTCGACTGATTTTTTTTTTGAAATTATGTGTTTTTTCACAAAGATTCCAGATCTACAATTAGATCTGGCAGATCTTGTACCAGGACTTCTAGATCTGCGCCGCAAAATCGCTGCCCTGAAAATTGTCTGCAACCCCACTGATTTTTAAATCAGCGATATCTTCTTCATCCGGACTCCGATTTAACTGATTTTTTTTTTGAATTTGGGTATTTTTTCACAAGGAATACAGATCTGTAATTAGATTCTACAGATCTGGCACCAAAACGTACAGATCTGACCTGAAAAGTCGCCGCCCCCGAAACCCTGCAAAATTAAAAAAAAATTCTCCACTGTTTGCCCAAGAAAGTGCTCTGATACCAATTGTTGTAGATATGATCCAAAGATATATGAGAATAGAAAATAACCCAAGAAATAACAAGATAGAAATAGATAGAAATGCTTCTTTATTATCAAAACCCTTAAGGTAGGGCAACACCATACATTCACTCCTTAAGGAAGGAGAATACTCCACAAGCCATATGTCTGTTCATACAAGAATACTTCTCTCCATCTTCATATCTCTCATGTGGAGTCTCTAGCCTTTATATAGGCCTCATACATACAATACCATGCATCATTACCATGGTTCCCTCATACCATCAACTAATACCATGGACCCATTACATTATTATTAACTACTTGTGGTCCCTTACATGACATGGGTTAACCACCTTATTTATTACTATGGCCCATCCCATTATTACATTATTACCTTGGGTACCACCCTTGGTACCCCATATTATCCCCCCTAGGTATATAACATTCCAACCCCTAAGCATGTTTCGTCCCCGAAACATGGGAAGAACACAAATAATAAGATCTACTCAAAAGAGTAGTCCACTGATACCATGCACATGCATCTAGCCATCCAAGAGAAAGGTGAACCCTCGATCTCGCTAGTGCCTCGCTCGCTTGAGATGGAAGTTGACCATGGCAGCGCTTCTGTGTTGATATGTAGTAGGTGGATCTAGGCTCCTTGCTATCCATCATACTGGGGTTGTTGTCCTTGTGGCTAGTTGGTTGTTTTCTTGCGGGGTGATGTGGGTGATGATATGTTGAAGTTTTAACCCACAGTGTCTTTTTCTTTAATTCACCCTGCTGTGGTGCCTGTTGTCGTGGCTTCTTTTCTAATATGACTTCAACCACTGAACCCTCATCAGATGTGTCAGCACCTGTAACCTGTTCTACTTCAGCCTCTGTTTGTGTTTGATTGTCGACCATCAACTGCTCATCATCTGATATGTCAGTCCCTTGAACATCTTCTGCTTCAGCCTCCATGTGCTCTACCTGTTTATGGATGGAAATATCCTGTAATGTAATTTTCTTCTTTTTATACCATAGCTTCAGGAATTTCTTCTGCACATTAATATTGATAGTACCCACGGATTCCATCCAAGGGTATCCCAAAACAACATCCATGTTATCCATATCTGAAGCGTAAAAATCACCATGAAACACATACTTATCCATAGAAAGCTTCAAATCCTTGTACACTTGAACATCCTCATGATCAACCTGTGTATGTTCAATTTGTTTCGCTAGGACTTGCAATTTCTTTGCCAAGTTGACATTTATAAGATTTTGTTTGCAACTCGGATTGATAGACACAATGATTTTCTCCTTCTGAATCAATCCATGAACCTGCAATACAGAGATACCAGCCAAAAATAACCCTTTTGGTTCCTTGGTTTCCTTCTTTCCTGTAAAAATAAAAGCTTTGCTAGGCTGTGTGTCTGTCTGTGTGTGCTTATCCACAAAATTTGATTTACGGTCAAAGCGCTCTATAAGAGCTTTTTTGAAGGCATCCCAATTCTGAAAAGGTCCATTGCAACGCTGATGCCATTCCGCCCATTTGCATCTTTCAAGGTCCAAATACATTTCTCCCCTGCTCAACTGAGTATAATGATCATAGATGTATTCCGATTTGAAATATTTCTCCATTTGTTCTAGCCATTTAACTGGATGAGAGCCATCAAATTTATACCAGTCCCTCAAACTCCGATCTAGGCCCGCCATCACAAAAATATTGGTGAAAACTTGAAATGGTCACAGATCCGTCAATATTGCTCAAAATCTCTATTATAACCTGTTTTTAGAAATAGAACAACCACTCTGCATCTGCCTATGTGGTAGAAATCTTGATCCAGGCACTAGAATTCCAGATCTGTGCTGCAACTCTCCCGCCGTCACCAAAATTTCTGCAAAAAGAGCTGATTTTAAATCAGCTATATCTCCCTCATCCGGACTCCGATTCGACTGATTTTTTTTTTGAAATTGGGTGATTTTTCTCAAACAATTCAAATCTACAATTAGATTTTGTAGATCTTGCACCAGGAAATCTAGATCTATGCCGCAAACTCGCTGCCCTGAAAATTGTCTGCAACCCCACTGATTTTTAAATCAGTGATATCTCCTTCATCCGGACTCCGATTCAATCGATTTTTTTTTTTTGAAATCGGCTATTTTTGCACAAGGAATACAGATCTACAATTAGATTCTGCAGATCTTGCACCAAAATGTACAGATCTGATCTGCAAATTCGCCACCCAAAAAATCCCTGCAAAAATGAAAAAAAAAATTCTCCACGGTTTGCCCAAGAAAGTGCTCTGATACCACTTGTTGTAGATCTAACCCAGAAATATTATAGATCTGATATGAAAATATAAGATAATGCAAGTAAACCCAAAGATAATATGAAATGATTCTTTATTGATCAAACCCTTAAGGTAGGGCAACACCATACATTCACTCCTTAAGGAAGGAGAACACTCCACAAGCCATATGCCTGTTCATACAAGAATACTTCTCTTCATCTTCATATCCCTCCATGTGGAGTCTCTAGCCTTTATATAGGCCTCATACATATAATACCATGCATCATTACCATGGTTCCCTCATACCATCAACTAATACCATGGGCTCATTACATTATTATTAACTACTTGTGGTCCCTTACATGACATCGGTTAACCACCTTATTTATTACTATGGCCCATCCCATTATTACATTATTACCTTGGGTACCTCCCTTGGTACCCCATATTATCCCCCCTAGGTATATCCACTGTTTGTCCAAGAAAGTGCTCTGATACCAATTGTTGTAGCTCTGATACCAATTGTTGTAGATCTGATCCAAAGATATATGAGAATAGAACATAACCCAAGAAATAACAAGATAGAAATAGATAGAAATGCTTCTTTATTATCAAAACCCTTAAGGTAGGGCAAAACCATACATTCACTCCTTAAGGAAGGAGAATACTCCACAAGCCATATGCCTGTTCATACAAGAATACTAATCTTCATCTTCATATCTCTCATGTGGAGTCTCTAGCCTTTATATAGGCCTCATACATACAATACCATGCATCATTACCATGGTTCCCTCATACCATCAACTAATACCATGGACCCATTACATTATTATTAACTACTTGTGGTCCCTTACATAACATGGGTTAACCACCTTATTTATTACTATGGCCCATCCCATTATTACATTATTACCTTGGGTACCACCCTTGGTACCCCATATTATCCCCCCTAGGTATATAACAATAAGCTTTAGAATTGAGTAACAAGGAAGGTTATGTATAGCTGAGATGTGGTGTTCAGAGAGGTGAAAAATGTTATTAAACATGAAGTCCAACCAAAGGAACCTAAGAAGATATAGTTTGAGCTTAAGGAGGAAGAATCAGACTCTACAGCAGAGGAGGAATTAGAAGACGAAGAGCCATAAACTTCGGGTGTGAGAAGATCAATTCGAGAAAGAAGGCAGTTAAAAAGGTATAATCCATCTACTTTCTGTTCAAATTATTTTGATGATGATCCCAGAACTATGAAGGAAATAGTAGATTCATAGGATGGAAAACTCTGGAAAGAGGCCATGGTTGATGAAATGGCATCTTTGCACAAAATAGAGGCTTGGGATCCGGTGGAGTTTCCGGCTGGAAGGAAACCCATTGGCAGTAAATGGGTGTTCAAGAAGAAGACAAATGTAGAAGGAAAGGTGGAGAAATACAAAGCTCGATTGGTAGCAAAAGGTTATTCCCAGGTGTCAGAGATTGATTTTGGTGATATGTTTTCTCTTGTTGCCAAGGTAACTTTTATTAGATTACTTTTATCTGTTGTTGCTGCTTTTTATTTTGAGGTAGAACAGATGGATGTGAAGATGACATTTCTTCACGGGGATCTTGAAGAGGAGATCTACATGAAGTAAGCTGAACGTTTTGCGGGGAAAGGTAAGAAAGAAATGGTATGCAAGTTAAAGAAGTCTCTATATGGGTTAAAACAGTCACCAAGGATGTGGTATCCGAAATTTGATACATTTATATGGGGACTTGGCTTCACCAGAAGAAAAGCAGATCACTGCATGTATTTTAAATTAATTGGTGACCTTGTTATTTATCTGGTCTTGTATGTGGATGATATGTTGCTGGTTGGAAATGACAAAGAAATTATGCAGGATTTGAAGACCCAATTGTCCTCCAAATTCGACATGAAATATATTGGTGCAGCAAACTATATTTTGGGCATGGAAATTAAAAGAGATCAGGAAAAGAGGAAGCTCTGGTTAAACCAGAGGAAGTATGTTGAGACAATATTGTAGAGGTTTAATATGCAAGATGGTAAATCAGTGAAGGTTTCTATTCCTGTAGGTGTGAGGTTATTTGTTGAACAGTGTCCCAAGACACAAGAAGAGGAAGAGGACATGTCCCGTGCTCCATATACAAGTGTAATCGATAGCCTAATGTATGCAATGGTCTGTACTAGACTAGACATTTCACATGTAGTGGGAGTATTGAGCAGGTTTATGTCAAAACCAGAGAAGGAGCACTAGACAACAGTGAAGCGGGTTTTCAGGTATTTTCTTGGCACTAGTGGTTATGGTTTGTGCTACCAAGGATGATCAGGATTGGACAGAGTGTTGGATATTTGTGGCTTTGTTGATGCATACTAGCTGGAGATCTGGATCAGAGAAGATCTACAAGTGAGTATGTGTTTAACCTATTTGGAGGTGCAATCAATTGGATGAGTAAGAAACAATCTATAGTGGCACCATCAACAACAGATGTAGAATACATGGTAGCCACTCATGCAAGCATTGAAGCAGTTTGGTTGCAGAGATTGTGTTCAAGTATGGGGTTAGTAAAAAGAGCTATAAGGATAGACTATGACAGCCAAAGTGCAATTTTCTTGGCAAAGAACCCTGCATATCATTCAAAGACAAATGATCCGGATTTAAACATGAACGCAATAAAATATAGAGATAACCATAAAGACAGATATGCAGCGGAAATAATACTTCATTTCATTAATGGGAAATACTGAAATATGCTTACAAATAGAAAGAGAAATAACCCAGCTAGGGCGATGGTAGCTTATCTCTGAGAAGAGATGTGTCGGTAACATGCCTCTGAACTGTTCTGAACTGTGTTTACAATGAGGCTCAAAGGCCTATTTATTATTGAGAAACAATGGAAAACCCTTAATATTCCAAAACCTAACCCTAGAAGATGAAACGCCAAATTGTGGGCCCCGTTTGGGTAAATTGGTACATCAATTTCCCGGGGTCATAACTTTGGCATGCGATCTCCATTTGACACGTACAATAGCTCGTTAGAAAGATCTATCCGAGTACTACCACTTTGGGAGGCAACATGGGTCCCTAGGTCCCCCAGATTTCCCAAAAAACGTCGTTTAGGGCCTCAAAACGGCTCCGGAAGTTTAGGACCCGAAAAACTGCTAAAAATAGTAAACTGCGCTATAATTAAGGAAACTGAAAAACTGAAAGAGACAGTTCTGGGGGTCCAAATGGGATAGGTGGGTGGCCACTAACATCCACCTAGATCATTCCTCCCCCCTTAGGAAGCAATGGTCCCCATTGCGTTGAGTTCCTCCTTGAGATGAGGAAGCTTCTGCTGAGCTGGGTCTCTGGTGAGCTGTTCTGCAATCTCTGATGTGTCCAGAAATGGTGGGAAGCATGGTTGGCGATGGTCCACATTGAACAATCGGTGCAAGTGAAGGAATGGAGGAATTCTGTGCTTCAAATCATTGTTGCCCACAGCCTTGTTACTGGTGTAAGGACCATGTCGAAGTGGTCTGAGTTCCTAATGGGTTCTGGTAAGGCATTCTCTCTGTAGATGTAACCAAACTTTGTCGCCCACCTGAAACTTGTGTGGTACCCCTCTGGGTAAGGAGAAGTTGTTCCTGTGTTCTGTCATGACTATATCCCTATGTTGTTGCTGCTGCATGGAGGGACCCTTTGCAGGGGTCATGGATGTAGCAACGATCTTCCCCTTACTTTGGGAGCAAACCAGACAGAAAATAAATTTCCTATTCTGTGAGATGAGCTTGCTGCCTTTCTTAGCAGTGATCAAAGAGGTGGTGGTAGGTGGAGCTACCTCTGGTATTCTGTATAATGAATTATCCAAAGAAATAATGACAACGCAAGGCCTTGACTCATACACAGCATGTCGCCTCCACAAGTATGGCTGGCCTAATAGTACATCACAAACATCCAGAGGTGTAACATCACACAATACCTCATCTGTGAAGGGCTTGATGCTGTAGGGAAGGCGGCACTGCTGGCGAACTTTGAGATCTCGTCCTTCGTGAAGCCACCCGATACTGTACAGTTGTGGGTGTGGCGTAGTTGGTAGGCCCAACCACTTCACGACCTCTACTGAAACGAGGTTCTTTTGGCTACCATTGTCGACAATGAATTACAGCGGCGAACCCTTCACCCACATCTGTGAGTGGAAAAGACGTTCCCCCTCCTCTGGCTCTTCGGGCTTATTCTTCTGGATCTTGGTAGTGGCAACAGTGGCACTAGGATCCGCATCAATGATTTTCTTCCCTTTGCCATCCCCCTTGTCGGGTTCTGGCTCAGAGTCGGAACATGCATCTGATTCGGAAGCCTTCAAATCGGCCACCAACGACTGCTTGGTCCGACACTCACTTGTGTTATGAGTGGGACTCTTGTGGAACTCACACCACTTTCCTGTGTCCTTCTTCAGCTTCGTGGTGTTGTTCTTTTCTTGCAGCTTCGAGGGGTTGTCTTGGGTCACCTCGCCTTGGCTTTGTCCTTTGGGCTTCAGATTTGTAGATCCAAAGTCTCACATTTTCTGTTTGAACTTTTTTTCGATTTTGACAGCATATCGATATGCTGTGCCGAGTGAGGAGATGTTCAATAACTCCATCTCTTACTGGATGTATCTGTGTAGGCAGCCGCGGTATTTGAGTACCAGATGCAGCTCAGAATCTTTGATACCCAACTGTGTGCGAAGGGTATCAAAAATATTTGTGAACTCTGGCACATCTTGGTCTTGTCCCTGCCGCAGTGTGGTCCATTTGATGTATTTGTCCTCATAGCTTTTGACAGGGTAGTACTGCTCCTTGATGGCATCCCGGAAGTCATTCCAAGTGGGGTCGGTTGAAAACAGTGAGCCTGTACTTTCATCCTTCTGCTTGCAGTATGTTTCCCACCAGTTCTTGATGTGGGGGGCTGCTTTGAGAAGAGCGAAAACAATCTTTTCCCGACTTGAAAATTCATGAACAGAAAAATACCCATCTAGCAGATTTAACCATTTATCTACAGCATCTGCGTCTATTTGATCCTCGAAGATGGGGATTTCAAAATTAACTTGTACCTTAAACGGTGTGGCGTTTCCAGAGTAGCTGTTGGAAGCCGATGCGTCGCCTCTGGGTAGCCGCTGAATGATCTACACAAAGCTATCCATCATCGCGTTCCTTTGCCACTCGAGGGCTTCTTCGAGCAAGATTCTGATAGGATCTCCTGCCCCCTCGTCTTTCTTCTCATCCACCATGGGAGGTCATCGAGATTTGCGAGGTTGGTCTTGCAAAGGTTTGACCAATTCAAGCCTTAACTCCTTATATCCCGACCTCGTTGGGGACATGCAAAGAAAAACAGAGAAAAGCCAGATCGCTCTGATACCATTGATCTGGATTTAAACAGGAACGCAATAAAATATAGAGATAACCATAAAGACAGAAATGCAGCAAAATTAATACTTCATTTCATTAATGGGAAATACTGTAATATGCTTACAAATAGAAAGAGAAATAACCCAGCTAGGGCGATGGTAGCTTATCTCTGAGAAGAGATGTGTCGGCTACATGCCTCTGAACTGTTCCGAACTATGTTTACAATGAGGCTCGAAGGCCTATTTATTATTGAGAAACAATGGAAAACCTTAACATTCCAAAACCTAACCCTAGAATATGAAACGCCAAATTGTGGGCCCCGTTTGGGTAAATTGGTACATCAATTTCCCGGGGTCGTAACTTTGGCATACGATCTCCATTTGACGCGTACAATAGCTCGTTAGAAAGATCTATCCGAGTACTACCACTTTGGGAGGCAACATGGGTCAATGGGTCCCCCAGATTTCCCAAAAAACGTCGTTTAGGGCCTCAAAATGGCTCCGGAAGTTTAGGACCCGAAAAACTGCTAAAAATAGTAAACTACGCTATAATTAAGGAAACTGAAAAACTGAAAGAGACAGTTCTGGGGGTCCAAATGGGATAGGTGGGTGGCCACCAACATCCACCTGGATCAGCAAAGCACATTGATGTTCAGTATCACTTTGTGAGGGATATGATAGAAGACGAAAAGGTGTTGCTGGTAAAGGTGGACACTTTGAAGAATACTGCAGATGCATTGCCAAAATCTGTGAGCTCTGAGAAGTTCTCTTGGTGTAGAGAAACAATGGGCATTGTAGGGCTAGATAAATGACTAAGCTCTCTTATGGCCCCCTATGGAAGGAAAACAACAAGAGGGAGAATGTTGGGTTGTGTTATATTCTTTCCACAACTAGCCCACGTAGTTAACTAGGGTGTTATAGGGGGGGCAAAGCCCCCACTTTGTTGCGCCGATTGCGTAGTAGGGGAGTCACAAGGGGGTTTGAGGGGTGCAGGTAACCCCCCTCTATGGGGTCTAGGGTAGTGCCCTAGGAAATTTTGTTTTTAGACCCTATATTAGGTTGGGCAGACCTACCTATGGTTTTGTGCATGATTTTCACACATGGTTTTGGTCGCGATGGTTTTCGATCGATGGTTTTTGGTCCATAGTTTTGGATGTGATGGTTTTCAGTCCATGGTATTGGATGCTTCAACATGTATAAATATGTATTTTAACATTGAAAGGAACATAATGAAAAATCAAATTGGTAGTCTCGGTTTTGGGATTCAGGGGAAAATCTCTGTGTATATGTGTTTTACGTGTTATGATCTCGCATTTTTTATTTTCTATGTTTTAGAATTCATATGTAGGTGATTTTTGTACAGTGTTAAAACCTACAATCTTCTCTCTTGTTTTGCTTAAAAGACCTAGAGTTGGTGGCTAGCTTTTATGTTCCTTTCTTGATAGTTGTGAGCCCTAGATATTTTAAGGCTTCTTGGGTCTCTGAGAATCCCTATTTATCCATATCTATGAACCCAATATGTGGAATAGGATGTTCCAAGTTATCCAAGGCATCATAAACAATCAATTTAATAAGCCCATGATGGGCCAAAGACTCATGTTTTCCACTTTTCACCTTGCCATTCATCTCATTTAATGATTTTAAAAGGAAGTAAAAAATGTGTATATTTTGAGATGGTTGTAGTGATAATAGTGTCTAAGTTGATATAGTAGTCTCAACTAGTATGCATATATCACACTAAATCTCCCATCATAAGAGATGAATTTTAGTATGTAGTATGTAACTTCATTCCAAGGAGATGGAATCTTGCTTTTGAATCCATATTTATCCTCTATAAATTCCTTAATATCCAAGAAAAAATATTATTTTTAGAAAGAGTGGCACCTTCCCTCTCCTCCTTATCCCATGGTAAGACTTGAGGGATGCATGTGATTCTATCAATTGTCTCTTTATGATACAAATCACTAATCCTCTCTCTGCAGTCACATACTCTTTCCCCTTGTACTTCTGAAAGTTAGTTCTGAAATTTGAGGAAAATTCAAGGGCCACATCATCATCATCATAAACTCTACTAAAAATACCTCAGCCATCGACTTCTCTGCAAAATGTTTACAAACCTAATATTCTGATAAAATCTAGAGCGTTTGTGGGATCTCTTCCATTAAACCCTACCCGCATTCTATAGAAGAGCACATAGAAGGTTGTTTTTGGAAAGAAATGGGGTTATCCTATTGTTTTATATTTATTTTTCCTTTCCTTATAAACTTAAGTTTAGCATACTATACTTATGTTCATGGAAATCCTTATTAGAAGGGTTCCAAATTTTGAACAATCAACATATGCATTCTAGCAACAACTGTAGTAGAAGAATTTGAAAAAAAGTCAAAGAAGAGGGAAAACAAAAGAAAATGGCTTTCCATTGTTGTGTTTTTCTTCTATTGAGCTTATTTTTCTTCCTATCTGGAGTTTATTGTAGATCATTGCAATCTTATAGTCGTTCATGTTGCTAATCCTGTAGAAAGAATTATTCTTCTTGTAGAAAATTCACGAGAATAAGTGAAATGGCATGTAGGCATGGTTGAGCAAAAATGGTGGTGAAAATGAGATGGATCAACACCAAGAATATAATCATAACCTTTAGTCATGTCTTGTATTTAGTTGTCCTTGCACTTTAATTAATGATCTCTTTGGTTAAACTCTAGTTTTTTCTAATTTATCCCTTGTTATTGATGTGACATTGTGTCACCTTTTTGATGAATATAGTTGGTGTCTCATATGACTATGGTATATCTACCAATTACAAGAGAAAATTTATATAATTTCCTCCTATCACTTCTTACATGTAAGAGATGAGCCCCACTTGGCTCAAGCTAGAGTGCTGAGCTATCCCTTTTTTTCTTGTATATATAAAATTTTATGATTAAAAAAACTTACATACAATTTTCACTCATATGAAACTAAATGACATTGCATAAAAATATTAGTAAAGGGAGGAATAAAAGTACAATGATACTTAGAGGTGTTGGATGAGTGAATAATGGTGTGATTTTTACTACTGTACAATGTTGCATTTTATATGCTCAAGCTGCTACATGACTACCTATAGGGGTTCCTATGGAGGTACATGGTACCATGTAGAAGTTGAGGTACTCCATATTTTCATTTTTTTGGAGTATGAGTCATGCCTTTAGGATATTACTTTTAAAATATTCAAGGCTTGACTATGAAATTTTCAATGACTTATATCTTTTTCTCAATTGTATAGCCTCCCTGTAGATATAAAAGGAATTTGCATATTTTTCTTGTTGGTGAGAATTTAGGTGGAAGATTTTCTTGAGTGGATAGGGGTTAATGAAAAAGTTATTAAAAATGAACAAGGATGAATATGGAATGGAAAGAAAATAGAATGAGACGGAAATTAAAATGAAAAGTAGTAATGATGAGATAGCTATCGTAATGTATGGAATGGAATGGTTTTGCTACAAGGTAATAATAAGTGCTTTGATGACTTTGCAATGATTTTTTTAAAATTTCGTTATATCCTTGTACTTTATATTAATGTGATTTATGCTTCTCTATTGCAAGTTTTTCTTATTGTAGGCTCTTCAATTACTTTCTAGTTTCTTAATATATAAATTTAAAACTATGTATGTAATTATCAATCCCATGTTCATTTGGAACTTGTGAATTGTCATGCACTATATATGTTTAATGTAATTGGTTAAGTGCTAAATAAACTGTAGTATTAATTAATTAATTAATTAATTAATTAATTATGAATTCTAGGTGTTATTTATTTTCTTGTGTATCCTAGTATGCACTATGGATATTAGCCAAATTATGTGCTTCCAATTTTAACATATGTTTAGTGGTTACATTTTAGGATCATTGTTATTAATCATTGTATTTTGACATCTTGAATTAATTAATAACAAGAAGCACTCCCAATTAATTTTCTAGACCCCATAGCCAATAGGATTCAAGCATGTAGCTCATTATTCATAATTGCATCATATATGCTCATTTTTTTTACTTTTTGGCATGAAAATCAGTCTTTTAGAGGCAGATTTTTATGTTGTCACAATAGATCTACATGTTTCATAAGGTGAGAAATCAATCTTTGGCATAGATGCAAATTTTAGGTTTGATAATTATAGGTCATTTATAGGCTATAAATGTATTCAAATTCTCACTTCTAATTGATTATTAAACTGAACATATTGAGCATCTTATGCGTAACTATTTTTCCCTCCGCTTACTCTTCATAACTTCCATAACTGTTAGGTAGGGACCTACAACTTTGATGGTATTTTGCTTGCTTAGTAAAATATTTTCCAAGACTTTACAATGTTTTATAATTTATTGAAAGTTATAGAATTTACAATTTATAGAATTTCAAGGCATAATTTCTGGTCTAATTCTATAATGGGTGCTAGCTCAATGGAAGAGCACCTTCTTTACAAGCAGGAGGTTGGTGGTTCGATTCCATCATGCCTTGATATTCGTTTGGCATTATGATGATCATCTTTTGGTGTCAGAGGTTTTTTTGACCATCACCAATGAATGGTGACATTTTTTGACCCTCCAAAATATGAAATGGTGACGGTCAGCAAACACCACCATATATATATGCATCAATAGTGATGACCATGAAAGGTCTATCACCATAAATCAGTGTTCATATGAAATAGTGATGGTCACTATTTGTCATTATAATCATTATTCGCGACATACCTTGAATCTCACCATAACACCTATAGTTTTGGATATGCGACCTTTCGTGACGTTCATCTTTTTGTGACAAAAGCTCTTTTGACCACCACCAATGAGCTTATGGTGACATTTTTCACCCTCACCAAAATATAAAATGGTGATGGTCAACAAACGTCACCATATATATGCATAAATAGTGACAACCTTAAAAGGTCCATCACAATAAATCATTTTTGTTCATATGAAATGGTGACGATCATTATCGTATCATTATTTATGACGGAACTTGAATTTCAACACAACAAATATACTTTTGGAGATGCCACCATTGGTGACATTCATTTGTTTGGTAACAGAAGCTAAGGTTCATCACCATTTCTCATATGAAATGGTGATGACCACTATCTGTCATTATAAATCAATATTGGTTATAGGCCTTGAATGTCACCACAACACCTATACTTTTGGCGATGCCACCTTTGGTGATGTTCAGTTTTTGGTGATGGAGGCCCTTTTGACCATCATTGATGAGACAATTTTTGACCCTTACCAATGTCATTTTTTCTTGTAGTGAAAGCTAGTATGAGATCTTTGATGTTTTTTGGAAAATATTGAGGAATCAGATTACTAGAATTCTAGATCTAGAAATTGTTCACTAGTTTTTAGGACAATGCATTGTCACTTCACTTCCTAGGCCTCCTTTGTAGCTATTTTTGAGATACATGAACATGAAAATTTGCCTCAAGTCATGCAACTGATTTACAATTGTCTCCACCTCCTAAGGATGCACCTTTCTCTTATTGATTTCATACCAAAAATCATAGAAACTTCATATGTGTGCATGCTCAATCTTCCATGGTTTCAATTGCTTGAGTAAACATGCTCAAATTTTCTTGACTTAACATTGATATTGTGGCTCTCTTGCCCCTTTCTTGAGTGCCTCTTTCAGCTGCTAGGGTTTTTTTTCCTTTTCTTTTTGCAGACTTTGTTTTCACTTTCTTTGTAGATTTTTGTTTTTCTTTGGAAGGTTCTACATCCTCATCTTCATCAATAATTATTGGTTCTTTCAATTTAGGGTTGAATTTATCTTTGAAATCTAACCTCAACTTGTTGGTAGGCCTAGTATGAGGCTTCTTGAAATAATAAACCATATCCTCTATTTTTCGTCCAGTTTCCCTTATTTTCTTGCTTGGATGCTTTCCATTCTTGTCCTCTACCTCCATGTGCTTTGATTCCTCACTTTATTTCACCTTATTTCTTTGTCTCTTTGTTTATATTTCATAAAACCTAATTTTTGATTCTCTCAAAAGGTTTTGTGCAGGCTCTGCAATAGGAATTTGATGGCTAGACTCAACCTCTACCTCTAGATTTAGGATTTCAACAGGGGTTTTTGTCTTTCTCTTTCTCTATCTTCTAGGTGAAAGGTTTCTCCATGTTCTTTATCTTAAATTCTCTACGTGCTTAATCAATTCATTGGTGTATAACATTTTAATCAAACCATGATTTCATATTTCATGAGAAAATAATTCACTTCTAGTTCTAGCCTTAGTGGTCATTTTGAGCAAAATTTGGTGTAAAAAATATGGTAGATTCGTCTTACTAAAACTAGCTAAGTGACACAGAAATATCGTGTGATATAAATAAACTTTTGAATGTCTTCCTTCACATGTGAAAAACATTTGAACAATGTTGAAATTAGCGAGAAAAATGATTCCTTGATTTGTGCATTAATTCAAAGAACTTAAGTTGAGTTTTTTTTGTGCATGGTCAAGTTCCTAAAATTTAGGGTTTTCCCTAAAAATTAAGAGTCCGTGAGGTAGTTAATTGATGTGTTAAAATTGAAATTCAAGTTCTTGATTTTCTAGTGTGAGTTAAATTGGGGATTGAAAGCTTAAGTGGAGTTAGCCTCCTAAATTTTAGGAGGAGTCAATTACCTAGTTATGTTGACTTTTGTTAACTAGAAAAGCTCCAGGTCAATTCCTTAATTAGAAATTCACTAATTTTAACCATTTGAATTGGCTTTAAAATAAGGAATGAAGGGACAAGTTTAATCATTGTTTTGGAGAGCATGATTTGGTGAGACCAAATAATAGAAAGCACAAGGTTGTGCGTGGAGCTTGTGAGAGAGGGTGAAAAAGCCTAGGAAAGGCTTGTTGAAATTAGAGAAGGATGAATTCCTTGGGTAAGGAAGTAGAGATCACAATTATTGCATAGATTTCAAACTTAGATTAAGCAGGGAAAACAAGGTTGTTTTCATATTGAAACACTTGTATTGTAAGAGACATAATGCTCAATTTTCTTCAATAAATTCTCAATAATCAAGTAGGAGGTTTTCCCAGTTGGGTTCCCTATAAAAATTGTGTTGTTTAATTGAGTGATTATGATTTTATTTCTATCCTTAATTCCACTGCAAATCGAGTAGAAAAATTACTTGTTTGTAAGAAAATATTTTTTTTTTCAAATTGTTCTTATCAGCAGATCGGAATTTCATGGATTTTCTACATGGTATCAGAACCTGAATAAAATAGCACATTCAAGTGCAATGATTCAAAGAAAACATCATTTGAAATAGGCCACAAATCAAAAGGAGCCCTAGCCAAAGATAAGAAGGGTTATTTTGTGTCTTCTTGAGACTATTTTGGGGTCGAGTTCGATTGGGAGTGCAAGTCATGAGCTAGAGAAGAAAGTTTGGGTTGGTTTTATGCATAAGTTTCCATGATATTCTCTTTGATCAAGGAATCCAAGGTTCTATTTTTTACAAGAGGGACCGAGCCCTAGTTTAGGGATGGTCTGTGCTAAAAAAAGTGTTGTGATGGTAGTGCATGTAGGGATGGTAATTGCACAAGAAGGGAGGAGACTTGGAAGGGAGACAAAAAGGAAATCTAAGCAAGTTGAAGCCTAGTTGGAGGGTTGTAGTAGTTGCTTTAGGTAGCCCTAACTAAGGTTGAGAGCCATAGAAAATATTACAAAAACCGAGAAGTACAAAATAAGTTAGAGGTATGTTGAATGATGTGTTCAAGTTGATTTTTTTACTAAGTGGATACTACTAATGTTGGATAATTGGTTTTTCATTCTAAGTGTAGTGAGGAGGGTTGCTAGTAGGTGTCAAAAGGAGGCATAAGCGTAGATCAGAGAAGGATGTTTGGTCTACTAGGAAAGGTAGTTTTAGAGGCCCTAAGTAGAGTTCTTGTGAAGGACTACAATATTGTTAGTGGGCAAGTTTTTAGAGAGCTCTCAGGGGAAGTGGTATGGCTTACCAAGGGTTAAGAGTAGATCATTGTCTAGAGGGAGCATCAAACTTCATAGCTTGGAAAGGGAGGATCACAATAGTGTCGAAAGACAATAGGGTGGGAGAGTACATCAAGCAAGTGATAGAACCACCTCAAGACCCCCAACAATTGGCCTAACATAATAAGAATGATATCAAGGTAAACATGATCATTCTAGAAGGGTTCAAAGATCATATAGTGCCTAGCATCCATGAGAATAAGATAACGTATTAGATGTATGATACAGTCTTGAAGTTGTATCAGAGTAATAGCTATAACAAGAATATTTATTTTAAGGAGAATTTGAGGAGTATTCAGATGAGAAAGGATGAGCCCATCATCCCATATTTGTCAAGTTTCACTCAGGTATGAGATGAACTAGGTGGGGTGGGTGAAGTTGTATCTGATCATGATCTTGTGATTTTTTCATCACTTGGACTTCACAATTCGTGGAAAGGGTTCCAAGATGTTGTTAGAGGGAGAGAGAACTTACCAAAGTGGGAAAGTTTTTGGATTGATTACATACAAGAAGAGATCCGAAGAGGACCATAAAAGGGAGATCAGTCATGACAGAGAAAGAGGAGAACTATGCTATGGCAGGTAAGGGTAGCAAGGCTAAGGGAAAGAAGGGCCAAGGAGAGGTTATGTCCAATGAGTAGGGAAAGAAGAAGGATCTAAGTAAGATCAAGTGATTCCATTTCCATGACTTTGGACATTATTCTTCTAAGTTTCCTAGTAAGAAGAAGGGGGCCAAAAAGTATCATGTTGTTGCATCAACAAAAGTAGATGACTTTTCTTCCTAGTTCGAGAAGGATTTCTTGTTGATAGTTTGCATGGTAAGCTTAGTAGTAGAAGTATGTGGTATATTGATTCAGGAGCCCCGGGAACATGAAGAGTTTCAGCCACCTAAAGAACAAGGACATGCAGGTTTAGATTGAGATAAGAGATGATGGTCAATATGTAGCTAGACGAGTTGGTATTGTCATTTTTTAGAGGGAGTCATGAAATTCCTTTCATCTCATAGATGTTCAATATGTTCTAGGATTGAGGCAGAATCTTGTTTTGATAGCCACCCTTGAGGACAAGAGATATGATATCATCTTTAGCATAGGTAAGTCTTACCTCTGGCACTTAGCTTCTAGATGTAAGAAGAAGATAGGTGTGAGGGTGAAGAATATCAACAAGTTGCAGGTAGAGATAGGTGCAACTTTGAGCAGCAAGGAAGGTAGTGCACAGAGTAGAGAAGTGATGGTTGAGCGAGTGCAGGGTAGAGCTTGTTGAACCTTAGAATTACCTTCCCCTTGACATTTTTTCTCACCTTTTTCTCTAATTTTCTCATAAGACTACAAATCCAATCAATGATAAATGCTAGGTTTTGTATTAGGAAAGCATTAAAATGATCACCATATTATATTTTCATGTTCATGCTATTTTAATATATTTTTGCAAATTAGCTGTAGAACGCGACCTATTCTGCACGTAACTGTGGGTTCCATAGCTACTCTCATGGTTTGCATGTTACAGTTGTCAAAAGATGAACTGGGCCACATGGGCATTTCCAGAATCATCTCCACATGGATTCTATCCTATTCACTCGATCCACATCAACAGAAAAGCATGCCTAAATTCATGGTCAAAGATGGAGTCAAAAGCGTTATCTAGAAGTAGTAGGACTCTTGATTTTCTCTTTCATAGCTAATGAAGATTCTAACAGTTCTGTTGAGGAGTCAATTCGGATTAAGCCACTTGTCACTAATCAGAAGTTGAGGAGTTAATTTGGATTAAGCCACCTGTAGCTGATCAGAAGTTGAGGAGTTAATTTGGATTAAGCCACCTGTAGCTGATCAGAAGTTAAACAGTCCTATTACAATTTAGATTAAGCCACTTGTAGCATGTTTTTATTATAAACAATCATGATAGATTCGAATTAGCCACCTGTAACAAGACTTTCTCTTAGACAATTATGTTATTTTCCTATAAATACCGGTTGAATGAAACCGAGAAGTAGTTAGAAGCTAGAAGGAATTACAGGCTTTTTGTTAATACTCTATATTCAGACTTTGTTTTGTCCATCTGGTCTCATGGCCAGGTGGAGATTGATCTCTTCTTTCATCATCTCAACAATCAATCCTCAGCCATTAAGTTCACTAAGGAGAAGGAAGTTGATGGATGCCTTCCATTCCTTGATATTCTTATTTCTAAGAATAGTGATGGTTCCCTTGCCCATCAAGTTTTTTGGAAGAAAACTCATATGGAGCAGTATCTTCATGCCAGTTCCCACCATTTCCCGGCTCAAAAGATGGGTGTTCTCAATACCCTTGCTACCCGGGCCCTAAGGATCTCAGACAAGAAGAGCTTTGAGAAAGAAAAATCCCATCTGCTTAATGTCTTTGTTGAGAATGGTTATAGTAGATACATGGGTGAGTGGGCTTTCTTTGAAGCTTCCAAGAATTCTCTGACTAAAAGGGAACCGAAGGAGCGAATTCCAGGTGTCCATCTTCCGTATGTTCAGGGGGTCACTAATAGAATTGGAAGGATTCTCAGGAAGCATAGTATCCCTGTGACTTTTAAGCCTCTGAACACAATTCGTATGTCCCTCAGATCGGTGAAGGATCATATCGACCCTAAGGATATGAAAGGTGTTTATATGATCCCTTGTTCCTGTGGGACCCCCTATATTGGGGAGACTGGTCGCTCCATTAATCAAAGGATTAGCGAGCACGCAGCGGACCTTAAGCATAGGAGAGCTAAGTCTTCTGCTTTAGCTGAACATGATGAGAAAACCAATCATCATGTTTGTATTGAGGAGGCTAGTGTTGTTGCTAGGGTTTCGCATTTCCATCTTCGTAAATTTAGGGAAGCGCTTGAGATTGAAAAGAGGCCAAGCAATCTCAATAGGGAGGATGGCTAGAAAATCAGTAGGCGTTGGGTCCCAGCACTCCCTTCCTAGTCATTTTTCTACCCTCCTCCTTAGTTATTATTATTATTATTATTATTTTATTTATTTATTTATTTATTTTATTATTATTTTTAATTTAATATTATTATTATTATTATTATTATTATTATTATTATTATATATATATTTTTATATTAGTTATTTATTTATTTATTTATTTATTTATTTGTTTATCTATTTATTTATTTTATTTTTTATTTAATTTTATTTATTATATATCTGTATTTAATTTTATTTTTGTATTAATTTATTTTATTATTATTATTATTATTATTATTATTATTATTATTATTTATACTCTTTAACTCTCTCTTAGGTCCTTTGGTACTAATTTTCTTTTAATTTAATAATTCCTCTAAATATTCACCCCTTTTCAAATATATATATATATATATATATATATTATGCATAGAATTTATTATAAGGTTCTTTTCATAACTAATTTTCCAATTAATTTCTAATCAACTTATATTTTTAAATAATTTTCTAACTAACCTAGCATCCCTTTGGTTATTACTTTATTTTATGCCCTTTATGTAACTAATTAACTGATAAATTTTTAATAATTCTTTTAGATAAAATTAATTTATTCATATATTATAAGGTCCTGGTTTTCCTTAAAATACTAATTAACTTATTATTTTTATAATATTTTTTGAACTAATACCCATTAAAATTTTTATATATTTATATTGATCCCTAAGATTACTAATTAAATTAATAAAATAATTTTGACCCCGGTCCTAGAGTCAAACTAGCCGTTGGCCTCGTTAGCCGTTGGAGGCTCTGCTCAGACTATTTAACTTGCTAGGCTGGATCTGTTTCTTCAACTTGTCCTGACGATAAACCACACTAGTTGGTTCGAAACGCGTCGACAAATGGTATTCCATGTGATTTACGCTGAAAAATCTCTCTCAAACTTGATATGGATCACAGAAGCCTGAAATCTATAATACAAACTTCGTTTTGTCAATGGTGGTTTAAAATTGCATCTTTAACCAACTAGCATCCAGCCACATCAGTTGCAGAAGGCCCCTACACTAAAGGAGGTTTTTCATTCACTTGTTGTTTTCAGTTTAATTTCTATTACTCTATTTTCTACAAGTTTGTTTTCTCTAATTTAGAATGATGTTTCATTTCAGTTTGTAACCAATAGTGTAAAGATAAAATCACAACTATGTAGCCTTGTTCTTCTGAGATATTTTATGAAAAATGACTAAATGAAGTTTGAAATAATAAGAATACATAGTTTCTTAGTTTCTTACTATTTTGGTACTCATTTTCTTAGCATGGAACTGCAAATTAGCTATATTAATAGATGTTCTCAAAACCATTTCAAAATGATGATAATTCTAACTTAAATGGTTAACTATCTAATTTATGTAGTGATTGAGTTTAATCAGTACATTGTTAGTTTTACATGCTCTTATATTTTCTTTTCCTCTTTCAGGTCCTTACTTAGTTGCATCACTTGACATTCCAAAAAATCATTTTAAGGAGATTGATTCTATCATATTCCAAAATTGAATGGTTTA
This sequence comes from Pinus tabuliformis, assembly GCA_031772625.1. Lineage (NCBI taxonomy): Eukaryota > Viridiplantae > Streptophyta > Pinopsida > Pinales > Pinaceae > Pinus > Pinus tabuliformis. The sequence continues at coordinate 1,110,585,357 of CM062818.1, forward strand.
ATGGTTAAATGAATGCAATTATTGAATTACATTCTGCATCAATATCACTTTTGGTTTTTAGAATTAGATCCATGGATTAGGACTAAATGGTAGGATAAGATAGATGCTCTGTTTTTCTTATTAGGTTCTAACTATTTAAAACAGTTCTTGGTCCATTTTTAGGAGATTAGACTAACTTAGGAACCTTTCCTTTCCTTTAAAATTCATTAGATCCATGTAAATCTCTCATAGATTGTATATTCTTAGACATCAAAGAACAGAAACCCCCAAAACAAACATAAAAATACGAAACAATGAAGTAGGAGAAAAGTTAACTAAGAACATATAGTGCATCACACTTTATCAGTCTACAAACCTCGGTTGATAATTCATGCAAGCAAGTTAGGACACTAAATTGACTAAACATTTTTTGGCATCATTTCCGGGGAAGTGTAATTAGGTAACCTCATCTCTTACATTAAAAAAAATAATGATATGCATAGAAAAAGAGACTCTAGGGGTAGATTCATAGCTAGAGGGAGGAGTTCAATTCCTACAACACCACCTACTCCACCAAGACTAAGAAGAGATACACCTCCATCTCAAACTGATATTCCTAGCTATAGAACTCCTAAAGTTCTAAGGTCAGAAATTCAATCAAGAGGATATCCTACTTCATCTATTGAGGCAGTCCTAGAGGAAGAAAATCTTAGATATCCAACAGAAGGAGTAGCCTTTTTCACCTCTATAGGAGAACATATTTTAGTTGAAGAATTATTAATACCTAGTGGAGAAGAAGAAGTAGAACCTTCCTTCCACATATCATTGATAGAGGAACCAGAGGAAGAGTAATTAACCTTGCAAGTTGAATCTTATATTAACTCTGAAGAAACTATAATGGCAGAAGGAGGAGAGGATGGATAATTTTCACTATTTGGAGGAGGAGGAGGTAGAGGAAACAATGGAGAAGGCAGAGGAAATAATGGAAGAGGTAGAGGAAATAGGAAAGTTGATAATACTTTTGGATTCCCTATAGTTGATGAAGAAATAGATGCCACAATGAAAAATATCTCACCTTCTGTCTTCCCAAATTTTCATGGATTAAAAAATGAAGACCCTGAAACCTTCTTATTTGAATTTGAAGTCTTGTGTGTTGAAAAGTGTGCAACAAGAAATGCTTGTTTAGAATGCAACAAGATGATGGAGCTTAGTGGAAAGGAGTTGCCTTCACTAAGTGGTCCTGCAGGCAAGTTTTGGCACAAAGTCTATTTTTAGACTATGTCTATTTTTAGACATATGGATCATGGTCTATGAGTTGCAGTTTGCTATTTATGGATGATTGGTAATGTTGGGAAAAAATAGATGGACTTCTATTTTTGGATCATAGCAGGAGTGATCAAAGTCTATTTTTAGACTGCTAGTCAAAAATAGAAAAGTCAAATATTATTGTCTCATAATAATATTTAGACTATAAACTTTATCTTATCCTCTTGGAGCACTTCAGTTTGAGCTATAGATGTGGCACATGCAGCTATCATAAGGAAATACACTTTATTTGTGGGTCAGTTGAGATATTGCATGCAGGATATCATTTAGAACTCATGTGGTTGAGTTCTGTGGAGTTGGATGAGCAGTTAATGGAGTTGTGTTCAGTTTGACTTAGTTGAACTAGTTGTATTTAGTCTAACTGGCCAATAGAATAAGTGATGAGTTGTGTGAATTAGTTATTAATTAATTCACTAATTATTAACTCATAATGCAACTGAAGAATACATCAGTTAACTCAGTGCATGTACAATTCAGTGGAGACAGGTGTTAGAGGTTGATATTTCTATCAGTTGTGACTATAGTTGTGCATGAGATCTTGCACAATCAAAGGATTGAGTATGCCCATGAGAATTGCATATGCCCAGTGATATAGCCTGTGCTCACGTGATTTCCAATGTGAGTGATTTTCCAAGGTAAATAGAAATTGGAACGAATTTGGATTCATTCATTCTCTTGCAGGATTATGCAGTGGAGGCAGGGAAAGCAGCGGGGGAGATTTGGAGATCAAATCTGAGCTAGTTTTGTGTGTAACAGGTAGAGATAGTACTGAGTACTTGTGAGGAGTATTGTTACATGTTCTCAATCATTAATATACAGATAGTGTGGGGTTTTCAACTGTAAGCTTTCCCCAGGTTACATACTGTGTTATGTGTGCATGCTATTGATGTTTCATTGTTTTTGATGCTGCTAAATTGATGATCAAAGTAGAGGAGATTATGTATTGTGCATGTATTCCGCAATAGTGCATAATCGGGATAATCTCTGTGAATAAGTGTTTATTATTCAAAATTTCTACATGGTATCAGAGCAGTTGATCATCAGGTCTACTATTCAAAAAGTGTTTACATTCTATTTCTTCAGGCAGAGTCTATAATCGGGCCAGGTAGCCTCTGGATTCATCCTTCCTTTGGAAGGTGAGATATCCAGTGAATGCCCATACAGTCGATCTCTGTACAAGAAATACTTTTTTCTCACGAATTCTAGATTAGAGGTGGTTGAGTTGTTGAGCTGGTGGAATTCGAATTTGCAGCAGTGTTTTCTTGGTGTCAAAGTTGAAATGTCTTTCAACGGATTGCGATTGAAGTATGCCCTTGAGGGAAGCTCGAACTATATTGCATGGAAGGACAGGATGGAGGCGGTGTTAGATGATAATGGGTTGAAGGATTTCATAGATGCGGATGTCCCAAAACCTACTGATGCTGCTCAAGTCGGGGATTGGCAAAAGAAGATAGCAAAGTGTCAAAGGATTCTGTTGGAGGGCGTGAGGGATCACATTGTGTCCAGCCTCCATGGAAAGGCTTCTCCATATTTGATGTGGAAAACATTTACAGTTATTCCAAAGAAAGAACGATCAGAGGAAGCTGGCGCTCAAGGATAAACTAAGAAACATTAGGTGTGAGAATGGAGACAGTATGCCCCAGTATCTCACGAAGTTCACCCAATGTCGGGATGAGCTGGGAAGTGTGGGGGTAACTATTGAGGATGAGGATATGGTGAGTCTAGCACTCCTTGGCCTTCCTAAGAGTTGGCATAGCTACCAGGACTCGGTGAATGGAAGGGAGAAATTTCCAGGATGGGAGAGACTTTGGTCGGATCTTGTGCAAGAGGAGATTAGACGGCGCACCAGAGACAGTTCTTCATCTATGCATGATGAGGAGAACTGTGCCTTAGCGAGTAAGGCAAAGAAGGGGAAGGGGAAGGTTTCTCTTTCTGAATCCAGTTCTTCCAATGATGGGAAGAAGGTTGACAAGTCGAAGGTGCGATGTTGTCGTTGTCATGAGTTGGGCCATTATGCTACTAATTGCCCAAAGAAGAAGTCCAAGAAGGGATCCGGGGAAGGATTTGAAGGTGAGGCAACCTCACTTGCTTCACAGTTTGAGTTGGACTTCACACTCTTCATATGCATGGTTTCATCCATGGTGGGAAGTGGTTGGTTTCTTGATAGTGGAGCTTCTTTCCACATGACCGGTGACAAAAGTTTTTTCAGTACTTTGGAGGAGAAAGATCTCCAGATACTCATAGGGATGGGTAATGATGAGAAGTGTATTGTCTCAGGTGTAGGCACGGTTATTTTTCAGAGGTAGCATGGATCTCGCCTTACCTTAACCGATGTCAAGTATGTACCAGGACTGAAGAGAAACTTGGTGTCGATCGCGATGCTGGAAGACAGAGGCTATTATGTAGTCTTCAGTAAGGGAAAGGTTTTCCTTAGACACATCATCACTAGACAGGTGAAGCAGATTGGTTCACTGGTCAAGAACCTGTATGCTCTTGAGGTTCAAGATGCATGCAAAGCCTCGAGCAGCAAGACAATTGATGGAGACTTGGTGGTTGAGAGGGAGCGTATATTACCTCTAAACATGCAGAGCCAGAAGAAGTCTCAAATGATTGTGGAGGAGCCACGATTGGAGCAGCAGCTTCAGGAGGTTGTGGAGTAGCCACAACAGGGGGAGCTGAGTGGAGATCGAGTAGAGACATATACTCATCCAAAGACCTCCAGTAGGGGGAAACTTCGAGCCAGGTGGGCTGAGGGATCACATGCAGCCATACCTCTAGGTAGGAGGTGGGGTGATGTGGATTGATCATCCCAAGGAGGAGGGTCAGGATCCTTGAGGTACCCAACCTCTTGGATGAAACCTTGCTATCGGAGCCCCCATGTGGAGTAGCAGGAACTGATTGATTGGGTAGAGACAGATGCGGATGGAGCGGCAGAGAAAGCGACAGTGCAAGGAATCATAGGACAACGCATAGTATGTAGGCTGCAACAATGCGAGAGGCACAAGTGTTTTGCACAGTGCTAGGTGGCACAGAGAGGTGTGCAATGGGGTGAGATGCATGGAGATGTTGCAGTAGCGCAGATGTCAGAGAGGGAGCACTTATTAGCAGCAGGTAGAGCTTCAGCATCAGAGTATGTTCCTAGCCCAATAGAGTGGTCAGTTGGGAGTGTTTTTGTTCCAAGTGTTGTTGGAGCAAAGTGGACCGGGTAGATGTGTTGCATGCAGAACATTCCAGAGTTACAGGATCGGGTTTGAGAGGAAGCCTTTCTTGTTGAGAGGGAGTATTGAAAAGTGTGCAACAAGAAATGCTTTTTGAGAATGCAACAAGATTATAGAGCTTAGTGGAAAGGTCGCCTTCACTAAGTGGTCCCACAGGCAATTTTTGGCGCAAAGTCTATTTTTAGACTATGTCTATTTTTAGACATATGTATCATGGTCTATAAGTTGCAGTTTGTTGTTTATGGATGATTGGTCATGTTGGGAAAAAATAGATGGACTTCTATTTTTGGATCACAGCAGGAGTGATCAGATTCTATTTTTAGACTACTAGTCAAAAATAGAAAAGTAAAATATTATTGTCTCATAATAATATTTAAACTATAAACTTTATCTTATCCTCTTGGAGCACTTCAGTTTGAGCTACAGATGTGGCACATGCAGCTGTCAGAAGGAAATACGCTTTCTTTGTGGGTCAGTTGAGCTATTGCATGCAGGACATCAGTTAGAACTCATGTGGTTGAGTTCTGTGGAGTTGGATGAGCAGTTAATGGAGATGTGTTCAGTTTGACTTAGTTGAGCTAGTTGTATTTAGTCTAACTGGCCAATAGCCTAAGAGATGAGTTGTGTGAATTAGTTATTAATTAATTCACTAATTATTAACTCATAATGAAACTGAAGAATACATCAGTTAACTCAGTGCATGTACAATTCGGTGGAGAGAGCTGTTAGAGGTTGAGATTGCTATCAGTTGTGACTATAGTTGTGCATGAGATCTTGCACAATCAAAGGATTGAGTATGCCCATGAGAATTGCATATGCCCAGTGATATAGCCTGTGCTCACGTGATTTCCAGTGTGAGTGATTTTCCAAGGTAAATAGAACTTGGAATGAGTTTGGATTCATTCATTCTCTTGTAGGATTGTGCAATGGAGGCAGGAAAAGCAGCGGGGGAGATTTGGAGATCAAATCTGAGCTAGTTTTGTGTGTAACAAGTAGAGATATTACTGATTACTTGTGAGGAGTATTGTACTATGTATTGTTACATGTTCTCAATCATTAATATATAGATAGTGTGGGGTTTTTAGCTGTAAGCTTTCACCGGGTTACATACTGTGTTAATGTGTGCATGCTATTGATGTTTCATTGCTTTTTATGCTGCTAAATTGATGATCAAAGTAGAGGAGATTATGTATTTTGCATGTATTCCGCAATAGTGAATAATCGGGATAATCTCTATGAATAAGTGTTTATATTCAAAATTTCTACATTGTGCAGAACTTATGATTATTTACAAGACTCTCAAAAACTCAAATTGTTTCCTTCAACATTGAAAGGAGCTACTTTAAAATGGTTCATGGGATCGGTCACTCAATCTATTAGAACATGGAATGACATGAAGAAAGAATTTTTAGATAGGTATTTGGATTATTTCATGCCTATCAATCACAAATATGAAGTGTTCAAAATTATGTAAAGAAAGGATAAAATTTGGAGGATTTAATTGAGAGATTCAACTATAGCTTAAAAAGAGAAAAAAAGGATAACTTAGATCAAGATACTTTAAAAGCTCTTTTATTAAAAGCCATTAGAGATGAGTGGATAGATATCTTTAACATGATTGGGAAGGGAGATATCTATCAAGTCCCATTAAGTGACATTGGAGAATTATGTGTTCATATTTCAAGAGGAAAATCCATAACTGGGAAAGGTCTAAGAGATCCTTATCTTGTTAGAGTGAATAAATATGCAACTAGATCAGTGAGTAGGGCAGAAATTGGAAACATGCTTGATAGATTTAAAATAGATGTTCTAGGGAGCCTTAGTGAACAGATAGACACCCTTACGTTACAAAAAAAGCAGAAAGTTGAGACTGATGCTTTGGTTATTTTTTGTCCCAAATGCAGAAAGAATCACACTTTAAGAGAATGCCCTTTGGATGCAAAAGTCATAGAGACTTCTGTGATTTGTTCAGGAAACCATGAGACCAAAAGTTGTCCTTCAATTCCTGGTCTTAAGGCTTTTTTTCAAGAGGAAACAATTTCAAATCCAACATAATCTATTTTATTTGTCTCTATAAGACCTTGGCAAGGGCAAAAAAATCATGGTTTTAACAACCAAATGTATATGCAACCCCCTCCAAATTGGAATTCTTGGCAGCAACCTTGGCCTCAATCTCAATCTCAAACTCAACCTTGGGCTCAAGGAATGCAGAATCCTTATGGAAGATTCTCTCCATACTATCAATATCCTCCATCATATCCAAACTATCCTCCCCAACAAATTCCTCAACAAAATCAACAGCCCCAACTTCAAAACCAAAACCCTCAACTTTCACTGCCATTTCCACAAAGACCAAATCAGTTACCTGCCCAACCATTACCTAACCCCAACAATAAAAATCCTCAGAATACCTATATGGTGGAAGGACAACAATTTCCAACTTATATGATTACTCCATTAGATCTCAATGATATCCAATTGGGATCTGGTAGTATATTAGAAAAGAAAAATCCTTCAATAGTTATTCAAGAACAAGACAATTCTGAGGAAGATTCTCTACAACAAAATAACAGTTTTGAAGGAACATCTCCTCAAAACTAGAATACTGAAAATGAAAAACAAAAAGAACCAATAAACTCAACTCCTATCATAGAGCAACAACCAATATACACTTCTACACCTCCTTTTCCAGAAAGGTTACAAGTTGATAGAAGGGTAGAAAATCATATTATGTTGCCTAATTATGATTTTCTAGATGAATTGAAAAAAGTCTCTATCAAAATCCCTTTGTTACAAGCCATTGAGGAGATCCCAATTCTAGCTAAAACAATAAAGGAGTTGAGCATGAAGAAACCAGGAAGAAAAACAAAAGAAGTAAAAAGAATTCAGCTAGCAGGAAAAATAGCAAACATAACGATGGGAAAAATTGCCATACAAAAATTTGTAGATCTAGGAAGTCTAGTTGTAAAAACACATATCAATGGAGTTGAAATTTTGAATACAATAATTGATTTAGGAGCAGTAATAAACATCATGAGCAAACAAACCATAGAACAACTCAAACTTCCCAATCTTCTTTATACACCTACCTTACTGCAATTGGCAGATAGATCTAAATCAAACCAGATGGTGTGTTAGAAGATATTTCAGTGTCCTTAGACTCTTAGGAGTACCCTGTGGATTTTATGATCCTAGCCCCAAAGAGAAATCTAGGAGGACATCCACTTATATTAGGAAGACCTTGGCTGGTTACAGCTGATGCTTTCATTAGCTGTAAATCTGGTGATATGTATATCTCTAATGGTAATTCAACTAAGAAATTCAATCTATGTCCTACAGCAAGAACAATCACAAAGATAGATGACAAAGAATGGATTGATGATGAAAATGATATTTAGCCTCTCTTTACTATTTCAACCATTAGTGAAGATAGTCAAATCTTAAATACAATGGAAAATTTTGAATCACCTCCAGAATATGAACATGATCAATTTCAAGAAAAATCCAATATTGAATATTTGTCATCTAGATAGATGTCACTTTATTCTATGGAAGAATTTGATAGCTCTACAGTTGAAATCTTTCCAGGGAAAACATTGAACATAAACAATAACTTGGAAAAAATACAACAAGAAAAGATAATCAAAACTTTACAACAACATTCTTCTACATATGCATGGGAATACACTGACATGAAAGGAATTAGCCATAAGACTTGTATATATCACATCTACATTAAGGAAAATTGTAAACCTATCAGACAACCTCAAAGATGGATGAATCCATATCTTAGGGAAATTGTGAAAGAAGAGTTGCAAAAATTGTTGAATGTAAACTTTATTTACCCAATTTCAGACAGCTAGTGGTTTTCTCCTCTAGTGATTGTACCTAAAAATAATGGTAAATGGAGGGTACATATTTATTATCGAGAATTGAATAAAGCTACCCTAAAAGATCATTTTCCTTTGCCCTTTATAGATCAAGTGTTAGATACATTAGCAGGTAAGAAGTACTTCTCGTTTTTGGATGGCTTTAGTGGTTATAATCAGATTTAGGTAGCACCTAAAGATCAAGATAAAACCACATTCACCTTCCCATGGGGAAATTATGCCTACCAAGTACTCCCTTTTGGATTGTGTAATGCACCTGCAACATTCCAAAGAGAAGTACTAGGAATTTTTTCTAATCTAATACATGGTTGTGTAGAGGTATATATGGATGACTATATAGTTTATGGGAATACATTTGAGTAAGCTTTAGAAAATTTGGAAAAAGTTCTTAAAATATGTAAGGAAGAAAACCTTTCACTAAGCCATGAAAAATGTTTTATGATGTTTACAGAAGGGATTGTTTTAGGACATCACATTTTAGGAGATGGAATTAAGGTTGATAAATCTAAAGTTGAAGTCATCTCTAAATTATCAATTCCAAGTTGTCAAAAGGATATTAGAAGTTTTCTAGGATTCACAGGGTACTATAGAAGGTTTATAGAAAATTTCACTAAACTAGCATCACTACTCTTCAAATTGCTCACCAAAGATTGTGAATTCAATTGGAATCTTGATTGTCAGTTGGCATTTGAGACTTTGAAAGAAAAAATTTCTGAGGCACCCATATTAAGAGGTCCAAATTGGAAAATTCCTTTTCATATTTCAACAAATGCTTTAGATACAGCTCTGGGAGTTGTATTAGGATAAAAATATTTGATCCCTTATGCCATCTATTACACAAGCAAGAATTTGACTCCCACTGAGTTAAATTATATTGTAACTAAAAAGGAATTCTTAGCCATTGTTCATGTTATCAACAAGTTCAAACATTACATAACAAGCTATGAAACCTTTGTTCATACAGATCACTCTACAATTAGGTACTTAATGAATAAACCTATTACTAATGGTAGAGTTACAAGATGATTATTACTCCTGCAAGAATTCAACATCATTGTTTTAGATAGACCTAGAAAACAAAACACAGTTGCTGATTCCTTGTCTAGAATTCAAAATATCAAAGATGACACTCCAGTTGAAGATAAATTTCCCGATGAATATCTTTTTGCAGTAACTACTCAAACCCATTGGTTTTTAGATATTGCTAATTACTTAGTCACAGGGAAATTACCTTCACATTTGTTTCCTAAGGAGAAAAGAAAAATCATTCAAACAAGTGCAAGTTACTCATGGATTACTAATGAATTCTATAAAACAGGTCCAGATCTCATGATCAGAAGATGTGTTTGAGAAGATGAAATGCCTAAAATTCTTAAGGCATGTCATGATGAACCTTGTGGTGGACACTTTGTTGGCAAGAGGAAAACCTATAAAATCCTTCATTTAGGATATTATGGGCCCTCCATCTTCAGAGATGCCAAAGAATATATCAAAAGGTGTGACAACTAACGGTAGGGAAACCTGCTCCTTTAGATGAAATCCCACTACAAACTCAGCAACTCATTGAACCTTTTGAAAAATGGGCCTTGGATTTTGTTGGACCAATTAATCCACCATCTAAGCAAAAGAAGTATATTTTGGTATGCATAGATTATGTCACCAAATCGGTGGAGACTAAAGAATTACCATTTTCTAATGAAAAATCTATAGTTAATTTTCTTTTTGAGGAAATCTTCACTTGTTTTGGTGTTCCAAGAGAAATAGTGACAAATCAAGGATCTCAATTTACATCTAAAATGGTGGAGAGACTTGTGGAAGAATACAAGATAAAACATACAAATTCTACTCCTTACCATCCACAAGCAAACAATCAATTTGAATCTACCAATAAGGTGATTGAAGGAATTCTCACTAAGACTATATATCTACACAGAAGAGATTGGGCAGAAAGGCTTCCTGAAGCCTTATGGGCCTACAAAACTACATGGAGGAACACAACAAGACATACTCCCTATGAACTTGTTTATGGGAAGCAAGTCTTGTTCCCTATAGAGTTTCAAATCAAAACCTTCAAGATGGTAATCCAATTGGGACTGGATTTATCAGAAGCACAGAAACATAGATTGGAGCAACTCAATGAGCTTGATGAAATCAGGCAAGATGCAGTTCAAAGAACTAGTTTAGTCCAACAACAAAGGGCTAAATGGCATGATAAGTATATCAAGGAGAAAAAGTTTCAAGAAAGGGATTGGGTACTTTTATTCGATTCAAAATTCAAATATTTTCAAGGGAAGTTTTAGACTCATTGGCTTGGGCCATATGAGATTGAAGAAGTCTTCACATAATGGTCCATAATTAACTCCCTCATTGTTTTCAACGGTCATGACTACAACATGACATACTTGTCCACGTTTCTCCAAAACCCTTACCATCTACTTATTTCATGCAAACCCGCAATTCTTTTCACCATATTCACAGTCAGTCCATTTCATAAACCAAGAAGGGTAATTTTGAAGCTTGGGAACTTTGCGTAGTAGAAGGCATGGGACTCATGGTCATATCAGAACTGATAGGAGCAAAGTATATGGAAGGATACCCACGGCTCAAAGAAATGTTGCAGAAGGTTGGATGGCTGAAATTCATCGAGAAATTTGATGGTTTTAATAAAGAGAACACAAAATCATTTGCTAGATCTTTTGATGGCACTGAGGTATAAATTGGAGATATTAAGTTTGTAGTAACTAAGTCGTTCATAACCAAGACTACAGAACTTCCAAGGCATGGTGAAAGATGGTTCAAAAACAAGGACTTGCACAGTGAATCATGGAAAGTAATACTCAGGAACCCAAGTGTGGATGTCTCTTTTTTAGAAAAGGAATTCCCATTTCAGCTCTTAAAAATAAGTGGAGCAACATTCTTTTGATATTACATAAATTTATCACCTGTGAGGTGATATTCAGTTGCATGTATGTCTAGCATATCCGTTTACTGATGAATTTCCTAGAAATAGGAGAAATCAATCTTCCTTTCTTCCTGCTAAATAGTTTAAGAAGGATGGCCTCAAATGTGCAAAATAAAATAGAGTTCATAGATACAACCATGTACCATCATGGGTTGATAAATATACTGATTGAGTTTCATTTAAAAGGCATAGGAGATACCTGGGAGGATTTCCTCATTAGAAACCATTTCCAAGAAGCACCAGAGTCAACCAAAGAAGATAATGTTAGAAGAAGCAAAAGAAAGAGGATTGATATAACTATTAAAGATAGACCCGAGTCTTCATTACATAAAGATGATGAAAAATTAATATCTAAAGAACTGACAGAAATCAAGAAGAAAATCATAGCAAGAGGAAAAGTAAGAAAGGGTAAAAAGGTCACAGAGGAGGAGAATGTAAATCATCCACCACCTAGAAGAAGCTCTAGAATCCAAGGTTTGGTAAAGAAAACATCATCAAAAGGGACAGAGTTCATAAACTTAGAAGAGGAAACCCCAAAAAGTTCTCATGTTAACATCCCTTCTGCACACAATCCTCATAATTTTGAAGGTAGCCCAAGCATAATATCTCCAATCATAGACCCAGTGCAACAACAAATATATGATTATATAGAATCAATGGAGAAGAAAAGTGCCTCAATGAATCCAGAACCTTCTGTCAATCCACAAGAACCTCTAATTGACTCTCTCAAATAGGAAATTTATGAATTAGAGATATTGAACATACATATCAAACAGGAGAATGAAACCTTGAAGGAACAAAATAAATTGGACAAGGAAATTCATGATAATACCATTCTGCATCTAGGACTGTGGTATAAGAAAAATAGGAAGTTGAAAAGAAAGAATAAAATTCTGAACAAAACAATCATCAACCTCAAGTATAGGCTTCTTATGAGGAAACCCAGAATGACAATCACTTCAAAGAAGAGAAAAAGAAGAAAATTGGATGTATTAGCAAAAGTCTTTGAGCAAATGCATTAGAGAAGAAGAAATCACATTTTTGGAAAATTGCATGAGGACATGCAATGATTTTGTAGTGGGGTTATGTCGAACCTCAGAATTACCTTCCCCTTGATGTTTTCTCTCACCATTTTCTCTCATTTTCTCATAACACTACAGATCCAATTAATGATAAACGCTAGGTTTTATCTTAGGAAAGCATTAAAATGATCACCATATTATATTTCCATGTTCTTGCTATTTTAATAGATTTTTGCAAATTAGCTACAGAACACAACCTATTATGTAGCTAACTGTGGGTTCCGTAGCTACTCTAATGGTTTGGAAAGCTATAGGTGTCAAAATAAGAACTAGGCCACATGGGAATTTCCATAATCATCTCCACATGGATTCTATCCTATTCACTTGGTCCAGATCAACAGAAAAGCATGTCTAAAGTCATGGTCAAAGATGGAGTCAAATGTGTTATCTAGAAGCAGTAGGACTCTTAATTTTCTCTTTCATAGCTAATCAAGAGTCTAACAGTTCTATTGAGGAGTTAATTCATATTAAGCCACCTATAGCTGATCAGAAGTTGAGGAGTTAATTCGGATTAAGCCACCTGTATTTGATTAGAAGTTAAACGGTCCTATTAAAATTCAGATTAAGCCACTTGTAGCATGTTTTTCTTATAAAAATTCATGATAGATTTGAATTAGCCACCTGTAACAAGATTTTCTCTTAGACAGTTATGTTATTTTCCTATAAATATCGGTTGAATGAAACTGAGAAGTAGTTAGAAGCTAGAAGTAATTACAGGCTTTTTGTTAATACTATGTATTCAGAATTCGTTTTGTTCATAATACAAACTTCATTTTGTCAATGGTGGTTTAAAAGTGCATCTTTAAGCAGCTAGCATCCAGCCACATCAGTTGCAGAGGGTCCTTGCACTGAAGGATGTTTTTCACTTGTTGTTTTCACTTTAATTTATATTACTTTGTTTTCTACAAGTTTGTTTTCTCTAATCTAGAATGATGTTTCATTTCAATTTGTAACCAATAGTGTAAAGATAAAATCACAGCTATGCAGCCTTGTTCTTCTAAGATATTTTATGAAAAATGACTAAATGAAGATTGAAGTAATAAGAATACAAAGTTTCTTAGTTTCTTACTGTTTTGTTACTCATTTTCTTAGCATAGAACTATCAATTAGTTGTATTAATATATGTTCTCAAAACCATTTCAAAATGATGATAATTATAACTTAAATGGTTAAATATCTAATTCATGCAGTGATTGAGCTTACTCAGTACATTATTATTTTTACATGCTTTTATCTTTTTGTTTCTTCTTTCAGTTCCTTAGTTGCATCACTTGACATTCCAAAAAATCATTTCAAGGAGATTGATTCTATCATATTCCAAAATTGAATTGTTGAATGGTTAAATGAATGAAATTATTGAATTACCTTCTGCATCAATATCACTTTTTGTTTTTAGAATTAGATCCATGGATTAGGACTAAATGGTAGGATAAGATAGATGCTCTGTTTTTCTTATTAGGTTCTAACTAGTTAAAAGAGTTCTTGGTCCATTTTTAGGAGATTAGACTAACTTAGGAACCTTTCCTTTCCTTTAAAACTCATTAGATCCATGTAAATCTCTCATAGGTTGTATATTCTTAGACATCAAAGAACTGAAACCCCAAAAACAAACATAAAAATACAAAACAAAGAAGTAAGAGAAAAGTTTACTAAGCACATATAGTGCATCACACTTCATCAATCTACAAACCTTAGTTGATAATTCATGCAAGCAATTTAGGACTCTAAATTGACTAAACAAAGCTCTCAAGACAAAAGCCACAACTAGTATCTTAGTTTTAGGTTAATCCAGTTGACATTTGGGTTGACTAATAGGATGATGATGATGAGGAGTAGAGCTCACAGAGTATGGTGCGAAAGAGCAGGTCTTCGAAGTAGGTTCCGCGGAAGAAAGCAGGGAAGCCTTCTAGTTCAAAGGGAACAGTTGCAATGGTGGAGAAATTGGTGGTGTTGGGGATAGATCTATGTGGATGAGGTTCTTTCAGGAACACCTTCCTCACTAAGAGGGAGTGTTGAAATTAGCAAGAAAAGTGATTTCTTGATTTGTACCTTAATTCAAGGAGTCAAATTTGAGTTCCTTTTTGTGCATGATCAAGTTCCTAAAATTTAGGAGTTTCCCAAAAAATTAGGAGTGCATGAGGTAGTTAACTGATGTGTTAAAATTGAAAGTTGATTTCTTCATTTTCTAGTGTGAGTTAAATTTGGAAAAAAAATCTTAAGTGGAGTTAGCCTCCTAAAATTTGGGAGGATCCAGTTAACCAGTTTTGTTGACTTTTGTTAACTAGAAAAGATTCAGTTCAATTCCGTAATTAGAAATTCACTATTTTTAACCATTTGAATTGAATTTAAAAAAAAAGGAAAAAATGCACAAGTTTAATCATTATTTTTGCGAGCACGAGTTGCTGAGAGAAAACAATAGGAAGCACAAGGTTGTATGTGGAGCTTGTGAGAGAAGGTGAATAAGCCTAGGAAAGGCTTCTTAGAATTGGAGAAGGATTAATTCCTTGGGTAAGGAAGCAGAGATAAAATTTCTTGCATAGGTTTCAAGCTTATATTAAACAGGAAAACAAGGTTGTTTTTGGATTGAAATAATTGTATTATAAGAGATATAATGCTCAATTTTATTCAATAAATTCTCAATAATCAAGCAAGAGGTTTTACCAGTTTGGTTCCCTATAAAAATTGTGTTGTTCAATTATGTGATTATGTTTTTATTTTTATTACTAATTCCACCGCAAATTGAGTAGAGAAATTTTTTGTTTTTAAGAAAAGAAAGTGTTTTTCAAATTTTTATTATTAGCAGATCAAAATTTCGCAGATTTTCTACAAGCAATCCTAAGAACATTGGTCCATTTGGGCTTTAGCATGCAACGAGGAACTCCAACGCCCTAGTTACGATTTTGAGAATTTTCCTTCAATAAGAAATTCAAATCTATGCCCTGTAACATTTGCTTCTTTAACCATTTTTCTCCTTCGGTAGATGTAGAATTTCTCACTATAGATCACTGGATAATGCAATATAATAAAGAAAAATACTTGATCTACTTCTACAAACAAACTTACAAAAGCTTAATCTATTTTGAGCAAGATCAAATAGAGCACATATAATAGAGAATGAGAAATCAATCACACATGAACACAGAAGAATACTCTGGGGAAAGCCTCAGCTAAAAACCCTGATCTCTGTATTATCATACAAGTGGAAATATCTCTAAATTACACAAAATTTTAGCTCACAAGCTATCCAGCTCTCAGTACAATCCCTCAATGCTTCTCATAGACTGAATAGACACAACATATGCCTTCCCTTAGTCCTCCAAGCCTCCTATTTCCTTGTGCAGTTTCTCCTGGGTCCTTTAGTTGCCACCTATGTGAATTCACCTCTCACACAACTCACCAAACTCAGAAATAACTATGAAATCTTCAAGGAATGAATTCCTTCTGCATGTAAGAGATATCCTCTATGGAATATTCCTGCATCTAATAGTACATTGTCCCATCCTCTGATCTTAATTGGGTCTCTAACTGAACAGACATGCATGAGTTATTTATGAGAGAATATTCAGTTATCTGAAGTACACTAGTTACATGCATGCATGCATTAACTAAATAAACTCACAATCAGTTCCACAAACTATTGGAACTAATCTAACTGGACTTAACTCAATTAACTGAGCTAACTAATTACAACTCAAAGTACAACTCATCCTGATCTCCTTAATTAAGGGATAACTTCCTCAACCAAAGGGAAAATTGTTGCATGTCTTCACATAGACTTCATGTTTGATTTTCTCCAACTAATTAACTCAAGATTAATTAATTAATTATTTTTCAAACAACTGCTAAGATCAAATTCGATTTTTAATTCTCAATTTTAGTTCAAGGACTAACTAAAATTGGAATATCTCCCAAAATTCTATTTATAGCAATGTTAATTTTAGCACTTCTATATTTAGCATTTCTTGTTGCTATTTTCAACACTCCCTCTCAACAAGAAAGGGATTATCTATCACCCCAATCCTGTCTCTGTGGAACTCGAATTTGCATTTTGACAATGCCTTAGTCAAAATATCTACATCCTGCTCCTCGGTCGAAACATACAACAACAACATGATCCTCTTCACAACATAGTCTCGAAGATGATGATACCAGATATCGATGTGCTTGGACCTATCATGAAATATTGGATTCTCAAAGAGTTTGATACAACTATGATTATCGCAATAGATCACAGTTGGATCCATCCTCTGACCAAACAATCCAACTAGAATTTTTTGCATCCAAATGGCATCACATGCTTCCTGACTGGCAGCCATGTATTCATCCTTTGCTAAGCTAAGTGCAACTAACCTCCATTTCCTGTTGTACCAAGAAACTACAGCTGAACCAAGGTTGAAAATTCCTCCTAAAGTGCTCTTCCGATCTGATGGACTCCCTACCCAATCTACATCTGTGAAGCCCTAAAGCTTCACTCCCTCTGTCTGTCTGTACCATAATCCATACTGAGATGTGTCACTGAGGTATCTCAGTACATGCTTTGCTACCTTCCAAAATAGCTTGTTAGGCTGAACCATAGCTTGATTCAACTGGTTCACCACAAAGCACAAATCTGGTCGTGTTTTCACTAAATACATCAATGAACCCACAAGCTGCTGATAAACAGTAGCAGCTACTACCTCACCTAAAGTAGCATCCTCCTTCCTCCAGTTACCTACTAGAGGAGTCTTCATGGGCATGCACTTCTCCATGTGGAATCTCCTAAGTATCTCATTGGCATACTCGCCTTGAGACATAAACACTTCCCCATCCTTTTGCCACGCTTCCATGCTTAGAAAGTAGTGCATAAGAGCCATGTCTTTCATCTCAAACTCTCTTGCAAGGTCCTCCTTGCAAGACTTGATCAACTGATCATCACATGTCAATATCCGATCATCAACATAAAGAACAATGATCAATGGCTTACCTTCTACCATGATGTGGTAAAGATTCACATTTGCTTCACTCTTTGTGAAGCCCAACCCGGTGAAATAGTTGTCGATCCTGGTGTACCAAGCACGAGGTGCTTGCTTCAGCCCATAAAAATCTCTCTTGAGTTGGCACACATGCGACTCATGATCGAAGGTATCAAATCCTTTCGGTTGCTCTATGTACACCTCTTCCTCAATCTTGCCATTGAAGAATGCAGTCTTAACATCCATCTGATGGATCTTCCAACCCATTTGTGCTGATAGTGCCAACATCAATCTGATAGATAAGTACCTTGCTACAGGAGAAAAAGTCTCATCATAGTTGATCCCCTCAACCTGTGAGAAACAACGAGCAACAAGCCTTGCCTTATGTTTCTCCACACTGCCATCAGTTTCTTGCTTTACCTTGTAAATCCATCGGGAACTCACCACTGACTTGTCCTCTGGTCTTGGGATAGAATCCTAATCATTGTTCTGAACTATGGAGTCGTATCCTCCACCATAGCATCAACTCAGACTAGCTGTTGCACTGCTTCCTCAAAGGAAGATGGTTCGGTCTCTACACACTCCCAAACCAGGTCCTCTATTTGCACTGAGAAGATGGTTGTCCCACATTCTGCCTCACATCTAGCATCAATTTGTCAGCTTCCCTTGAGCATTTTCACCCATCTCTGGAAGACTCTGCATGAGTGGATGTCTCCACTCCTAGATCCTCTGCATGCGGCTACTCCACATCAGTCTGAGGCTCCTCATCCTTAGGAATCAAAATTTCCTCCTCTACATGCAACTTGAGCTCCCTATCAAGGAAAAATCGCATGGCCTTTTGCTTGTTGAACTTCAGATCTCTGCATACCAATGTCCTCTAACTGGTAGGCAAGAACACCCAATTGTTGTGGGGTGTATTAGTGTACCCCACCAGTATACTCAACTCAGTCGTTGGCTCTAACTTCTTTTGAGCATCTTTGGTCACATGGAAAAATACCGATGAGCCAAAGATCCTGGAGTAACTCACATCTAGTCTCTTCCCAGAGAAACCCTCCTCTGGTGTCTTCATTCCCAGTATACAATGTGGGCTTCTATTCTGCAAGTATACTACTATATTGCATGCCTCAACCCACAAATGAAGTGGTAGGCCTTGTTCATGCAGCATCACCCGAGCTGCTCCCATAATCGATCTATTCTTCCTTTTGGCCACCCCATTCTGCTGTGGGTTATGGGGTGTCGTCAACTCCCATTTAATTCCTTCTGCTGCACAAAAGTCCTTAAACTTTTGGGAGACATACTCTCCACCATTTTCCCTTTGCAAGGCCCTTATTTTCTTTCCAGATTCTTTCTCAACCAAGGCTTTAAACTCAAAAAATCTTGAGAAGGGTTGATAGATCCAACATCTATGAGAAAAACATCAATAAAAATAACATAGTACCTTTGTTTAGCAGTGGAGGCTATCGAGAATGGTCCACAAACATCTGTATGAACTCACTCCAGGATTGCTCTAGCTCGACTGTCTCGATCCTGAAAGGAAGATTTTGCATACTTACCCAATGTACAACCTTTGCATGTATCCACTTGCTCTAGTTTACCCTTGGGAAGTCCGGTAGGAATCTGTTGCATGATCTTCAAGGTCCCATGGTGCAAGTGGCCCAATTTTCTATGCCATAGCTCACAAATATCTTGGCTTTGCACCAAATCTACTTTGGAACTCAATGCAGCACAATCATATACCTCCAGCTTGTAGAGATTCTTTACTCGAATCCCAATCCTCTTGGTCTATCCAATGCCGATGTGCCTCAGGAGTGCCTTTCCTTTACTAAAGACTACATCATAGAATTTGTCTTCCAACATAGCGACTGACACCAGGTTCTTCTTTAGTCTAGGCACATACACTACATCAGTCAGGGTGAGAGGAGCTTCATGCTACCTCTGAAACACAACCATACCTTCACCTGAAACATGGTACTTTCCATCATTGCCCATCTATATGCACATTTGGAGGTCCTTCTCCTCCAAGGTACTAAATAGACTCTTGTCACCGGTCATGTGGAATGAGGGTCCACTGTCCAGGTACCAAACACACCCCACCATCATTGAAACCATGCATGCGATGAGGGTGAAATCCAGTTTGAACTGTGAGGCCAGAGCCTCACCATCTAATCCTTTTGAGGATCCCTTCTTAGATTTCTTCTATGGACAATTCATAACATAATGGCCCACCTCATGACAATGAAAGCATCGCACTTTCGATTTGTCAATCTTCTTCCCACCATGGGAAGAACTCAATCTGGAATGGGAAGCCTTCCCCTTCCCTTTCCTCGCCATACTCGCTAAGGCTAGATTCTCTTCATCATCTTGCTTTGATGAATATCCATCTCTGGTGTTGTTGGCTGCGTGGGGCCTAACCCAGGTTCAACAGTGATTTTATCCAAGCAAATTCCTATACTACTGACCCTTTCGACAACAGTTCGTGGAGTGTAGACTGAGGTCTCACCCAAAGTAGTATGGGAGGGTGCTGGAACCAGGTTTCTGCACCCTAGAGATGTCTAGATGAGGGTCCTGGAGGTTCGCGATCCCAACCTGCATGCTACACTACCCCGTGCAACTTTCTAACTTATGCACACCTTCGTGAATACAATATCCTTCCGATCCGATCTTTACTGTGCTATTATATTAGTGTTTAACTTGGTTTTTGCAGGCCCAATGTTCTTATTACTCATTCAACTTTCAGATAAGCGTGTGTATTCAAAAACAATATAAATGCATAAAGATAACCAGAACATAAAAATACAGATCTACAAACACACACAGAATATTCCAAATCAAACTTATCTTTATTAATACTCAAGTTCAGTTATAGACCTGACTCCACCCTACACACTCAGCTGTAGGGGTCCGCGCACTCATCTACGGATTCTACTAGGCCTCCACACACTCAGCTGCAGAGCCTTTACCTACCACTATGACCCAATACACTTCATGTTCACTTGTATCTTCTAACCATGCCTTCGCATCTCTCTATTACTTGTCAAAACTCTCTAAAACTAAGACTAACTTTACACTTAGAGCCTCGCTCTATTTATACAATCCCATGGTCCACAGACCATGGGTAGGCTGACACACTTTACAATAAATTACATTATTTTAGGGTGGACAACCCTAGACTCTCACGCTCTGTGCCCCTATTTCACGGGGTCTTTAAATTACATTGACCAAAACTCGGGCTTTAAGTCCCAAAAACATCCTATGGGGGGATCTGCTACCCAACAGACCCCCAACACAATCATCGTGACTCGTCCCGAGTCACTGCTGGTGTGTCAATCTTTGCACGAAGCCCCTCTAGCTGTATTTGTGTTGTGCGAAGGTCCACAGCGCATTGTTCTATCGTTTGTTGGATCTGCTCCATTTCTGCTTCTGAATCATCTGCATCTGACTTGATTCTCTACTTTGATGCCAACTTCTAGTGTCTGTGTTTATAGTCCCACACCTTTGTCCGGCTTCTCGGGTTGCTAAGACTGTGCTTTGGTTGGTTAGTCAGATAGCCAACCCACCCGTGTAGGGCTTCAGGCGATTGCCATTTACTCTTCCTAGGAAGTGTTCTCCATTAAGTTTGACTAGCTGGACCACGCCTCTGTCTGTGACCTCTTTTACCACATATGGTCCCAACCAATGCATTCTGAATTTTCCAGGAAATGTTTTGAACTTTTTGTCATACAGAAACACTAAATCATTTACCTTGAATGTGCACAACTTGATATGGCAACCGTGTCAGGCTTTCTCGCGCTGTTTCTATACCTGTTGATGGAATCCCCCAAAAACTATTCTTCCTCGAGTTCTTTCAATTGCGTGGCCTCTCTTCCAACGCTTCGTGCTCTGACATGCCTGTAAGTGCTGTTATTCACAAACTAGGTATGATGTATTCCATTGGCATGACCGCTTCCGTGTCATAGACTAACCTGAAAGGTGTCTGACGCGTCAATTTTTTGCACATGGTTCTGTATGCCCATAATATGGTAGGGACGCTTAGGTCCCAATCATTTCACTATGTGTTACATACTTTGGTCAGCGTAGTCTTTAGAATTTTGTTGAATGCTTCTATTGTCCCATTAGCTTGTAGATGGTACGGTGTACTTTGCTGATGATACACCTGGAACTCCTCAGTGAGTGCGCTAATGGTTTCATTCAGGAAGTGCGTTCCGTGGTCACTCATTAAACTTTTTGGGCAACCAAACCGTGTCAACACATTGTCGAACAAAATTTTTGCATCCGTAGCGGCTGTGCAATCCTTATACATCTATGCCTCTGCCCATTGAGTCAGGTACTCTATCGTGGTGATGATGTGGCGCGCACCCATCTTTCCCTAAGGTTTGATCGGTCCCACAAAGTCAATTGCCCATTTTTTTAATGGTTGCAGCGTCATATATGGATTGAGTGGCATTTCATCCCTTCATGATGGTTTTCCAATCCTTTGACATATGTCGCAAGCCCGACAATGCACTTGTGAATCTTGATGTAGGGTTGGCCACCATAGCCCAGCACGAAGAATATTCTATGCAGTCACGCGTCCTGCATAATGTCCTCCTGCAAACCCCTCATGTGCCTTCGCGAGGATCTGTCCTCGTTCAAATTCAAGTACATATCTTCGCAATATCTCATCGTTTCCCATTTTGTAGAGGTGCCCCTCGATGACCGAAAAGTCCACTGCGCACACCACCAATTCCTTCTTCTGCTGGATTGAATATTCCTTCGACATAGTCCTTATGGTTAAAAATTTCATTATATCTTTGAAGTGGCCATCCATGACACGCACTGCAAAGAGCTGTGCATCTAGTAGTGCCTCCTCCAAATTTGTTGGCTCCTCGCCTATCTTAATTCGTGATAAGTGATCTAGTCCTGCATTTAGGTATCCCGGTTTTATGATGACCTCAAAGTCATATTCTTGAAACAGTAACAGCCATCTGCATATGCGCCCCCCCAACATAGGCTTGTTCACCAGGTATTTCAATGTGGAATGATCGATATACATCTTGAAGTGCCCGCCAAGTAAATAGTGTCAGTATTTCTGGAGCACGTACACCATTGCCAACCCTTTGCACTCAATAGTAGAGTAGTTCTTTTCAACTTTGGATAGTCGCCGACTCGCGAATGTGATCGCGTGATCCACACCTTCCATGCCTTCCTACGTAAGTACAGCTCCCAGTGCAATACACGACGCATCAACATGTACATGAAATTCTACATCCCATTTTGGGAAGACCAAGATGGGAGCGGATGCCATTTTCTCCTTGAGAACATCCAAACTTTTCCTACAATCATCATTCCAACAATATGTAGCATCCTTTTTCAATAGTTTTTCCATTGGCGCTATTATTTGTGCATAGCTCTTGATAAACTTCCTATAGTAACCAATGTGCCCCAAAGTAGCGTGTAGTTGTTTGACTCTTTGCGGCGCTTCCAGATTGAGGATAACAGCAATCTTCGCAAGGTCCACCATCAGGCCTTGTTTGCATACCACATGGTCGAGTAGGTTTCCAAAGGGAATGAGGAAGGTGCACTTTTTAAGATTCAGCGCAATCTGGTGTCATTGGCAAGTATCCAACATCAAACGTAAGCTCGATATATGGTGTTTAACTAACCCAAATATACTCCAATCGTCCAGATAGACCTCCAAGAACTTGTGGATGTATTCCTTAAACGTGGCCACCACTGTGCGCGAAAATATCATTGTTGCATTCTTTAGTCCAAAGGGCATAACGATGTATTGAAAACAGCCCCATTCGGTTGCAAAGGTTGCATTTCTCCTATCTTCTAACGTGATTTTGATCTGATGGTACCCTGAGAAGCCATCCATGAATAAGTAAGCTTCCTAACTGCCAACATTCTCCATTACTTCATCTGTGAACGGTGTTGGGAATGGATCGTGAACAAAGGCGTTGTTAAGTTTCTTGAGGTCCACGAATATTCTAATTTTTCCCTTCTGTTTTTTCTCCTGTACTACCATAGGACTCACCCATTCGGATTCTTCCACTGGTTCAATAATTCCGGCTGCGAGAATTTTGTCTAATTCATCACAGACCTTTTCTTTATACTTTGGATTCAAACAGTAATGTCATTGCTTAACTGGCTTTATGTCTGATTTCAGAGTGATCTTCATCATCCCTAAGTTGCCAATGATCCCCTTTAAGTCCGTGATTTTGGTCAGGAACAAATCTTGATATTCGCGGAGTAACTTGGCGACCTTATCTACCGTAGCATTGTCCCAATAGTCCCCAAGTGTCACGTACTTTGGATCTATGTCTGTGCCAATGTTTACCTGCTTTGTTTTTAGTTTGCAATGATGTTAGGATCCTCAATTGATGGTCCTCAAACCTCACAACAACCTTCAGGTTCTGGAATATTAATATTTCGGGTTTCTTCATCGTCCTCATCTACTTGCACATTATAACATTCTAGGGCACTACTTAACTGGGTTGCCCATGCTGGTTGAACTACTTGCAGTAGTTCCTGTGGTATTTTGAAGATGGTGGCTTTTATTTCTTGCACCGCATTGTCAACAGTATCCAACCATCGGTCTTCAAATGTGAATGTTAACAAAAATCCCTCGGACAAGATATCCTATTTACCCATACCACAAGATATCATATTTACCCGTACCATGTCAGAGTTCTGTCTCAGTATACCAATTCATGGGTATGACATCTAGGGTATGGTAGAATAAATGTACCCACTCAGGTTGTGGTTATTCCCCATAGGCCTTGGTCCATTTCGCAAGGTGTGCGCGTGAGTCATCCTGTCCATCATATTTATCTTCTATCTATAGTTGTGGTTTCCCAAATTGTAGGCGCATCATCCTTTAACATCCACGCCAGTTCTCAAAATTTCCTTGGTGTGTTCCCCACCAGCGCGTGGGTGTTGCATGCAGCACCCACTTCAATGCATCGAACTGCTGTTGTTCCGATACTGCGCTTTCAAACTTGCTTAAGAAGTCGTCCACCGTTGTCAATCCATCATATGTTGGTAGATCTCGGGCCTATGTTGTTATGCAACGTAGTGATCTAATCATCATGTTGTAGTTCAGCATTGTCACTTCGTTCAGCTAATTGTGCCGGTGCTCCTCTTCTTCATCCGAATCTGAGGTACAAGAACTTGCACGCTCCCATGAGATCCTTCCATCTACAATCAGATTCACCCAATCCTGATCTCGTGCAATTATCTGGTAAATACAATCTAGCTCATTGTCACTTCACTCATCACGCACTGGTTCAGTGTAGCACAATCCTCGGCTAGGTCTAGTGGGACTACTACGCATAGGGACTTTTTCTCGAATACCATCTTCCACTTCTTCAGGTTGATGACTCCATTCATATCAGTGGCCCAGTCTATTCCTATCAATGCAAGATAAGGATTACTTCAAAGTTTGTCTGTGTGCTCGCGCCTTCGATATCAACTGTTACCCCTTGCAACCTCCCTATGGGAAAAATCTTTTGTTGGTTCCCCATTCGTAATTGAATAGGGGACCATTACAATGTGGGCCTACCCATACGTTCCCATGTTTTCTTTGGTAATACATTTGTGTTTGAACCCAGGTCTAAGATTACCTGATCCATTTCATATTCACCAATCTGCGCTGTCAACCTCATCTCCCTTCCAATGCGCAATGTATGCTTCAGCAATTTCCAAACTACACGCGGTTCCCCTAACCTCGTGCACCTAGTGATCAACTCTTGTAGTCCCTTAACTGCCTTGTTGTCACGCAATAGTTTCATGCATGTCTCTAGAAAGGTAGTAAGCATAGAAGGATCCATCACTGGCTCTAGTTGATCCTTACTACCTGAAGTAGAGGCCCCTACAAAGCTCTTCTTAGCTTCCATGAATGTCTCCTTTGTGCGTTCTACGTCAAATTCAAGTTCCTTTGTAGGAGCCTTGTGAACCCATGTATCTTCCTTGGGCTACTTCATGCTGTTCAGACCTCATCATTTGGTTATTCTGATTTGAAGGAAGCTGGAATACCCCTTTCTCGCGCATCTATGCAATCAATGTAGGACAATATACTGCTTCATGGTCAAACTGAGCACAATATGAACAAGATATTCTCATCGAGTTGGTACAATCACGGGTGTAGTGCCTTGGTCCTCCGTAATTGTAGCAAATTAACTGTCTGCAGCCCCTTCCTGGTCCCATTCCTCCTCGCCCTTGAAATCCAATGCATTCCATCCCCATAGCTGGGTCGAGGCCTCGCATTTTGTCTGCATCCTATAGACTGGGGTCTAGTCCATTATTAACTCATAACTACGAAAAGTGCACTCGTTGTGGCCTACCGACTTGCAGAAATTACAAAACAGCTGTTGTGGAGTCTATGTATACTTCTGCAACAAATGACAATTATCCGTTGTGTGTCTTCCTCCTATCTGACATATCGTGCACCATAACATGGGTGTCACACTTGGCCTTGCCTGTGCCTCTGGTCTCAATGGCATTGGCCCCCCTCCTGTCAAGTAGTTCATGAACACTGGACAGTGGCCCTTGTCATGGCCCTGGCCATTGCATTTTACGCACCATACTTCCTCGTGGGCCTCTGGCCACGGTGCCCTATCTTGCTTCAAGCTCTACATTTCCAGTCAGATATTTTGTAGTTGTGCATGGATTTGTTGAACTCCCAACCCAGGACCTTCTATTGGAGTCTCATGCAACCTCATTTCCATTTCCAACGCTTCGGGCTGGGTTGAAAGCTTCTATTGTGACAACGCCATCCTCAAGTGTGGTGTCAGAGATGCCACAAACCATGCATGGTGCTGCGCATCCATTAGCGTCATATTAGCCTTATGGATTGTACTCTTCAGCTACTGATCCAGATCCCTGGGGGTCTCACCTGGAAGCATCACGATCTCTTTAAACCCGATGATTGACCATGTTTCTGATTCCGGCCGGCTAAATTCCCTGTTCAACGCATTCTAGATCTCAACTATCCCTATGTTTGGGTGGTCATTAGAGTGCTTGATATACCACGTCAACACGTGATCCTGTAGCGCACTCACCAATGTAGCCTTCTTAATGTTGTCATCCGTAACCCCTTGCGTTCCCAAACTACTCTTACCACGAACTAGAACTGGTCCAGATCCTCATTCCCTACTCCTCTAAATATGGGTAGCTTTATTGTGCTTACCATGTTGAACTGCGAGGTTGGTAGAGGTGGTGTGGGTGGAGATGGAGGTGAGGGAGGTGAAGTGGGTGGTGGCATTGGTGGAGGTGGTAACTGTGGAATGCGCTGCCATATCAAACTGACCGCACTTCTTGGAGAGACCCAAATGAGCTCTTCCTCACTCTCTCGCGAAGGTGAAGTTAAGGGACTATTTCCTAATTCCCCGCTACCTTTGTAAATCTTTCTACTCCACATCGTTCCAAACATTAATGTATTCGCATAACCTGCTTTTCACATAACATCATCTTAATCCAAGTATTCAAAGATTTAATGTACTTACCTCGTAGTCCCTTGAGAAAATGTCATTTCGCTTTGTTGTAGCTCACGGTCATTTCTATCATTAACTCCATGATAAATCCCCTTATTATCTGGTCGAGCCAATGGTCCACAGCTCGTGCAATCTTGTCTTCTGATACCTATAGTTTGCGCACTAATTATGGAGTCCACGCTATCGGTTGCTTGAGCCTACACCTTCCCTAGCTGTTGGTTAACCTTGTGATCCACTCATACAGTTCAGAAGGAAAGGATGTGAAGAAAATCTTGTGGATTTCCATATACACATAGCGATCCAACCACCTTTTCTCGGATATCTGCAGAGTTCTATTTTCCTGTGTCACGAACTCATGAATCTTCTTGTCCAACCACTCTTCAATTTCCTTCTTTGTTGGGTTCCAGTGGCATGACATCAGACATCCCTTAGGCAGATCCCGGTCCCGACAATGGAACCGTTTGTTGGCTACGTGGGACCTGACCTAGGTTTAATAGGGAGTTTAGCCAAGAAAATCCCTGTGCCACTAGCCCTTTTGGCAACAATCTGCACAGCGCAGACAGAGGTCTCACTCGAAGTAGTATGGGAGGGTGTTGAAGCCAGGTTTCTGCACCCTAGGGATGTCTGGATGAGGGTTCTGGAGGTTCGCAATCCCAACCTACGTGCTGCGCTGCCCGCGTAGCTTTCTAACCTGTGTGCACCTTCGTGAATACAGTATTCTTCTGATCTGATCTTTATTGTGCTATTATATTAGTGTTTAACTTGGTTTGTGTGGGCCCAATGTTCTTACTACTCATTCAACTTTCAAATAAGCACGCATATTCGAAAACAATATAAATGCATAAAGATAACGAGAACATAGAAATATAGATCTACAAACAAATGCACAATATTCTAAATCAAACTTATCTTTATTAATACTTAAGTTCAATTATAGACCTGACTCCGCCTTGTGCACTCAGCTGTAGGAGTCCATGCACTCAACTGCTGATTTTACTAGGCCTCCATGCACTCAACTGCAGAGCCTCTACCTACCACTATGAACCAATGCACTTTAGGTTCACTTCTATCTTCTAACCATGCCTTCACATCTCTCTATTACTTGTCAAAACTCTCTAAAACTAAGACTAACTTTACACTTAGAGCCTCGCTCTATTTATACAATCCCATGGTCTGTGGACCATGGGTAGGCCGACACACTTTCCATTAAATTACATTATTTTAAGGCAGACAACCCTAGACTCTCATGCTCCACACCCGTATTTCACGGGGCACTTACATTAGATTGACCAAAACTCGAGCTTAAGCCCCAAAAACATGCTATGGGGAAATCTACTGCCCAACAGGTGCTTCTCCTTATCTCCTCCTACATCAGATCCGACCAAAGTTGTTCCCAATCTGTCAGTTTCTCTCTTCCATTTACTAAGTCTTGGTAGCTATGCCAACTCTTAGGAAGACCGAGGAGAGCAAGACTCACCATGTCATCATCGACTGTCGTGATTCCTACACTTCCAAGCTCATCCTTGCAGGGGATGAGCTTATTCAGATATGTAGAGATCGTGTCGCCCTTTTCACACTTGATTTTTCGAATATTGTCTTCAGCGCCAGCTTCCTCTAATCGTTGTTGTTCTGATATAGATCCTTCAATGTTTTCCACATTGCAAATGGTGTCTCCTTCCCATGGAGACTCGAGACAATTTGGTCTTGAACTCCCTCTAGAAGAATCCTCCTTGCTCTAGCCACAAATTTCTTCCATTCCACCAATTCTTGGGCATTAGCTACTGCTGGCTTGGGGACTTCTTAATCAATGAAGTCCTTCAAACCATTTTCCTCTAATACCGCTTCCATGCGATCCTTCCAGGCTATATAATTTGAGTTTCCATTTAGGGCATACTCGAGTCTCAAACCGTTGAATGCCATTGGTGAAATTTGAGATGTGATAAGAATTTGATTTCTATAATCAGGAACTTCAAACTTCAAACTTCTCCCTTATTTGTATATTGTTCTCCGCTTTGATGAACATTGCTCTGATACCATGTAGAATTTCTCACTGTAGATCACCTGGTAATGCAATATACTAAAGCAAAATACTTGATCTATTTCTACAAACAAACTTGCGAAAGCTTAATCGATTTTGAGCAAGATCAAATTGAACACATATAACAGAGAATGAGAAATCAATCACACATGAACACATAAGAATACTCTGGGGAAAGCCTCAGCTAAAAACCTCGATCTCTGTATTATCATACAAGTGAAAATATCTCTGGATTACACAAAGCTTTAGCTCACAAGCTATCCAGCTCTCAGTAAAATCCATCAATTCTTCTCATAGACTGCATAGACACAACATATGCCTTCCTTCAGTCCTCCAAGCCTCCTATTTCCTTGCACATTTTCTCCTAGGTCCTCTGGCTGCCACTGTGTGAATTCACCTCTCGCACAACTCACCAAACTTAGAAATAATTGTGCAATCCTCAAGGAATGAATTCCTTCTACATGCAAGAGATATCCTCAATGGAATATTCCTGCAACTGATAGTACACTATCCCATCCACTGATCTCAACTAGGTTTCTGACTGAACTGACATGCATGATTTATTTATGAGAGAATATTCAGTTATCTGAAGTACAATAGTTACATGCATGCATGCATTAACTAACTGAACTCACAATCAGTTCCACAAACTGTTGGAACTAATATAACTGGACTTAACTCATTTAATTGAGCTAACTAATTACAACTCAAAGTGCAACTCATCATTATCTCATTAATTAAGGGATAACTTCCTCAATCAAAGGGAAAACTGTTGCATGTCGTCACATATACTTCATGTTTGATTTTCTCCAACTAATTAACTCAAGATGAATTAATTAATTATTTTTCAAACAGTTGCTATGATCAAATTCGAATTTTAATTCTCAATTTTAGTTTAGGGACTAACTAAAATTGGAATGTATCCTGAAATGCTATTTATAGTAATACTATTTTTAGCACTTCTATATTTAGCATTTCTTGTTGCTATTTTCAACAGTAGATAACCCTGTAGCTTCCACAATAGACTCCTAAGTGACTGTAAACTGTAAATATTTACCCTCAAGTGCTACCATCAAAGTAATTAATAAAATCATGACACTAGCTTAGATTGTATCCATTGGAGCGGTGAAAAATTAACTCCCATCCTATGTTGGTGAAAACTGGTATGAATTCTTCATAAGCCTGAAACCACTCTATGCCATCAAGTTCATATCATTTAATGTGGCTTGACTTTTCCATTCCTTAACTGAAATGAAACTCAACACCTTGCCAAATGTTGTAAAAACTACTAAAAACTCCTCTGTCTATTGCAAATTGGTTTCTTGGGTATGTTGAAAATGTCTCTTTTACACACAGCTTCAATTTTTAGGTTTTACCTATAAAGCCATATTTTAACAATTGGAAACCCCTCCAAGTGCCACATAAACTTGTAACATGAGTGAGCCTTCTTCAAAAAGTGTTTGATTGTTTGAAATGATCGAAATGGAAGTTAGAAAAACTTTGTTTTTTAAAATTCATATAGGCGCCACAAAAATATTTCGTAGTGCGGCCTGTAGGCATTGCAAAATATTTTCATAGTGCCAGTTGTAGGAACTACAAAAATATTTCATAGCACCAACTATTTTCAGTATACTTCATTTGATTGGCTGCAAAAAATAGGTGAAACATCAAGCATGACATAATAAACCTCTTTGACATGTTTCTAACCCTTACACCATCCTTTCACACAAAAAGTTTAAGTTAGTCCAACACTTAAGATTTCTTTATTTTTAATGAAATTGTTAGTTTATTTTCAA
Organism: Pinus tabuliformis; assembly: GCA_031772625.1. Classification (NCBI taxonomy): domain Eukaryota; kingdom Viridiplantae; phylum Streptophyta; class Pinopsida; order Pinales; family Pinaceae; genus Pinus; species Pinus tabuliformis. Next base: position 1,110,616,073 of record CM062818.1, read on the forward strand.
AACCTTTTGACCTTTTTTAAAGGTACAAACCTAGTGCTAAAAGATGGCTCGAATGGGGATGTTGCCTCCACTTGCTAACAATGTGTCTGATCCATTAGGCTTCTCCCAACACGAATACTAACAACCCAACTTGCAACTGAAATCAAACTACAACCTGTAAACCATGACCTATGATCTAACTGAGTCCAATCCTTATTGAAAAGATTGACTGAAAATATGAAAACCAAACTGCTAAAAACATGCTTTGAATCTAAGCTTATTGAACAACATCCTACTCTAATCTACTGAGTTCAACTGCTGAATCAAGTAATTACAAACTTCCAATGTAGCAAATCAAGCAAATTACTATTTTATTTCTTTTTGCTCTCACTTTCTTGAAAAAGAAAGAAAAAAAATATAAAAACAACAACTTAAGCTAATATCATAATCTAATATGGATGCTGACAAAATTAGAAAATTTGAGTTTTATTTCTAACTCCAAAAATGTTGCAAAAGGATCCTTGCAAGAATCAAAATTGACATTACAGTTTTTCCAAATCTTGTCACTCTGATATGAAACTCCTCTACATTTTCTTTCTCATACACCTCCATGTTATGGCTATCATAATGTTGCGAACAAAAAATCTAGACAAGAGAACATTGTTGATTGCAACACTAATTCTTGATCATTTTCATTTATGTTAGAGAAGGATTTTGTACATTCCTGAAAAACTGCAAATGGAAAAACCATGTCTTGTAAAACAAGAGTGACTAAGAATGATTCTTCACATGCTTCAACAAAAATATCATCTTGATTTTCTGAAATTTATGGCATTATGTTTACAAGAGATGTAAGATCCTAAATGGTTTCTTCATTTTCCAAAGAGTTTAAAATGATCTGCTCTTCTTCCATGACTGGAACAGAAACTATTGTTTGTTCTTGGGATAAATATTCATAAAGGATTTGCATGATATTATCACCCATACACTCTTCATCACCATGAACATTCTCAACAAATTCAATGAAATATTCACAATATTCACAACAATTTTGAAACAATGACAAATAAAGATGAGATTTCCCATAGTACTCAAAGAATGTTGTGTGGAAATATTTAAGAGAGTATAAACTACCAAGTTGTATCCTTTCATACCATGATCTATATTTTTCTTCTAGGGTAGCCATAAGCATATTCATTAAAAATCCTCATGAAAGTTAATCCCAAGCATATATATATATGCCTATAAACTTAATCATATGCAAAAAAACATCATCTCCTTCGTGATCATTGATGTTTGGGAGATATGTTTGCCAATCTATGTGAGGCAAATGGTTTGGAGAACTAGGAATATGTGACCAGTTCATAGGAGCATACCTTATTGATTTGTAAGCCTCCATGGAATTCATCTTTGTACTGTGGAGTCACCAATGTTGATTTTGATTCTAGATCTTGCTGAGAATGGAGTCATTGCATGAATGATGTATAACCTCTCTTTGGTTTATGATTTATCTTTGTCATCAGAAATCAAATCTAAACAATATCCCCAATATGGTTACCAAGGTGTTATCACTCAAAAGCAATTCTTGGCTGTGAAAGAAAAATTCTTGAGGTAACCTTTTCAAACCAATCTTGTAGATTGGAGGCTAGCCCCTCTAATCTAGAGAGGGCTCTCTCTGAGAGCATAATCACTAAATGCTTAGCAACTAATTGTATCTTCAAAAAAATGATTAGATATTTAATTAAGTAGTATCGAAGTAGGGTTTGGTTGAGTATGAGACAATCAGTCCATTGGGAAATGGAGTCAGCAAACTAGGTTTTAGATTCAATTACGAAGACAATGGTTGCATGATCAAGATGGATAGAGGTGGGGTAGTTGTCATACTTTACAACTATCAAAATGTCATTTTATATGGCAATAGAATATAGAAACAACAATCCACTACAGTAGGGCATGAAACATGAAGCCTAGTAACTTTAGAAGAAAGAGTGCAGATGTTTAGAAAAGATGAGACAGAGCATTAAGATAATGAATTTTATCACGTTACCTTTATTCAAACATTAGAATACAAACAATTAATGGGCATCACATAGAAGGAAAAAATTGTCACTTAAAGCAACACAAACTAAGAACACCATCACAAGAATCTTTGTGTCATTAATCACAATCTTTTGGCCTTAGCACTATAAAAATCATATAATTTGACAAACACACAACAAAATAGACTTATTTTACTCATAATCCAACCTTTTTTTCCTTCTTTTTCATATATTATATAGGAAAAATACATAATGTTTAAGATCCACAATGTCTGTGAAATACACTATCAAATATTGCAATATCTTCATAAGTAAGTCATTAACATATGACCATTTACATGAGAGGTAGCCGTAACTGACTAATTTCTCATGATTTTTGAATTGTTCACTTAGCACTCATTGCATCGGGTGATGCTCACAGGGGTGAAGAAGTGGGATTGAAACTAGTGAAATGAATCACATAGCATCAATTGTCACTTCCGGGGCTTGCACCCGGTAACCAGGACTTCCCGGGAGGTCACCCATCCCAGATCTCCTCTGGCTCAAGCGTGCTTAACTGTGGAATTTTCCCCACAATCAAGCCTAGTTAGCTTGCTACCCCATTTGCAAAACCTTAGCAAGTATTGTGCCTCATGAACCATTCAAGTAGAGATCCCTTCACTCTTTTTGAATTTAAGTATTAGGGGTTTACGCAGTGCATTATATTAGATACCGTTTTTTTTTTGGATTCAACTGCGTTAAGTAAGTCATTAACGTATGACCATTTCCATGAGAGGTAGCCATAACTGACTAATTTCTCATGATTTTTGAATTGTTCACTTAGCACTCATTGCATCGGGTGATGCTCACGGGGGTGAAGAAGTGGTGAAGAACTTGAAAACGCTGGGTGCACTTCTCTCTATTGAAGAAACTAAAACCGATGATTATCCTTGAAAACGCTGGCGCACTTCTTCCTACAACAATTCACCATACAAATAAGAACTCAGGACAAAAACATATCACATGCTGCAAACTTCTAAAAGAAATTCTCTCCCAACACGTGCTGGATGCTTTTGTATGGACCGCCTTGACCGATGAAGCACTGAAAGCATTGTGACCAGTATAACGGAAAGAAGCGCAAGCTATCGTTTTTTTCCATTGGGTTTGCGCCAAGCAAAACACAAGACAGAATAGGAAATGAATATTTTCTATATTCATAAAACGTGTACAGAGCTCTGGCCAAACAAAAATATTACCCTTAAATCGATTCCAACACATAAGGCAAAGAGCCCAAAGATACATAAACCCGGATTCTTTGCAGGCATACCATGAGCGACAGTCACCCCATTAATCTCGCAATTGAATGCGCAATACCGGATCCAATCCGCTCCGATGTGATGGATCGGTGGTCAAAGTTTGTCCAACAATTGATTGCCTAACTAGCAGATCACAAATCCGCTCCGATGCGGTGGATCGCCATCACCAGGACTGATTTTCCATTATTTATTGTCGATTTCAAAATGCCAACGCGGATTTCTCTGATCCAAAACGGTGTATTTCAGTTCCACATCCGTGACTCGATAGGAATTCCTCCATGTTCTCCGCGTTATGGACTTCCCAACTCACAAAGGCGACAGCGCTAAGCTTTGCTGGAGTATATATGTCCAGGAGGAAATATTTCAAAACGTTCACAATCATCATGCAGAGCTTTCATTTCCGACGCAAACCAGATTGATCCTGCAAAACGATGCACTCAACCAGATATACCAATGCTACGTTGATCATTAAAATGACTCTTTGGTCAGCAGTGGTTTGTTGAGATCCCATCTCGACATATTTTCTTTATCAAGACAGTCAATGCGATTTTATATACAAACACAGATTGAATTTAAATTCATTACCCAGACATCAGTGCGCACCCTCCAGTATTTGTCATTCTATTTTGGAATATAATCACGCAAAAACAGATCAAAACAGAGCTTTGGATTGGTTTTTTTTTCTTTTTCTTTTATTCCAGAACTACAAAAAAACCATATACATGCTGTCCCATTCTCGGTCTAATACACACTGTCACACTGTCACACTCACTACTCGATACATGCTCCTCTAATTATAAGAATTCTAACAATAAACTCCTACCTATTTGGGCTCGCATACACCTGTTATAACAACCTTAACAATAAGATAGACACGCCTATTACAGTAATAGCTAATTATTTGTAAAGTCGCCTTCTTTAACAAACTGAACAGAAATGAATTCCACTTTGTCAGGCCACAACATGTGGGCAATTTCCCACATTGCTGGCCCGTTCCGATGCTCCTGCATCAGACTCCCGGAGAAGAAAATTGATCTTGTAGTTGTTTGGAGTTGACTCCCATTCTCTGGACCTTCGCTGACGTCCTCTACTAGTTCCTCTTTCCACTTGGTCAAATACTGATAATGAGTCTGACTCCTGGTTCGCTTTAGCGCTTTCTTTTTCCTTTTTCTTGCTTTGGGCTTTCGTCTGTTATGGCGTCTCTTTGTGGTTCTTCTTCTGGCTTTTAGTATAGGTACCATTCTGCAATACATGACTAAATCACCTGTTTGGAATTCCTTTTTCCGCCTCCTCATATCTGCTCGCTACTTGTCTTTGCTACTGCATTCCTGCCATCTCCTTTTGACATCTCCCTCAAATATGCTTCTAGGAGTTAGCCAATTCACATATACTTGGATTTTCTTCGGATCCAATTTCAGCTCTTCTTTAGAGACTGCATATTCCTTCAAATCTTCATTCTTCACCCTAATGGTGATTTTATATAAGGCTCAAGAATTTGAATTCATGCGCCATTCAACTTCTTTCTTCGGGTTGAGTGCTATTGGCACAGCACATGGATTAAGGCTTCCACTGATTAGCCATTTACCCATCAACTCTTTCACTTGTGTTCCAGCTTCGACATTTTCCTGCATTACCCTGTAGGCTACTTTATTCGACACACTGACTCCCGATATTAGATCATTATGTTCACTAATACTCCTGATGGGTAACAACTCATCCACAACAATATCAGCACAATCATTCAAGAAATTATGAATTTCTTCAAGTAATTCTTCTAAATTTGTAGAAGTTAAAATTACCTTGGGTTTGCCAACACTAGTAAGATGCATCTCCTTACCCTTCTCATCTTCCTGCAACAGGATCTTCTCATTCATCAATGTAACACTATTCCTAGCTGCTTCAGCTTTCAACGACAGTAGTGTATGCTTATTCCCATATTTTTCCAAAGTATAAGTATCTCTTCTGCCATCATGAATGGCATTTCGATCAAACTGCCAGGGCCTTCCAAGCAATATGTGGCATACATCTATCGGCATTACATCACATAAAATGACATCCTTATAAGTACCAATCTGAAATTCAACTTGACATTGTTCAGTTACAAAAATTTGATGGCCCTTCTGAAGCCACGATACTTTATAAGGAGTGGGGTGTACTGTTCTCTCCAACTTCAACTTGTCCACCATCTCTGTAGAAACAAGGTTGTCAGTACTACCGCTATCAATTATCAACTTGCAACACTTACCCTTGGACTTACATACAGTTCTGAATAAAGTCTTCCTTTGAAGTGGTTCTTTGGCTTCCTTAGCTCCTTCCAGTAATACCCTCTTCAGTAATAGGGACTGTCCGTCTTCTGGTGGTTCCTCTTTAGCTTCAGGTTGAGGAATCTCTTCCTTGGCTTCTGCAACATTCACGTTGCGCTGGTTTGCTGATCTTTGATGAGGACAATCCCATTGTACATGTCCCCATTCACCACATGCAAAGCACTGGACATCTCTTCCTCGGCCTCTGCCTCTGGGCACAAACCTTCCACGGCCAAAATCTCCTCTTTGTGGTGCTCTATTGCTCGCACTCCCTATTTCATTCTGAGAGTGTTGGACTTTGGATTCAAGTATCCTTCCTTCTTTTACTGGATTCTTACCCCTGTTTCTCTGGTTTTGTTTGCGCAACAGTTTTTCCTCCGCCTTCAAGGCTGCTTGATAGGCATCCTCAACAGTTTTCAAACTTAACAAGCTAATCTCATCTTGGATCTCATACCTTAGCCCATTAATATACCTGGCTACTTTCTCCAAATCATCTTCTACATGCCCTGTTCTGATATTTAACCTGTAAAATTCTTCAGTGTATTCTTTAATATACATTCCTTTCTGCTTCAGATTTTGCATCTGCTTAAAAAGATTCAAATGATAGTCTTTAGGCAAAAACTTGGCTTTCAGATTGCTTACCATTTTATCCCATTGCTTGATCTTAGATTTCCCCTTTCTCGTTCTTGATGTCTGTAACTCGTCCCACCAGATGGCTGCATGGCCCTTCAGTCTGGTGACTGCAAACTTTACCCTCTTATTCTCCTCAACCTCTTCATAATCGAAATACTGATCTATGGATCTGATCCAATCCATGAGCTCCTCGGCATTTAAACTTCCTCCATACATAGGAATTTCTATCTTGGGTTTGCTTCCAACTTTTGCCAACACCTTGAGGACTTTGGCAGTTTCATTTTCTTCTCCTGCTTCCACCTCTTCATCAGATTCTTCTGAAGAACTCTCAGTTCTCTCATCAGGTGCTCTTCTCTGGGCTGTTTCCATTGTCTCCATTCATTCACGCAGTCCCGCACTTCTTCTATCAGGACTGCATGTGGTTCTGGTCTTCCTCGACCAATTCCTCGCCTTGGCGGCATTTTGGCTGCAACACCTGAATCTTTTGGCTCTGATACCAAAAATTGGTGAAGAACCTGAAAACGCTGGGCGCGCTTCTCTCTATTGAAGAAACTAAAACCGATGATTATCCTTGAAAACGCTGGCGCACGTCTTTCTACTACAATTCACAATACAAATAAGAACACAGGACAAAAAAATATCACATGCTGCACACAGCTAAAATAAATTCCCTCCCAACATGTGCTGGATGCTTTTGTATGGACCGCTTTGACCGATGAAGCACTGAAAGCATCGAGACCAATATAACTGAAGGAAGCGCAGAGCTATCGTTGTTTTCTTTCATTGGGGTTGCGCGAAACAAAACACAAAACAGAATAGGAAATGCAACTTTTCTGCATTTATAAAACGTGTACAGAGCTCTGGCCAAACAAAAATATTACCCTTAAATCGATTCCAACACATAAGGCAAAGAGCCCAAAGATACATAAACCCGGATTCTTTGCAGGCATACCGTGAGCGACAGTCATCCCATTAATCTCGCAATTGAATGCGCAATACCGGATCCAAATCCGCTCTGATGTGATGGATCGGTGGTCACAGATTGTCCAACAATTGATTGCTGAACTAGCAGATCACAAATCCGCTCCGATGCAGTGGATCGCCATCACCAGGACTGATTGTCCATTATTTATTGCCGATTTCAAAACGCCAACGCAGATTTCTCTGATCCAAAATGGTGTATTTCAGTTCCACATCCGTGACTCGATAGGAATTCCTCCACGTTCTCCGCGTTATGGACTTCCCAACTCACAAAGGCGACAGCGCTGAGCTTTGCTGGAGTATATATGTCCAGGAGGAAATATTTCAAAACGTTCACAATCATCATGCAGAGCTTTCATTTCTGACGCAAACCAGATTGATCCTGCAAAACGATGCACTCAACCAGATATACCAATGCTACGTTGATCATTAAAACGGCTCTTTGGTCAGCAGTGGTTTGTTGAGATCCCATCTCGACATATTTTCTAATCTTATCAAGACAGTCAATGCGATTTTATATACAAACACAAATTGAATTTAAATTCATTACCCAGACATCAGTGCGCACCCTCCAGTATTTGTCATTCTATTTTGGAATATAATCACGCAAAAACAGATCAAAACAGAGCTTTGGATTGTTTTTTTCTTCTTTTTATTTTATTCCAGAACTACAAAAAAACCATATACACGATGTCCCATTCTCGATCTAATACACACTGTCACACCGTCACACTCACTACTCGATACATGCTCCTCTAATTATAAGAATTCTAACAATAAACTCCTACCTATTTGGGCTCGCATACACCTGTTATAACAACCTTAACAATAAGATAGACACACCTATTACAGTAATAGCTAATTATTTGTAAAGTCGCCTTCTTTAACAAACTGAACAAAAATGAATTCCACTTTGTCAGGCCACAACATGTGGGCAATTTCCCACATTGCTGGCCCGTTCCGATGCTCCTGCATCAAGAAGTGGGATTGAAACTAGTGAAATGAATCACATAGCGTCAATCGTCACTTCCGGGGCTTGCACCCAATAACCAGGACTTCCCGGGAGGTCACCCATCCCAGATCTCCTCTGGCTCAATCCCACTTCTTCACCCCTGTGAGCATCACCTGATGCAATGAGTGCTAAGTGAACAATTCAAAAATCATGAGAAATTAGTCAGTTACAGCTACCTCTCATGGAAATGGTCATACATTAATGACTTACTTAACGCAGTTGAATCCCAAAAAAAAAAAAACGATATCTAATATAATGCACTGCGTAAACCCCTAATACTTAAATTCAAAAAGAGTGAAGGGATCTCTACTTGAATGGTTCATGAGGCACAATACTTGCTAAGGTTTTGCAAATGGGTAGCAAGCTAAGTGGGCTTGATTGTGGGGAAAACTCCACAGTTAAGCGCGCTTGAGCCAGAGGAGATCTGGGATGGGTGACCTCCCGGGAAGTCCTGGTTACCGGGTGCAAGCCCCGGAAGTGACAATTGACACTATGTGATTCATTTCACTAGTTTCAATCCCACTTCTTCACCCATGTGAGCATCACCCGATGCAATGAGTGCTAAGTGCATCACCCGATGCAATGAGTGCTAAGTGAACAATTCAAAAATCATGAGAAATTAGTCAGTTACGGCTACCTCTCATGGAAATGGTCATGCATTAATGACTTACTTAACGCAGTTGAATCCCAAAAAAAAAAAACGATATCTAATATAATGCACTGCGTAAACCCCTAATACTTAAATATCTTCATAGTATAATTTACAAAATATAATTTAATTCCTATTAATCCATATATTCAAATTTCATCTTGGCATATAGAAAAAAATAAAACATCTACAAAAGATAGTTTGATATCTCTATTGCTTTTTTGAAAAAGATTGAGGAGTCATATTACTATAATTCTAGGTTTGGAAATTGTTCACTGGTTTTAAGGATCATGCATTGTCATTGCACCTCACAGGCTTTCTTTGTAGCTATTTGTGAGGTACAGGAACCAAAAAAATTGCCTCAAGCCAAGAAACTAATTTATAATTGTATTCGCCTTCTAAGGCACCTTTCTCTTGTTGACTTCATATCAAAAAATCATAGAAAATGAATATGTGTGCCTACTCAATCTTCCATGGTTTCAACTACTTGAAAAACATGCTCAAATTGTTTTTACATGCCATTGATATCGTAACTCTCTTTCCCCATTCCTAAATGCCTTTTTCAGCTGTAAAGTTTTCTTTCCTTTTCCTTTTGTGGACTTTGTTTTCACTTTCTTCGTAGATTTCTTTTTTTCTTTAGAAGGTTATACATTCTCATCTTCATGAATAATTATTGGCTCTTTCAATTTAGGGTTGAATTTATCTTTGAAATCTAACCTCAATTTATTGGTAGTCCTAGTATGAGGCTTCCTGAAATAATAACTCGATGCTCTATTTTTATGTTGGTTTTCCCTGATTTCTTGCTTGGATGCTTTCCCTTCTTTTACTTGATTTATTTGTCTCTAGGTTTGTATTTCATAGACTTAATTTTTTTTCTCTCACAGGGGTTTTGTACAAGCTCTTCAATAGGATTTTGATGGTTGGACTTGGCCTCTGCCTCTGGATTTAGGATTTCAACATGGGATTTTGTCTTTCTCTTTCTCTATATTCTAAGTGCCAGGTTTCTCCATGATTTTTTCCTTTACATATCTACATGCTTACTCAATTCATGGGTGTATAACATTTTAATAAAAACATGATGGCATATGTCATGAGAAAATAATTCACTTCTAGTTCTGGTCTTATTGGTCTTTTTTAGCAAACTTTGGTGTAAAAAAAAAGCTGACTCATCTTACTAAAACCAGCTAAGTGACACATAAATCTCATGTGATATAAATAAACTTTTGAATACCTTCCTTCACATGTGAAAAACATTTGAATAGTCCTCAAAACATTTGTCCATTCAGGCTTCAACATGCTACGAGTAACTCCAATGCTTCAGTTAAGGTTTAGAGAATTTTGCTTCAAGAAGAAATTCAAATCTACACCATGTAACATCTACTTCTTGAACCATTTTTCTCTTTCAGTTGGTAGCCTTGTAGCTTCTGCAATGGACTCCTTATTGACCCTAAACTGTAAATTTAATACCCTTTTTGTGCTACCATCAAAGGAATTAATAAAATTCATGACACCAACCTATATTGTATCCATTGAAGCGGTGAAAAATCAACTCCCATCCTATGTTGGTGAAAACTAGTATGAGTTATTCATGTAGAAAATCTTGTAGATTCACAAGCTCATGTAATTTACTAAAGCATAGGACAAGAATTTACTTCAACTTTCAACCAGTGGAAGCCAATACATCAATGAAAACAATATGAACAAGCAAAAGATAAATCAATGGCACATAAAACAAGATGTATCTGGGGAAATCCACTACTCAAAACCCCACTATCTGTATTGCATATATCACAAATATGAGTGAAAATACAAAGCTTGTTCTCACTAGTACAATTCCGCACAGGTATGCTCAACTCTCTCAGCTCACAAGCCAACTCTTAGCCAACACTTAGCCAATTTCCACTGCCTACCAAGCCCCTAATCTCTTGCACAATTCCTAGGATGAATAACCTGTATTTAAAGGAAATTCATGCTTCCAAAATAGCACAATCCTAAATTAGGTAATTTTCCTGATTGCATACATGATATTTACAACTCAGTAAATCACACAACTGATAGTACATTATCCCTACACTCTAGTATCAAATGGGTCTTTCTCGGAATCGACATCCATGAGTTTCTGGTGAGGGAATATTTAATTAACTGGAGTAGAACTAGTGGATGAATTAGTGCACTAATTGACTGTTAGTCCTCTATTAGTTCCACAAATAGTTTGGACTTAATTTAACTTAACATAACTCAGTAAAGTGAGTTATCTAATTTACAACTCAATTTAAACTCATATTGGACCCCTAAAACTTAGGGAGAACATATACATGACTAAAAAAGACCTCCAACTCGGAATTCCTAAGCTAATTAAGTTAATTAAACTTAATTAATTATTTACAGGTTGTTATGAGAATATAATTTAATTTTAATTCACAGTTTAATCCAAGGACAAATTAAACTGGAATTTCGTGTTTCCATTTCTCAACATTTCATAAGCCTGAAACCACCCTATGTCATCAAGTTCATATTGTTTAATGTGGTTGGACTTTCCCATTCCTTAACTAAAACGAAGATTAACACCTTTCCAAACATTGTAAAAATTGCTAAAAACTCCTCTGTATGTTGCAAACTGGTTTCCTAAGTATGATGGAAATGGTTATTTTACACACAACTTTAGATTTTACATTTTACCTATAAACCCCTCTTTTAATGCTTGGAAACCCATCCAAATTCCACATCAACTTGTAGCAAGAATCAGTCTTCTTCAAAAATCATTTTAGTGTTTGTGTTATCAAACCAGCTCACAAAAAGATAGAAAAGAAAGATCAACACCTTAGAATTCAGCCTCTTCGAGGGGACAACCTCCTTTACATTACACAAATAAGCAATTCTTGGATAACAATAATCAAAGCTGACATAACAATAGTAATGTAAGGGCACAACAATAACAATAGTGGGCTTCCATGGGGCACAATGATAACAATATGGGGACTACATGGGCACAACAATATAATAAGGGGTTTCACTAATAACAATAAGCGGTTACTCTAGTAGTATAGGGACCTAACATGCCCCTCTGCTTAAAAAAGTGTTGTCCTCAATGCTTGAGTAGGTTTGGATACTTCTGTATAATATTCTTGTCCTCCCATGTGAAATCTTCAGCGGGTAAGTTCTTCCACTTAATGAAATACTCTAAAATTGATCAATTTCGTAGATGTTGAGTTCTTGTTTCCATGACTGGTTTAGGTTCCAATATGATTTTTCCTTGCTCATCAAGTTCCGACAATAGTGTTTTGAACTAGGACCTTCTGCAACTTTTGAATGAGTTCCCACACTTCTTCTTCATTCTGCCATTCATCCCTTGCTTCATTTATCTGAAATTGATCGATTCCGTAGTTGTCAAGTTCTTGTTTCTGTGACTACTCCAAGTTCCAATATGATTTTTCCTTCCTCATCAAGTTCTGGCAATATTGTTTGAACTGGGATCTTCTGATTATGTAAGTTTGACATTTCTTAAGTGCATGTAGTATTGCCAACATTTCCTTCTCATAAACAGCTTTGTGTGAATACTTTCCTTTGATTGGACAAGTTTCAAAATCAATGGGTCTTTCTTCTTGCATTAAAACATCACTAATTCCATTTTCTAATGCATCATATTCCACAATAAAGGTTTTTGTGAAGTCTGACGTAGCTAAGACCAATGCTTGGCACATTACCTCTTTAAGATGTTCAAAGGCCTCCGTTTCTTCTGGAGTCCATGAAAATGCATCTTTCTTAAATAATGTTTTTTTTGGAATGTCTTCAGTCTTCATTCTTATTTGATGATATCCTGAATGAAGATCCAACTTGGTGAAGTAAATTAATCCATGCAATTCATCAAATAATTCATGAATGACAGGAATGGGAAATTTATCTTTAATAGTGAGTTTGTTGAGCTCTTTATAATATAGAAACATGTGCCATGACCCATCCTTCTTGTGCATCAATACTACTGGAGTAGAGAAACAACTTTGACTAGGTTGAATTATACTATCCTCTATCATTTTTGCAACCATATGTTCAATTTCAATCTTTTGGGCATAGGGATATCTGTAAGGCCTGATGTTTGGAGGAACACATCCTGAAATCAAATGAATAGAATTATCATGATCACGAATAGGTGGGAGGCCTTTGTGAGTCTCAAATATCTTGGAATGATTATCCAAGACTTTTTGGAGATCTGGATAAATAGATGATTTCGATGTGGGAACCTTTAGCAAACATAATTGTGCAATTACACTTTATTTTTATTTCTTTAGAAGCTTTTTCATTCCGTTAAAGTTGAGTTATATCTTTCTCAGTTTCCCTATGATACCCCTTAATTCAACTTCCTTTCCTTCTAAAGAAAATTTCATGAAAATTTCTTGAAAATTAAAAGCTATTGTACCCAAGGATTGTAGCCATTGGACTCCTAGTACAACATCAGCACCACCCATTGGAATGGAAACCATTGGGCTATTAAATACATATTCTCCCATGGATAGCTTGATATTACGGCACTTTCCAAAGAAATTTATGCTTCCTCCACTTGCAACCATCACTTAACACTTTGGTGTTGGGTATAGGAAGGAATTCAATTCCTTAGCTATCTTACAATGAATAAAATTATGGGTACTGCACGAATCAATTAACACTATTACCTTTTTCTTCTTGATATGTCCTTCTATCTTGATAGTTTGAGGAGTGGTAATTCTTGCCAATGCTTTACAAGATATGGTTGGATTCATTTCTTCTTTCTCTAGGGTTGGTTCCTGGTGTATATCCTCTTCTTTTGATGTTATTGATCCTTTTTTTCCTCCTCTTCACAATCTATTTAAAATTATTTATTCTCAGCACACTTATGACCTTTAGTGTATTTGTTATCACAAATGTAAAAAATCCCTTTTTCTCTCTTTTCTTCCAATTGTTGTGGTGTAAAACTTGTAGGTTGTGGAAGGCTAGGAGCAAAAAAACTTCCATATTTATAGTTGTGAGTGGTGGTATTCCTTTTTTCCATAATTCCGCTTTCATTTCTTTTGCCAACTTGAATGCTTTCTCCAATGAATCGGGTTCCCAAAGATGAACCACATGTTGAATTTTATCCTTTAAAGTCCCTATGAAGACATCAATCCTTTTCTTCTCTGGAATATCATTTACCCTTATATTCAATTTTTGAAAGTCCTCAATGTGCTCTGTCATTGAACCCTTTTGTTTGAGATTTATCAATTGGCTAAAGAGGGTGTTTCTCTTTGTATCCTCATAATGTGCTATCATTTCCTCCATGAAAATTGACCACGTGACAAACGGTTTATGAGAACAAAGCCCTTCATACCATAAAAATTGATTCAGTTCTAAATATAAAGATGCAATACATACCCTTTGTAACAGTTTCACCTCATGTAGATCAAAATATTTCTCCATATGCAGTATCCAATTTATCAGATCCTTGCCATCAAACTTCCTCATATCACCTTTTATTTATTTTAAGAGCTCTATCTTGAAATGATTGTAACTTTGTAATTTCAAATCTTCCAGTTCTAAAATTACTACCTGCGGTAGCTCTCTACGTCCTCTTTCCAATGCCACTAGTTGGACCGAAATTGGAATCTCCAAGAAAAATTTATGCACAATCTCCCAAGATGAATTAATTATATACCTTTTCAAAAGAGCGAACTTGTACGAAGTTCCACATGTCACTGTTTCAACCTTCGAACCTGAAACTGATACACAGAAGTCTACAAGTCGTCCTCTTTCTGTAACTTCTTATGAAACTTCAATATGATGCTCAGAAGGAAAATTGTGACTATTTTCCCAAGGTCACCTGTTTAGAATGTAATTCGGGGGCCTGCAGAAACCCTAAATGTCTTTGCCCAAGCTTCACCAAGATTGCAGCTCAAATGGGTTTTAATTTCAGAATCTAAAACCTCGTAGAAAACAAATGATAGTGAAAATGTCATGATGACCTGTTTGAGATGGAATTCTGGAGCTTGCAAAAACCCTACTTTCCTCAGATCATATCTATGAAAATATAGCGAGGCAAAATCCAAAATTCTGACCCGAGGTTTAGTACGATCTACGCTCAAATGGGTTTTGTTTAGCTTCTGAAACATTGCAGAAAAAAAGTTATAGTGAAAATGCCACAAAGACCTATTTGGAGTAGCGAAACCCTAGAATCCAAAGCTCTGATACCAAATTTTATGAAACCAGCTCACAAAAAGATAGAAAAGAAATATCAACACCTTAAAATTTAGCCTCTTCGAGGGGGAAACCTCGTTTACATTACACAAATGAATAATTCCTGGATGATACAAATGACAATACCTCCTTTCTATATATAGGAGTCTAAGGGGTCATAATATAATCAAAGCTAACATAACAATAATAATGTAAGGGCACAACAATAACAATAGTGGGCTTCTATGGGGCACAATAATAACAATATGGGGACTACATGGGAACAAAAATATAATAAGGGGGCTGCACTAATAACAATAAGGGGTTACAATAGTAGTATAGGGACCTAACAGTTTGAAATGATCCAAAGGGTGGTTGGAAAAAAAATTATTTTTTAAAATTCTTGTAAGTGCTAGCACAGCCCATAAGCACTATGAAATATTTTCATAGCACCAACTATAGGTGCTACAAAAATATTTCATAGCACCACCTATTTCGGTATACTTCATTCAATTGGCCACAAAACTTAGGTAAAACATTAGGAATGACATAATAAACCTATTTGACATGTTTCTAGCCCTTCTGTCATCCTTTCACGCAAAAAAATTAATATAGTCCAACACTTAAGCCTTCTTTGTTTTTAATGAAATTGTCAGCTAATTTTCAAAACCTTTTGACCTTTTTTAAAGGTACAAACCTAGTGATAACACAAGTCAAGATGTAAGCTTCATGAAGGTAGCCTAGTGAAAAGATTTCAAAATCCAAGTTTGTCTTTAGGGTACACCTTGAGGTAGGTAATCCACTAGAAGTAATGGACATAACTATTGGAGGTTTAAAGGTGGAGGGCACATTAAGTATTGATTATGGTAATGATTAGTTGTTGTTGGTTGTGTATAGGGGATTATATGGATAGAAATTTTCTCTAATGGATAATGGTTTATGCTCTTTTCTTTTATTTAAAGAGATATATGGCCCAAAATCCTCATCAACTACTCCAAAGGATGGGGGTGAGGTACTAGTTAAGGATATTTTTACTAAATATCAAATAGCTAGAATGTGTGGTGGTTATGATTTATCCTAAATAGTCTCGGGATGGGAATTTCAATTCCTAAAAAACTCTCATCATTTATGGACTTAATTGTGTAGCTAATACAATTTCATATCCATTAATATTGAGGTTTGGAGTTGTCACCATATGTCTTAGATGGGGATTTTCCTAATATCTCAGTCCCTCAAATTGATTTTTATGTCTTGTGGTGTCAATTCTTTGCTTTTTAGCTCACTTGGAGAGTTGTCACAAGTAATGATGAATGCCAATCATTTTCCATTAGTCTTGAATAGGGACAAGAACTTGATGTTCCCAAATGTACTAGATTCATATGTGGGCCTTTCATTGCTAGAAGGTATTTTGCATCAGTGGTGTTTGTTATGTGTTTTTTTTCCAAAATTTGTGTAGTAAATCTTTAAATTTTCAAAATCAAATGCTTTTAGGTAAGTAAGGTTTGATCCCAAAAATAAAAATGGTTCTTGTATATTTGCTAGTTATTTCTCTTCCAAATTCACATGGTCCTCTTCTAACATTATAAATTGTCCAAGTTTATGGGATTAAGAAATTTGTGTAAACTCCACGGAATAGTTATTAAGTGATTCCTCATTTTAGCTTTTTTATTCGTTCCTCCTCATTAGAATCATGCAATCACACTTCCAAAATCCATTCTTGACTTTTATTCTACCCCTTTGTGGTACTTTTTTTCTTTATTTTATTATTCACTAGGCTTTTTATCTTTTTGTTTTATATTTTACTATTTTTTTTATTTTTTGTTAGCCAAGCATGGGAATAAAAATGTGTCTCCATGCATAATAGGAACATACATCCTCACCATTTCCATACTTTTTAAGCTCTTATTTCCCATTGTGGCTTGATTGCTTCCAAAAGTTAATCATCAATTTATCTGCTAAGATTTGTTTGTTTTGTACCATGCTCATTCATTTGGAGCAATGATCTATTTTGTAGGCTTGAAAGTTCTTCAAACAATAAATTCACCATGGAAATAAATTTCCATGATCATTTTACCCTACAATCAAAAAATATATATATATATATATTGAATTGTTTGACAACAACGAAACGTTATATAGAAACTGGCAATTTTAAAGCCTTAGTACCAAGAAAATTATGAGTGGCTATGTTTTGGTTAGTCTTTTAAATAGAAGGGAAACTACACTTCAAAAGTTTATGATTTTGTTTCGTTACCAATCTTTTGCTTTGGAGATTGTGATTTCAAATAGAAAGAGAAATGATGATTAACAAATGTGATTGCTAATCTAGATGGTTATTTTGATATTATTTTATTACCAAATCTTTTTATTTCGAACGGGTGGTTTGAAAAGAGGGGAAACCATGCTTCACAAATGTGATTATTAATTTAGAGGATTATTTTGATTTTTTTTTATTATTAATCTTTTTATTTTGAGTTGATGGTTTCAAAGAAAATGGGAAACATGCCTCACAAATGTCATTATTGATTTAGAGGGTTATTTTAATTCTATTTATCATCAATAATATTTTAATTTTGAGGTAGTGAAGCTCAAGGCTTGAATACAACTCCATAATTATTGTGTTCTCGTGTTCTCAATATAGCATGTAAGCCCACACAATATACTTATGTTCCCTAGGATATCTACACCATTTTCTTATGTTTCTTGGGATGAGAGTTCTTACTAATATTTTATTATGTGTCCCTTCCACTTGGTATTACTCTGGAAATTATTTCAAATGTTCCTAAAACATCCTTATTTTTATTTTAAATTTTAATTGGTTTTCAATATCCCAAAAGAGTTATTGTGGTGTGACACATGTATTTTTAAGTATAATGGATCATCAAACCCATAATAAATTTTAATTGGTTTTCAATATCCCAAAAGAGTTATTGTGGTGTGACACATGTATTTTTAAGTATAATGGATCATCAAACCCATAATATAGACAATATATAACAATGCAAGATTGATGTGAACTCTCTGTTTTGTGCAAAATTAGTCATGAAAGTCATTTCATGTGAAGTCCAAACATTCATGTTCATGGATAATTCATGTCAATTTCTATATATTATGTTTAGTTATCATGTTATAATCATAATGCTTGAATCGCAACTTCATATTTTATGATAATTCTTGAATGGCAACTTCATATCTTATGAATAGGTAGTAGCTTGATTTTTTTCCCTTTATTCCAACGGTTATTACAACTCAAGACTTATGAACACCTTTAAAATTTTAATCTAGGTTAGATACCTAAGAAAATATTAGTACATGTAATACTCACATAGAATTCAATCATAGGAAAGAATTCCATAATGATCAATTCCATCCCATAGTGCAAGTAGTATCATTGGTATATGGTCCTTTTTCCATTGCACCTAAAGCTCTCGATCGCTTTATTTTTCATTTTAGCCAGGAGAATCTTTTTCTCAATCCTTGATAGTGACTTCCTCTAAATATTATTTACTTATATAACTGGGGATGAAATAGGACCCTTTGTTGGTAAAATTCGTAGATTCATTCATAGTGTTATTCTATGTGCCAACAATTCCCATTCCCCTACTTCCTTGTTGTTTAATATCCACAATTAGATTATCGCTCTCACTTCTCTTGGATATTTGTTTCCTACTCCAATAAAGATAGTTTCATATCTCCCTTTTCCTTTGTAGGTCACTCACTTTCCTTCCTATGTTTGTGTGAGCAATTTACCTAGTTTACTTTGATGGTTTTAAACTAAGCTACTCATATCCCACTTTGCATTTTCTATGAACATTCCATCCACTTTTATTTTTACATTTTTATTTGGAACTCCCCTACATTTTATTTTGTGTTTTTAGTGCACAAGTGCCTACTTTGTGTTCCCCATTTTTTTTTTTACTTTTTGGAGGATAGGATGCTCACTTTTCATTTTGAATTTTCCATGTGCGTGCCATTTATTTTTTTTATTTTCCATTTTCTTTTCACACCATGCTTATTTTGTGTTCTCTCTTCATTTTTATAATTCATCAACCAATGAAAGGCATATTTATTATATAAATAATAGTGTAAAATCATATAGTCGCAAACATTGCTTCAATTGCTAACTTCGTTCCATATCACCTCAATATTTTCAAACTTTGAATACATCTCCTCTTGACTTAATCACATTTTATATATTAGTGCCAATACATTTAAGACCAATAGTGTACTATTTAAAAAAACACAAAACTTAAAGGTTCTTGGGATGAAAGATTAGAAGTCTTCTCAATCCTTTGACAATGTTTTTTTCTTTAAATGCCCTGGCTTTTATAGGAATGTAGTCTATTTTGTAGTCTATCCAAGTTGCCATTGTGAGGTTAAAAGTAGGTTGGTAGTGGGATCTTAAGCACATTTTGTAACTATAGGCTTACATTTGGAGAATAAGAAGAAATAGTAAGAGGATTACTATATTCAAAAAAATTGTTATAGAGTAAATATTAATTTACATGAATTGTAATTTTTCATGTCTTAAAGGCACAAGTATTTTTTGAAAAAGTGTTTTAAGTTGAGTTATGAAGAAATGAGGAAGGAAAAACCATTACTTTATAAGGTTCCTTAGTATTTTGTCTCTAAAGAAAAAACACCAAATATTGAATAGTATTCCTTTCAAATATGTTCTTTTTATTTGGTCATGTACCAAACGACCTACATTTCAAAGAATTTGACATGTAATCACTATAGGAGTTACAAAAATGTAAAAATTGAATACTAAATATTTTTGTTATAGCATGATAATCTCTCGATTAGTTAGCATGGTCTAAAATTGACATATCTAACAAGTTTTATTGAATCTCAATTAGAAAAATTCATTTGGATTAGATATATCATCTTGTTTCCTCCAAAAAATTATCCAAAATAAGACTTTTAAATTTCTTCCTTATAAGCACTTCCAATTATATGCATTGATAGGTTAAGTATTTGTTTCATATTGTAACTCAAAAACTTTATTTTTCGTTGTAACACGAGCATTTGATTGCTACCAATATCTATATATCTACAACCTTGGATCGTTTCCTCTTGTTTTCTTCTTGTACATAAAGACTACATCAAAATATAGTTTTAGAAACAAGATAGAGAGAGAGAGAGGGTTGCATGTAAAAAATAATTCATTATGTATGAATGTGTATGCATGTGTACATCTGATGCATGAAGTCTAGTAGTTGAGTGATAGTGAGTAGAAGGTATCTAAGTCAAATCCCCAAATGTGTTTCCTTTATGACATGTTTATATTACTACTCAACAACTGTATTATGTCAAGAATAGTATAGGAAACGCTAGAAATTCACCTTACTTACCACTTGTGGGTGAAAACGTGAAGTTGGGTTACACAATCTCAATTTTTCGATTGAACAAATTGTTTTTCCAGCCAAATTTTATAATTTTTTTCTTCCGAACTATTATACTAAATTTCGGCTAAATTTTTGGCCGTTTAGACTAACATGAGTTGTTAAATGAAATTTGTGTCGAAGTTGAAAAAATCGGCAAAAAAATAGTTCAGTTGAATAAATAATTCCGTCGAACTATTTATTCAACTAAACTATTTTTTTTCGCCTGAATTATTTATTGGCGAAAAAATATTTTAGATATATGATGGTCAAGTTCCTACTGTGAAGTTTTCTACTCCATTGATTTCTCATTGTGGTCTGTTGAGCTGAGCACTATTACTCTTTGTGTTGTGATTGTGGTTGTTTGAGCCGAGCATTGTTACTGCTTTGTGTTGTGATTGTGGTTGGTTGAGTTGAGTGTTGTTACTGCTTTATCAATTTGTGATTGTGGTTGGTTTGAGCTGAGATGAACCCATGCGTTGTGAGGTTCGTATGTAATTTAAAAAAAAATAAAAAAAATAGAGGAATTTTTTAATGACCTTGAAAATATTATAATGTTTTTTTATTTTTTGTAGTGTGGTGCTAGAGGAATTTTGGTTGGTTGCACTCATCACTGGAAGCTTTCTAAACCTCCTCATCCAACCTCCTTGTCCACACCAAGTAAGTCGCCCAAAACACCAAAAGGTCATAGTAAAGTTCATTTATCCATTTCTATTCAACATATAGATATTTGAAATCTTTTGTTTTAGATATGACACATAGATTGATCCTCTATCTGCAATAAATAAAAAGTTTGTCTTTCGACCTCACTAGAGTATTAAGGAGATCCTCTGCAGCTTATTGTTGAGAAAGTATCCTACGCCCAGAATCTCTTCAATCTTCCCTGAAGTTTCATGACGTAGATGACATACTTGTCCAAACCTTTCCTAGCCTAAAGAACACCATCCCATCAAAACCTAGAATAGGGATTCCAAACCAGACAATGGAATTAGTTAATCGGCTGAATAATGTGGTTTCATCTTTCTATTGAAGTTCACAAGGGAGTTTGAACTTCCATTGAGTGGGATAGGGAAGCTCATGCGATCCATTTGTGGAACAAACAGAGAAAGAAGGTACATAAAGATGGAGGGAGAATCATACATTCTATCTTCAATGACCATTTTAATTTCTGCCATTGTATATGAAGTTATATATAAGAGGTTACTTTATTCCAAATTCAAGGCTCCTTTCTCCCAAATTTTCAAACATATGACCCTATAGAGCCAAACAAGTTTTAAATTTTCTTCCTGTCCATAATTTTGTGAAGGTTGAAACAAATTTAGTTTTTTTTTGGGAATAAACAAAGGCAAATTTTTAAACCTGCTTCTTGTCAATAATTTTGTGAAGTTTGAAACAATTTCAATTTTTTTTGAAATAAACTTGAAGTCAATTATTTTCACCCTTATTTGTCCTTTAGCCTCTAAATAATATAAGTCGAGAATTTTATGATTCTACCTATAATATGAAGTGTAATTTTTTTGTTTGGACCATTTTTACATATGATCTCTTCTTTCTCCATAATTCTCAAATTATCTTCTCCAAACTTAAAATTTAATATCATTTAATATTTCCTCATTCACCAATATCTGCTAATTAAAAATATCATTTCGTGGAATTGCTAATGAAGAGTAATGTGTGAAATGAAATATTTTCGCGAACTAAACTCAAATCTCAAACACAATAAATTAGTCTTACAGAATTAGCAATTTGTGAGGAAGAATAAAATTAATGTTTTAAGCATTTACATCATATAAAACAAACCTTAACCGTGTATATCACTGTTTGGACTTGTGGTACCATTTAATCATAATATCAACAACATAATTGAAAATTACAAATATCGTAACAAAATCGAATAGAGTGTATTAATAATAGAATTTATATTATTTGTATAATTTAAACATATCGATAACATATAAATAACTAACTTAGCTATTTACTAAAAATCTGAATTACCTTCATGATATATCTTATATATCTAGTTTGTTGTATTTCACTAAACCACCTAAGTATGAAATGTCTTGATTATCATCACAAGTAAAAATAGTGTATTTTTTTTTGGTATATTTGAATGGTGAGTAATATCTACCCTATTGTTAGATGTGGTAGGTACACCATCAAATTTGAAGGCCCAATGGGTCTTTGATACAACAATAAAAAACCCCCGAACAATGTTTCCTCTTAAATCCTTGCAATTGATGCACTTCTTTGTCATTTATTTTTGATGTTTTAATTTTAATGTTATTGTGTTTCTAATTAGAGTGTTGGCATTGCTTTGTCATCTATTTTTGGTGTTTTAATTTTAATGTTATTGGGTTGACTTGTTCTACCTTGATTTATCTCGTAGAACAACCTTATGCTTCTTGGTAACATGCTTTCCTTGCTTCTCTTGTTATATGTTCATTTATTTTTCCTTTTTCAATATATGTAATTCACTTTGCTTCCATATTTCCTTGGAACACGGGTCTTATTAGCTTCCTAATATGAGGCATAATACACTTAATTGAAGGTTCTTGTACTTGCTCATTTCGAGTAGTAGTTTCTTTTTGAAATACATGTTTTTAATTTCTATTTTGTTGGGTGCATGAGATTGAAGCTAATTAGAGTGTTGTCATTACTTTGTCATCTATTTTTAGTGTTTTAATTTTAATGTTTATGGGTTTCTAATTAAAGCGTTGGCATTGCTTTATCATCTATTTTTGGTGTTTCAATTTTAATGATATTGGGTTAACTTGTTCTACCTTGATTTATCTCGTAGAACAACTTTGATGCTTCTTGGTAACATACTTTCCTTGCTTATGTTGAAATATATTCATTTATGTTTCATTTTTCATTATGTGTAATTCACTTTTCTTCCCTATTTGCTTGGAACATGGGTCTTATTAGCTTCGTAAGATGAGGCAAAATACACTTAATTGAAGATTCTTGTACTTGCTCTTTTCAAGTAGTAATTTCCTTTCAAGATACATCTTTTTCATTTTATTTTATTCGGTGTATGCAATTGAAGCTAATTAGAGTGTCCGCATTCCTTTGTCATCTATTTTTGGTTTTTTTAATTTTAATGTTATTGGGTTGCTAATTAGAGTGTTGGCATTGCTTTGTCATCTATTTTTGGTGTTTTAATCTTAATATTATTGGGTTGACTTGTTCTACCTTGATTTATCTTGTAGAACAACCTTGATGCTTCTTGGTAACATACTTTCCTTTCTTCTGTTGTTATATGTTCATTTATGTTTCCTTTTTCAGTATGTGCAATTCACTTTGCTTCCTTATTTCCTTGGAACATGGGTCTTATTAGCTTCCTAAGATGAGGCATAATACACTTAATTGAAGGTTCTTGTACTTTCTCTTTTCAATTAGTAGTGTCTTTTTGAAATACATTTTTTTAATTTCTATTTTGTTGGGTGCATGAGATTCAAGCTAATTAGAGTGTTGGCATTTCTTTGTCATCTATTTTTGGTGTTTTAATTTTAATGTTATTGGGTTGCCAATTAGAATGTTGGAATTGTTTTGTCATCTATTTTTGGTGTTTCAATTTTATTGTTATTAGATTGACTTGTTCTACCTTGATTTATCACATAGAACAACTTTGATGCTTTTTGGTAAAATATTTTCCTTGCTTTTGTTGTTATATGTTAATTTATGTTTCCTTTTTCATTATGTGTAATTCACTTTGCTTCCCTATTTTCTTGAAGCATGGATCTTATTAGCTTCCTAAGATGAGGCGGAATACACTTAATTGAAGGTTCTTGTACTTTCTCTTTTCAAGTAGTAGTTTCTTTTTGAAATACATATTTTTCATTTCTATTTTGTTGGGTGCATGAGATTGAATCTAATTAGAGTGTTGGCATTGATTGGTCATCTATTTTTGGTGTTTTAATTTTAATGTTATTGGGTTGACTTCTCTACCTTGATTTATCTAGTAGATCAACTTTGATGCTTCATGGTAACATACTTTCCTTGATTTTGTTGTTATATGTTTATTTATGTTTCCTTTTCCATTATGTGTAATTCACTTAAAGTCTCACTATTTGCTTGGAACATGGGTCTTATTAGCTTCTTAAGATCAGCAGAATACACTTAATTAAAGGTTCTTGTACTTGCTCTTTTCAAGTAGTAGTTTCTTTTCGAGATACATATTTTTCATTCTATTTTGTTGGATGCATGAGATTGAAGCTAATTAGAGTGTTGGCATTTATTTGTCATCTATTTTTGTTGTTTTAATTTTAATATTATTGTGTTGCTAATTAGAGTGTTGGAATTTCTTTGTCATCTAATTTTGATGTTTTAATTTTAATGTTATTGGGTTGACTTGTTCTACCTTGATTTATCTCATAGAGCAACATTGATGCTTCTTGGTAACATTCTTTCCTTGCTTCTATTGTTATATGTTCATTTATGTTCCTTTTTCATTATGTATAATTCACTTTGCTTCCCTATTTTCTTGAAACATGAGTCTTGTTAGCTTCCTAAGATGAGGTAAAATACACTTAATTGAAGGTTATTGTACTTACTCTTTTCAAGTAGTAGTTTCTTTTTTAGATACATATTTTTCATTTCTATTTTGTTGGGTGCATGAGATTGAAGCTAATTAGAGTGTTGGCATTGCCTTGTCATCTATTTTTGGTGTTTTAATTTTAATGTTATTAGGTTGCTAATTAGAGTGTTACCATTTCTTTTTCATCTATTTTTTGTATTTTAATTTTAATATTATTAGGTTGCTAACTAAAGTGTTGGAATTGCTTTGTCATGTATTTTTGGTGTTTCAATTTTAATGTTATTGGGTTGACTTGTTCTACCTTGATTTATCTCGTAAAACAACCTTGATGCTTCTTGGTAACATACTTTTCTTACTTGTGTTGTCATATGTTCATTTATGTTTCATTTTTCATTATGTGTAATTCACTTTGCTTCCCTATTTTCTTGGAACATGGGCCTTATTAGATTCCTAAGATGAGGCAGAATACACTTAATTGAAGGTCCTTGTACTTAATCTTTTCAAGTAGTATTTTATTTTTGAGATACATCTTTTTCATTTCTATTTTGTTACGTGCATGAGATTGAAGCTAATTAGATTGTTGGCATTGCTTTGTCATATATTTTTGGTGTTTTAATTTTAATGTTATTGGGTTGCTAATTAGAGTGTTGGCATTGCTTTGTCATCTATTTTTGGTGTTTCAACTTTAATGTTGTTGGGTTGACTTGTTTTACCTTGATTTATCTCGTAAAACGACCTTGATGCTTCTTGGTAACATATTTTCCTTGCTTCTATTGTTATGTGTTCATTTATGTTTCCTTTTTCATTATGTGTAATTAACTTTGCTTCACTTAATTGAAGTTTCTTGTACTTTCTCTTTTCAAGTAGTAGTTTCTTTTTAAGATACATCTTTTTCATTTCTATTTTGTTGGGTTCATGAGATTGAAGCTAATTAGAGTGTTGGCATTTTTTTGTCATATATTTTTGGTGCTTCAATTTTAGTGTTACTGGGTTTCTAATTAGAGTGTTCACATTGCTTTGTCATCTATTTTTGTTTTTTTTAATTTTAATGTTAATGGGTTGACTTGTTCTAGCTTGATTTATCTTGTAGAACAACCTTGATGCTTCTTGGTAACATACTTTCCTTGCATTTGTTGTTATATGTTCATTTATGTTTCGCTTTTCAGTATGTGAAATTCATTTTTCTTCCCTATTTGCTTGGAACATAGGTCTTATTAGCTTCGTAAGATGAGACATAATACACTTAATTGAAGGTTCTTGTACTTTCTCTTTTCAAGTAGTAGTTTCTTTTTTAGATACATCTTTTTCATTTCTATTTTGTAGGGTGCATGAGATTGAAGTTAATTAGAGTGTTGGCATTGATTTGTCATCTATTTTTGGTGTTTTAATTTTAGTGATAGGGTTTTAATTTTAAGAAGGCAGCATAGATATTAAATTTACTAGAAGAAAATTGGGTCTATCATTTTTCATTTTAATTTCTTTTCCTATTCCTTAACTATGTTTTGAAAGAAGGATATATAAATAGACCCATTTATTCCATATAAATAAACATGTAATATAGTTTTAGTAAAAAAAAATTATAACAAGGTAATATAAATGCTAAATTTACTAAAATAAAACTGGTCTATCATTTTTCATTTTTATTTTTTTCCTTTGTTAACTATAGTTTTTAAAGAAGCATATAAATAGACCCATGTATGGCATATAAATAAACATTTATCATAGCTTTAATAAACAAATTTTATAACAAGGCAGAATAAGTGTCAAATTTCCAAGAATGAAAATTAAAATAAATTAAGAAATACTTTCAAATTTGGGTGATTTGAAGCTAAGTTCAATTAGAAAGATTTGTATATGTGGAATGAACATAAAAATAAATTAGTAAATATTTTCAACCTTTGAAGATAAGTTGAATGGATTAAAGATTTGTAGTTGAGTTGAATTAGAGATCTCTAGTTGTTTTCTTCTTGCAATTTTCCAACCATCCAACCAAGTAGAAACAACCTTTCTTGCTACTTAGCTTTTCGACGGATTCGTCTTAACAATGATATTTTGGACAACCTAACAATACTTGTATAAATATATTAAATTCATTTTATTGGATTTGTTTTTTATATGGATCAGAAAACCCATTAAACATGATTAAAAAATGGACATTATGCATAGAAGTTTCTTGTTATCTCAATCCAAGGCAAGTGGTGATTACTTATGTGCTGTGAAATATTGTGAGAACAAAATCCTCCAAAGGAAAAGGAATGTATCTAGAAGGACAAAAAACAATGAAGCATATTATATTGCATTGATAGAAGGCTTAGGAACAGTTAGGGAGTATGGATCCAATGGAATTCTAGTCTTCACCAATTCCAAACTTGTGTGCAACTAGATGAAAGGTGTGTACCAAGTTAAAAAAGAAAAGTTAAAAAACTGCATGGAGAAGAAAAAAATATTGTTAGCCAATTTCAATCATTTAGCATAAGACATTGTATAAATGTTAATAGGATGTCTACTGATCTATTATATGAGGCAATGCCAATTCAATATTTTTGTGTGAAACATGAATTAGTGTTAAGATGTTCTCCATCAATAATTATTCATGGACATCGTAAGATATCTTTGATATGCGTGTGTTTTTTAGTTATAAATGTGTCATTTTTAATGACCATGTATTTTTTTCAATTTTATACCAAGTATGCCCCCGCTATGTAAGTAAGCACAACTTGGTGAACTTTACATGTTTTTAGAAAATTTTGTATTTAATTTCAAATTGTGTGTGCTTCAACATTTGTGTTTTTAGTCTTAAGTACATTTTAAATGAAGAGCTTTAGATTGTTACCGTAATTTTCTGAATTCTTTCAATGTTTTTAAATAGCAATTTTAAGATCTTAAAATGCATAATGTAATTTCAAGGGTTACATCAATTAAATGAAAATTAAATGCATAAGGTAAATTCAAGGGTTATATCCGTTTTCTGAATTTTCTTAGTCTTTTTAAATAGAAATTTCAATATTTTTAAATGCTTGAGGTAATTTCAAGGGTTACAACAATTTTCTGAATGAGGTAACTTTTTAAATATCATGCATCTATATATCTATAGATATCCATATCATGGATGAGAATTTTCCACATCATCCTTCGAGGCGAGCATCAATAGAGTCTTGTGCATCTACTAGAGGGGGAGGTTGAGGTCATGGATCAAAGAGAATATCAAATGAATCGAGGGACGTCCATCATTCACATCGTGGTATATGTGTGTGTGTGTGTGTGTGTGCATTTACTTAAATGATAAATAAGTAGAATAATATGAATGTACACATATATATTGAATTGATTTTCAATTTGTTTTAGATGCTTCGCTCACTATGTTTTCGCTTGACAATGGTCAATATTCTCTAGGTGGTCATCAATCTCAGGGTGGTCAACATTCTCCGGGTGGTCATCAATCTCAAGGTGGTCAACATTTTCTGGGTGGTCATCAATCTCAATCGAATCATCATGATCAACATCATTTTGGTAAATTATATATATATATATATATATATATATATATATATATATATATATATATATATATATATATATATATATATATATATATATATATATATATGTTAAAAAAAAATTGTACATGTAAATGAATTGTATTTATAACATATGTGTGTACATGGCTATCTTACATACCTGTATGAATACATTTGTTCACGTGTTTTTATATTTATGTAATTTTATATATTGATTCAGAGGGTGAAAATGTTGGTCCAAGTAGACGTAAGCAAAGTTGGATAGTTCAAGAAGAAGGTCATACACCAACTACAACTTATCCATCTGATATTCCTGATGAGCTTCCTTGGGAAACAAACGTCCAACAATGTACATTACAAAGGTGCAAAACTCATTATTAAAAATTGAGGAATAGTTTTGCACTCTCTAAGCTCATTTCTTGATATTTACGAGAGGCTTGGGCCAACCATGGATTCATTTATATATATAATGAGGTGTAGAAAGGAAGCACTGATGGGTGACGATAAATGGGCTACGGTTAGTGAAATGGATACAAAATAAAATACAAAATATATGTTTAATTTCAAAGAAGGGCCGAAAAGAAAGATGCTCAAGGTGCAATATTTCAAGTACCCCGATATAGCTAGCTATTTGTATGATAGGTTCCTTGCAGCATATGGAATGTTTCGATGGAATGACAAGGTTCCAATATATTTTGAAAATTTATTTTATGCAGAATTGTTTTTTGGTATGAAACCCGATAATAATGACCTTCCATCTAAATATTATGGTACTTGGAGAGGTCAGTTATATGACCGTAAGGGTGCACTATGTGGTACTGAATTTCCTCGCCCTCAGCCACCTTTGATATGCCAACCTCCTCGTGTGGTAACTTTGTAGTCAAATATGGATCTCACTTCTCAAATTGGTCAAGAAGGAAGGGATTTCATTATAGACAACATACTAAGTGCATTGCCTGGAATTGATATCAGTCTAAATTGGAAAAGAGAACGAGCTAATTCATGTGCTAATTTTGTATATAAAACATATGAGGATATAAATAATATGAATATTGAGGATCATAAAGCATATGTAAAGGCTTATCGTAATGGTTGGCAAGACCTAATTATTCATGAAGAAGACGATGTGGGATCGGTATGTGTTAATGGTTAAGGTGGATATTTTAATGTAATTTGTAATGTATGTGTTAATGACAATTCACATACTTTTTATTCTTTTTTCAGATATAATCTAACACAAATGTATCATATTTTTACCATTTGCAGTTAACTCATTTGTTGAATGAAAATTTCGATAATTTCACGGTCCCGGGTTCAAGTTCCAATGAAGATATTTTTAGAGATGTTAGTTTTTTTTTAAGAGTTCATGTTGATACAATTATTATTCTACTTTTATTATATTGGTATTATGAGGAAATATTTCTAAAAGAAATAATTATGTACATATAATTAAATGTTAACATATTTTGATTATGACAGATGTTTTGGACATAGCGCCACCCTCTTCCTCCTTATTAGGAGATGTGCCACAAGTATTAAATATTTCACTTATGTTTTATTATAAATTGAAGTGCACCTTTCATTAAAAATGAGATAGATTATCTTATAGTTTAAAGTTTTTGGAATTTTAGGTTTGTGGAGATGATTTCCATTCTACAGGGACTTTAGCGATGGAGTCGACAATGAGGATGGAATCATCTAAACAATTTGAAAATTTCTGTAACAAATTTTTTAATATTGCGATTTTATGCATTTTCGTGTGAAATTTTAATTCTTTAGTATATACATGTACATGTCTTGGACATGGCATCTAGGAGAGCGCAATGCATGGCGAATGCCACAAGGGCACAATGGAGGGGGAATACCATGAGGTATTGCATGGAATTTGGGAATTTTT
Organism: Pinus tabuliformis; assembly: GCA_031772625.1. Lineage (NCBI taxonomy): Eukaryota > Viridiplantae > Streptophyta > Pinopsida > Pinales > Pinaceae > Pinus > Pinus tabuliformis. Next base: position 1,110,646,480 of record CM062818.1, read on the forward strand.
TATAATTGTGTTTTGATGATTACATTCTCATTTAATTTTAAAACATTAAAATGTAATTTTAAAGCACATAATCTTATGTATATACACAATTACACATGTTGTGCAAGGCACCTATTGTACCTCTAAAAATATTTCTAGGTCAGGAATTATGCTAGAGCATCTATAATGTTTTGGTGGTTTTTAAAGTTTTTGGATGACCAAAGTTCTAAATTGTTTAAATAGGTGAAATTTCTTAATTACTTATGATTCATTAGAAGGGTTGATTCTTCACCTCTAATAGCAATTTAGCTTTGATCAAATATGTAAGATTGAAACTTTAGAAACTATATGATTTTACAACCAAACAATATATGTTTGAAACTTAAGGGGAAACAACAATTTAGTGATGTATAGGAGTTAAATAAAATAGAAATTTTAATTAACTAATCTCTATAAAGGATTATAACTTCATGGATAATTTCAAATAAATTAAAACTCAATATTCTCATACCCAGAAGTCCCATAAAATTCAATCATATGCAGATTAAAACAAGGTGAAATTATAATGGAAAAGAAGAACTTACAAGGACACAAGCTATTTTGAAATGAATCCATAATCATTTTATTATTTCACAAATAACTTTCAAGGATACAAGTCTGCTCAAAAGCCTATCATAATGATTCAACCATATCTAAGTCTCTATTCTAAGTATTTATAGAAACTTCTACATCCCAAATAAGACTTCAAATAAAATACATTGACAAAATAATACTTTTTAAAGACACACATATTTTTAGATATAGAGGGAAAAATAGGAAAATCTGTTGAAAATTTACTGCGTTGTTGAGACTATGTAGGAGTCTAGTGATGACTATTTCTAGTTTGTTGGAAGTGTTGTTCCTTTAGTTATACTTCACTCAATCAATTCTAACAAACAGTCCCACCTTTCTTCACTTGGGATAGAAAATCTAACCATATTTTTGAATCTTTCATCCACCTCAATGTAAGTGTCAAAAGTTGGTTTATTTACAAAAAGGTGGTGGACCTCATGTTGGATATTTAATTCAAATTGTATTCCCTGTGTGAATTCTTTCCCACTGATAATTCCTTTACCTTTTGTAAACTAGGAAGCATCAACACCTATGTTGCACAGTTGTTCTTGTTATTTTTCTAATGGGATCAATTGGCCATTAGAATTCCTAAGAGTAAGCAAGCCCTTTTCCTACAACAATGTAAATTTTATGTTGAACCTTTTGACTGCAACTCAAGATCTTTGCATTTATTTTCCAACTGTATCATCAAATTATTTTTGGTCAAGATCCTCTTAACCTCCATGACTATTGTTGTTCTGTCTAGAATGTTCAAGTCTTTTAATTCCTCCTTGGTTTTGGAATTTGGTAGTTTGATGATCTTTTGTGCTTCTTATGGTCTGTGGTCCAAATCTATCTTTGTATTTTCTATTGTTGCCTTAACTCTACACACAAGTTCTTCCTGTTCAAACGTAATTTGTATTGAAGGCCAGATCTCTATTATGTTTCCATTTATATTCTTCCAAATATTGTTCTTAGACTCTGCTAATATTTGAATTACAAAGGATTGGTCTTCATATTTTTGTACCTGTTGCATGAATTTATACTGTTCTGGAGTTCTCATAAATATGCATCGTTAGTTTTAATTTTATTCTCTTCCATCCTAGCCAGTTTTGCTGACAAATTTTATTTTTTTGACTGAACTCTTCATAATTCATCCATATATTTAGTAATCTCTTTTGTAAATTCTGAAACTATAGTACTTGCTGAAGTTTTTGTCACTGTACTTGTGCTTGTAGATGCTCCTACTCCTTCCCAATGTTCTTTTTCTTTCAACAATGCTTCCATGCCCTGATCCATATTTTGTATCTATGCATTTTGATCAACCACTATAGTAAAAGGTTTTTCTTTATCCATCTCTATATTGGTAACCTCTTTAGCTTAAGGATGTTCTGTGGAGGGTAGATTCAGTTGCTTCCTCAATTCTTGTATGATTGCTTCCTTATTTTTTATGAGCTCTTTCACTGCTTTGATATCCTTAGGATCATATCCTAGCTTTATAATCAAATCTTCTAAATATTTAATCCTATTATCGTTAGAAAATGATGACATATTTTCAATCTTTAACTGAGAATTCATATTATTCAAAGATGACTGTAATTTGGATATAGTCATTGTTGAATTGGTGAGTGATGAAAAGATCAGCTCCCTGGTTTGCTTATGTAAATCAATCTGATCGATTTCATGTATTTTCTTGGTATCAATTGAAAAAACTGAGGCTTTATAGTCTTCAGAACCCATGGGAGCTAGCACTAGAGGTTCCATGAAGGCCATATGAAACTGTCATTTTTCTAATTCGAATGCAGAAAGTAGTCTATGTTGAGTCTTATTTATCTGCTTCCAAAACTCAAAGTACTAGGTGGAAGCCTTCAAAGCTTCATTCTTTAATTTTATTTCCCTATATCTTGAAAAGATACTTTTCTGAGTTGAAATATGTGAATTGGATAATACTAGAGATTGGATTGTTGCTTCTGTATTAGGTGATTGTACCGTTTCTTCTACTTGAGTAGAAGGAATGATAGGGGTCCCTGATAAAATCATTATGGTTGGCTGCTTTGTGTCCTCTTCCTATGGAGTTTCATCTTGAATAGTGATCACTTGAGGATTAACTTGAGAATCTGACTTCTGAGTATTATTATGGTCATTGGTCTTTTTTCTTTTGAAAACAAGAAATTGTGCAGCCTTAGAGTTAGTTGGCGACATATATTCTCTATCCCTTTTGAATATAATTTCTTTAGAAATAGGTGTCTACATGGATGACTAGCTAACCAATTATTCTTCAGCTTCCTATAAAGTACCCTCTGTACATTCTTCCTGATTGGCATATTTTTCAATCTCAAGCCTTGGTTTTTGTGCATAAAAAGTACATTTTTGTTCCAACCTAAGCTTGGAAATGATGCCCTCATGATTGTAAGACCAAGAAAAACTGAGTTTGAATTTCATTTGACCCAAGCTTGCATCTATTTCCTTTGTTTCAGCTCTAGTGTTGATGATGAAGGGCCCTATATGAGCTTTTAATTTGAATTGTGCTTTCTTCTTGTAAGAAACAGAATTCACTTCATCTATATTTAACATTTTCCTAGAGTATTCCAATGCATAGATCCTAACAGGTACAAAAATTCGCAACCTGTAAGGAGGCAATTTTGATCCATAAGTTACTCTAATTTCAGTGTAGTTCTGGTATAAATACCAGTATCCAACTTTGGTTCACTCTAACAAGTTTAAAAATTTCTTTATCTAAGGTGAAATTCTTAGGATTACTTAATTGCTTAGCAAACATAATGAGGTATATAAATTTATCAACATAATCAGTATAAGAATACTCCTCTGAGTTATTTCTAACCAGAGAAGTCCAGTGAATGATTGACTAGGGGTTACCTTTGCTATCTGTCTTATGCAAAGGGAACTTAAATTTTATGACTAATAAAATATCATAAGGTAAACTAGGATTGGCTGATACTTAAAGACACCTTATTATCTGAAATTGACAAACTGGTCATGGATTGAGTTGGCCAAAAACTGATTGTAATTGAAAAGGAGGGAGGGTTGTTTTCCAACTGAAAAAGTAGATAAAAATCCTAACACTATCTTGTCTACCCCCTAATCATTATGGTACCCAAGTAGTCGAGTTACCATATAAGTCACATGCTTGCAAATTTCAGGGAAAATTGAAGCTAGATATGCGGGATTGGTCCTGGGTAATTTAGCATTTTTGGGAAGAAAATACGCAAAAATCTAGGCTTTCTGAGGGAATTGCATCTTTTTATATAATTCCATCAAAATATCAGCAGAAAAAGGATGATGGGAGGCCTTATATTCAATTTGCAGGGCCTTGTAGATGCTGTCAAGGCAAATGGATAAAATGACTTCATTGTTCTGGGAAATGATTGCCCATTGAGTTGGCAAATATCTAAGGTGGCACCAGACAGAGAACTCAGGAAAGAAGTGAGTCTAGGGGAAAAAAGTGTGGGATAAAGGATTCCTAGAAACTTAATTCATCACTTATATCCAAGTACTCCTACTTTGCCTAGTTATGGATCTCGTAGAGGTCAAATTCAGACAGGGTTTCTACAATTTTGTATAGGGTGTCTATTAAGGGGGATTTATCAAAATCTAGTACTGGGGGAATGAGGGGATTTGATTCTGTAGCCTTCCTTTTCCCTTGCAGTTAAACATTTTGGAAAATGAAAAACATGGAACAGAAGGACAATACTAGATAAAAGAAAGTTGGACCGAAGAAAGCTTGGAGGATAGGGTTACCCTTAAATTGTTGACTATACGTAAGGAATTGGTTGTTAAAAGTTGGTAGATGGTATCAATTTCATCCTTCATCCTACGAGATGAATGAAAAGCAAAATAAATGAATTATTGGCCCCAAAATATATTTTATAACAGTTAAATTAGTTTGATAACAACAAGTTTAATGACTATAGAGCAGAGTGGGTTTATTGGTAAAATAGGTAGGGCGCAGGAATTTAATAACATAACGTTTAATTAGCAATGGTAGAAATTTTAAACGTTGAACAGGAAATGACATGGATGAGGAGTGACATGGTGAGACAAGTAGTAGAAGTGGAGTGGCAATGGGTAACGGTTGTATGGCGGGAGATGAGCAACGGATGGACGAGTCGTTGGCAGGAGAGCGGAGGTGTTATTTTGGGGGGGAGTAGGTGGTAAGTGGAATAGGGAGGGGACCCTGCAAAATGGTCCAGTAGCTGCCACTTTGTGGTTGGAAGTTTTGGGAGAAACTACTTTTCGGGCCCCCCACCTCATGTTAATTGTCGGGAGTGCAGGGGGGGTCGAAATGTCTTGTCCATCATAGATTTGTACGAAGTAAATCAACGTTGTTGGCTACAGTGTGACCTTTATTCAAAAAAAAAAAAATTACCTTTGTTGCATTATTCCATATAAAATACATATAAAACAATAATCGAAGAAAGCATAAATACTAAGGTTTCAAACCTTATAAAAAATTACATTTCTTGGAATTAAAGTGGCATTTCAATTTGCTCAATAGTTTTATCTTTCTATGGATTCATTTCTTTTTCATATTTTTTTCCATTTTTCTCATTTTTCTGATATTCATTTTTTATCATTTTTTATTTTTCATTTTTGTTATATATATATATATATATATATATATATATATATATATATATATGTATATATATATGTATGTATGTATGTATATGTATATGTATATATATATATATATGTATATATATACATATCTATATACATATATATATACATACATATATATATACATACATATATATATATATATATATATATATATATATATATATATATTCTTTCTTTTCTTTTTGACATGTAAATGTAAAATACAAAAGAATGTTACAACAACACCCATGATTCAGATGAGAGCACGAGGTTGATAGATCATATATTTCAGCGAGATTCTCTAAATTGATGCAACTTTTTATTTCACAATCTTTTAATGTTATATTTATGATATAAATTTTGGACATATGTAAAGTAAAACTCATTATTATGAATTGATGCATCTTACTATTTGACAACTTTTAATCATATATTTACTTTTATAATGATACAAATTTTGGACATATTTTAAATCTTGAACTTTTTATTATGATTTAATACATGCTAATTTTTGAGTTTATGTACAATTTGCATGATGTATGGTTTGATGCTCAAAACTTGGTTTTATATATTTAAGTTCATGAATATGTAGCAATGAAAGTAAATTTGCATTTAGTTGGTACATTTTGCATTGAATCATTCCTATAATGTTAGTAGATGATTCTTAGGTTTTGTTTAAAATTGTTTTGTCAATTTATTTAAAATGAATCTAGTAAAATTGCAAATTACAAAACATGACCTATATTTTTTATTTGAATTAATCTTATAATTTGTTGTAGATGTCTAAAACAATAATAACTTAAAATTGCATTGTAAAATATTATGTGTACATTTTGCATACATGTATAGAAAGGCTACTATGGATGTCGGTTGATAGTGAACTTTTAATATAAAGTTGTTTGAATACACAAACATAAGTTAGATAAAACTGCATTATAAAACATGGCCAATAATTTGCATTATGCATGCATGATTTAATGATTTTAAAGGTTTTACATATCATTTAAGTTCATGAATATGTAGCAATGAAATTAAATTTGCATTTAGTTGGTACATTTTGCATTCAATCATTCCTATAATGTTCGTAGATGATTCTTAGGTTTTGTTTAAAGTTGGTTTTTTAAGTTATTTAAAATGAATCTATTAAAATTACAAATTACAAAATGTGACCTACATTTTGCATTTTAATGAATCTTATAATTTGTTGTAGATGTCTAAAACATTGATAACTTAAAATTGCACTATAAAATATGGTATGTACATTTTGCATTCATGTATAGAAAGGCTACTATGGATATCGGTTGATGTTTAACTTTTAATATAAATTTGTTTGAATGCACAAACATAAGTTAGATAAAATTGCATTATAAAACATGGCCCACAATTTGCATGATGCATGCATGGTTTGATGCTTTTAAAGGTTTTACATATTTGCATTTAGTTGGTACATTTTGCATTCAATCATTCCTATAATGTTAGTAGATGATTCTTAGGTTTTGTTTAAAGTTATTTTGTCTTGAGTTATTTAAAATGAATTTATTAAATTGAAAATTACAAAACATGACCTACATTTTGCATTTGAATGAATCTTATATTTCGATGTAGATGTATAAAACAATCACTTAAAATTGCAATATAAAATATGGTATGTACATTTTGCACTCATGTATAGAAAGGCTACTATGGATTTCATTTGATAGTTAACTTTTAATATAAAGTTGTTTGAATGCACAAACATAAGTTAGATAAAATTGCATTATAAAACATGGTCCACAATTTGCATGATGCATGCATGGTTTGATGCTTTTAAAGGTTTTACATATAATTTAAGTTCATGAATATGTAGCAATGAAAGTAAATTTTCATTTAGTTGGTACATTTTGCATTCAATCATTCCTATAATGTTAGTAGATGATTCTTAAAGTTGTTTTGTCAAGTTATTTAAAATGAATCTATTAAAATTGCAAATTACAAAATGTGACCTACATTTTGCATTTGAATGAATCTTATAATTCAGTGTAGATGTCTAAAACAATGATAACTTAAAATTTCATTATAAAATATGGTATGTACATTTTTCATTCATGTATATAAAGGCTACTATGGATGTAGTTGATAGTTAACTTTTAATATAAAGTTGTTTGAATGCATAAACATAAGTAAGATAAAATTGCATTATAAAACATGGCCCACAATTTTCATGATGCTTGCATGGTTTGATGTTTTTAAAGGTTTTACATATAATTTAAGTTCATGAATATGTAATAATGAAAGTAAATTTGCATTTAGTTGGTACATTTTGCATTCAATCATTCCTATAATGTTTGTAGATGATTCTTAGTTTTTGTTTATAGTTGTTTTGTCAAGTTATTTAAAATGAATCTATTCAAATTGCAAATTACAAAATGTGACCTACATTTTGCATTTGAATGAATCTCATAATTTGGTGTAACTATCTAAAACAATGATAGCTTAAAATTATATTATAAAATATGGTATGTACATTTTGCATTCATGTATAGAACTGCTATTATGGATGTCAATTGATATTTAACTTTTAATATAAAGTTGTTTGAATGCACAAACATAAGTTAGATAAAATTTCATAATAAAACATGGCCCACAATTTGCATGATGCATGCATGGTTTGATGCTTTTTAAGGTTTTAAATATAATTTAAATTCATGAATATGTAGCAATGAAAGTACATTTGCATTTAATTGGTACATTTTTCATTCAATCATTCTTATAATGTTAATATATGATTCTTAGGTTTTGTTTAAAGTTGTTTTGTCAAGTTATTTAAAATGAATCTATTAAAATTGCAAATTATAAAATGTGACCTCCATTTTGCATTTGAATGAATCTTATAATTCGGTGTAGATGTCTAAAACAATGATAACTTAAAATTGCATTATAAAATATGGTATGTACATTTTTCATTCATGTATAGAAAGGCTACTATGGATGTCGGTTGATAGTTAACTTTTAATATAAAGTTGTTTGAATGCACAAACATAAGTTAGATAAAATTTCATTATAAAACATGGCCCAAAATTTGCATTCAATCATTCCTATAATGTTAGTAGATGATTCTTAGGTTTTGTTTAAAGTTGTTTGTCAATTTATTTAAAATGAATCTAGTAAAATTGCAAATTACAAAACATGACCTACATTTTGCATTTGAATGAATCTTATAATTTGTTGTAGATGTCTAAAACAACCATAACTTAAAATTGCATTATAAAATATGGTATGTACATTAAATTGCATTAATGTTTAGAAAGGCTAATACATTTTACATTCATGTATGAAATTTTTTAGGACCGAAGAATGTATGTACATATAAATTATTTGTCGTGCATGCAAACATAATATCAGTAGCATCAAATCCTCAATACACCTACATAACAAGCAGTATACATATAACTTTGTAACTCAATACAAGACCCAATGAGTATCGCTTTCACATCATCACATTCTTAAGAATGTACAACTTAAGAGTGCACAAAAAGAAAGGCTAACAATGTACTTGAACTCTAAGTTCTCAAAGATGAATCCAAGGAGAAGAAATTGTTGGGTAGTTCAATTAAAAAAATTATAATGGAATGTCATCATCAATGATCCGTTCATGATCAGCTTTTGACATTCTCCATTTTTTAATTTTCAATTGTTTTTGTTATTGAACTTCTGTCAACTTTATGCATGTTGCACACCCCAAGTGGCTATATTGACAACTTATGACATCAGGTTGATAGTCTTGAAAGTAAACATTACTCTCAATTTGATGAGTTCCTTGGAAAAAATAACCTTTCAGTATACTAGACAATATTTCATATATAAAACCATTATCATCATAGTCTTTCAATAACTTCATCTTTCATTCAGTGCACCGCATCAAATAATACTAGACATTTTCTATGTTGTTAGTGGGTGCAACTACAACAAAAAATCTCCTGCACAATATAACAAGCATAAATTCATATCATAATTAACATGAAATTTGCTTTATCAACATGGACTTGAATTTATTATCTATTTCTAGATCTCTATATTTTAACTATTATCTAGATACTTATACGCATTGATTTTAAAAACATAAAACATATATATATATATATATATATATATATATATATATATATATATATATATATCCTTTGAAAGCAATTGAAAGGTTACTTTCTCTAACCAGATCAGAAACTCGATCACCTTCAGATGATACTATAGTCTCCTCTAATTCCACTCTTTGAATTTTTCAACTGACATTTTCCCCTTTGTATTTAGTTATTGATGTTGCCAAGCTTTTAAATACATATTGTTTTCACAACCATCATTGGATTGTGTGTCCTCTATGCAAACAAGACAAAAACGAGAATATTTAATTTTATCAAATGTGAATGCATTTTTCTAATTCTTTGTCTTAATTGAATGCACAAAAATTTAGCACAAAAGACCTACTTTCAAATACATTCACTTTAAAAATTCAGCCAAAAAAATTACTTTCAAAAAAACTCATTTTAAAAATTAAGCACAAAAAATTCACTCTAAAATTCAGCCCAAAAAACTTACTTTAAAAATTAAGCCCAAAAAACTCACTTTAAAAATTCAATCCAAAAGACTTACTTTAAAAATTAAGCTAAAAAATATCACTTTACAAATTCAGCCCAAAAGACTTACTTTAAAAATTAAGTCCAAAAAAATTCCTTTAAAAATTCAGCCCAAAAGATTTGGTTTAAAAGTTCACTCCAAATGAGGAAAGAGTGCGAAAATCATTTTTCAGCACCATTTATTTATATCATTCAGGCAAAACATTTTTTTGAAGAGTCGCATCATTTAATTTTTGCAGCAAACAGAGAATATTGATAGATTTTGGGCCAAACTTTTAAAAAAAAATTAGTCAAACTTTGGAATTAATTCGCCCGAATTATTTTTCTGTTTATTTTAAGGGTGTCGACAACAAACACAAGTTCGTTCGAATGTGGATTTAGTTTGACTAAACTACTTTAACCTACAACTCTACAACAACTTAGCTTTGGTAACCTTTTCCCAACTTCGAAATGATTAAACTCCATCAAATTTGGTGAATTTACTTTCAGAACTAATACCAACATTTACAGAATTGAATCTACTTTCAATAGATATAAATTTTATGGAATTTCATAGAAATTTTTTAATTTTAATTAATTTTCTAATAAAATGTGTGCAAATTTTTTTTGAAGGTATTTATGGTTCAGTGAAATCAAAAATTTGTATCTCCCAAGCTACACTATAAAAAATATGAAAATGTATGGTTCATTACAGTGTTCTGTCTTCTGTAATTGGTAGTTTTTAAGTTTTTAGCTTATAATTAATATGTTGAGAAACTTGATGCTCAGTTAAACATCTTTAAAATTTGTAGTTTTCTCATATTGGTTCTGTTAGCCTCCTGCTGCAGCAGGTATTCATTTTTCATGATTGACATTTTTACATGCCAAATATGTCATACTCTGCAAGCTGCAGTGTTCCGTATTTCCACAAGTAGCAATGAAAGTGTGCTGGTCCAAATGCCACTGTTGTATTCTATTTGTGATGAGTTTTTTTCAGTTAAAGGAAGGCCAAACAGCTAAATCTTGGTCTCCCTAGATTTCAATTTCCTGTTGTAGAATATAGAGAATGTATCTGTCCAAATAGCTAAATCTTAGTAGATTTGTAGATAAGTAGAGAATCAAAGGGACCCAACTATTTAATCTGGGCCCTGGCAGAAATAAGTGCAGATTCAGATAGGAAACATTCAAAAGAAAAATTGTAATTCTGGGTCTGCAAGTCTAAGTGCACCCTAATCAAAAAAGAAGAAAAAATGTTAGGACAATAGGCTGGGTAGGTAGCTGTTTGGTGGCAGAGTGATGACTGATGATAAATTTTGTGTCTCGCAATGTCTTATCTTTTCAGATCACAGTTGTCAGGCAGTTTTATTTCAAAGGAGGTGCTCAAGCTGGAATTCACTAACCTCCCCTTCTTCTCATTTCCCCCAAGTCACTTACTAACATCCCCCAAGAGGTCAAGATCTGCTTCAGCCTCTCAGTTTCATCATTTTCATGACATTCGCCCTGGTGAGGGTCTGCTTCACCTAAGGATTGCTCACTCATCTTCTGTGAGCCTTCTTTTCCCAACAAAGCCTAAGGTCTCATACCTTAGCGCCCTCTGTTCATCTCCATATTAACTACTAACTTTATTATATAACTCCCTATCAGTTTTTCCCTTCCCCTATTAAAATCATGTATATAAAACTCCCCTATGTAAATATTCCCTCCCTGGCAATATAGCCATATTTTTATAAGTCCGGGAAAAAATGGTCCATCTGGGGCTGTTTTTAGCCCATCCGAGTCATAGCAGGGATTAATCTGACACCTGGTCAGACTAATAACCTCTTCCCTAACTCTAAAAACCCTCAAAAACCCACTTTTTATCCCTTTACCCCAAGTTTGGGCATAAATTGCTAACCCGCGCTCAAAAACCCATAAATCCGCCATTTCCTAAGTCTAAACCCACCGCGCGCTATATTTAAATGGGAATATTCTCGCGAATATCCCCGCCCACTAACCCGCCGCCGCCTCGCGCCTACCGCCAACTGTTGGATCTTCCGCCCCGCAGATCGACGGTGGGCGGGCTATCCCATCTCCAAAACGCCCGAGCTTTAGCGTCCAGGAGATGGGCGGTATTGCCGCCGTACCTCCCGCCACGCGTCAAGCGTTGGGCCGTGGCGGAGCCCTCTCCCCCGAAACCACCGTTGACCATAAGCAGTGCGCAACAAAACCGGAAATCACCCCTGCCTGCGTCACCCGCCTGCCCAGCGACGACACCCCCTGCCTAGTCACTATGTCGAGTCACCTGCCTGCGTGGCCTCCTGCACGTATCCCTGCCACCGTACCTGCCACGTCACCATCCATACATGATGATGTCATGTTGACGTCATCCCGCCACGTCGTACTGCTGACGTCATGCTGACATCACCCACCGTACAATGTCACATCATGCTGACGTCATCAGCACTTTTTGGGCGCAAAGGTGCGAAAATTGCACTTCGGAGCCCCGAAATCCGATTCTGAGGCAGTTTTTGATGAGCGATTTGCTCATCGCTAGATTTTTTGGGCCTGAATGGGGAATCTTCAGGGAATCTTTTCATTCTGCGGCCCCCAGCAAGCCTGAAAGGCGCCGAATGACCCATTTTTCCTCGCAAAGCTTGCCGGAAGGAGCAGAAAGCAGTTTCGAAAGAAACAGAGGCCGAACAACGGCCATTTATTTGTGAATAAGACCCACAACACCTAAAACAGCATCAATTTATTGCCAAAGGGTATCAGAGGAAGAAGGAGAGCCAAAGAGTATCAGTCGAAGATTTTTTAAAGGGCTCGAAGCACTTAAACATTGATGAGCCCCCCAGAAAGTCAAATCAAGAGGGGTAAGCCCACCCTAGCTCTCAAATCACATTCAGAGGCATTTAAAACTGCCAAACAGCAAGGGTGCAAATACCAATGCACAGTTATAATAGATGAAGAGCACAGAGCCACCAGGACAGATATTAACTCATTATGATACAGCTGCCCCCAACAAGGCTCAAAGATATTTTCTGGCATTTATTTCTAGATAGGATTAGGTTAAAGTAATCAATTTTCTGTCAGACCTATTAGGTCGGCTGTAATAGATAATTTTGGATAAATCTTCCCTATATATACCACCCTCTGTATTGTTTAAAGGGTCGGTTGGTTGATTGTTTTTCAGTGGAGACTCGCACTGTATACCTGATATGTTTTCTGTAATCAAAGTCTGCTGAAAAGCTTGGAGGAAAGACTGTCTGCTCTGTGTCTAATGGTTTCAAGAAGTGAATTTGGAATTCATGTGCTGCAACATGACTCAATAAGTTTTCCTATCTCTGTTTTTTCCATTTGATATACCGTCTAAATAGCAGAAAGAAAGAATAGTCTAGAATTGGTTTAACTGCCCTCTATGCTCATTTTCTGTTGTTTCTTTATGTTTTCCTCTGGATCAGTCATGAATATGAATTCCCTTCGGCTCATATTTCCTCTAATCCATTCATCTTTGACAGTTGTCTAGGAATTCTTAACTGCTCCTAGATAGAGCTCATTCACTTTCCCCCTTTAAGCATAGTGAGAGATTCTTTGTTGCCTCTAATTCCTTATCCCTCATTCCATCCTTTTAAGCTTTAAGTGTTGTTTCATGAGCAGCTACCTTGCTCTTTATTTCTCTTGTGACCAAGAAAACGCACCAGCAGTCCGACTCTTTGACTCCACGCCCAATGGTTTGAAACTTCCAGACTATGCCTTGCCTCTTTGTCTGAAAACATCAATTTTCCCACCAAAAAAAAAACAAAACAAAAAACCCTCTGAACTCGATACCTAGCCTAAAATCCTTTTTTAAAAAACAAAGCTAAATCATAAAGAGAGAGCCCTCTCTGATTGCAGGTTGGCTAGAACCTGCAATCCAAAGTTCTTTGTGGTTACCTCGGCCGTATCCTTTTCCGGAGCTTAAGGACAACCTGAGTGATAACATAATGGCGACTCCACTAGGGACCTTCCTCAGATAATTTCACAAAGTGTCACAAAGAAAGTTGGAAAGCTCCACTAGGAGGAACTAAACCTTCAAAACCATTTTTCAAGTCTAGTTCTGATCTTTGATGGTGGACAGAGATCAGGCACTCAAAGTTAATATATCCACCTGGCGACTCCACATCATCCTCATAATAAAGACTCCACTGGAGAAATGAACCCAAAAGAAATTTATGAGCAGATCAGGCTTTTGACTTGGATTATTATCCAAGAGGTCATGTTCTTTCTCCTCCATAAAATTTTGTTGTACATATTGTTTGAACTTGACTTTTATGTTTTTCCTGTAGAAAATGTTGAGGAAAGCCCTCCTTGCACATTAGAACGACAACCTCTAAATGATGTTGATGCTCACCTTATAGTCAAGGGGGACACTATTGTCAAATCAAATCATCCTATCCCTGTTCACACCGAACCCAATCATTTAGCCCCTGTACACAATCCCCTGCCTCGTAAGGTTCCTGATAGATATAAACCACTCATTTTGCCTCCTGTGCTTAATCCTTTGCCCAAAAATCATCCCATGTATCTCCCAAGATTTGATGGAGAGAACGGAGTTACTGCCCAAAAGCATATCCAGGCTTTTCATGATTATTTAAACATTTTTGAAGTAGAAGATGAGGATGTTAGTCTTAGGCTGTTTGCCCTTTCTTTGCAAAGTGAAGTTAGGACTTGGTTTAAAGCTTTGCCTGAGGCAAGCATCTCAAATCTCCAGTTGTTATTCAAACTCTTCCTTCATAGATGGATGATCAAAGTCAATTTCCTCGCGCTCATAGAAGAATATAATCAGTTGAAAAGGATTCCAAATGAATCTGTTCAGCAATTTTCTGACCGATTCAATCAAGTTTATCATTCTATACCATTGAATATAAGACCTCCCCTTGATTTGGCCCTATTACATTATCCAGCAGCATTTGATCCAGAAATAGAATTCCATCTGAGGGAAAGGAGCCCCTCTACTATGCGACAGATCCAAAACATGGCAATAGATGTAGAGGTTAATCTGAAAGTTAGGGAGGAGAAGTTGAAAGCAGAAAAAGGGGATGAACTTGATATCTTTGTAAAGAAAGCAGAGGAATTAAAGCAGATGTGCACAACAGAAGTTGAACATTTAGAGCACCAGAACAGATCTGTTTTGCGAAAGGAAAGTAATGATATACATGCACAAACCTGCCACAAAACAGATGACATATTCATACCTCCATACTTAATGGAGCAGTCTGCTGATATAATGTATGAATATAATAGCTTCTCTTCTTTAAACAGTCTGCCCAAATATGATCGGTATGATGATGACTGTGAGCCTAACGACCAAATTAGCCTTACAGAGGAGTCAGACATTATTCTGGCAGAAAGCTCAGTTCAGGTTCAGCTGCCTGAACCCAATGATCAGAATGCCCATCTTAGCCATGAAGAAAAGGAAGAAAGCGCAGAATGTGTTGATTTCATCGAAGGAACTTTACCATTTTGTTTCAAGTCTTTTCAGTTTATTAGGGAAAATTATCATGCTATTAATAATCAAGTGTCACCATGTTCTGGTACTGATCAGCCAGAGGAAAGTCCAGGCCCTGATCCTAAAGCATTAACACTGGATTTGCAGCCCCAAAGTGCCAGTGAAGGTCAGATTGAGGAAGACTCAGAAGCGGCAGCATGTGACCAAAAAATCCAACTGGACTTCCCGCCTATCGGTTTTCAACCATCTCAGATATTTGAAGAAGAAAAGGAGCAGTCAGCACAAATTTGTCAAGTGCCATCTGAGCCAGCTTTCAAAGAATTACAGCTACCATCCCATGTTTTGCAGAATTCATCTGATGGTAAACTGCGTGATGAGGTAAAACACTGCTCTTCTCTGCTAGTAGGTTGCGAACCACGGTATCAAATGGTTGATGATCCCTCAATTCTAAAGCATGATAGCTCTCCCAAACTTTTGTACAGTTCTTTAGTTCAGTCCAGCAATAATGTATATATGCTGCAGGACCCTTTTGTACAGTTTCTTGTTTCAGCAAAGAAGGTCAGCAACTTCCTTATCTTCTCGAAGATTAATAAAGCCATATCAGATTGCAAGATCTCCATTTCAGGTAACAACAAGCACAAGCAGCAGGGGCCATTCATATTTATAATGCTTAAGTGGCTGCATTGGCTTTTTCATTTCACCTAACGGAAAAGTAAGTACTGGTTAGGGTAGGCAGGTAGGATTAATAAGGCAACCGGCCAAGCAAATTTTGCAGAATACAGCAGCAATTGAAAACAAGGCAGTCTGACCTGCTATTCTTGGATTTTCACAAGGAAAAGCCATCCCCAAGTGGAGCCACTGTTAGCCTCCTGCTGCAGCAGGTATTCATTTTTCATGATTGACATTTTTACATGCCAAATATGTCATACTCTGCAAGCTGCAGTGTTCCATATTTCCACAAGTAGCAATGAAAGTGTGCTGGTCCAAATGCCACTGTTGTATTCTATTTGTGATGAGTTTTTTCAGTTAAAGGAAGGCCAAACAGCTAAATCTTGGTCTCCCTAGATTTCAATTTCCTGTTGTAGAATATAGAGAATGTATCTGTCCAAACAGCTAAATCTTAGCAGATTTGTAGATAAGTAGAGAATCAAAGGGACCCAACTATTTAATCTGGGCCCTGGCAGAAATAAGTGCAGATTCAGATAGGAAACATTCAAAAGAAAAATTGTAATTCTGGGTCTGCAAGTCTAAGTGCACCCTAATCAAAAAAGAAGAAAAAATGTTAGGACAATAGGCTGGGTAGGTAGCTGTTTGGTGGCAGAGTGATGATTGATGATAAATTTTGTGTCTCGCAATGTCTTATCTTTTCAGATCACAGTTGTCAGGCAGTTTTATTTCAAAGGAGGTGCTCAAGCTGGAATTCACTAACCTCCCCTTCTTCTCATTTCCCCCAAGTCACTTACTAACATCCCCCAAGAGGTCAAGATCTGCTTGAGCTTCTCAGTTTCATCATTTTCATGACATTCGCCCTGGTGAGGATCTGCTTCACCCAAGGATTGCTCACTCATCTTCTGTGAGCCTTCTTTTTCCAACAAAGCCTAAGGCCTCATACCTTAGCACCCTATGTTCATCTCCATATTAACTACTAACTTTAATATATAACTTCCTATCAGTTTTTCCCTTCCCCTATTAAAATCATGTATATAAAACTACCCTATGTAAATATTCCCTCCCTGGCAATATAGCCATATTTTTATAATTCCGGGAAAAAATGGTCCATCTGGGCTGTTTTTAGCCCATCCGAGTCATAGCAGGGATTAATCTGACACCTGGTCAGACTAATAACCTCTTCCCTAACTCTAAAAACCCTCAAAAACCCACTTTTTATCCCTTTACCCCAAGTTTGGGCATAAATTGCTAACCCGCACTCAAAAACCCATAAATCCGCCATTTCCTAAGTCTAAACCCACCGCGCGCTATATTTAAATGGGAATATTCTCGTGAATATCCCTTCCCACTAACCCGCCACCGCCTCGCGCCTATCGCCAACCGTTGGATCTTCTGCCCCGCAGATCGACGGTGGGCGGGCTGTCCCATCACCAAAACGCCCGAGCTTTAGCATCCGGGAGATGGGCGGTATTGCCGTCGTACCTCCCGCCACGCGTCAAGCATTGGGCCATGGCGGAGCCCTCTCCCCCAAAACCACCGTTGACCATAAGCGGTGCGCCACAAAACTGGAAACCGCCCCTGCCTGCGTCACCCGCCTGCCTAGTGACATCACCCCCTGCCCAGTCACTATGTCAAGTCACCTGCCTGCGTGGCCTCCTGCCATGTATCCCTACCACTGTACCTGCCATGTCACCATCCGTACATGATGACGTCATGCTGATGTCATCCCGCCACGTCCTCCTGCTGACGGCATGCTGACATCACCCGCCGTACAATGTCACATCATGCTGACGTCATCAGCACTTTTTGGGCGCAAAGGCGCGAAAATCGCACTTCGGAGCCCCGGAATCCGATTCTGAGGCAGTTTTTGATGAGCGATTTGCTCATCGCTAGATTTTTTGGGCCTGAATGGGGAATCTTCAGGGAATATTTTCATTCTGCGGCCCCCAGCAAGCCCGAAAGGCGCCGAATGACCCATTTTTCCTCGCGAAGCTTGCCGGAAGGAGCAGAAAGCAGTTTCGAAAGAAACAGAGGCCAAAAAACGGCCATTTATTTGTGAATAAGACCCACAGCACCTCAGAACAGCATCAATTTATTGCCAAAGGGTATCAGAGGAAGAAGGAGAGCCAAAGAGTATCAGTCGAAGATTTTTTAAAGGGCTTGAAGCACTTAAACATTGATGAGCCCCCCAGAAAGTCAAATCAAGAGGGGTAAGCCCACCCTAGCTCTCAAATCACATTCAGAGGCATTTAAAACCGCCGAACAGTAAGGGTGCAAAGACCAATGCACAGTTATAACAGATGAAGAGCACAGAGCCACCAGGACAGATATTAACTCATTATGATACAGCTGCCCCCAGCAAGGCTCAAAGATATTTTCTGGCATTTATTTCTAGATAGGATTATGTTAAAGTAATCAATTTTCTGTCAGACCTATTAGGTTGGCTGTAATAGATAATTTTGGATAAATCTTCCCTATATATACCACCCTCTGTATTGTTTAAAGGGTCGGTTGGTTGATTTTTTTCAGTGGAGACTCGCACTGTATACCTGATATGTTTTCTGTAATCAAAGACTGCTGAAAAGCTTGGAGGAAAGACTGTCTGCTCTGTGTCTAATGGTTTCAAGAAGTGAATTTGGAATTCATGTGCTGCAACATGACTCAATAAGTTTTCCTATCTCTGTTTTTTCCATTTGATATACCGTCTAAATAGCAGAAAGAAAGAATAGTCTAGAATTGGTTTAACTGCCCTCTATGCTCATTTTCTGCTGTTTCTTTATGTTTTCCTCTGGATCAGTCATGAATATGAATTCCCTTCAGCTCATATTTCCCCTAATCCATTCATCTTTGACAGTTGTCTAGGAATTCTTAACTGCTCCTAGATAGAGCTCATTCACTTTCCCCCTTTAAGCATAGTGAGAGATTCTTTGTTGCCTCTCATTCCTTATCCCTCATTCCATCCTTTTAAGCCTTAAGTGTTGTTTCATGAGCAGCTACCTTGCTCTTTATTTCTCTTGTGACCAAGAAAACGCACCAGCAGTCCGACTCCTTGACTCCACGCCCAATGGTTTGAAACTTCTAGACTATGCCTTGCCTCTTTGTCTGAAAACATCAATTTTCCCACCAAAAAAAAAAAAAAACAAAAAACCCTCTAAACTCGAGACCTAGCCTAAAATCCTTTTTTAAAAAACAAAGCTAAATCATAAAGAGAGAGCCCTCTCTGATTGCAGGTTGGCTAGAACCTGCAATCCAAAGTGCTTTGTGGTTACCTCGGCCGTATCCTTTTCCGGAGCTTAAGGACAACCTGAGTGATAATAGGTTCAATTCAAAAAATTCTAATAATTATGATGTGCATCAGCTGGTTTAGTAAATATAACGATATTGAAGCAGGGTCTGTTTAGATTGTTACAACACATTTTTTTCAAAAACACCAAGTTAACAAAGAATACACTATTGCTAGAAAATATGATGTTTTATAAATCCTTTGATTTTTAAAGAACACACAGTAAAACATATGCTAAGTTGACATATCAAATGTGAATAAAACAATTCCAAAAAATAGGTAATAAAAAGCTAATAAAATTTCTCACAAGTTTTCTTTTTATTGTAAAATGAATTTCTAAACAAAAAAAATGCTTTGGCTTGCCAAAAGTTGAAGAACTTCTAAAAATTATATTTTTTTCTCAAAAAAGAGTAAAAAGTGTAACCCAACTTCACATTTTCACAAGTCAATGATGATGAAGTTTCAAAGGGTTTCTCATGCATGAACATGAAATAATCATTTTGTATGTGTGTTGGTTTTTTGGGGTGGTATGGGGTGAGAGGAAGGGGTAACTTTTGTTATAAAAGCCATTTTTTAGCCATGTTATAAATTTGGATATCGTTAGTTGTTATTGGATTCCACATAATACTTATAAAGTCTCCGTTGAATCGTAAAAAAATCAATGACTTTCTCATTGATGGAATTTTTATATTTATAATTTGGGACATTATAGGAAGTATTTTTGTGTTATCAATTGATGGAAGCTCAAAACACATATGTATCAATTAGAATAAGGGTGTTTAGGCCATGCTAAATGAAAAAATTGAAGTCCTGTATTTTTTATGTCTTATTGGTTATCCATGGCCAATAATGGAGATTAAAATGAAATTAAAACTTTGACTTCTTTATTTTTAGATATTTATCATGTATATCCTTAGGAACATAGGAAAAGCAAAGAAATGAAATTTATTGGAGAATTCATAAAATGTAGTTTCTTGGATTATGTATTCTTTCTTTTAATCATTTAACATGTACATAGGCATGTAGTAAATGTTTTGGACTCTCAAATGTCAAACTTTCTTTAAGCATTTCATTCTATCTACTACTACTAGAAAATAAGAATGACATAATATAATAACTTATTCATATTACACATTGGTAGTACTCATTGATAAATTAAATAATTGTATTTTTGAAAATATTGTTTATTGAAGTAACTGCAAAAACATTTAGAAGAATATTAAATTATTAAAGAGATAATCCAATATCCCAATCCATTAATGTACTAATATACAATGATCAAACTTAATTATGGAGGTTCATCTTGAAGTATGATCAGCTAGCTCGCCAAATTGCCTCTAGGTGATGTATTTATGTCAATAACATTGTGTAATTCTTAAAATGTTGTATTTATATCAACAATGTGTTCTTATAGCTATCATGAGGAATATTACAATATCCTATACCTCTTAAAAAAAAATTCCTTAGGTTTGGAATCCAGAGATCATAATGATGAATCTCTATGTAACCTTTTGAATTCTTTGTGTCATCCTTGTTTATTTTCCTAACATTATTTTTTAAGTGGGTTGTAATGAAGTTTTGTTCTTAGTTAGATAATTGTGTGTTCTAGATTTATGTGTATCTACTTTCATGATGGTTTGGTTGTAGTTATAAAATTGAGGAATTGTTTAATTTATAGGGTAAAAGTTTGAAATCTTGCTCACAGAAAGAGGAGCAATCCATTTACTAATGATGACTAGTCAAACTTTCTCTTTACAATTTGGTTTTGTTGCTTAAAGCACCTTGATTCTTGTTCAAACCTTATGGCACTACTTATCCTTTATATGATTCAAGTTCTTTAATAAATGAGAGTATTGGGATTTATAATTTGGGAGTTGGTTTCATCTTCACATGTGAAAATTTTATGTTATATATAAATAAATTTTGTTATGTGAGCCATTTTTTAATCCTTACATGGAGGAAGTAAAGGAAGTAAGAAAAATCACTCCATCATTTTAAATCACTTGACTTCTCTAAGTGTAATAAATTGCTTCTCCATTCTTATTTTTTATAATATTATTTATGAAATGTAGTGTTTGGAAGCATAATATTTCTTTGTCTATTGGAATCCATGTAGGGATCCATTTGGTAAGTTCACATCTCCGAGCTCTATTGTGAGTACCGTCTATGCATTAACTAAAGTTGAAAGTACCGCACTCGCTTGACTCACGCTCGCCTAAACCACGCTCACTTGAAACACGCTCTCTTGAACCTGCAACTCTTTGAGGCCATGTTGGACCTCTGTCAATACTATCTTGTATTGATCTTCAATGTTTCCCCAAATATCCTCCGTCACAGCTCTGATGGTGTCTCCAATTTCATCAAAGTCCCTCTTAGTGAGGGCCACCGGCTCTATGCTAGCGATTTTTTCTAACTTATGCTTCTTCCATGCACCTCCAACACCTTGCTTCTTTCGCCTTTTCACTATAAACAGGGAATCAAAGCCTTTCATGTCCAAAAAAGGGTCTTCACCACCATGATCACCCTATTTGGTGGTTTATCCACTTGTTCAACGTCGCGCTCTATTTCTTGTGCAGTGTTCTTCTCAAGGTCAATTGTGACCTTTTGAGGCACTTTATTTTTATCCTTCTTTTCCACTAACTTTCCGGTCTATGCACCTTCAGTGGCTTACTTTGTCTTACTTGTACTTTCCTGCTCTGCCTCTTCTTCAGTTGGAGTGACCAATTACTAGACCATATGCTTGTTATTAGCAGGATGCCCTCTTTAGTAACTAAATATGGAAGCTCATACCATACCTCCTCCAAACATTTCTTTTCGTGGATATATACATGGTGAAAATCTACTTTAAAGTCAGAAATGCTATGATATTCTTGAAACAAAACTAGTAATAGTTGCGGCTTTTGGCTTACCAATGTGTGCAGATCCATCTCAAATAAGACCCAAAAAAAATTGTACACCGTAACCCGAGTCAATTCCTTAAACACCCACAGCGAGGCATACCTCATAGCTTCGCACACATCAAGGTTGTAGGTTTTAACCCCATATAGAAATTATCGATATACAAATTCTAAAAAACAGAAAATAAATAATAGTGAGAGAATAAAACATAAAACAGATATATACAGAGATTTTCACCTGGATCCCAAAATCGTGACTACCAGATTGGTTTTTCATTATATTCCTTTCAATGTTACAATACATATATATACATGTGAAAGCATCCATAAACCTCAATCCATTAACCCTGGATTAGAACATAATCGCAGTTCCCTTAACCAAATCTACAAAATACCATGGACAGAAAACCATCATGCCCAAAACCATGTGCGAAATCCATGCATAAAACCATAGGTAGGTCCACCCACTTAATATAGGGTCCTAAAAAAAACTTCTTTGTGCACTCGGCACAACGTACAAGGGGGGATGTTTCCCCCATGCGTGAGAGTCATGGAAAGAATATAACACACACCCAACATTCTGCCACTTGTTTTTTTATTTCCACAGGGGGCCACAAGAGAGCTTAGTCATTGATTCATCCCTACAACACCCATTTTTTATCTACACCAAGAGAACTTATTAGTGCTCACAGACTTTGTCAATGCATCTGCAGTATTCTTCAAAGTCTCCAACTTTACCGGCAACACCTTTTTATTCTCAACCATATCCCTCACAAAGTGATAATGAACATCAATGTGATTTTCCTTTGAATGATAAGAAGGGTTCTTTGCCAAGAAAATTTCACTTTGGCTGTCAGAGTATATCCATATAGCTCATTATACTAACCCCATACTTGAACACAATCTCTACAACCAAATTTCTTCCTTGCTTGCATGAGTGGTTTCCATGTACTCTACCTCTGTAGTTGAAAGTGCCACTACAAACTGTCTCTTACTCATCCAACTGACTGCACCTTCAAATAGGTTAAACATATACCCACTTGTAGATCTTCTTCGGTCCAAATATCTAGCCTAGTCTGCATCAACAAAGCGACAAATGTCCAAAAATTTATCCAATCCTAGTCTTCCTTGGTAGCACAAACCATAATCACTAGTGTGGCCACGCAAATACCAAAAAACCCGCTTCACTATTGTCCAATGCTTCTTCCCTGGTTTTGACATAAATATTCTCAATACTCCCACTGCATGTGCAATGTGTGGTCTAGTACAGACCATTGCATACATTAGGCTACCGACCGCAGTGTATGGCACATGGGACATGTCCTCTTCCTCTTCTTGTGTCTTGGGACATTGTTCAACTAATAACTTTACACCAACAAGAATAGGAACCTTCATTGATTTACTATCTTGCATATTAAACCTATACAATATTGTCTCGAGATACTTCCTCTAATTTAACCAGAGCTTCCTCTTTTCCTAATCTCATTTAATTTCCATGCCCAAAATATAGTTTGCAGCACCAAGATCTTTCATGTCGATTTTGGAGGATAATTGGGTCTTCAAATCCTGGATAATTACTTTGTCATTTCCAACTAGCAAAATATCGTCCACATACAAGACTAGATAAATAACACAGTCATAAATTAATTTAAAATACACATAGTGATCTGCTTTGCTTCTGGTGAAGCCAAATCCCCGTATAAATGTATCAAATTGTTGATACCACATCCTTGGTGATTGCTTTAACCCATACAAAGATTTTTTAACTTGCATACCAGTTCTTCCCTACCCTTCACCACAAAGCCTACAGGTTGCTTCATGTAGATCTCTTATTCCAAATCCCCATGAATAAATGTTGTCTTCACATCCATATGTTCTACCTCAAAATCAAAAGCAGCAGAAACAAATAAAAGTAATATAATAGAAGATACCTTGGCAACAGGAGAAAAAATCTCACCAAAATCAATTCTCGACACCTGGGAATAACCTTTTGCTACCAACCGAGCTTTGTATTTCTCCACCTTGACTTCTACATTCATCTTCTTCTTAAACACTCATTTGTTGCCAATGGGTTTCCTTCTAGCTAGAAACTCCACTAGATCCCAAGCCTCATTTTTGTGAAGCATGCCATTTCATCAACCATGGCCTCTTTCAAGCATTTTCCATCCTCTAAATCTACTGCTTCCCTCACAGTTCTAGGATCATCATTAATAGATAAAAAATTTTAAAAAAAATTGAAAGAAGATGGACTATACCTTTCTAGCTGCCTTCTTTCTCGAATAGGTCTTCTCAGAACTAGATTTTGTGGCTCTTCATCTTCTGATTCCTATTCTACTGTAGAGTTTGATTCTTCCTCCTTTAGCTCAAACTCTATATTCTCTGGTTTCTTTGGTAGGAATTCATGTTTAATAACATCTGTCACTTCTCTAAACACCACATCTTGGTTGTACAAAACCTTCCTGTCTGGGTTCCAAAGCTTATAATATTTTAAATTATACCCAATAAAGATGCACCTTTCATATTTACTATCCAACTTCGTTATTTTCTCCTTTGGAACACATACATATGCATCACATCCAACTACCCTCAGATGTGAAAGAGAAGGTTTCTTACCAGTTCATACCTCTTGTGGAGTCTTATCCTCGAACTCTGATGAAGATGATCTATTGAATAGGTAACATGTAGTATCCACCACCTCTACCCAGAATTCCTATCTTAACTCGGCACCACTAAGCATGCTTCTTTCCTTTCCCATCAACGTCTTGTTCATTCTTTTTACAACTCCATTTTTCTTAGGTGTGTATGGAGTAGTCTTTTGTTGTGCTATACCATGCTTTTTACAGAACTCTTCAAAATCCTTCTTGCAAAACTCTCCACCGTTATCTGTCCTCAACACCTTTATCTTCTTCTTTGCCTGGTTTTCCACAAGAGCCTTAAATTCTTTAAACTTTTCAAATAATTCAGATTTCTTCCTTGTTGGCATTATGGCTAAAGTGTTGTCCTTGATGGCAACCCATTCAGGTGATAGATCACAGTACTTCAAGTCAGCAGCAAAGATTGATGATCAGCTATCAAATATTGAAGAAAATAAGGGGTACGCAGGTACACCTTACATAAGGTGCGTACACGCAGGTCGGTGTTACATAAAGTGCGTACATACCCGCAGTTATCCCGTTCAGGAGGTGCGTACCCCCAGTGCACACATTTCAAGGCAAGAGAAAAGCACACGTGAGGTTTCTTATGTTTAACCTTTGGTATTTAGCCGACGGTTTTGTGTTATTATGGTGTCGGCCCGTGGTATTGATCCATGATTTAAGGAAGAGCTTTCCTATATAAAGCAAAGGAGATCATTTGGCTTGAGCATGTTTTTGGGTTGAACATCTTATGAGAGCTAGATCTGAAATATTATGATCTCTTGGGAGTAATGTCTAGATCTAAATAAGGCGAATCTACTGATGGATTGAGATCTCTTCGGCGCATGTTCAGATCTGTAGATCTGACTGTCTGGGTTATTCTTGAAGTCTTGAAATCATCTATGCCCGGAGGTATGCAGGTACAGTGAAAGAAAAGTGCGTACATACGCAGGAACGAAGCGTTTCAGGTGCGCCGGTATGCAGGCACAGAAGGGTTGTAGGTGCGGAGGTCCGCAGGCAATTCAATGGATACAGTGCGTATGTAAGCAGGCGAGTAGTTGAGCAGGGTACGTACATAAGCAGGCGAGCAGTTGAGCAGGGTGCGTACGTAAGCAGGTGAGCAGTTGAGCAGGGTGCTTACGTAAGCAGGCAGTACATGGGTGAAGCTGCTTACTTCTCTTAAAATCTCTGTTTATCATTTTTATGATCTGGGTTGTTGAAGTGTGGTTTGGTTCTGATATTATGTTCAGATAACAACAGTGATTAAGTGAATGATTATGATTAACTTCAGTTTTGGATCGGTTTAAAATGACTTATCTTCATGTGATCTGATGTACTAGATCTGGTTGATAACTCTCATAATATCCTTGTATATGTATGGATCTGATGATTGGGTGATTCAGAAGGTTGTTTGATTATGAGCTTCAAAGTTGTTGTTGGGTCCAGTATGAAAATTGGATGAAATGTGGCCTTTCAGATTATGTGTTGTGCTTCAGTGTATCCAGTCTGAAAATTGATGAAACGTGGTACCTGGAGGAGAGAAGATTGTAGGCCAGCGCCTACGTACTAGTATCTAAGCTAGTACAAAAGCTAAGGGAGATCTTTGGAGCATTGTAGCAGGTAGTAGCCTACGTACTAGTAAATGGATCGGCTAGTACAAGAGCAAAGGGGGTTGTAGCTCCCGTACTGGTATAAGACTGCACCAGTACAAATATTGTAAAAGGATTTTCTTATTAAGAAGAAGATTGAGATGACTTGCAGCAGGTGGTTTTCTCCCGCATTAGGTTTCCACCTTATATCATGGTGTTCAAGTGTGTGCCTTATGTGTGATGATCTATTCTATGTTACTGCATTTGTTAACTGATAATATGGTTGATAAAGTTCTAATGCACTCATTAAAGATTAATTAACTTAATCATAAGGAGTTGTGGAAGTAGCATATATGAATCTGATTATGGAAATGAAAAATTTTATTAATGTGATAATACTGATTCACCCCCCCCCCCTCTCAGTATTATTTCCAACAATTTGTATCAGAGCAGGTCCTTTGATAGAAGCTTGATCGCTTGAAGGAGATCCATGGAACAATGGGAAAGAAGCTTAAGAAGAAAGCAGCTAAGAAAAAGAAGTCATCTCAGAAGAACTATGACAGTGGGAGAATCGATTGGGGATTAGGTATAAGAAGCTCTTCAGATTCAGAATCAAATTCAAAATCATTATCAGGTATGAATATATTATCCTTTGATGTTCCAGCTATCTTTCCTTTTGGAAGAGATGAAAGTGACAGTGAAACTACTGAATTTTCTCTTATGGGTGAACAAGAAAGATATCAAATAGAGGCAGAATTTAAAAGGCTGACAGACAAAATTAGAGATCAACAAGATCTATTGAACAAAAGGGAATGTGATTTCAAAGAAGAAGCTACCAAACTAAAGGCCCAACTAGAAGAAGGAAACAAGGTAAGAAAGCTACTCAAGGACAAGGAAGACCAATGTCAAAAATTGCAGCATGAAGTGACATCATTAAGAAAAGAAGTCAACGAAAGAAGCACAACCATCAAGAAACTCAAAGATAGATCCAGCTACTATGAAAATCTTGAAGCTACAATCCTCTCACTAAAAGGAGATCTTGAAGAATCAAAGAAGCAGAATACAGATCTACTCCAAGCTATTGCAAAACAAGAAAACGAAGTCACCAGCTTAAAATCTCAACTAGAATGCGCCTTCCGAGTTCGTCAAATGCAGCAGGATCTGAATGAAGAACAAGAAAAGGAGATTCTCAAACTAAGGGAACAAATGGAAGAAGGAAGAAAAGCTGAAGAAGATTTGAGAAAGCAATCTCTTGAAAAGGAAGAACAGCTTCAGGTTGAGGTAAATATCTTGAAAGGTAAAATAGAAGAAAAGGATAAGCTTTTACGATTTCAAGATAGTTCTAAAGTCTTGGATGATATTCTTAGTAGTCAAAGGTCTCCTGCTATAAAGACCGGTCTTGGTTTCCATGAATCTATTGAAGGTGAATCTAGTTCACAAGGTGAAGCAAGGAACTCTAAAGAGAAATCTAAAGTGATCAACGAAGAAATAAAAGATCCATCTAATCATCAACCAAGGAAAGAGTTTCCCCAAAGAAACTCCTTTACTCCTCCTATGAATAATGTTGAATGTTATGTATGTCATAATCTTGGACATGTTGCAGCTAGATGTAGAAGAAGAAGAGTTCAAGACCATTATGCAGAAAGGTCATCTCAATCAAGGTACTTTTATGGATATTGCTTTGCTTGCAATATGTTTGGTCACAAAGCTGCTGATTGTTACAGGAGGAATATGAAACATGTAAGATGTTATGCATGTAACAAGCTTGGACATATAGCTAAGGAATGCAGGAACAAAGTATGGGCACCATATCAAAAGAAGAAAATGACATCATCACGCTTGAAGATATGGAGGAAAAAGGAAGTACAGTCAGAAAAAGGCGGCACAACACAACGTACAGACATACCAGAATCAGAGGGAGCTGAAAGTACAAAACTTCAGTGTCCTGAACCTCATATGCAAACTCCATAAAGGGAAGTCGCGTATATACGCGAATTGGATACTGCACAATCGCGTATATGATTGTTTGAAGAAAGGCAGTAGGAAAAGTGAAGTTGATCTATGAAGTATGATCTCTTGAGCACAAGATCAGATCTGGAAATCTGAATTGGGTCCTAATCTAAGGTACGCAGATCATTCACTATGAAAGTGCGGGCGTACGCAGCAGAGCGTAAGACCGGGCGCGGATGTAAGCAAGTGAAGACACAGTCCCTGTGCGGAGGTACGCGGCTTATCAGAAGAGCACCTGCGGACGGACGCGGGGAGACAAAATAAGAGGTGCGTAGTAAGATCGAAGGTACGCGGCGCGATAGAAGGATAACCTGCGTAGGTACATAGAAGTACGCAGCGCGATAGAAGAACAGGTGCGTGGGTACGCTCTGTAGTGGAAAACTGTCTGCGTATGTACGCAGTGAAGCAGAAGGATCTCTGCGACTGTACGCAGGGGAGCAGAAGATGAAGTGCGTGGCTACGCAGGACAGATAAAGAACAACTGCGTACCTATCTTAAAGCATTTATTGGCTGACTCTTCTTATTGATATGCATGATCAGATCTGACAGATGGCACAGGTTTAGGGGGAGCATATGTTCTTAATGCATTGTTGGCATTATGGTCCTTGGTGATGATGCTTATGATTCATCTTGCTATGGTTATGAGTTGGTCACATGGTTCTTGGATCAGATTTGTGGTTGGTTCTCTAATGGTGCTTGCATGGAGTCTTTATTGTTCTTGGCACATATATGGATGAAGATTGTTGGCTGGTTGCATTGTTAGAGACATGATGATGATGAGATCTTACCTATATGATAGGTTGTTTCGTACATATGTTGATTGATGCAGATGCTTCCTTTTGATGGCTCTTAGTTCATGCAGATCTGGATGGCTATGGTGTTTTTCATACCTTGGAGATTCATGCACTAATGCAAGTTGATGTTGACAGATACTATGAAGCAGATCATACAGTGTTGATTGCTGATATTTATCTTAGGTGATTGGTCTTTATGTAATAGTGTGTCTCTTTTGTAGTTATCTCTTCAGGTCATGTAACGGCCTTTGTTTCCCCACTATGCCTGGGATGAATGATATCATATGTAAACTTTTGATGTATCACCATTGTGATGAATGTATGCATTGAGTCTTTTGGTGATAGGAAGGTCATTTATGATATATAGAGTCATGTTCTTCTTGTAGAACATCTTTTTGCAGACCTTGCTTACAGTCAGGGGGAGCTTGAGCATGAACAGCACTATATAGCAGAGCAGACATCTCAGCTTGTTCTCAGAAAGACCATTATCAGATTGGAGCACCATGGCATATACAAAGGGGGAGCTCATTCAGAGACTTCAGCAGATCTGGTTTATAGTCAAGGGGAGCATGTTCTTAGGGGGAGCATACCCCTTTGCCCTTGATGTCAAAGGGGGAGAGTGATTTGGTGTTGTTGCCATCAAGTCCAAAGGGGGAGATTGTTGGCATTATGGCTAAAGTGTTGTCCTTGATGGCAACCCATTCAGGTGATAGATCACAGTACTTCAAGTCAGCAGCAGAGATTGATGATCAGCTATCAAATATTGAAGAAAATAAGGGGTACGCAGGTACACCTTACATAAGGTGCGTACACGCAGGTCGGTGTTACATAAAGTGCATACATACCTGCAGTTATCCCGTTCAGGAGGTGCGTACCCCCAGTGCACACATTTCAAGGCAAGAGAAAAGCACACGTGAGGTTTCTTATGTTTAACCTTTGGTATTTAGCTGACGGTTTTGTGTTATTATGGTGTCGGCCCGTGGTATTGATCCATGATTTAAGGAAGAGCTTTCCTATATAAAGCAAAGGAGATCATTTGGCTTGAGTATGTTTTTGGGTTGAACATCTTATGAGAGCTAGATCTGAAATATTATGATCTCTTGGGAGTAATGTCTAGATCTAAATAAGGCGAATCTACTGATGGATTGAGATCTCTTCGGTGCATGTTCAGATCTATAGATCTGACTGTCTGGGTTATTCTTGAAGTCTTGAAATCATCTATGCCCAGAGGTACGTAGGTACAGTGAAAGAAAAGTGCATACATACGCAGGAACAGAAGGGTTGCAGGTGCGGAGGTCCACATGCAGTTCAATGGATACAGTGCGTATGTAAGCAGGCGAGCAGTTGAGCAGGGTGCGTATGTAAGCAGGCGAGAAGTTGAGCAGGGTGCGTACGTAAGCAGGCGAGCAGTTGAGCAGGGTGCTTACGTAAGCAGGCAGTACATGGGTGAAGCTGCTTACTTCTCTTAAAATCTCTGTTTATCATTTTTATGATCTGGGTTGTTGAAGTGTGGTTTGGTTCTGATATTATGTTCAGATAACAACAGTGATTGAGTGAATGATTATGATTAACTTCAGTTTTGGATCGGTTTAAAATGACTTATCTTCATGTGATCTGATGTACTAGATCTGATTGATAACTCTCATAATATCCTTGTATATTTATGGATCTGATGATTGGGTGATTCAGAAGGTTGTTTGATTATGAGCTTCAAAGTTGTTGTTGGGTCCAGTATGAAAATTGGATGAAATGTGGCCTTTCAGATTATGTGTTGTGCTTCAGTGTATCCAGTCTGAAAATTGATGAAACATGGTACCTGGAGGAGAGAAGATTGTAGGCCAGCGCCTACGTACTAGTATCTAAGCTAGTACAAAAGCTAAGGGAGATCTTTGGAGCATTGTAGCAGGTAGCAGCCTGCGTACTAGTAAATGGATCGGCTAGTACAAGAGCAAAGGGGGTTGTAGCTCCCGTACTGGTATAAGACTGCACCAATACAAATATTGTAAAAGGATTTTCTTATTAAGAAGAAGATTGAGATGAATTGCAGCAGGTGGTTTTCTCCCGCATTGGGTTTCCACCTTATATCATGGTGTTCAAGTGTGTGCCTTATGTGTGATGATCTATTCTATGTTACTGCATTTGTTAACTGATAATATGGTTGATAAAGTTCTAATGCACTCATTAAAGATTAATTAACTTAATCATAAGGAGTTGTGGAAGTAGCATATATGAATCTGATTATGGAAATGAAAAAGTTTTATTAATGTGATAATACTGATTCACCCCCCCCCTCTCAGTATTATTTCCAACATTCCTAAGGTATATATCCATGTATTCCTTGAGAAGACATCTATAAATGATACATAGTAGACAGACTTACCTAATGATGGAACTGGCACAGGTCCAAACACATCACTATGCACAAGCTCTAATATATGGTTCGCCCTCTTAGCACCAGAGGGAACTCACCCTATTCTGCTTCTCATATACACAATTTTCACAAAAATCAAAATCCAAAGAGAAATTAGACATACCTTCTACCATACCATTACCGTGAAGTATTCGAAGGCCCTTTTCTCCAATATGTCCAAGCCTTTGATGCCATAGCATGGTATTTTCTTCGAAGACCACTATATTTTCTGCTCCACTTTTAGGAACCACAAAACTATTGCACCCATAACAGTGCTACCCTAAAGCTTGTACAAATTTC
This sequence comes from Pinus tabuliformis, assembly GCA_031772625.1. Classification (NCBI taxonomy): domain Eukaryota; kingdom Viridiplantae; phylum Streptophyta; class Pinopsida; order Pinales; family Pinaceae; genus Pinus; species Pinus tabuliformis. The sequence continues at coordinate 1,110,678,311 of CM062818.1, forward strand.
CAATCTGAAATCCCTGCATCAATACTAGTGCTTCCCGAACCATCTTGCAAGTATCTTTCTCCAACACAATTTTTATACCTGCATCATCCATCTTGCTTACAGAAATCATATTTATGGCCAATGCAGGAATGTGATGAACACCTGGAAGTGTTCTAATCCTTCCACCTTGCAACTTCAGCTTGAATTTTATGTGAAAAACTATTCTAGCCTTCATGTCATCCCCTAAGAAGACATCACCACCATCATATTTCTCATACTCGCAGAACCACTCTATATGAGGAGTGAAGTGAAAGGATGCACCTGAGTCAATCAACCATGCCTCATGATCTACATGTGTACTTGAAGAAGAAGCCAAGTAATCATCATCACCTTCATCTGAAGTTGTTTTCACCTCTACAGAAGGAGCATCATCAGATCCCTTTTGAAGTGCCCTTCCTTTCTGCATTTCCAGCACACCTTTACAGGTTTTCCTGGAGATTTAGATCTCCCTATAGATTTATATCTCCCACTCGAGGAATTATTTTTGTTTTTATTATGGGACCGTCCTTTTATAGAGAAGGCATCACCATTCTAGCCCTCCATATTTTTCTATCTCATCTCCTTCGACAGCAAGAATGAGACTATTTCATGAAACTGCAAGGCAATTTCATTTCTACCTATTGCAACAACCAGAATATCCCATGAATCTGGTAGAGAACACAACAAACTAATGCACTTATCTTCATCCAAAATTTTAATATCAACTGATAATAACTAGCTTACCACATTATTAAAGGCATTCAGATGCTCTGTCATCGAGTCTCCATCTTTCATCCTCGGGTTATACAACTTTCTCCATAAGAACAGTTTATTCACCAGAGACTTAGAGTGGTACAAAGTCCCTAAATTTTCCCACAAAGCCTTCATTGAAGCTTCCCCTGATACATTCAGCAATACTAAATCTGAGAAACACAATTGTATTGTTCTCTTTTCCTTCTGATCCAACTTCGCCCAGTGTTCAGCTGATGTTTTTGTTGGTTTGATACCTGTATCTACCACGATCCACTAATCTTTATCCACCAGCAGATCCTTCATCTTGAATTTCCATAACTCAAAACTTTGACCATTAAATTTCTCGATATTTATCTCTCTACTAATCGCCATATTCTTTCACCACAAGAACCATTCCCGTAGATATCCCACTAAACAGTGTCTACCACGGGCCCGAGAAAAACCCCTCCACAACAAAGGCATCCCCTTGAAGCCGAAACAGCTCCAATACCAAATGTAGGTTTTAAACCTGTACAGAAATTACCTGCATATGAATTCTAAAAAAAAAAAGAAAATAAACAACGGTTAGAGCATAAAAAATAAAACAAATATACACAAATATTTTACCCTAGATCCAAAAACCGATACTACCAGATTGATTTTTCATTATATTCCTTTCAATGTAATAATACATATATATACATGTTGAAGCATCCATAAACCCCAATCATTAAACCTAGATTAAAACATAATTTTAGTTCCCTTAACTATATCTAGAAAATACCATGGATAGAAAACCATCATGCCCAAAACAATGTGTGAAAGCAATGCAAAAAACCATAGGTAGGTCCACCCACCTAATATAGGGTCCAAAAAAAAATCTCAATGCGCAGCCCCAAACCCCGTGTAGGGGGGCTACCACCCCCCTGTAATGCCCGACACAATGTATAGGGGGGGATGCCACCCCCCTACACATGAAGTAGTCATGGAAAGAATAAAACACACACCCAACAAGGGTCCACAGTGGGGAACTGTGAATCTTCCGGTGTTCTCCATGTTGTCAGTCTGATTAAGAGCAATAACCATACATAGTGGAATTGTTTCCCTTCTTCTTACGCTTCTCGATAGTCATCCAAAAATTCCTAAAATAAATACCCTGTCCAGGTAAACTAGACCCCCTTGCTGCACTACGCAACCAAAGATACAACTAGGGTTGGAACTTCGTCTACCTGACACTTTCTCATTATCTTACCAGCCAAAATGTGTGTGGAAAAATGCATAGACAGATCACTAATAGAGCTAATGGCATATCCCCAAGATTTCTTAACCAAACTAAAATCGTTCTTCATCTGATCAACCATCTTTTTCTTCGGATCCTTCTCGACAAATGCATCGGCAGGGTTTGCTCCTTGGTAAGGCAATGCAATGATCCTTCTAATTAAAATATCATCAATGGGGATCTTTGTCCCAAGCCACAGACACCCATCATGCACTAATGCCAATAGTTTGCACACATAAATTGTATTTGTGTTATTGTGCCCAAAGTGTGGAACATAGAACATATTCAGCAACACATTACACTAAATTCCTACCGCCCATTTCATGAGCTCAACCCTTGTCACTCCAGCTTCTTCGTAGAAAACTAATTTTAGGTACTTGTTGGGCTTGAAGTGGGGATACTTGCTTCAATCGTTCAGATCCTAGTCCTCCATGCACAGTTGCAGAACCTTTTCCAATAATTTTCCCTCAATGAGAACCTCCTCTGGTGACAGGGGTGTAAGGACCTTAAATTTTATAGCATCTGGGTCCCTGGTCACCTTTGAGGTTGGCTTCTGCAATGGCATATAGGGTGGAAACCTGGATATCGGTTCCACCTCTTCTACACTGATATCCTCTATTATGTTGGCCACTTCTTCCTCATCCAAATCTTGGGTTTCCATCGATTACTTTAGCTTATCCATTCTCTCCTTAGTCCATTGTTCCATGGGGAGTTTCCTCAATGATTGCCTAAGTGGAGGCTTTTGTGGCTTCTTCTCTTCTTGGTTGTTGTTGCTGCAGCAGTAGGCTTTGTCCTCAGCTCTTGGTGTAGTGGCATGTGTTGGTGGTGTAGCAGTCATAATGGATCTTAGCCCTCGTATAATAAAATCTTGCCCAATCTCCTCCCAATTCCATCCAGACATGCAACAAAACTCTCGGCTCACACTTAGGCAAAAAATCACACTTCTAATTCTCAACAAGCAAAGTTTCTGAATGTGGAGTGGGGTGTTATATTTATAACCTTTTTCAAATTCAAACTCCTTTATCTCCTTCATATCTTCCTCATAACTGTGAATTTGGTGGCAGATTTGCCGAGATATGCTCCTTAAATGCATCCCCCCCACTCCTTTTAATGGAAATTTCCCTGTCAAATCAATTGTAGAAACCCCAACAGTAATATTTCAAAAAAGATGTGTCATACCCTTCCCTACAGCACAGTTACCCCTTCTTCATCGTAGCTTCCTCCATTTGCGCCATCCTCCTGAATACCGTGCAACCCTCCCTCTTCGACAAATTCCTTCTTTGGCATAGTACTTTATACTCCCGTGATTCCTTCCAATTGCTATAGAACTAAGACTTTCCTTCATCCATATAGTCATTGCGCAGTACTAGGGACAGAATCATCCCTGTAAATTTTTAATCTACTACCATTTACTTCTCTAGCAAATAATTCTCCATTCAGCTTCACAAGCTTAACTATGCCACCATCTGAGATATCCCAAATAATGTATGCTCCTAGCCAATTCATCCTGAACTTACCATGGAACTTCACGAACTTACTATCGTACAATAGAACCAAGTCTCTGTTCTTAAAATTTCTCTGCTTAATATGACGATCGTGCCATGCCTTTTCCTGGGCTTTCTATACTTGTTGGTGAAATCTTGCAAGAAAGCGATCTTCTTCTGGCGTGAGCACATGTTCTGATCTCTCCTCCATAATATCATTGTCTTCCATATTTGTAATGGTCGCAATCTGAATACTGGGTACTATGTATTCCATAGGCATCACATCTTCATGTCCATACACCAATCTAAATGGAGTATGTCCTATCAACTTCTTGTAAGTAGTCCTGTATGCCCATAAAATTGTTGGTATGCGCACATCCCAATCATTCATGTTGACGTTGCATACTTTAGTCAGGGCATTTTCCAAAATTTTGTTGAAAGCCTCAACCATGCCATTTGCCTAAGGATGATAAGGCATGCTCTTTTGATGATGTACCTGAAACTACTCCGTTAATTCTTCAATAGTGTTGTGTAGGAAGTGCGATACTTGGTTGCTCATCAAGATCTTTGGACACCCAAATCTCGACAATATATATTCAAAGATGAAGTGCACACTAGTGTGTACGTTACAATCCTTTACCAGTTGTGCTACAACCCACCTGGTCAGATAATTCATCACAATAATAATGTATTGCGCACCAGTCTTCTTTCCTAGCAGATTGATCACCCCAACAAACTCAATCACCCACTTATCAAAGGCCTTCAATTGACTTGTGGATTTAGTGGCAACTCATCTCTTCTCGAAGGTATTCTAGTCCTTTGGCAGACATCGCAATCACTAAAATATTTTTTGGAATCCTTGTACACCATGGGCCACCATATCCTCACTCTTAAAATATTCTACATTGTGGCCTTTCCTGTATAGTTGTCCTCCCTAGAAACCACCATGTGCTTCTACCAAAATACTATCCTTTTTGTGCTCAGGGGCATATCTGCACAATATCTCATTGGGGCCCATTTTATAAAAATGTATGGAAATCATAGAAAATTTGCAACACTACATATGATTTCTTTCTTCTGTTGAGTCGTATACTCCTCAGGGGCTACTCCGGTAGAAAAATAGTAAATGATGTCAATGAAATTATCATCAGCGACCCTTACTGCAAAGAGTTGTGCATCTATTAGTCCTTCTTCGATGTTTATTGGCTCCTCACTGGTATCAATTATGGACAGATGATTTGGCCTAGTGTTCAATCATCCTGGCTTAACTATTACCTCAAAATTGTACTCTTGGAACAACAATAGCCACCTACAGATATTCCCCCCAAACACAAGCTTTTTCACTAAGTAATTTAACACAGAATGGTCCAAGAACATCTTGAAGTGTGCACCTAATAAGTAATGCCTAAATTTTTGCAGCACGTATACCATAGCTAAGACCTCACATTCCGTTGTGGAATAATTTCTTTCTTCCTTAGATAAATTTCGACTCGAAAATTCGATGGGGTGATCAAGATCCCTTTCTCCTAGTTGCACTAAGACATCCCTCAAATATATGCATGATGCATCTACATGAATGTGGAACTCCTTATTCTAATCTAGAAACGCCAAAATCGAAGCAATGACCAGTTTTTTCCTTTAAGATATCAAGGCTCTTCTGACATTCATTGTCCCAACAAAAGGTGACATCTTTCTTCAGTAATTTTTCCATCGACGAAGTGATCTACACGTAGGCCTTTATGAACTTCTGATAATAACCAATATACCCTAGAGTCGCGCATAGCTACTTCACATTCTTCGATGGATCCAAATTAATAATAACATCAATCTTTGCAATGTCCACCATCAGCTCCTGCTTACAAACAACATGTCCCAGTAATATTCCATATGGTACACAAAAAATACACTTTTTAATGTTCAGCAAGATTTGATATTTCCTACAAGTATCCAACATCAATTGCAAGCTCAAAACATGATTCTTTAATAGTCGAAATATTGTCCAATCATCAAAGTAAACCTCCAGAAATTTGTGAATGAATTCTTTAAACACTACAAGAACAACTCTGGAGAATATCGCAGGTGCATTTTTCAATCTAAACGTCATGATTTTATACTGAAATGATCCCCATTACGTATAAAAAGTGGTCCTACTCCTATCTTCCGGTGCGATCTTAATATGATGGTACCCTAATAACCCATCTGTAAACGAGTAAGCCTCATATCCTCCCACATTATCTAGAACTTCATCAGTAAATGGTGTTGGGAACGGGTCATGCATGCATGCATCATTTAACTTTCTTAAATCAACACAAATATTTATTTCTCCCTTAGTCATTTTATCCTACACTACCATCGGACTCACCCATCTAGATTCTTCCACATGTTCAATTATTCTAGTTGCGACCATCTTCTCAAGCTCCTCCTTCACCTTCTCTTTGTATTTTGGGTTTAGCCTATATGGTTCTTGTTTTACAGGTTTCACATCTGGCTTCAATATGATCATCATTACACCCAAATCGCCTACAATAACTTTTAACTCAGTTAACTATTGTATCCTCATCCCAGTAGTCTCCAATGCATGCAAATTTGGGCTTCACCCTTGAGCCTATATTGACTTGCTTCGTCTTCACAGGCTATGTTATGTCAGGTATCTCAACTTCTGGTCCTGTAACCTCGCATTGTCCTTCTAGTTCAGGGATGTTATTGTTGCATGGATATTACTCACCCTCCTCTGCAATCATATTATAGCATTCAATTTCATGTTGCAATTGTGCGTTCCAAACGGGTTGTACCCAAGTCATGTGCTCATTTGGCGTCCGTAAAATTGCTACTCTGGTTTCCTGAAGGGCATCATAGATACATTGAAAAAAATATTCAAAGCTAAAGGTCAATATGAATCTTTCCTTCAAACCGTACCAGTTGGCGGTGCCATGGCACAACTCTATTTCGAGATACCAATTCATCGTATCACATCCAAAGTGTGGAGAAATATATGTACCCATTCTGGTTGAGGTTCTTCGCCCCATGTCGTAGTCCAATGAGACAAGTTTTCTCGTGGATCATCCTTACCATTGTACTTCTCTGTGATCCTTTTGTTTGCATGCCTGAACCTGAGCTTCATCAAACGGTGATACTCCTTCCAATATCCTATATTATCTTTAAGCGTGCCCCACCATCTCGTAGGTGTAGCCCTCAAAGCTATATCAAAGGCCTAGAATCATTTTTCTTCTATCATTTTTCACTTATCCTATCATAATAAGGTAAATTACGTATCTCTGTTGAGATGCAGCAAAGATATTTTGTAATTCTATTACAGTGAAAAGTAGAAACTTCGTGCAACTAGTTCTTCCAGTTCTCTAATTCCTCATCAGAGTCTAAGACACATGAACTATCCTTTTCCCATCTTATCCTCCCATCTACATTGGGGTTGATCCAATTCTCATCTCATATAGTTAACTTATATATATGGTCAATATCTTTGTCGCCATACTCGTCGCGGACAGGTTATGTATACTGTGCTCCTTTAGAGGGTTCCAAATGAACAACGAACTTGGTACCATTATTCTTGAATACCATACTTCTCCTTTTCATATTGATTATGGCATCCATATCAAAATCCCAATCAATTTCGAGTAAAGCCGGATATGGATTACTATCGTCTAGAATCTCAATGACTTCAAAATTGCCATCACGCTCGATCCTTCAATGTCCACAACAACACCCTGCAATCAACCCATCAGGATAATTTTTTGTTGATTGACCATGCGCAGCTGAATCGATGACCATTGTAGCTTCCTTTGCCCCATCTGCTCCCAAGTTTGCTTCGATAATAGTCCATAATTACTTGATCCATATCAGATTCGCCAATCTGTGCGGTTAATCGCATTTCTCAGCTAGTTCTTTTCTTATTTTTGTGGACTTTCTTTACTACACGTTGTTAAGGTTATGGATTCTCTTTAATAGCATAGTTGTCGATTAGTTCTTGCAATCTGTCCACTGCTTTCTGACCCCATAGAAACTTCATACATGTCTGCAGAAATGACTTCAGAATGGTTGAATTAGGGTTCTCTGTCACAGTAACCACTTCAAGATTATTCTTATGTGGTACTAGTTGCATCGGTGTCCTTGACGTTGAAGCTTCTGGGCCAATGAAATTGTTCTTCGCTTCCAGGAAGGTTTCTTTCTGCCTTTGCATATTAAACCCAGTACTCTTTTCTCTAGCCTTCCTGACCCATGTATTCGCCATAGGCTTCTTCCCTTCTATTTTATCTTCTCTTGTAGCTGCACCACTTCGTTTCACTATATTAACGCTTGGATGTGGTTCATATCTCATCATTTGTAAATTCTACGTAGGCTTCTGATTCTTCTTTTCCTACATCTTAGCCATTAAAACAAGGCAATCCTCTATCACATGGTCAAATTGTCTACAATACTTATAGGAAGGGGTAGTGGGGTTCTCACAATTCCATGTAAAACGTCCATCTTAGCTACACTTATAACATATAATTTGTCTCCAACCTCATCCAGTGCCCCCTCCTCAACTGCGTCCTCAGCTCTAAAATCCTCCGCGAGCTGCAAGTGAACCATGATCTTCCTGCGCATGGCCTTCATCATGCATTCTATACACCGCAATTTTATCTATCATCAAATCATAGCTACAACAATTTCATTCCTCGTGTCCTACTGACCAGAAGAAGTTACAAAATAAATGTTTTGGTGCCTACACATACTTTTGTAACAAATAAAAGTGGTCAATCGAGTGTTGGCTGCAACTCAGAAAATACTACACCAAACACTTGATCTAGTACTTGGTCCAGTGCTAGGTTCCAGCTTCATAGGATTAGGATGTCGAGCATCCAAATAATTGGGATAAACAAGACACTGGTCCTTATAGTGACCTTCCACTTTAATCTTGATGCACCAAATGTTGGAGTGTGTATGAGCCCAGACTTATTTTCCCTTCTTTACATCTTGTAGCTCCATATGTAAACTCGCTAACTAGGTTTGTATCTTCTGAAGTCCTATGTGAGTATCCTGTGTCGGTAATGCTTCTAGCTTCATCGCTATTTCTAATACCTCGCTTGTAATGAGATCTTTTGTTGCGATAGCGGTAATCTGAGATGTGGTAATAGCGCATCTATATACCACTCTTTGTGATGCTCATCATAGATATGAAAGTTGACTTGTCCCAACAAACATTTTAGTCTCTAATCTAATTCCCAGGCAGTCTCGTTGACTACTTTCTTAATCGCTTTTATCTCTGTCATGCACTGTGATTGCGATTTTGGTTTCTTGAACTCCGCATTCAGTGCTTTCTTCGTCTGAGCTAATGAAGCGGTTGGGTTTGTTGTACTATACTTAATATACCATGACAGCACTCTATCTTGAAGTGATGCAACAATTTGAGCTTTCTTCATAACTTCATCATTGATCTGTTGTGCTTTCCATACAGCTTCTGTGAGAAACCAAAATTTCTTAGGATCCTCTGATCCCAGACCCTTAAAAATAGGCATATTTACTTCATTAGCCATATTAAATAGGGGCAGTGGAGGTGGAGGTGTAGGTGTATGATGTGGACATGAAGGTGGAGATGGGGTGGTTGGATCGGGAATCCCAGATGTTCCTTGATTATCTGACTGCGACGCACCTCTAGGTGTACTATGGTTTCTCCTTTCTTCTTCGCTTTCTGATTCACCCAATAATGGACTATAAATAGCTTCAGCAAAATTATCATAGTCTATTCTGAATCTCTTTCCGCTCCATGTAGATCCAGTCTTGTTCCCTTTAAACATCAATCCACTTGCATGCGTAGTATGCCCTTTTCACATAACAACATCTTAATCCATAGCTTTAAGGAAAATTACTACTTACCTCTCAGACCCTTGAAAAACTAGCACTAAGCTTCACTATAGGATGCCGATGTGTCAATTGTGAATTCAGTAATAAAGCCTCCAAGAATACTATCAATCCAATAATCAACATCTCTTGCAATCTTATTTTCAGTCTCCTTGACTCGCTTAATCAGCTCTGGGGTCCACTCAGTAGGCTTGTCGCACTTACAACAGATCTTTTGTCTAGCTAGTTTTGAAATCCACTCATGCAACTCATAAGTGAATGATGTGAAAAAGATCTCATGTCTTTTTGTATTGATATACCTCTACAACGACCTTTATGTTGACATGCATGGATTTCTATTCTCTTGTGCTACAAATTCGCACAACTTCAAATCAACCCAATCTTGAATCTCTTTTCTTGTCAAATTCCACATCACATATCCCTCAAACAAATCCTTGTCCTGACAACGAAACCATTTTTTGGCTTCAGGGGCTTAGACCCAAGTTCACGTTAGTCTGTGCTAACCAAAAAAACCCTATATTACAGGCCCTTTAGGCAACGATCCACGTAACGTAGACTATAGTCTCACTGGAGGCAATATTGGGGGATGCTAGAACCATGTTTAGACATCTGGGGGGCTATGCAGTGTGGATAGAGGGTTTCTTTCAATTTAGGGCTTAATCCAACCTTCACGAACTGTTAAACTTATTATTGTAGTCATAGAGTGTTTTCCTACTGAACAGACTTGTGAGCTATGCCTAACTAGTCTACCATGCATTATTCATCATATAAAATAGTATTTGAACCTTCACGATGCAATTACAGAATAAATATACAAAATTTAACCCTAATTATGTTGAAATATAGAAACTACATGAACATATAAAAATACATAGATTTGTTCCAAATGCTTTTTTAGTATCTCAAATCTTCACATATACAATCTTTCTGAACCTACGCACATAGCTGCAGGGACCTGCACACACAACTGCAGACTTACCGAGGTCTCTACTCACACAGTTGCAGGAGCCTTCCCCTTTGCCAAAATATCAAAATATTACAGGCAGAAAGTATTCATTTCATTCACATTTCATTCACATTTCATTGTTTTTGACTTACTAAGCTGACTCTTTATATAGATTTTTTTACTTACAATACCATGGTCGACAAACCATGGGTGGAGCTCAAAATTGTTGAATTTATCCTATCCCTTTTACAAAATAAGGGGCTTTTACCCACCCTAAAGCCCCTTTGACTCCTAGAAATTTGCGCGAATCACTCTCCTCTCCTCAAAATGAGGAGACTTTACATGACATAGACAAAACTTAGACCTAGGGGACCCCTACCCAACAATGTACAACCCAAGTCAATTTTTATGTAGGTGTTCTACCACATGACTATTTAGGGTTAGCAATGGGAATATCAATAGGAAATAGGATGGGTTGAGATAACGCTAGGCGATTCCAGGTTGAGATTGAGCTCCTTGATGAGATCCCAAGGTCGAGATGTGCTCCCCTATGTGTTTGGATATCCTATTGCCAAAATATGGGGTTGTAGATACATAGCTCCCCCATTAGATTCCAGGTCGAGATGTACTCCCCAATGTGGCTCCAGGTTGAGATGTTCTCCTTGATGATATGCTCTCTGATAATGATTGATGATGGTATTCTGGGTAACAGCCCACTAGCAAAGATTCTAGGTAGCAGCCTGATGGATAAAGGGTGTTAGTTTGAACTTCCCTCTGGTAACAAATTCTTATACTTCTATACTCGAGAATTTTCATCATACGAGCAGGAACAATCAAGAGATAAGAAGGATAAGTACGGGATAGATCGAGATGTACATTGATGATTTGTGATGAAGAGATACTTGAGGTGGTCATGGCATGATGACTATAGGACATATGTGATCTGTGGTGATACATGATGACACTTGAATATTCCATAATGGCATATTGATCGATGGATAGATATTGGCAGGTGGAATTATCCCTAGTTGACAGGGTGTTAATTTTTGCAACTGTAGTAAAATTCCACCTTGGACAACTCAAATGATCGAGATGATGATTTCATTATATTTCTCTTTTAGAGAGGATCAAAATAAACCTAAATATCACTTTATTTGGACAAGTGAAAGTTGATTTTTGATTTATTTTATTCATACATGTATTATGGAATGGGTCGGCCCTAACCACATATGTAACTTCTTAGGTCGGCCTTAACCCCAAGTGGACCCTCAAGAAAGCCTATAAATAGAAGAGATATCATGCTCATTTGGACACAATGATCAAGCCATTTTGTCTTCTCTTATTGTCTTGGTTTGCACATTTCTAACAGAGGAAAGTTCACACAAGGGTCTGCAATCTCATGGTCGAAGCTTGCACTCATCTAGGGTTTTCTAGTTCCTGAACATTGGCATGGATCTGGGCATTTTAGTCCTTGGATGTTAGCACACAAGCTTATGAGAGCGTCCAGAGACCCATAGAAGCTGGCACAAAAGATTATGAGATCGTCCAGGGCTTCAGAGGTAGATTTGAAGGTATCGGTCCCTGGATGCTCACATAGAGTGGCCTTGAGAGTGTCCAAGCCATCCCGGACGTACACATAACAACTGGAAGAGGGAATCCAAGGGTTTTGAAGCAGATTTGGTGATTTTGACACCGGACACATGCACATAATGGTTTGTGAGCATTAGGTCTGCCATAGACACTGGCATTCAGTTCACAGAGAGCATCCAGATCTACTATAGACACTCGCACAACTCCTCCTACCTACGTCCAAGACTCAAAGATGATATTTTAGTATTTTGATGATTTTGCATAGTGTTCAATAGAGTTTGGCACAGTTACATTCCCAAAAGTTGTCTACAGTCAGTGATAGTAGATTACAATCATCAGAATCAGGGTTTTTTTTTCAAGAATGACTAGATCTGTTTCATGGATATCATAGTTGTTTTGTTGCATAGATAAAGTTATGGATCATTGTACTCTATTTCACTGAATCATTTGATGACAATCTAAGAAGAATAATATTTTCAAGGGTTTTCTCCATAGTGGTTTTTTTCCTAGTCTTAGAGCAATCCTAGTGTCTCTATGTGTGTGCATGTGTTTCTTCTATTGCTCCTTTATATTTCGTTGCATTGATGATGATGATGATTTTTTTATTTCTATATAATTGCATATGTTGATGGATAATGGTGTAGATCTGAATAATGTAATGATGACATGGCCTAAACTTAATGTATTAGTGATGAAACATAATTATCAAAGAAAAGAACAATGTTTCCCTATGAAAAATTAACATGGTATCAGAGTTGGGTTGAAGAAAAGCCATGGATATCACCCCGATGATGACACCTTTTATGGAAGAAAGAAGAGGATGGTGGAGACCTAAAATAATTCTAGGATTTGAAGAAAGCCCTAGGAAACTTGATTATTAGGGTTTGATGGATTCTATGAGGTTAGGATTTGAGAGAAACTATGGTTTATGGAAACGATGTGAGATACAGTATGGTCAATGTGAGGATACTCAAGCACTTGTGGGACATTTGATGAAGCCCTATATGAGATAATCCCTAGTAGAATTGGTTGGATAATTGAAGGCAACATTGGTATATGGACATTGATAGCTTTTGAAGTTTGGTTCAAGAGGAAGAGGAACACTTCTCATTGAAGATAAGTATGTCTTGACTTATGATGCCTCTTGCTTTTGTTTAACCCTATATATCTGATGATTATGTTTATTGATTATACTTCTTGCATATGTATTTGAGTATATGGAATTTTCTCACCTCGTTTATGAGATGTGATGAGTAGACCATTCTTGAGGATCATTTTGAGATGTAAATCTAGAAAGAGATAAAGAGATACTTGATGAAATGATGACAAAGTGCTTCAAGCAACCTATGTCTAATGTGAAAGTTCACAGGTATTTGAATACCACAAGGTATGCATGGTATGTTTTATTTCAGTTGTAACACTAGATGGCTTGGTAAGCCCTAAGGTATGACAAGAATGACTCTTTCTTTGATGGCTAATACATGCATATGAAAGTGACTTGGATCTATGTTTCCTATGATGAAATAATGCACCTCGTGTTGATAATTTTGATCTTCTGTGAGGATATCTAGTGTTGATACATAGATACACTTGATGATTGGCTAACATCCATCTGGTGGACATCTTGATCCTATAAAGAAGGCTAGCACCTTGACTCTAGTAAATGATATTCTTAATTCTTGCCATGATGGATTTCATATAGAAGGATAATTCATTGACATACATGAGCCTGTTTATAATGGTTGTGATAAGCATGATGAAAGCATATGGAAAGAGAGATTGTCACTCTCGTTGTTTTGATAAAGTTTTATTGAATGACCTTACTTGATATTATTGAAAATGAAGAGCATTGTAACCTTGAGGTTAGAGGTATAAGTGTAAGATTCATATCTAGATCTCTTACTAACTATGGTCATGTCTTGATGTGATGAGTAACTATAGCATATGTGATTGTCCTAACTTGATGGAGTGACTTGATAAAAAGTGTCATTGTCTTCATAATTTCTGAGATATGATGTTGCGTTTATATGTTGCTTTGAGTCTAACCTTTGATGAAAGATTGATATCATGATGTTGATAGCCATGATAGATATATGTTTATGATCTAACAGATTTGTTGTTTCTTAACTCTAGCAAAGACAGGTTGATGTTATGAATAAAGATGAATGAAGCGGATTCCTAGTGAGGGGGAGAATATCTTCTCAATATTATTACTCACACAACTATTTTCATTCTATATTGTTGAAATATGATTTATGTGCATCTGACAGTATTGATCTACAACAGAGTCTCATATCTAGAGCTTGTACAGAAATTAGGATCTCTTCTCCAAACACAGTCAAAGAACTGGGATATCTCATCCCTGGACGCATGCATGATAAGGCTGAGAGAGTGTCCAGAAAGTTAAAGACACTCCCATGCTAACCTGAAGGAAGCGTCTAGGGGTTTGACTATAGTTGACCATCATCTAAATATTTTTGAAGTTATATGAACTCTAAATCAAGGTGTCTTTGACATATTCTGCCACTATAATCTAATTTCTAAAATTGTTGGGTTAAATTGTTGATCACTATGTATGAAACCATATGTTCACCTAGGAGGGTCTAGTCCTACAGATGTGTAGTAGATAATAACAAGATCTGCAAGTAGGAAAAGGTTGAATGTTTTCCATAATATGAACATGCAGACTAAACTTGTGTTTGCAGGTGACCGAGACATACATATAGATATGTCACTATGTTTGTGCTACAAGAGGTTGGCATGAATTGGATTACTGATATATATGAACAGTGTTTTTTCATGATTCTTGAAAATAACTTTGAATTGATGATTGAGACATGCTTTGACTATAGATCTCTCTATGAAAGTGAATTTGAACTTGACCTAATGAATAATGATCTTATTTGATGATTGTTTATTTGCCCTAATGTCTGTGCTATGTGGGCTTCGTGATTTCTCAATCAATTAATTGTTTTCATTTATTAGTATAGTAGAATCAAGTCTATTATTTTAGTAAATTACAATTAGCAGTTTTAATATACAAGGAATTTCTATAGATTGTAAAAATAGTGACATCCCCATTAGCATGTCATGAGTTATTTCGCTCAGGTTTACCTAGAATCAGTGAGGGGATGAATGAGCATATGGGAGCATCATGTCTTAAATAGAGATATTAGAAAATTAGAGATGGAGGGGGATTCATAGGATTAACCTTGGACATCCATATGGACTCTCGATCATACCCTTGGGGATTCACACGCCTATCACTCCCCAGTGCTATTTATTGTCATAAAGGTTTTTGTCATCACCCCTTGATGCTCTCATCATGAGAAGCAAGATGCAAGAGGCTCACATGAGACAGTTGGATGATACATAGAGAATCATGGATAGGAGAGAGGATTTCCATTTGAGGTGTATGGTTGATGTGCAAGTTGGAGTGTGTTGGATTAGGGTGGAATTGTTTACTGCAGAGGTAGCATATGTTTCACCCTGTAGTACAAACTTGGGGAGATTATCATCAGGGAGTTGCATGACATACTTTTGGTAGAGAATTCCAAGGCATTGCCTGAGCATGAGGCATAGCATATGGTAGACCACTTTTATAGGAAGGCATGTAGGCTCTAGGCAGTATTTGGGTGCATCATCAGGATATAAGATAGAAAATTTCGTTGTGTGGTGCGACTGATCTAGTATATTTTTGGGTTGACATGTGGAAGATTACAGAGGCCTTCACAATGTGGTGATGTAGATTTTCCCTATTGTTGTTGAGGATCAACTTTAGATTTAGATTGGTAGACTCTGACCTTGCTAAAATGACTTGGCAGGATGTGATTCATGGTTGTGGGTTCAAACCTTACAGATATTTTTGTATGTGGTTCTAGGTGAGGAGGATTCTTTATGAGCATGATGGGAAGTTAGCTAGGACCATAGTGGCGCATTTTCATCATGGCAATACGTTTTTGACATTAACATGGGACCCCAACATCACAAGGCTTGGTGATTCAACTACAATTAGTGATGAGCTGGTTTTTATAGGGAGAGATCACATAGATGTTCCATTGGACCTTAGTTTTCCAAAGAGTGTTTCACTTCTCAATGATTCATTGATATTTTAGAGTGCCTCATTAGTATGCCAATGTGATCAGTGAGAGGAATTTGTGGTTAGTTCATGTGGAGGATGACCCTTCTCAACAAGAGTTGAATTGTACCTTCAGGAGTTCACCCTTGAGGTACATGAGATTGGTTTTCCAATAAAGAAACTTCTCAAGGAGATGACCAGGATTTTGAATTTTGGAGATGATCTATTTATTGGTAGTATGTAGAGGGCCTCTAGTGTTTTCTCCTTCTTGGGGAGTGAGTGGAGGTAATTCTTCACGATGATCGGGATGGTTGGGGACCCCGGTATCCTGAGATCCATTCTTGTTGGGGTAGTACAATGCTTTGGAGTTGCACAATGGCACATTTTGGACCCTGGTATTAGTTTGGATCAACTTGTGGAGCAACAACATGTGATGCCATTTCTTGAGGACAAGCAATTTTGGGAAGGGTAGACTATAATGTCCCCAATTTTTGGATTTCCTTATGGGGAGATTAGGAGGGATTTCCAGAGCTTATATCAGCCAGGTCATGGGAGAAGGATTACATTACTAATGGGCCCAGAGGATTTTGAGGAGTTTTATGGGTGCCAAATGGGATCACTTTCCATTTCTCATCATCAAGATCAGTTCTGCACAGTTCAATCTTGGTTGCGCTACATTCTGACGATTTTCATAAGACATAGTTATTAACAGACATATTTTAATTAATTACACTTAAGGTGTTGCTTCAGGCTTATTACTTGGACAAAAACCTTAGTGTAATAGCTCGTAGGAATCAGGATGAAAATATCTACAAGACATAATGATGAAAAGGGGCTTTGGGAGGCCGGTGTGATCATGGGTGTAGTTTAATAATTTTCCTGAGATAAAAGTGACCTTAATTAGTAATAAAATGTTACTTATTAAATAAAAGGAGAAAAGGTGTTTTTACCTAAAGGGTAAATAAAAGCAGGCAAAAGTCACTCAGAAAATAAGATGAAAATGCACTAAGTGGCTTATGAATAAAATAATAAAAGGAGATTTCTAGAAGATTGGAGAAGATATGGAAAAATATTATGAAAAGGGGAGATAAGGTTATTTCTCATTCATTATGGTTTATGATTATTTCTTGTTGATTGATCGAGATCTCAGGCGAATTTTTCTAGATGATTTCAAGTGAAACTCTCACACTAGTTTCATTTGAAATCAATTCCAACCTAGCTACTACTCACCAATTTCAATGGACATCATTGCCACCCTATTTTTCATTTCTAGAAAATCACTTAGGTTTCCCATTTGTGTTTCAATTACAGGTTATTTAGGAGAAATTTCTCCAGTGGGATGAATTGGTTATTATTGTTGGAGTTGGAAATTGGGTTGTTGCTAAAGCCATTTGCTAGAGTTGAAGGTTATTACTTTATGTCAATTTGATTGGAGGGTCGAATTCATATTCTATAGAGGCCAAATTTATCTATTGGGGTTGATTTTATTTGTTGGGCCAAGTTTATTAGACAGAGTCCAATTTATTTTCTCAGGACAAATTTATTTGTTGATTCCGAATGTATTTGTTGGGGTGAGTTTATAAGTCACATCCCAGTTTATATTTTTGGGACTAAATTTATCTATTGGGGCTGATTTTATTTATTGGGTGTTGGGTATGTGTTCTATTCTTTCCATGACAGGGTCTAAGGTAGCACCCTGGGAAAAGAAAATTATGCGGACCCGAGAATGTGGGGTAGACCCAAAGATGGTGGGCAGACCTACCCAAGTTTTCGTGCATGGGTTTTGCATATGGTTTTGGGGCATGATAGTTTTTTTCCCATGATATTTTGTAGATACAGTCCAAGGAACTATGGTTATGTTCTAATCCAAGGTTAGTGGAATGGGGTGTTAGGATATTCCGACACATAGGATATAGTTAAGTTCAACTTGGTCTAGTATAGAGTTAGGTATAGAGTTAGGTAAAGTGTCTTTCTTTACCGTTGTACATTTTGTAACTTACAATCCGACGGTCACGATATGTAGTGATCCGACGGTTCACTCTCACCTCGGTATTACCGACACTTGATCCGTGGCTTGACACCCGATTGGTCCATGAGTTATATTTAAAGCGCATGGAGGGTCATTGTTCGGGTAATCCGTGCATGAGAGAAGCTTATGTAAATTTTCATTCTTTGATTAATAAATTGCCTGTAGTACCCACGTTGGGACAGGCCGTGGACTGTTTCCCTCCTTGCACCTTGAGGGTTTTAACCACGTCAAAAATACTGGTGTATTGATTTGAGATCTGGTTGTGAGCGGTGTCCTTTTGGTGTTCTTTCTGAGGAACTTACCCTGTAAATTCCTACATGGTATCAGAGCTATTTGAGGGCCGCGTCCGTTGGTGATCCAAATCTGAAGCCGGTAGAACTGCATGCGGCTGTCGTTTCCTAGATCTACTGTTTCTGACTGCTTTCAGGCCAAGAGGACTGCTCTGTTGCGTTCGGAGCATCTGTTCCAGTGAGGAACCCCTTTCGTTTCACGCGAAAAGGTTTCCGGTAGCCCTAGCTGCGTCATTTTTCATATCGGGAGGTATACAGTTTTTTTTTGCAGTTTACTGTTATTTTCTCTCTGCTTATTTCGGTTTCGGTTTATTTAGCCCTTTTTTTAACCGGATCTATACCTTTCATTTCTGCGTATGCTCTTTGCCCTGCGACTCTGTGCGATTTGGGCAAATCAGAAACAGAAAGGAAGGATTTTTCTCATGCGTATGCTCTTTTCCCTGCACCTTAGTGTGATCTCGGAAAATCAGAAACATTGAGAAAAATATTTAGTTTTTCGGCTAAAGCTAACTTTGAGATTTTTTTAAAAATTTCTAGTTTTTTGGCTAAAGCTAACTTCGAGCCGCAAGGTTCGTTTTTCTTTGCATATTCGTGTTGGGTTTTGTGTTTTGTGTTTTGTAGGGAAAAAGAGCTTTCTCAAGGCAAGCACGCAAACCAAGGCCCCCCCCCCCCTTTCTCTCTCTCTCTCTCTCTCTCTCTCTAAAATTTTTTGTATAGATCAATTGGTTCAAAGCTATTTTAAGAGAGTAGAGGTCTTGGGTTCAAGTCTCCATTTTGTGGGGGCGGATTTTTTCATTCCCGCACATTCGCGGACTTTGCCGGCAACTTCAACAATTTTTTTTCAAAAAGCCATAACTTCTTCATCCGGAAGCCTTTTTCAGAGCCGTTTTTTTTAAAACCGCCTATTTTTTCGAGATCTATCCATTGGAACACTTACTTTCAGCATCTTCAGCTTCAGTTTTTTTTTAAATGGAAAGTCCATGCCAAGTCATTCTTGACAGCACTAACTACTTCCAATGGGTAGCCTACATGGAAGATTTACTTAGAAGTAAAGGTCTCTTCAGAATAGCCACAGACCAAGAGAAGAAACCAAAAGATGAAGACAAGGTTGCAAAATGGGAAAATAGACAAGATCAAGCACGTGGTTTGATAGGGATGTCTATTTCTCCTGATCTTAGATTCCACATTGCAGACCTTGAGACTCCTCATGAAGCATTAGAAAAACTCGCTAAAGTTTTTGGGATTAAAAATGAAATTAGAGCCCATCAACTTGAAAATGAGTTGCTTGCTTTGGATCCTAATAATTTTTCTTGCATTGAAGATTTCTTGTCCAAATTCAAGACTCTTAGATATCTCTTGGAAGGTGTTAAAGTTAAGAAAGAAGACGGTAACCTTATCTATTCCATCCTTACTAAGTTGGGACCAGCCTACTCTGTATTTGTTTCCACTTTCCATTCTACAAGGGAAGCTTTCATTTGTCAAGGAAAAGACTACAAGGCCCCTTCCTTTGACTCCTTTTGTGATTCCTTAATAAGAGAACAAGAAAAACTCTTACACCTTGGTCTTCTTAATCTTGGAAACTCTTCCACGAAAGCGTTAGCCGCCCAGCAGCAACCCAATTCAAAGAATCCTAAGAAGTCATATCCTCAAAAGAATGGTCCTAAACCATCTCAGCCTCAAAATGAAAGATCATTTCAGCAAAATGATAAGACCAATAAAAACAAATGGAATAAGACTGATAGACATTGTAACTTTTGTAATCGAGATGGCCACTTAGAATCTAAATGCTTTAAGAAGATGGAAGCCTTGGAAGCCGCAATGAAGAAACATAACATCCATGTGGAGCCTACTTCAACTTCAACTTCCGGAATGGCGCTTTCTGCATGTCATTGTCAATCATCACAGTCTGGTTATGCATTAAATGTATCTTCTTCTTCTTCTTCTTCTCATTCTCATGAGTGGCTCATTGATTCTAGAGCCTCTTGTCACATGGCCAAAAACCAAGCCATGTTTTCTTCTTTAAATGATTGTAACACCAAAAATATATATGTTGGTGATGATAGATCTCTTAATGTTGTAGGGACTGGAACTGTTCATCTAGACAATGGTCAGTTTAATGATGTATTATGTGTTCCAACCTTATCCTGCAACCTTCTATCTGTCTATCGGATAACTCATTCAGGTGAAGGTAAAATTGTTGAATTTTCACCTCATGATGTTGTAATCAAGGATCTAAAAGATCCTAAACAGATTCTAGCTACTGGTCTTGCTGATGATTCCAAAAGGTTGTATAAGTTTCACAACTTTGGGTCATCAAATCTTCCCTCAGTATTTGTTGCTCATAATGATGAAGTGAGCAAACTTTGGCATGAGCGATTTGGTCACTTAAACTATCGCTCCCTTCAGCATCTATGTAAAGAAAATATGGTGACAGGTCTTCCTATGGTATCTTGCAGAGATGGTGTTTGTTCCGGATGTGTACTCGGAAAACATCATCGGGACAGTTTTGACAAACGTGCCTCTTGGCACGCCTCAGCCCCTTTACAGCTTGTGCACAGTGATTTATGTGGTCCTCTTCCTGTTGCTTCATTCTCTGGCTGCAAGTACTTCTTAACTTTCATTGATGATTTCTCCAGACGCACTTGGGTATACTTCTTAAAACTCAAGAGCGAAGTATTTAACACCTTTTTGGCCTTCAAAGCCTTTGTTGAAAAACAATCTGGACATCAAATTCTTAAGCTAAGAACTGATAATGGTGGAGAATATGTTAAAAACACATTCATCAACTTTTGCACCGAAAATGGAATTCAAATGCAACATACTGTTCCATACACTCCACAACAAAATGGTGTAGCTGAAAGGAAAAATCGCACCTTAAAGGAAATGGCTAATTGTATGCTGCAATCTAAAGGACTCAGTCTCAGTTTTTGGGCCGAAGCAATTAATTGTGCAAATTATATAATCAATCGCACTCCTACTAAGGTTCTAGAGAATATCACTCCAGAAGAAGCTTGGAGTTCCATTAAACCAGATGTAAGTCACTTTCGTGTGTTTGGAAGTGAAGCATGGGCCCATATTCCAGATGAAAAGCATAAAGCTTTAGAACCTAAGAGTGAGAAATGTACTTTTGTTGGATATTCTGAAGATGTAAAAGGTTATAGACTTATTCCATTTAAGTCCAAAAATGTTATCATTAGAAGAGATGTAAAATTTGATGAAAATAAATCGGCCTGCGAGCCTAGTCCGGCGGATGTGCCACCTCTTCCTATCTCTTCTATTTTTGAAAACATTTCTTCTTCAGATGATGAAAGCGAGGATGACAATCCTCCCCCACCTTCTCAGGATCCTCAACTTCCAAGATGGGTCCGTGCTACTCGGGATGCAGCAGGTGATCTTGCCGGTGATCCTACAGATCAGCGACGTACACGTTCTCAGTTTGAAAGAGCCTCTTCTTTACTGGCTCAAGCTCCAGTAAATCATGTTCCTGACACTTTTGCAGAAGCTTCAGGCCATCCACATTGGGAAGCAGCTATGAATGAAGAATATCATTCATTGATGACAAATGATACATGGGATCTTGTTCCTCTACCAAAGGGACGCAAACTTGTTAGATGTAAATGGGTTTACAGAACCAAGTATGGACCAGATGGGAAAGTTGATAAACATAAAGCTCGTCTCGTTGCTAAGGGCTTTTCACAGGTTGAAGGCATTGACTACACTGAAACCTTCTCCCATGTTGCCAAAATGAACTCTATCCGCCTTGTTCTTTCCCTTGCTGCCTCTTTAAAATGGGAAGTCCATCAGATGGATGTTAAATCTGCCTTCTTGCATGGGGACTTGCAGGAAGAAGTCTATATGGAACAACCCATTGGCTTCATACAAACAGACTCCAGCCTTGTTTGTCGACTTAAGAAATCCCTTTATGGCCTCAAGCAAGCTCCTCGGGCTTGGTATGCCAAAATGGATAGCTTTCTTTTAGAATCTGGCTTTTCTAGGTGTCATTCTGACAATACTGTCTACACCAAGAAAGTGGGCAACTCTCTTATCATCCTTGTTCTTTATGTTGATGATCTTATTCTTACTGGTAGTGATCCCAACCTTATAAACCATGTGAAGTCCAGTCTTAAAAAGAAATTTGAAATGACAGACTTAGGACACTTACACTATTTTCTCGGTCTTCAAGTCTTGCAATCCCAGGAGGGTATTTTCCTTTCCCAGTCCAAGTATGCTTGTGATATTCTTCGTCATTTTCACATGGAAGACTGTAAGCCAGCCCCTTCTCCCTTTCAGTCTGGAGTCAAACTTTCAGTCTCTTGTACTTCTCCTGAAGTTGATGCTACCTTATACCGTCAACTTGTCGGAAAACTCTTGTATTTAACCCATACTCGTCCTGATCTTTCCTTTGTTGTTGGCCTTGTTGCTCGTTTTATGCAAAACCCCCGTGAAAGTCATTGGAAAGCAGCTAAAAGAATACTTCGTTATGTTCGAGGTACAGTACAGTTTGGGATTCATTACAGTGCCAAAGCAGCTCCTCTGTTAGTTGGTTTCACTGATTCTGATTGGGCTGGTGACCCTGATGATCGGAAGTCTACTGCCGGTTATGTCTTCACTCTTGGTTCAGGACCTATTACATGGGCTTGTAAGAAACAGGCTGCCATTTCTCTTTCGTCAGCAGAAGCAGAGTATCGTGGTGCCGTGGAAGCTAGTAAGGAAGCCTTGTGGCTTCGTCAGATCCTATCAGAGTTTGGCTTTGAGCAGCAGCATCCAACCACACTTTGGTGTGATAATCAAAGTGCCATTCAGCTATGCAAAGATCCAGTCCAGCATCAGCGCAGCAAACACATTGAACTACACATGCACTTCATCAGAAAGCTCATTCATGACCATGTTCTTGAAGTGCAATATTGTCCAACAGATGATCAGGTTGCAGACATCTTCACAAAGGCTCTCACAGAGGCGAAGTTCACTAAACTTCGATATATGCTTGGAGTTCAGGAAGTTGTCACTAAGGGGGGATAGGCTCTAGTGCCTCCTTCCTTCTCCTATTGTGTCATATTTGTAAATCCTTCAATCCTATCCCAAGTTGTTCTTAAGGGGGGATGTTAGGATATTCCGACACATAGGATATAGTTAAGTTCAACTTGGTCTAGTATAGAGTTAGGTATAGAGTTAGGTAAAGTGTCTTTCTTTACCGTTGTACATTTTGTAACTTACAATCCGACGGTCACGATATGTAGTGATCCGACGGTTCACTCTCACCTCGGTATTACCGACACTTGATCCGTGGCTTGACACCCGATTGGTCCATGAGTTCTATTTAAAGCGCATGGAGGGTCATTGTTCGGGTAATCCGTGCATGAGAGAAGCTTATGTAAATTTTCATTCTTTGATTAATAAATTGCTTGTAGTACCCACGTTGGGACAGGCCGTGGACTGTTTCCCTCCTTGCACCTTGAGGGTTTTAACCACGTCAAAAATACTGGTGTATTGATTTGAGATCTGGTTGTGAGCGGTGTCCTTTTGGTGTTCTTTCTGAGGAACTTACCCTGTAAATTCCTACATGGGGCTTATGAATGTTTCAATGTGTATATATATGTATTGTAACATTGAAAGGAATATAATGAAAAATCAATCTAGTAGTCCCAATTTAGGGATCCAGAGGAAAATATCTGTGTATATTTGTTTTAAGTTCTTTCCATTGTATATTTTTTTATGTTTTAAGAATTAATTCACAGGTAATTTATGTATAGGGTTAAAACCTACATTTGGAATTCGGCTTCAAGGGGATACCTTTGCTATTGAGGGTTTTTTCTTGGACCTATGTGTTAGAAAGTAATTAATGGAGCAATGAAATACACATAATATTGTGGAAACATAAATACAACAATGCATAAAACAAGAGAGACACAAATATATGTGGTTCAACCAATTTGGGCTATGTCCATGGAGAAACAGCTAGTCCTTCCTTTTATATTATCTAGCAAAATGAAGAGATACAACCTACAGCAAATCCATTGTAATTTTCTCTTCTCTCTCACACAAAATCCTCTTTCTCTCTCACTCAGAATAATAATACACAGTTGAAATACAATTCCATCATATAAACCAAGGGTTGCCTTATAGGGCCAAAATCCCTAAATTAACATAACTTCTATCATCGAACCATCCGCCTAATGAACAGCTCAGATTGACTATGAAATTACAATATTTTACAAGAAAAATTTTCATATATTTTAGCTTTCGGAGTGTAGAAATTTTGAATAATTTAACACATATTCAATGGAGATTATCCTGATCATGTACTATTGAATACATACACAATACATAAGCTCCCCTGCATTGATCATCAATATAGCAACATCAATAACAATAAAACATCAAGAGCATTCACACATTAACACAGTATGTAACCCGGGGAAAGCATCTCACTAAAAACCCCACACTATCTGTATATTAATGATTGAGACCATGTAACATTACAAAGTACAATGCTTATCACAAGCAATCCAGTACCAGCTCCACCTGTTACACACAATACAACTCAGATCTGATCTCCAAATCTATTCCACTGCTTGCATGCCTCCACTGCTCAATACCTGCTCAAGAATGAATGAGAATGGTCTACCAAACTCGTATTTCACCTCCAAAGAATCACTCACAATGTGTAAGACGTGAGCAGAAGCTACAAACTGGGCAAATACATGAGCAAACTCATTGTCATACTCAATCCTTTGATTGTGCAAGATCTGATGCACAACTATAGTCACAACTGATAGCAATATGATTCTCTAACACCTATTCCTGCTGAACTGAACATGCACATACATGAAACCGAGTTAACTGATGTATTCTATAGTTGTATTATGAGTTAATAATTAGTATAACAACTCATCATTAGTCTATCTGCAGTTAGACTAACTACAACTAGTTTAACCAAGTCAAACTGAACACAACTCCATCAACTCCACAATCAACTCCACCAAACTCAACTAATTGAGTTCTAACTGAAGTCATGCATGCAACAACTCAACTGACTCATAAGAAAAGCGTACTTCCTTCTGACAGCTGCATGGGCCACATCTGTAGCTCAAACTGAAGTGCTCCAAGAGAATAAGATCAAGTTTATAGTCCAAATATTGTTATGAGACAATAATATTTGACTTTTCTATTTTTGACAGTCAGTCTAAAAATAAACTTTGATCACCCACACTGTGGTCACCCACACTTTGGTCACCCACATTTTGGTCACCCACATTGTGATCACTCACACTGTGATCACTCACACTGTGGTCACCCACACTGTGATCATCCACACTGTGATCAAAAATAGAACTTGCGCCATAATTTTCCTGCGGGCCCACTTAGTGAAGGCGACTCTTTTCACTAAGCTCCATCATCTTGTTGCAATCTCAACACTCCCTCTCGACAAGATATGGATTATCAGCAACCCCTATCCTGCCTCGATGGTACTCGAATTTGCTCCTGGTGAGAGCCTTCGTCAGAATATCAGCATCCTGATCCTCTGTTGGAATGTATGAAAGCAACATGATCCTCCGCTGCACACAATCTCTGATATGATGGTACCTGATGTCAATATGCTTAGATCTATCATGAAATACAGGATTAGCCGAGAGTTTAATGCAACTCTAGTTATCACAGTAAATCATAGTAGGATCCAAATGAGAACCGAACAAACCAACCAGGATCTTCCTCATCCATATAGCCTCGCATGTAGCCGAACTTGTTGCCATATACTCGGCCTCCGCTGAACTGAGTGCCACGGATCTCTGCTTCCAGTTGTACCAAGAAACTACTGTCGATCCAATACTAAAGACCCCTCCTGAAGTGCTCTTTCTATTTGTTGGGCTCCCTGCCCAATCTGCATCCGTGAAGCCACATAGCTTCACCTCATCCTCCTATCTGTACCACAAACCATATCCCGATGTGCCTCTCAAGTAGTGCAATACATGCTTGCCCGCCTTCCAGAAGAGCTTGGTAGGCTTAACCATAGCTTGTGAAAGCTGGTTAACTGCATAGCATATATCAGGTCGTGTATTGACCAAATACATCAGTGACCCCACCAACTGTCGATAAACAGTGGCATTTAATTCTTCTCCCGAAGTGGCATCCTCCTTCCTCCAACCTCCAGGAAGAGGAGTATCAATAGGCTTGCAGCCATGCATGTTGAACTTCTCCAGTATCTCCCGAGCATACTTGCCCTGAGAAACAAAGAGTCCACCACTGCGCTGCCATATTTCCAATCCTAGGAAATAGTGAAGGAGGCCCAAGTCCTTCATCTCAAACTCTGTAGCAAGATCCTTCTTGCATGACAGTATTAACAGCTCATCACCCGTTAGAATCAAATCATCAACATACAGTACAATGATAAGCAACTTACCCTCCACCACAATCTGGTATAGGTTAGGATCCGCCTCGCTCTTGGAGAATCCAAGTCCTGTGAAATAGCTGTCTATCCGTGTGTACCAAGCACGTGGTGCTTGCTTCAACCCATACAACGCTCTCTTGAGCCTGCACACATGCGACTCGCTGTTGAAGACCTCAAAGCCTTCAGGCTGCTCAATGTACACCTCCTCCTCAATGACTCCATTGAGGAACACAGTCTTCACATCCATCTGATGAATGTGCCATCCCATATGTGCTGAGAGAGCAAGAATCGTCCGTATGGAAGAATACCTTGCGACAGGTGCAAAGGTCTTCTCATAATCGATCCCCTCTATCTGTGAAAAGCCTCGGGCAACAAATCTTGCCTTGTACTTATCCACACTCCCGTCAGCTACCTGCTTGACCTTGTAGATCCATCTCGAACCCACCACTGATTTCCCTTCCGGTCTAGGAACAATCTCCCATGCATTGTTTCTGACAATAGAATCATACTCTTCCACCATGGCGTCTACCCATGCGGGATCCTCCACAGCTTCCTCGAAAGAGGATGGCTCAGTCACAACACACTTGCTCATTAGAGCCATGTATCCAGTGTACCGATCAGGTGACTCTCTCTGCCTGCGTTGGGTTGTAGGTGGTCCTACAACTTTCTCTGCATCTTGAGCCAGTCGCTCAGCTTCTGTCAAGCGCTTTCGCCCTCTGATGGTTGGCGCTGCATGAGTGGTCTCTTCCACTCCATGAACCTCGTCCTATGGCTGATCCACGTCCTGAAGCTCATCCTTAGGAACTAATAGCTCCTCATCTACATGCAAGTGTAGCTCCCTCTCAAGAGAACACTTCATGGCTTTCTCCTCCTGAAATTTTATATCCCGTCGCACAACAGTTTTACCACTGTCTGGAAAATACACACGATAGTTGTGGAGCGTATCAGTGTACCCCACAAATATCCCAACCTCTGCGGTTGGCTCCAACTTCTTCCTGGCATTCTTCGTCACATGCATGTAAATGTTAGCACCAAAAATCCTCAAATGAGAAAGATCAGGCTTCTTACCAGAATAAGTCTCCTCAGGTGTACTCATGCCAAGTATCCTATGAGGACAACGGTTCTGCACATAAACTGTTGTATTGCATGCTTCCGCCCACAAGTGAATGGGTAGGCCCTGATCATGCAACATTGCCCGTGCAGCACCCACAATTGTTCTGTTCTTCCGCTCAGCTACCCCGTTCTGCTATGGGTTATGGGGAGCTATGAGCTCTCTACGAATCCCTTCTGCCTTGCAGAAATCCTTGAACTCGTCTGAGATGTATTCACCACCATTATCGCTCCTAAGAACCTTCACCTTCTTCCCCGACTCCTTCTCGACCAGTGCTTTGAATTCACAGAACTTTGAATATGTCTCGCTCTTCTTCTGCATGAAGAAGATCCAGCACTTACGAGAGAAATCATCAACAAAAATCACATAATACCTGTGTTTTGCTGTCGAAGCAACTGAGAAAGGTCCACACACGTCTGTGTGAATTCTCTCAAGGATCGTCGTGGCGTGTCTATCCTTCTCATGAAAGGTGGCTTTCACAAACTTCCCCAAAGTACACCCCTTGCACTGATCTGACTACGCAAGTGTGCCTTTAGGAAGCCCTATAGTGATCTGCTGCAGTATCTTCAAGGCTCCATGGTGAAGGTGACCCAATCTCATGTGTCACAACTCGCCATCATCCCGGCTCACTAATCCTTCTACCTTTCCCGCCATTGTTGCGCATCCATCTACATGCAACTGATAAAGGTTCCTCACTCGAACCCCTATCTTCCGGGTCTCACCAGTTGTCTTGCTGCGTAGGAAAGCCTTTCCCTCGCTGAAAACAACATCATACCCCTTGTCTTCTAACATCGCCACTGAGATGAGATTCTTCGTCAATCCTGGAACATGCATGACTTCCTTCAATACGAAGGGTTTACCAGACTCCCTCTCAAAGGAAATGGTACCGATACCGGTTGCACTGTATCTACCATCATCGCCCATCTCGATGTGCACTCCAAGATCTTTGTCCTCTAGATCAGAGAACAAATCTCTATCTCCCGTAATGTGAAAAGACGCACCACTGTCCAAGAACCACACTGATCCCATCACACTTGAAACCAAGCATGCGATCAATGAAAAATCAAGCTCAAACTGTGAGGCTAGAGCCTCTCCTGCTGAACATCCAGCAGCCTGCTTGTTCTTCTTCTTCTGCGGACAATTAGTGGCATAGTGTGCGTGCTGGTGAGAGTGAAAACACTTCACCTTGGACATATTCTGCTTCTTGCCTTTCGCACCAGACTGAGAAGCTTTCTTGCTCTTCCCTTTCTTTGCTTTGGCAGCCAAAGCACAATTCTCTTCATCAGCTCCCTTTGACGAAGATCCGTCCCTGGTACTCCGCCTGATCTCCTCTTGCACAAGATCTGACCATAGTCTTTCCCATCCTGGTAATTTCTCCCGACCATTGACAAAGTCCTGATAGGAATGCCAACTCTTCGTAAGACCAAGGAGAGCCAAGCTCACCAAGTCCTCGTCATCGACAGTAACCCCCACACTTCCCAGCTCATCTCGACACTGAGTGAACTTCGTGAGATACTTGGGAATACTGTCACCCTTCTCACATTTGATGTTTCTGAGTTTATCTTTGAGCGCCAGCTTCCTCTGATCGCTCTTTCTTTGGAATAATTCTGTTAATGATTTCCACATCAAATATGGAGTAGCCTTTCCATGGAGGCTGGACACAATGTGATCCTCCAATAGAATCCTTCGATATTTTGCAGTCTTCTTTTGCCAAACTTCCGCCTCAGCAGCATCAGTAGGCTTTGGGATATCCGTATCTATGAACTCCTTCAGCCCGTTATCATCTAATACTGCCTCCATCCTGTCCTTCCATGCAATATAGTTTGAGCTGCCCTCAAGAGCATACTCCAATCACAATCCGTTGAAAGACATTGTTGCGTTTTCACCAAGAAAACACTACTGCAAATTCGAATTCCACCAGCAACCAACACAACTACCTCAGATCTAAGATTCGTGAGAACACAATATTTCTCGTAAAGAGATTGACTATATGGGCATTCACCGGATATCTCACCTTCCAAAGAAAGGATGAATCTAGAGGCTACCTGGCCCGATTACAGACTCTGCCTGAAGAAATAGAATGCAAACACTTCCTGAATAGTCCCCTATACTACTAGTGTAACCCCTTATTGTTATTAGTATAACCCACTTATTATATTTATGTACCCATGTAGTGCCCATATTGTTACTATTGTGCCCCATAGAAGCCCACTATTGTTATTATTGTGCCCTTACATTATTATTGTTATGTCGGCTCTGATTATGTTATGACCCCTTAGACTCCTGTATATAGAAAGGAGGTCTTTTCATTTGTATCATCCAAGAATTTTTCATTTATGTAATGTAAAGGAGGTTGCCCCCTCGAAGAGGCTGAATTATAAGGCGTTGATCTATCTTTTCTATCTTTTCTTGAGCTGGTTTCATAACATTTGGTATCAGAGCTTTGGATTCTAGGGTTTCGCTGCTCCAAACAGGTCATCTTGGAATTTTCGCTATAATTTTTTTTCTGTGACGTTTCAGAAGTCGCAAAAAAAACCCATTTGAGAAGAAATCGCGCTGAACCTTGGGTCCGAATTTCAGAGCTTTTCTTGTGATATTTACGGATATATGATCTGAGGAAGTTGGTCTTTTTCCAGACTCCTGAATTACATTCAAAACAAGTGACCTAGGGAAAATCATCATAAATTTCTCTCTGGGGATCGGATTGAAATTTCGTAAAAAGGTACAGAAAGAGGATAGATTGTAGTTTCTTTTATGCATTTTTCAGATCCAAAGGTTGAAACAGTGACTCGTGGCACGTCGTACAAGTTCGCTCTACTGAACTAGTCTATAATCAGGTCATCTTGGGAGATTGTGCATAACTCTTTCTTGGAGAATCCAATTTGGATCAGACTGGTGGCATTGGAAAGAGGACACAGAGGGCGACTACAGGTCACAATTTCAGAACTTAAAGATCTGAAAGTACAGAGTTACAATCGTTTCAAGGTAGATCTCCTAAAATCAAGAAAAAGCAAGATGAGGAAGTTTGATGGCAAGGATCCGGTAAATTGGATACTTCAGATGGAGCAATATTTTGATATACATGGTGTACAACTGTTACAAAAGGTATGTATTACATCTTCATATTTAGAACCATATCAGTTTTTATGGTACAAAGGGCTTTGTTCTCGTAAACAACTTGTTATGTGGTCAATTTTTACGGAGGAAATGATAGCACATTATGAGGATACAAAGAGCAACACCTTCTTTAGAGCAACACCACAAAAATTGGAAAGAGTAAAAGGGCTTTGTGACATAGTGGAAAGCAAAATTATGGAAACCAGGAAGTGTACCCCTCACAGCTATAAAGATGGAAGTGTTGTTTCTCCTAGCCTTCCACAGCCTACAAGGGTTACACCACAACAATTGGAAGAAAAAAGAGAAAAAGGGCTTTGTTACAATTGTGATAGCAAATGCACTAAAGGTCATAAGTGTGCTGAGAAGAAATTATTTTACATAGAATATGAAGAGGAGGAAGAAAAGGATCAAGAAACAATAACAGAAGAAGATATATGCCAGGACCCCACCCCAGAGAAAGAAGAAATGAATCAGACCATATCTTGTAAAGCATTGGCAATAATTACCACTCCTAAAACTCTCAAGATAGAAGGACATATCAAGAAGGAAAATGTGCAAGAAGTGAAAGATCACATTGAGAAAGAAGAAATGAATCCAACCATATCTTGTAATTCATTGTTCGAAATTACCACTCCTCAAACTATCAAGATAGACCACATCGAGCATCAAGAAATAAATCTGACCATATCTTGTAAAGGACTGGAAGAAATTACCACTCCTCAAACTCTAGAGATAGAAGGACATATCAAGAAGAAAAAGGTTCAAGCGGTGAAAGATCACATCGAGCATCAACAACAAGTTCTCCAACTTTTAAAGGATAACGCCACTTCGATGCAAAATCAAACGAAACAACAGGAACTTAAAAAATGGCGACCTTACCGAATGGGAAGACTCTTCCAGGATGAGGATGTGGAAGCATTGTTTTGTGCTATTTATATTATCCAACCAGATTGGATAAATGAAACAAGGGATGAATGGAAGAAGGATGAAGAAGTATGGGCACTTATTCAAAAGTTGCAAAAGATCCCAATTCAAACAATATTGCCAGAAATTAAAGAGGAAGGAAAAATCATATTGGAACCTGGAGCAGTCACAGAAACAAGAACCCAACAGCTACGAAATCGATCAATTTCAGAGTATCTCATCAAGTGGAAGAACTTACCCACTGAATATTCCACATGGGAGGACAAGCATTTTATACAAAAGCATCAAGAACTACTCAAGCGTTGAGGACAACGCTTTTTGAAGGAGAGGGGCATGTTAGGCCCCTATACTACTAGTGTAACCCCTTATTGTTATTAGTATAACCCACTTATTATATTGATGTACCCATGTAGTGCGCATATTGTTACTATTGTGCCCCATAGAAGCCCACTATTGTTATTATTGTGCCCTTACATTATTATTGTTATGTCGGCTCTGATTATGTTATGACCCCTTAGACTCCTATATATAGAAAGGAGGTCTTTTCATTTGTATCATCCAAGAATTGTTCATTTATGTAATGTAAAGGAGGTTGCCCCCTCAAAGAGGCTGAATTATAAGGCGTTGATCTATCTTTTCTATCTTTTCTTGAGCTGGTCTCATAACAATATTTGTCCTCCAGATCAGAGAACAAATCTCTATCTCCCGTCATGTGAAAAGACGCACCACTGTCCAAGAACCACACTGATCCCATCACACTTGAAACCAAGCATGCGATCAATGAAAAATCAAGCTCAAACTGTGAGGCTAGAGCCTCTCCAGATGAAGATCCAGCAGCCTGCTTGTTCTTCTTCTTCTGCGGACAATTAGTGGCATAGTGTGCGTGCTGGTGACAGTGAAAACACTTCACCTTGGACATATCCTGCTTCTTGCCTTTCGCACCAGACTGAGAAGCTTTCTTGCTCTTCCCTTTCTTTGCTTTGGTAGCCAAAGCATAATTCTCTTCATCAGCTCCCTTTGACGAAGATCCTTCCCTGGTACTCCACCTGATCTCCTCTTGCATAAGATCTGACCATAGTCTTTCCCATCCTGGCAATTTCTCCCGACCATTGAAAAAGTCCTGATAGGAATGCCAACTCTTCGGAAGACCAAGGAGACCCAAGCTCACCAAGTCCTCATCATTGATAGTAACCCCCACACTTCCCAACTCATCTCGACACTGAGTGAACTTCGTGAGATACTTGGGAATACTGTCACCCTTCTCGCATTTGATGTTTCTGAGTTTATCTTTGAGCGCCAGCTTCCTCTGATCGCTCTTGCTTTGGAATAATTCTATTAATGATTTCCACATCAAATATGGAGTAGCCTTTCCATGGAGGCTGGACACAATGTGATCCTCCAACAGAATCCTTCGACATTTTGCAGTCTTCTTTTGCCAAACTTCCGCCTCAACAGCATCAGTAGGCTTTGGGATATCCGTATCTATGAACTCCTTCAGCCCGTTATCATCCAATACTACCTCCATCCTGTCCTTCCATGCAATATAGTTTGAGCTACCCTCAAGAGCATACTCCAATCGCAATCCGTTGAAAGACATTGTTGCGTTGTCACCAAGAAAACACTACTACAAATTCGAATTCCACCAGCAACCAACTCAATCGCCTCGGATCTAAGATTCGTGAGAACACAATATTTCTCATACAGAGATTGACTGTATGGGCATTCACCGGATATCTCACCTTCCAAAGAAAGGATGAATCCAGAGGCTACCTGGCCCGATTACAGACTCTGCCTGAAGAAATAGAATGCAAACACTTCCTGAATAGTAGATCTGATGATCAACAGCTCTGATACCATGTAGAAATTTTGAATAATTTAAGACATATTCAATGGAGATTATCTTGATCATGTACTATTGTGGAATACATACACAATACATAAGCTCCTCTACGTTGATCATCAATATAGCAGCATCAATAACAATAAAACATTAAGAGCATTCACACATTAACACAGTATGTAACCCGAGGAAAGCATCTCGCTAAAAACCCCACACTATCTGTATATTAATGATTGAGACCATGTAACATTACAAAGTACAATGCTTATCACAAGCAATCCAGTACCAGCTCCACCTGTTACACACAATACAGCTCAGATCTGATCTCCAAATCTATTCGACTGCTTGCCTACCTCCACTGCTCAATACCTGCTCAAGAATGAATGAGAATGGTCTACCAAACTCGTATTTCACCTCCAAAGAATCACTCACAATGTGTAAGACGTGAGCAGAAGCTACAAACTAGGCAAATACATGAGCAAACTCATTGGCATACTCAATCCTT
Source organism: Pinus tabuliformis (assembly GCA_031772625.1). Taxonomy (NCBI): domain Eukaryota; kingdom Viridiplantae; phylum Streptophyta; class Pinopsida; order Pinales; family Pinaceae; genus Pinus; species Pinus tabuliformis. The sequence continues at coordinate 1,110,712,496 of CM062818.1, forward strand.
TGATTGTGCAAGATCTGATGCACAACTATAGTCACAACTGATAGCAATCTGATTCTCTAACACCTGTCCCTGCTGAATTGAACATGCACTGACATGAAACTGAGTTAACTGATGTATTCTATAGTTGTATTATGAGTTAATAATTAGTTTAACAACTCATCATTAGTCTATCTGCAGTTATACTAACTACAACTATTTTAACCAAGTCAAACTGAACACAACTCCATCAACTCCACCAAACTCAACTGATTGAGTTCTAACTGAAGTCATGCATGCAACAACTCAACTGACTCATAAGAAAAGCGTACTTCCTTCTGACATCTGCATGGGCCACATCTGTAGCTCAAACTGAAGTGCTCCAAGAGAATAAGATCAAGTTTATAGTCCAAATATTATTATGAGACAATAATATTTGACTTTTCTATTTTTGACAGTCTGTCTAAAAATAGACTTTGATCACCCACACTGTGGTCACCCACACTTTGGTCACCCACATTTTGGTCACCCACATTGTGATCACCCACACTGTGATCACTCACACTGTGGTCACCCACACTGTGATCATCCACACTGTTATCAAAATTAGAACTTGCGCCATAATTTGCCTGCGGGCCCACTTATTGAAGGCGACTCTTTTCACTAAGCTCCATCATCTTGTTGCAATCTCAACAGGGAGCATTGCTCCCGAACCCCGCCAAGGGCGGGGGCCTCATAAAAGTTTTCATTTCCCCCTCGTGGACCCCTTAACAGTTATTAAATGGGTGGCATTGCCACCCCATTAAGAATAGGGATCCACTGCAACTGAAACAAAAACCTTTGAACAATCAGGAAGATAATCAGTCTCCACACCCAACAACCTTCCACTTAGAGACTGATTATAGCAACTCCATCGTTGCTTCACTTGTTGGAAAATGCTTCTACTTTGGACCTGGATGTTTCACATCTTCGTCGTCATACTTTAATACCAATTGAAACTTATAAGAATCTTAGTTTCTCCCTGGTTACAACTTTTGTTAACATTTCTGCAAGATTCTGGCTAGTCTCTATCTTTTTCAGCTTCAATTGTCCATATTCCAACACTGGCAGTATGAAATGGTACTTGATTTGTATATGTTTAGCCTTGGAATGAAATGCTGAGTGGTTTTCAATATGAATGGCACTCTCGCTATCAATGTATAACCTTCCCATCTCCTGCTTCTTGCCCAATTCATCCATAAACTTTTGTAAGCAAATCATTTCTTTACTAACCTCTATAACATTAACATACTCTTCTTCCATTGTTAAAAGTGAAACAATGTTTTGAAATTTTGAAACCCAACTAACAGTTGTTCCACCTACATTAAACACATACCCTGTGGTGCTCCTCATGTTATCTCTATCACCTACAATATTTGCATCAACATATCCCTATAGAGCAATGTTTGAACCACCAAAACATTATGCTTGATTTTTGGTACCTCTCAAATACATGAGAATCCACTTTACTTCCATCCAGTTCTCTTTTCATGGATTGTTCATATACCTACTTACAACTCCCATTGCATGTGCAATATCAGGCCTTGTGCAAACCATTGCATATAGTAAGCTTCTAATTGTTGATGAATATGGAACTTTACACATATAATCCAACTCTTCTTGAGTCTTGGGACACATATCCTTACTTAGTTTGAAATGGATAGCCAAAGGTGTACTAATTGGTTTTTCATTCTACATAATAAATTTTTCCAACACATTTTCTATGTAATCACTCTAAAACAATGTTAATTTGTGATTTTTCCTATCTCTAGTTATTCTCATTCTAAGGATTTGTTTTGCGACACCCAAATCCTTCATTGCAAATGAATTTATCAATTTTCATTTGAGCACATTTATTTCCTGCATGTTAGACACTGCAACAAGCATGTCATCTACATACAATAATAATATAATATAGATACCATAATTTTTCCTCTTAAGATAAACACAGTGATCAGAATGACATCTAGTATGACCTTATTTAGACATAAACCTGTCAAATTTTAGATACCATTTCCTTGGAGCCTGTTTTAATCCATACAAGATATTATTCATTTTTCACACTAATTCCTCTTTCCCTTTGACCTCATGTCCTTTTGGTTTCTTCATATATATTTCTTCCTCCAAATCCCCATGGAGAAAGGTTATCTTTACATATAATTTATCAAGATGCAACCCTTTTGCTACCACTAGACCTAAAATAGTTCTAATTGAATTAATTTTAACAACATGAGAAAAAATCTCATCAAAGTCTATACATTTATTTTGTGCAAACCCCTTCACCACAAGTATAGACTTATACCTTTGTTTACCTACACATTCTTCCTTCAAAATGTAAACCCATTTATTATGCAATGTAGTTTCACCTGTAGGAAACTTGACTAAGTCCCAGGTTATGCATCAAGGATTCCATCTCTTCTTCCATGGATTATTCTCGCTTCTTCCTGATTTCTACCTACATTGCTTCTTCATATCTTTCTAGTTCACCAGAATCAGTGAACAATACATAATACAATAAAGGAGAGTATCGTACATGGGGTCTACTTATCTGGGTAGATCTTCTCACACCACTTTCAGGTGTTTGAGGTGCATGTTGCTATTGTGGTTGTTGTTGTTGTTGTGGTTGTCAATCATTATGATTTTCAGTTACCTTTAATTTTTTTTTATGATCTCATCAAGCACTGTGTATTCTTTGTTTTTTTCTTGTTTCTTTTCCTACATCTAATCCTTTGGAATACCACCATCCAAGGAACCTGAAGGCTCTTTGTTTATTAGATAAAAAACGGTATCTACAGCATCTACCCAAAATTTCAAGGGAAGTATTGCATGCAATCGCATGCACCTTGCGCGCACCATGATTGTCTTAATCATCCTTTCTGACACACCATTTTCCTCTGGTGTTCTTGGAATTGTCTTCTCTCCACAAATTCCATTCTCTAAATAGTAGTTATCAAACTCTTTTCTACAATATTCACCTCCTTTTTATGATCTGAGACACTTCAAATTCTTTCCTTCTCATTCTCAACCAAATATTTTCATTTCTTGAAAGTATCAAATACATCAGATGTATTTTGAATACAATAAATCTAGACTTTCCTAGTTTCATCATCAATAAAAGTAACATAATAACGAGGGCCACTGAGAGATGATACCTGAGCAGGTCCCCATACATCTGTATGCACAAGCTCTAATTTTTTTCTCTTCTTTTCTTTCCCAACTCTGATAAATTTGACTTTCTTTTGCTTTCCATAAACACAATTCTCACAGAAATCCAAATCAATATGCTTCAAACCTGGCAACAAATTTCTTGAGTGAAGAATATGCATCCCCTTCTCACTCATGTGCCCAAGCCTATAATTCCACAATGTCATATTTTCTCTGTGGAAGTTGAATCATTAACATAATTAGAAATACCATTGTATAAATACAACGTACCAACCTTTTCTCCTTTTATTATCATCGGGGCTACTTTAGTGACCTTCTAGGTTTTGTCTGTAAAAGTAGTTACACAGCCTTCACCACCTAACTGCGTTATTGAAAATATATTTTTCTTTAGATTTGGAACATGCCTTACCTCCTTCAATATCCATTGGTTTCCATTCTATTTATTTATAAAAAACTTACCCATTCTAATGATTTTCTAGGGTTTGTCGTCACCCAAACAAATGTGTCCAAGATCCCCTTGAACGTAGTCATGAAAATGCTTTCTACCAGGTGTTGCATGGAGTGAGGCCCCTGAATCTATCACCTAGGAATCAATAATATTCTCTAATGAAATAATCAAAGCATCTTGTAGACATCACATGACATATCTACTTCATGATTGTTCCCTTGTTTTCCATCTCCTTCTTTTCCTTTCTGATATTTGCAATCTTTCTTCAGGTGTCCTTTCTTCCCACATTTCCAACACACTATCCTTGATATGGATTTGGATCTGTCTTTCCTTGACTTATTATGAATTCCTTTAATACTTTGGTAATCCATATGTTATCTATTGATATAAAAATTTCAAATGAAGATAAGTGCATCATTTTGTTGTGTTCTCTACCAGATTTGTGGGATAATCTGGTTGTTGCAATAGGTAGCAATAAAACTACCTTGAAGTTTGATGAAATAGTCCCATCCTTGTTTTTGGAGGAGATGAGATGGAAAAATATGGAGAGCCATACTGGACGTGCCTTGTTTGTATGAGGAAGGTCCCATAATAAAAACAAAAATAGGTCCTCATGTGGGAGATCTAAAACTAGAGGGATACCTGAATCTCCAGGAAAAGTTATAAAGGTATCTTGGAAATGTGGAAAAGAAGGGAACTACAAAAATTATTGTAGATATAAAAATCTTGAGAAAGGAAAGGGATCTGATGATGATCCTTCTGCAGTGGTGAAAACCACCTTAGATGAAGGTGGGGATGTGTACTTGGATTCTTCTTCAAGTACACATGTAGATCATGAGCCATGGTAAATTAAATCAGGTGCATCCTTTTACTTCACTCCCCATAGGTAGTGGTTCTATGAGTACGAGAAATATGATGGTCATGATGTATTCTTAGGGATTACAGGAAGGCCAAAATCATTGGACGTGGAAAAGTTAAGCTGAAGTTTCAAGGTGGAAGGATTAGAACATTTCTTAGTGTCTTGCATATTCCTGCATTGGCCGGAAATATGATTTTTGTTAGCAAGATGGATGATGCAGGTGTAAAAGTAGCATTCGAGAAAGATACCTGCAAGATGGTTCAAGGAGCATTGGTATTGATGCGGGGAGATCAGATTGGAACTATGTACAATCTTTTCAAAAGTATTATTATTGATGGGTGAAAAAAAATTATGGTTCCTGAAAGTGGAGCAGAAAATCTAGTGGTCTCTAGAGAAAATACCATGTTATGGCAGCAAAGGCTTGGACATATTGGAATGAAGGGCCTTCTAATACTGAACGGTAATGGTATAGTAGAAGGTATGTCTAATTTCTCTCTAGATTTCAATTTTTGTGAACATTGTGTATATGGGAAGCGGAATTGGGTGAATTTCCCCTCTGGTGCTAAGAAGGCAAAGGGAATATTAGAGCTTGTGCACAGTGATGTGTTTGAACCTGTGACGATCCCATCATTGGGTAATTCTATGTATTATGTCTCATTTATAGATAACTTCTCGAGGAATACATGAATATATTTCCTCAGGAAGAAATCTGAAGTCTATGATAGGTTTAAAGAATTTAAGGCTCTAGTGGAAAATCAGACAGAAAATAAGATTAATGTGTTGAGAATAGATAATGGTGGAGAGTTTTACAAGAACAAATGTGAAGAGTCTTGTAAGAAGTGTGGTATAGAATGGCAAAAGACTACTCAATACACACCTCAAAAAATGGAGTTGCAGAAAGAATGAATAGGATGTTGATGGAAAAGGCAAGAAGCATGCTTAGTGGTGTCGGGTTATGACAGGAATTATGGGCAAAGGCAATGGATATTGCATGTTACCTATTTAATAGATCATCTTCATCAGCATTGGAGGATAAGACTTCACATGAGGTATGGACTAGTAAGAAACCCTCTCTCACACATCTTAGGGTATTTGATTTTGATGCATATGCACATGTTCCAAAGGAGAAAAGAACCAAGTTAGATAGTAAATTTGAAAGGTGCATCTTTATTGGATATAAGGATGGTTTAAAAGGTTATAAGCTTTGGAACCTAGAAACAAGGAAGGTTGTGTACAATTGAGATGTGGTGTTTAGAGAGGTGAAGGATGTTATTAAACATGAATTCCTACCAAAGGAACCTGAAAAGATAGAGTTTGAATTGAATGAGGAAGAATCAAACTCTATAGTAGAACAAGAATTAGAAGAGGAAGTATCACAAACACTAGTTTTCATAATATCAGTTCAAGAGAGAAGGAATCTAGAGAGGTATAGTCCATCTGATTTTTGTTCAAATTTTGTTTTATCTATTAATGATGATGATAGCCGAATTGTCAGGGAAATAGTAGATTCAGAGGAAGAAAAACTCTAGAAAGAGGCCATGGTTGATGAAATGTTGTCTTTGGACAAAAATGAGGCTTTGGATCTCATGGAGTTGTTAGTTGGAAGGAAACCCATTGGTAGAAAATGGGTGTTTAAGAAGAAGATGAATGCATAAGGCAAGGTGCAAAAATACTGAGCTCGGTTGGTAGAAAAAGGTTATTCCGAGGTACTAGGAATTTATTTTGGTGATATATTTTCTTTTGTTTCCAAGTTAGATTGTATTAGATTACTTTTATCTATTTTTGTTGCTTTTGATTTTGAGGTAGAATAGATGGATGTGAAAACAATATTTCTTCATGGGGATCGAGAAGAAGAGATCTATATGAAGCAACCTGAAGGCTTTGCGGTAAAGGGTAAGAAATAACTGGTATGCAAGTTAAAAAGGTCTTTGTATGGGTTAAAACAATCACCAAGGATGTGGCATCAAAAATCTGATACATGTATATGGGGACTTGGCTTCACAAGGAGAATAATAGATCATGGTGTGTATTTTAAATCAATTGTTGATTTTGTTATTTATTTGGTATTGTATGTGGATGATATGTTGCTGATTGGAAATGAAAAAGAAATTATCTAGGATTTGAAGGTCCAATTGTATTCCAAATTTAACATGAAGGATATTTCTACTGCAAACTATATTTTGGGCATGGAAATTAAATAATATCAGGAAAAGAGGAAGCTCTGGTTAAACCAAAGGATGTCGATACAATATTACAGAGGTTTAATATGTAGGATAGTAAACTGGTGAAGTTTCCTATTCCTATAGGTGTAAAGTTATTTATTGAACAGTGTCTAAGACACAAAAAGAGGAAGATAACATATCTCATGTTCCTTATGCAAGTGCAGTTGGTATCTTAATGTATGCAATGGTTTTTACTAGATCATACATTGCACATGAAATGGAAGCATTGAACAAGTTTATGTCAAAACCAGGGAAGAAGCATTGAAGAGAAATGAAGTGGTTTTTAAAGTATTTGCTTGGCACTAGTGATTATGGTTTGTGCTACCAAGGAAGACCAGGAATGGACAGAGTATTGGACATCCATGGATTTTGTTGATGTAGAGTAGGATATAGATATAGATCGAGGAAGATCTACAAGTTGGTATGTGTTTAACCTATTTGGAGGAGTAGTCAATTGGATGAGCAAGATACAGTAGGTTGTGGAACTTTCAACTACAATGGCAAGATACATGGCAGCCACCCATGCAAGCAAGGAAGCAGTTTGGTTTCAAATATTTTGTTCAAGTATGGGGTTGGTACAATGAACTATAAGAATAGACTATGAAACCAAAGTGCAATTTTCTGGGCAAAGAACCCTACTTATCATTCGAAGACAAAGCACATTGATGTCCAATATCAATTTTTGAGGGATATGTTTGAGGACAAAAGGGTGTTTCTTGTAAAGGTGGACACTTTGAAGAATGTTGCAGATTCATTGACGAAGTCTGTGAGCATTGTGAAGTTTTCTCGGTTTAGAGAAACAATGGTCATTGCATGCCTAAACCAATGATTAAGCTCTCCCGCGACCCCCTGTGTGGAAAGAAAACAACAAGTGGGAGAATGTTGGGTATGTGTTATATTATTTCCATGGCTACTTCCATCTGTTGTTATATATTATTGGGTATGCAGACCTAATACTTGGGAGGACCCAAGGATGGGGGGTAGACCCAAAGATAGTAGGCAGTCCACCTGTGGTTTTGTTCATGGGTTTTTCACATGGTTTTGGGCATGATGGTTTTCTTCCCATGGTATTTTGTAGATCCTTTCAAGGGAACTATGGTTATGTTATAATCCAGGATTAGTGGATTTGGGTGTATGAATGCTTTGGCATGTATATATATGTATTGTAACATTGAAAGGAATATAATGAAAAATCAATATGGTAGTCCCAATTTTGGGATCCAAGGGAAAATATTTTTGTATATTTGTTTTATATATATATATATATATATATATATATATATATATATATATATATATATATATATATATATGTTTGAAGAATTTGTTTGCAAGTAATTTATGTATAGGATTAAAACCTACATTGGGTTGAGTTTAATTGTCAAAGCCCAGTTTATTTGTTGAGGCCGAATTTAATTGTTGGGGCCAAATTATCTGTTAGGGTTGAGTTTTTTAGTTGGATCCTAGTTTATTTGTCGAGACCAATGTTATCTGATGGGGCCGATTTTATTTGTTGAAGACTAGTTTATTTTATGGGGCCGAATTTATCTATTGGGTTTGACTTTATTTGTTGGGATAAGTTTATTTGTTGGAGCCTAGTTTATTTGTCGAGGCTGAATTTATTTGTTACGGCCGATATTATTTGTTGGAGAACTTTATTTGTTGTGTCCAAGATTATTTGTTGGAAGTATTTATTTGTTGGGGACGAGATTATATGATGGAGATATTTATTTGTTGGGATTGACATTATTTGTTGGAGATATTTGTTTGTTGGGGTCAAGATTATTTGTCGAGTATCTTATTTGTTGGGGTTGAGATTATTTTCCAGAGCTGAGCTTATTTGTTGAGGTTGAATTCATTATTATAGGAGGGTAGAGTTGTTGACTATAAGAGTGTCGTATTGATTGAGTTATTTGTTGTAGTTTCATTACATGTCCTCATATTAATATTCTAAATATCTTTATCAAATTAATAAATTATGGTTATGCCTTAAAATATTTATGGTGTAAATGTTTATTTGTTTTGCATACGAAGTGTTCAAAGAAAAGCTTGCACACAAAGTGTTTTTCAAAATTCCTAAAAGAGAAAATTTAATATTTTGAAAGTTGTGCTAGCATATTTCAGATACGGGATATTACATAATGATTTTTTCAGTTGTTAATGCATTCATATGAGGTTCTTCCTCACTCCTCATTGATGTCCATACACAACATCTGAAGGTGAAGGTGTAAAATATCTAAAGCAAGTTACGAAAGGTGAATTACTAGTACAAGTGTCTATTGTTCTATTATATGAGTGTTTTATATAAATCATATTTCCATCACAATCCTTCAGATGCTTCTAAATTTAACCCCTCAAATTTTGCACCAAAGTCTTTTTGACCCTTTTTTTGTTCCCATCTATCTGTGTATGGGATGTTGTAGACCTCTTCAACTTCATGTTTATCTTCTCCCACAATGTTGTCCAAAATACATTAAGAAATCTAGTGTCCCTATCTAAAATTATGCTCCTTTTTATCCTGAAGTGCACCCAAACCTATTCAAAGTACCATTTTTTTTCTTCTTGCCCTTTGATAGTCTTTTTATAAGGCATCATAATCCATATTTTTTGAACCTACCAACTACCACAAACATGTAATCAAGTCCCTTCATGTTTCAGCAAGCTCCCACAAATTCCATGGAAATGCTTTCCTAACGTCTAGTGTGTACCAATAAGGGATGATATAGACATTGCTTCATATCATTATGTTCACTGGCATAGAATATTATACATCCTCTAATGTGTCAAGATACATACTTTTACATTATAGGTTAATACATATACCTTTGTAAGTTGGCAACCATCTTCCCAATGCTAAAATATACTACAACCTTGGAGGTGTGAGCCTCTATGATAAGCTACATCCACTCATATTTAGGAACACAAAGCTTATCCATCCTATAGAGTAACCAATTATGGGCACGATACTCAAAATTTAGTCACCATCCTCTACATGAATTGGGCCCTATAAGTGTTGAAACACCTCCTTAGAGTCCTCATCTTATATGTATGCCTCTCTATATGCAACATGGGTGAAATTTTCCATGTGCATTAGAGTTCTCAAAATTTGTAATTTTGGATGTGGTTGGCCCTGTGTTGAAGCCTCAAAATTAGTTGCGACAACATGGGGGATAACCACCCAGTCGAGGACTTAAATATCATCCCTTATCCGTTTGGGTTGGTGGCTCTAACTGGAACTGTGGGACCAGTTTCCCAATTTGAAAGATGGTAGGATGGGGTGTGTGTTTGATTATCAAAGCTAATTTGGTAAATGAGGGTAGTTTAAATAGAAAAATAAAACTATATATATATATATCTATATATATATATATATATATATATATATATATATATATATATATATATATATATATAATATAAATTACTATTACTATTACTATTACCCAGGCTTAAAGAAATATTAGTGAAATCTAGATAAATGACTGTCTTGATTGATAATGAAGATTGTTCATACAAGAAGTATAAAACTTTCATAAAAACAACTATTTTTATTAAATAGTTAATCCAAATGGTTGACTGTAAAATGTATCACATCAAATATTTAACAGAAATTTGTTTATCAAAAATAAAGAGAATGACAGCTCAACTATATTTCAAAAGTGAAGGAATAACAGGTTGTATTAAAACACAATTGACAAACAATGTACATATAGAAGAAACAGATTAACAGTTCATAAAATAATCACTACACAATGATAAAAGTACTCGATGTGAGATGGTTGATCCATAGATAATAAAATTGTCATCCATGTGTTTTCTCCAAGATTTATCACAGAAAAACAAAAGCGTGATTCTTAGCAAACTTTCTTAAATAAACTCCACAAACTAGATCTTCAAAATTAAAGAAAGACTTTAAAAAGTACAAAAGTGTATGTTTTTTAAAGAGTCTCAAATAATATTGTTAGACCCCTTTCTAAATATGTGAAAGGGGTTTAAATAATAAAAATATTACAAAAATAGCTAAGCGCAAAATTCTGAGGAGTGAAACGACTCTCCTTAGAATTGGTGCCAAAAATGAAAAACTAAAATTGATTTAAAATTCAAAAATCTGATTTTGACTGGTGTTGGATTCTAATTTGTTTCCTCTTCTCGTAGATATCTATCATTTCTTGAACTCCTAGAGGTTGCCTAATGCTTATCTTCACTTGTCCCACATAAATTGTATCTGATAATGATGGCGTCATATGGATGATAGAATTGGTTACGCATCGTAGGGCCATCAATTGACTGTGTGGTTTCACCAAGATTGACCAATACGCTTACCAATTCAAATGTGATAGTTTTCTGATTCGTTGTTCTTTTGCTCCAAGATTTTCGTGCCAACTTGATTGCAAATCCTCAATCTCAGGCAGATTAGCTGGCAAACACTTTGAATAAACCTTGAATACCAAAGATTATCATTAACAGTTTCTATCATATTTTTTGATGTTTCACTTGCACTAGAAATTGCCCTTTCATCCCATTTTATCTGGATTTCCCAATCAATAAAGAGAACGTCCTTGTGAGATTCTTTGAACTTTGGCAATGCTATTGTTTTTCCCTTTGAATTGTCCTGCCATGTGATCAAATTTGAAATATTTTCATTTATTTCTTCAAAGTTGATTTTAGCATCTATGAATTGATTTACTAAAGCATCAGCTTCTTGGCACAGTGGGCTAATATCTACTAATTGCTTACAAAAGACTGATTGTTTCTTTGATAGCAACGAATTTATTTCTAAAGCCTCTTTGATGAATTCATCAACTTTTGGGTAATCCTTCATTTGATCTACAGTAAATCGTAGTTGTGTGATTTCATCATCTTTGGAATTTAATTATGTTTGCCTTTGAAGTTTTAGGCTCTCGAAACTCCCCTACATTTGTTCAAGCTGTGATTTAACCTGTTCCTGTGCATTTTCCTTTTCTCTTGTGAGTTGATCCTCTAGTTGACTTATTCTTTCCTCCTTTTCTCTAATCAAATTTCTCACTTCTTCAACTTTGTCAATCGTTGCAGAAGCATAAGCTCCTGCAAACTGAGATAACTTGGTCAAGTTTTTGGATGGTTCTCTAGGTGTATCTTTTGAGAAAACGTCCATTGTCTCGTTGCCTGGAAAGATAATAGTAGTATGGTAAATCCTTCTCTTTTTCCTTTGTCTCTTCATGACTACCCAATGTTTGGGACTATAGAAAATATCTAAAGGAGGAATTTCCTCTTCTTTCAAAACAATCTCTGAAGAAGGAAAGGCAGGAATAACTTCAATTCTTCTGAAGTAGTGAGAGGATTTTTCGTAGATTTCTCAAGAGGCTTTGGTGTTTTAAGAAAATTATATGTTTGATTCGTACCTCCATGTGGTTCATTGATTATATGTTCAAACTATCCCCATTATTTCTACATTTTCTCCTGATCAAATCCCTTCTCGGTATTCTTTTTGTTGGAAGGTTCTTCCACCCTTTTCTCTGTAGAAAACTCCTTTGGTGGTTTACCATATTTGGATGCTTTCTTTGCATCCTTTCCTAAGACATTAGTAGAAACCCTTTCCTCCTGAGATTCGTACAAGATTATTTGAAGTAGATTTAAAGGCACTTGCAATAACATTTGATTTATGTACTCATTGAACTGTGTTAATTTAGTTGGATTTAGTCGGATGGCAGCTAAGCTTTGTACCTATGAAAATTGTTTGGTCACTTCGAAAAGATCGTCAAAACGATCATCCTCATGAATAACACCTTGACTTTTACAGGTGAGGTGAAATTATACACGACCTAATTAGGGTCATATTGCCTTTCATGAAACTCAACAAGATTTAAACTGTAAATGTGTTTGAATTCAACCTACACATGTTTGAAGTCTTGTAAACAATAAACACCACACCAAAGTAGAAAAGTGGGCCAAAAATATTTTTTAGACAATAAGAGACCTAGTTACACCCTTTCTAACTGTCTAATATGCAATTTCTCTGGCTAATAATTTATCAAGGACATACCATGGAAGTACATGTGGTGAAGCAATGCTTCCCAAAACTCTAATATACGTGAATAATTCCTCTCCAAACCATCTCACCACAGGTTGAATATCAACCTTGGCTTCTTCAGATAATCTTGGGGCTTTATGATATACATGAATATGTGTGGGATCTTGAGGTGTCCACTTCCATGCCATAATCGGAAAGGGAAAGATGAAACACACAACGTCTATGATGTAGACACACATAAAAAAAAGAGGAACAGTTCTTGTAGTGACAAAACAGTTCTTCCTATATTTTATGATGTGGTGGGCTAAATTATTTGACAATATTGTGGCCCAATCCATTATTATAGAATTATAAGAAACATCAATGGGAGGCACCCATTCAACTGAAAACTTGGTAGCGTCTGCACATCAAAATAATCTACATAGCGTTGAGGAAATATATAAATAAGGAGTGGCAAGAGAGTCTACCGTATACATACTAGTTATATCCATCTTGTGTTTTCTAGGATTTGACCACCATTGCTTTATAACTTCGGATGGTTCTTCATTTTCAGCAGAAAATTTCTCAACAAATGCTTTATCATAAACCTTGTGTGGTTGTGGTAAATGATACATCCTCCTGATATCCTCTGGTTTAAAAGAGTCGATGACCACTTGTCTTGAGGTTAAAAATTCTCTATCTTCAATGTTCACATTTTCAATAACCCATTTCACCATATCAGTGTAGGGTAATATTTTTAGTCTGGCTACTACCTTATGTAAAATAGAGCTTGCGACCTCAGAATAAGAAGCATCTGAGGATTCAATATCATCTATCGTTGCTTCCTTCTATCTTCCCTTCTCTAATATATTATAAACATTCTCCCAGGAGTCGGCGCCGCACTTTGGTGCACAAGTTGTATTAGAAAATAGAGGTTATGATTCCAGTACATCTTCATCTAGGGATAATGTAACCTTTCCCTTATTCATCCTGACCATTAAGCCGAGTAATAAAGTCTTTGTTATATTCATGTCACCACAAAGAAGACGAGAGTGATATTGTGAAGGATGAAAAATGGAAATATAATGACATGCAGATATGTAAACCTTTTTCAAATTAATGAAACTTAACAACTTAATTGCACCCGTAATGGTGAGAATACATCGAAAATTTTGAGCCACGGAGTCATAAATATCCATAATCTTGAAATGATAACTACGTAAGATTCGGATTAACTCTCATTAATGTAGTCTATCACAAAAAATATTTTCAAAGCAGATGGTTAAAAACTTCTTAGCGTACCATCCTTAGAACGTGAAATGTGATTTTACAATTTAATGACGTCCCACGTTGGTGGTCCCATATTCTCTTGCAAAACAGCTATTCACAATGTCACACAAATAGTTTGTTTACCCGTTTTGCTATTTTGCGATTTGCGAGATTGCAATCTGACGGATGCGAAAATGTTTTGATATTATAGTTATCTCGTTTGTTGGGTTCATCGCCATATCACAATACGTAAAGGAAGGTTTAACATGTTTTTTTTCTTTTTTGCAATGTGAAAAGTCTGACATGATTTGACCAGAAAGGAATATTCTTGTATTCTCTTCATATCATAGATCGGCGATGTTCATAAAGTAGCATTAAGTGTTGTGCACGAGTCTTTTCGAAATGTGAAATGTGATTTCACTTTGGATTTTAATGAATTTAAACCAAATTATTTTCTAAAGGGTCCCCATTTATTATCTAAAGTATTTTCACCATAAATGGGGGTTGTTGTATAGCAAAACAATTGGCGATTCACCGGAAGAACCAATTATCTATGATCATTTTGAAGTTTCTAAAACTTTCAAAGTAAAGATAGTTCAAGAAATAGGAATTGCATGAGATTTTAGATAAGTAACATTTCTCTAAATAATAAAAACAAACTCACCTAATTATAAGTCATTTGATATCCTCTTAAATATGAAAATTTATTTGTCTATATCAATCATTACTTAGTTTAAAATATAAAGAAGGGGGATTTTGCAGATCATCTTTTTAATGTACTCATTTGTCACAGGTAGAGCCTCTGCTGCGAGCAGGCATCTATAACCTCGACAGGGTTACCTTTCAACTAGAAATGATTCAGTGTCCCATCTAGATAAGAGTGTATTTTTTAGAGAAAAATCCAAAATCATATACTTATTCTCTTTTTTCTTTTTTAAATAGTTTATTTTTTTGCAAAAATTTCTTTTATTACTCAAAAGTCATTGTCTTGGTTTGGTGGCCAAATAATGGCAATGCCATTCACCAGTTGTAATTCAACTAAACAAGTTGGCTTGTGATGAGACCCCTTGTCTTAAGATTAAAATAATCTCAAGCCATTACCCTTTTTTGGTATGCAGTATTGGCAATGTTAGTCTATTATTTTCTTATGAACATGGTAAGCAGGCTCTTGATGAGATCTATTATCTTTTGAGTTTTAGTATATTTTAGAATTACACTCTAAAAAGAGAAAATTTTACTGGATGGGGAGAATCATTGACTCCTTAATATTTTTGGATGACAATTATAGAGTTAAAGATGCTTATTGGCAAACAGTCTTTACTTTTTTAAAGATAGCTTTTCTTGACTGATAATAGAACAAAAGTTTTTATTAAGTTGGAGGTTTCTCAAAGAATAAATAATTCTGGTGGAAAAGAAAATTTCAAAGATTTATGGAACTTAGCTAATTTTTCAAATGTTATAATTATTTCCTTAACAATCTCCACTTTTAAAAGCGATAAATCAAAATTTTTCCAAAAGATTTATTGTGAAGCCAAAAGTGAATGATATCTAACATTATTTTCCTAGAAAGCATAAAAATGAAAGAAGATCAATGTGATAATGTTACAATTAGGAGAGGTTATCTCCTAAAAAAAGTATTTATTCAAGGTAAGCCCATTAACAGGAAGAGAGTATCTTCTTCCTAATAAAGCTTGTAATATGAAGGTCGATGGGCCTACTTGCTCAACAATCTGAAATGGTCAAAGCCACATTCTTTGGAATTTGGTGTGTCTTCCTTTCTCCTCATGTGCTTTGTCCCATTTCAAGACAAGATCTATGATTTGAAATGACTTGGTGGAAACTGAACTTACATCAAAAGAAGTTTTAACTAACTGTTGATGACGTACATGTGTGATATTTGCTTTCTCTCTTTCCTCTTCTAATTTGAGAATTTGATCTTGCCTTAATTATAATGAATAATAAGGAGTTTCTTCAATGAATTGAATTAGGGACAGAGAGGGAATATTCATATTTGATGGAAATACAGCTTCTTTTCCATAAACCAAATTAAATGGAGAAGTGCCAATTGAGGCCTTCTGAGTGATTCTATCTACTCACAGAGCAAATGTCAAAGATTTGTGCCAATTCTTTTGGCTTTGGTCAACAATCCTTTTAATGATTCTAATGAGGTTTTCGTTAGTTGATTTTGCTAACCCATTTCCTTGAGGATAGTAATTGGTAGAATACTTCAATTTAAAACCTCCTTTTAGTGCAAATTATGTCATACTATTTCTAGTAAAATAAGATGCATTGTTGAACATAAGTGCATTGGGTAAGCCAAATCTGGTTATGATAAATTGATCAATGAATTCAATAATTGCATCAGAATCGACTACTCTTAGTGGAATTTCTTCCACCCACTTGGTAAAATAATTTGTAGTAGTAAGAATGTATTTGTGATTTTTTGAAGAGTTAGGAACAATCTCACCTATGACATCCAATCCCCATTGTTCAAAAGGTTGTTCAATGTTAACTGGTTGTAAGAGAAGTGTTGGTTTCCTTTGTATTCCAGTAGTTGTTTGACATACTTTGCATTTTCGCACATATTCATGAGTTTCCTTGAACAATGTTGGCCAATAATAACCAACATGAAGTATTTTATGTGTTGTTGTATCTCCTCCAAAATGTCCACCAGCTGGGCCACCATGGAGTTCCTGCAAAACCTTTTCTGCTTTAGATTTTTTGAGGCATATTAGCAAAATGGAATCATAATTTTTTTGAAATAACACATTATCAATGATTTGATATTGATTAGATTTTAGCCTTAAATCTCTTTTCCTTTTATAACTAAGTTCAAGAGGAGAAAATATGTTTCTCAAATAGAAAATCAAATCAACATATTAGGATTCAGAATTGTTTAGATTTACCTCATATATTTGCACAGTATTACCTGAATCTTTGTCTGTTGATATGTTGGAAGCTCCTGTTAACATCCTGCAAAAAACTTGTCCTTTGACGATTTTAGCTGGTTTAATTTCAATGTCATATTTCTGCAATGTTGTCACCCAATTTTCCCTTTTCTCTCCTAATTCTTTTTGCACTAGTAAATTTCTCATACATGAGAATAGGGCTATTTCTTTAGTGTGTTCTTTAAGAAGAAAAGGTCTGAAATGATTTATAGATTTGAAAACAGCAAAAGCTTGTTTTTCAACGTCTGAGAAATTCAATTTAGCGCCTTGAAAATTGGAGCTAAAGAAAGAGATTGTTGCTTATGATGTTTCGGAGGCAAAAGTATATTAAATAAAATGATTAGAAAATTTTGGGGTTGCTAAAGAGGGAGAATTTATAATTTATTGTTTTATAAAACCAAAATCTTCTCGCTCTTTGTGTCCCCATTTAAAAACCGAATTTTTCTTGATCATGGATTGTAAGGGTAAAACAATTTGTGAAAAGTTAGGGACAAATCTTTTAACAAAATTTATCTGACCTAGGAAGGAGTGCATGGATTTTTTGTTGTGACGCAAAGAGATTTCAAAAATTTCTTTTATCCCATTGGGATTTATGTGAATGCTCTTTGGATACAATAAATCCTAGAAGTTTACGTTCGCTTAAAGCAAAGTAAGATTGCTTTGGGTTTAGAGAAATTTTGTACCTTTTACAATGTTCAAAGATCTGTTTTAAGTCTTTTAAATGATTTCTATGCTTCTTTGAATATATTTTTATATCATCTAAACAAATGACTACAGTTTTATTTACCATACCTTTGAAAGCTATATCCATGGCTCTATGGAAACTCACATCGGCATTGATTAATCCAAATGGTATCTTTTGATAGGCATATGTTCCCCATTTGGTTCTAAATGTGGTTTTTGTTAAATCATATGGATGTACGAGAATTTTATTGTAACCTAAAAATCCATCCAGAAAATACATTAATTCTGAACTTGTGACTGACTGCAGTACCTTTTCCATAGGAGGCAGTGGGAAATTGTCATTTTGATAACCCTTATTGAGATTGTGGAAGTCTATGAAAACACAGATATCACCATTCTTTTTCCTAACTAGTACTAGGTTAGAAACCCATCTTGAATGTCTAACAGAAGAAATGATTTTGGTTTGCTTAATTCAGATTTGATTTGATTTTCCAAATTTGGATGAATCTTTCTCAACTTCTGTTGTACAAGATTTTTGTTGGATATCATAGGAATAGTGTGATGTATGATAGAAGTATAATACGTTTTAAGGTCATCATAATTCAAATAAAAAACATTTTTATATCTTCTCAACAAATGAATGAAGGCTAACCTTTCATCAGGTGCAAGGCCAAGACCTAGATTAATATTTATGTGGTTTTAGATCAGTTCCAAGATTTACTAATTCAAACCTCAATGTTGAACTTTGAAGTTTTGCGTTAGTTGGTTTTTTGAATCTATCTTTAAGATCGTATAGATATTCCATCTTTACTATAGATTTGGGTATGGGATTTTCATTTGTCTTTTGTTTAAGCTAACCATCATGTTGTTCTTCATCTATTATTTGGTCATCGTATGAGCCTTTAGATGTTAAGAAGTTTATGATATCCTAATCATCATTAAAAACTCGCCAATTGGTGATATTATCGGGAATAGAAGGTCTAAAAATTAACTCTATAGAAAATCGGTCAGGACTATAATCCTCTGATGGTATGAGTTTGGAAGAAATGTTAGCCAAGAGATCAGCACTTGCATTCTGAAGTCTTGGTATTGGAGAGATATTAAATTCCAAGAAATATGAGGTAAGGTCCTATAATAATGATTGATAATTCTTTAAATGTCCAAAAAGGCAGTGAATAGTGTTCCTTACATGTTTGATCACGATTTTAGAGTCTCCAAAGACTTGGAGGTATTTGATATCAAGGCCTATGGCTTTGTACAATCCTTGAATCAATGCCTCGTATGCAGCAATGTTATTCATGTATTCAAATTCAAGTCTACATGCCAACATAGTTTTCTCTCCTTCAGGGCTAACTAATGTACAACATGCTCCTGCTCCATTTTTAGATTTATATCCATCAAAAAATAATTTCCAAAACAAAGAATTAACTATTGGTTTGTCTACAAAATTGACACATTTGGAAGAATTTATTTGTGAATAATTGTATAATTCTCAAAAAAAGTAAAGTTTTTGCATTAAAATTGACCAAAAATGATTCAACAGAATAGTTTCCAATGATATTATTGTTGTATGCAATGGGCTCATTTTCTTCTTCCAGTTTAGTCACGGTGTACTTTAAATGCTTCTCAAGGTTGGCCCTTATTTGATTTGGCTTTTCATTATATGGAAGCCACATATGAGATGAGTCTGTTGCGAAATAGCCATGAAGCTTTTCGGACCAATCTCTACTGAGGATTAAGCCATAAAATTCAGGAATATCAGTGACTAATATGTCAATTACTTGACATACTCTCGGATTTGAAGAGAGTTTGATGGTGACTGAATTAATTTCTCCTACGACTTCGACTTGTATCTGATCTAACTGTACAATGTGAACAACAAATTTATGGGGTAAAACATTTAATTTCGCACAGACTTTTTTTGGCATAATGTTGGATGAAGCCCCTGAATCAACTAAACAATTGTGCAAATTCTTATTAAAGATTTCAAAAGTCAAAATAAAAGGAGTATGAGAATTATATGTACCACTAATTAAAACAACATCAGTTGGTTTGAATTTATCTGATGAATTATTGGGAGGTTTACCCATTCCTTGAGCATCTTGAGAAATTACATGAGCAGGAAGAGGAGAATTGGGAACTGCATTTAATTCCTTAAGCAATAGCTTTTTCTAATGTTTCAGCTTGATAAGCTCATATAGTGTAATATTAGATCTATTCTTCTTCATGTATTCAACTATGTTGTATTCCATATCATCATAAATTACCAAGGTTTTGGCTGCAAGAGAAGGATTAGATTTAGATGGGGACGTTTGAGTAGACATGGGAGATGATTTCCTACCAATTTATTTTTCTTTGACAGGGAGAGTTGATGATTTATGTTTTTGACTTGACTGTGGTGAATCAGTGGCACTCTTGCTTCTGGTGGTAATAGGTAAAGCTTCTTCTTCCTCATTCTCTAACAAAGGAAGAACTAAATCCCGCATTCCATGTACTTCAACCTGCTCTTCATCATCGATTTGTTCATCAGTTATTGATACTTCTTCTTCTTCCAAATCTGATTCAAAGTTTGATATGGTATTTGGAGGTTTAGAATTAGATATTGGATTTCTTTTAAAAGGTCTAAAAGGCTTTTTAGAAGAATATTCAACTACTTGCTTCTTTATCTCAACCATTTCATTAGACATGGTTTTAGGTACTTTTTGCAAACCTTCAAGATCGAAAGGTTCTTTAGGTGATTTCTTTTTAGATTCATCTTTGAAGGTGACCTTTTTGGACTTTCTTTCTTCTAATGCATTTCACTTCTCTAAGGCTAAATTAGTTTGTCTATAGTTATAGCTTCTTTCATGTTTTCATCCAGGGTTGGTTTAGCAGCTCTATCAACAAAAATAGTTGTAATTGAAGGGAGAGAAGAAATGTACCATTCATTTTGTACTTCAGCACTTGGTTTGGATGCAGCTGGGATTTTATTTAACAATTTGTTAAAATGTGAATTGAAATCCTTAATGGGCTCTTTCGATTCATCTTTTAAGTTGGAGAGAACATTAAGAATAGTAGTTGTTGAGAGGTCATGTCCAAATTTGGTTAGGAATTGTTCTTGGAACACGTTCCAATTATCAATGGAACCAAGTGGTAATGAAAAGTACCAGGATCTTGTTGATCCTTTGAAAGTATAAGGAAATAATCGTACAAAAACATATTCTTCCACAACTCCATTTAGATTTATAGTAACATGAATTTGCTTATATGCTCCTCGGCAGGAAGACCATCATCAGGGTTAAATTTTGGCAACCATTTTTCTGGATGAGTAGGTAATGGATGTAATGGCCCTGCCATTTGAATGGCTCCTAGATTTTTCCATGGTCTTTGAGTCATTGTGGGTATCTGTGTGAAATAGCATGCACCAGTAATAGAAGGTGATTAGGTGGAGGAAGATTGTGCTCTAGTATTGTTGTAAATGACCATTTGAGATGGTGAAGTGGATGAATGGATAGAGTGAATTTGTGATGAAGATGATTGAATAAATGAAGGAGTTTGTGGTGGTGGTGAGAAAATCTCACTATACATTTTAGACTCTGATTTCTTAATTTTCCTTCGAGGAGGAGGTAGAGAGGAATGAAAAGATGAGGAAATGTTGGCTTCAGATAATTCAGATACCTCTTGAGACAAAGAAATCCCTTCTAATTTATGAATTAAATATTGTACTTCAGGAGTTTCTACAGAAGAAGGTTGATCTGATTTCTTTGCGGAAACACTAATGGATTTTAGATATTTTTTCACAACCTCACGTCTTGGATTTGGAGATCTATAATATGGCCGGGAAGTTGGAGGTCATGGTGAGGGAGTTTTACTCTTATAATTTCTTTCCAATTTAGATTTACTTGTCATTCATAGTCTGGCCCTCCTTCTAGCGCCAAAATGTTGAAGCCTCGAAATTCACTGTGACAACATGGGGATAAACACCCGGTTGGGGACTTGAATACCGTCCCTTATCCGTTATGGGAACAGTTTCCCAATTCGAAAGATGGTAGGATGGGGTATGTGTTTGATTATCAAAGCTAATTTGGTAAATGAGGGTGGTTTAAATAGAAAAATCAAACTATCTATATATATTACTATTACCCGGGCTTAAATCTTTATTTGTGCAATCTAAATAAATGACAGTCTTGAATGATAAAGAATATTATTCATACAAGAAGTATAAAACTTTCATAAAAACAACCATTTTGATTAAATAGTTAATCAAAATGGTTGACTATAAAACGTATCGCATCAAATACTTAACAGAAATTTTTTTATCAAAAATAAAGATAATGACAACTCATCTATATTTCAAAAGTGAAGGAATAACAGGTTGTATTAAAACACAATTGACAAACAATGTACATCTAGAAGAAACAACGTAATAGTTCATAGAATAATCACTATGCAATGATAAAATTTCCCGATGCAAGATGATTGATCCATAGACAATAAACAGGCAATTCATGCATTTTCTCCAAGATTGATCACAAAAAAACAAAAGTGCAATTCTTAGAAAACTTTCTTAAATAAACTCCATGGACTAGATCTTCAAAATTAAAGAAAGACTTTAAAAAGTAAAGAAGTATATGTTTTTTAAAGAGTCTCAAATAAGATTGTTAGACCCCTTTATAAATACATGAAAGGGGTTTAAATAATAAAAATACTACAAAAATAGCTAAGCACCAAATTCTGAGGAGTTAAATGACTCTCCTTAGAATCAATGCTAGAAATGCAAAACTAAAATTTATTTAAAATTCAAAAATCTAATTTTGGCTGGTGTTGGCCTTTCATTTGTTTCCTCTTCTCATAGATATCTAGCATTTCCTGAACTCATGGAGGCTACCTAATTCTTTTCTTCACTTGTCCCGCATAAAATGTATATGATAATGATGACGTCATATGGACAATAGAATTGATTAAGCATCGCAGGGCCATCAATTGGATGTGTGGTTTCACCAGGTATGACCAATAAGCTTCCAAATTCAAATGTGATAGTTGTCTGATTCGTTTTTCTTTTGCTCCAGATTTTCGTGCCAACTTGACTTCAAATCCTCGATCTCAGGTAGATTACCTAGTGAACACTTTTGAATAAACCCTGCATATCGAAGATTATCATTAGCAATTTCTATCATATCATTTGATGTTTCACTTGCGCTAGAAACTGCCCTTTCAGCCTTTTTTATCTGTATTTCCCAATCATTGAAGAGAATTTCCTTGTGAGATTCTTTGATCTTTGGCAATTCTGTTGTTTTTCCCTTTGAATTGTCCTGCCATGTGATTACATTTGAAATCTTTTCATCTATTTCTTCGAAGTTGATTTTAGCATCTGTGAATTGATTTACTAATGCATCAGCTTCTTGTCACAATGGGCTAATCTCTACTAATTGCTTACAAAAGACCGATTTTTTCTTTGATAGCAACGAATTCATTTCTAAAGCCTCTTTGATGAATTCATCAACTTTTGGGTAATCCTTCATTTGATCTATAGTAAATCACAGTTGTTTGATTTCAGCGTCTTTGGCATTTAATTTTGTTTAGATTTGAAGTTTTAGGCTCTCGAAACTCTGTTGCATTTGTTCAAGTTGTAATTTAACATCTTCCTATGCATTTTCCTTTTCTCTTGTGAGTTGATCCTCTAGTTGCCTTATTCTTTCCTCCTTTTCTCTGATCAAATTTCTCACTTCTTCTACTTTTTCAATCGTTGCAGAAGCATAAGCTCTTGGAAACTAAGATAACTTTTTCAACATTTTGGATGGATCTATAGGTGTATCTTTCAAGACAATGTATATTGGATCATTGCCCAGAAAGTTAATAGTAGTATGGTCAATCTTTCTCTTTTTTCTTTGTCTCTTCATGACTACCTGATGTTTGGGATATAAAGGAGGAATTTCTTCTTCTTTCAAAACAATCTCTGAAGAAGGAAAAGTAGGAATAACTTTGATTTCTTCTGAAGTAGTGAGAGGATTTTTTGTATATTTCTCTGGAGGCTTTGGTGTTTAGAGAAAATTTTTTGTTTGATTCATACCTCCCTATGGTTCATTGACTATCTGTTTAAACTATTCCCATTCTTTTTGCATTTGCTCCTGATCAAGTCCCTTCTCAGTATTCTTTTTGTTAGAAGGTTCTTCCACCCTTTTCTCTGTAGAAGATACCTCTAGTGGTTTAGCATCTTTGGATTCTTTATTTGCATCCTTTCCTAAGACATTAGTAGAAACCCTTTCCTCTTGAGATTCCTGCGGGACTATTTGAAGTAGATTTAAAGGCACTTTCATTAACCTTTGATTTTTGTACTCCTTGAACTGTGCTAATTTAGTTGGATTCAGTCGGATGGCAACTGAGCTTTGTACCTGTGAAAATTGTTCAGTTTCTTCGGAAATATCATCAAAATGATCATCCTCGTGAATAAACGCCTTGACTTTAACAAACTAGGTAAAATTATACACGACTTGATTAGGGTCACACTGCCTTTCACGAAACTCAACAAGATTTAAAATGTAATTGTGTTTGACTTCAACCTATGCATGTTTGAAGTCTTGTAAACAATAAACACCATGTCGAAGTGGAAAAGTGGTCTAGAGATATTCTTTAGACTCTTTGAGAGACCTGGTTACACCCTTTCTAACTGTCTAGTATGCAATTTCTATGGCTAATAATTTATCAAGGAAATACCACAAAAGTACATGTGGTGGAGCAATGCTTTAGAAAACTCTAATATATGTGAATAATTCCTCTCCAAACCATCTTGCCATGGGTTTAATATCAACCTTGGCTTCTTCAAATAACCTTGGGTCTTTCTTGTTAAAGACGGCTCGATTAATAGGGAGCATAACCCACTGACAAATCAAATAGAAACATTCATTGAAACAAGAACTCCAAAGGGATTTATGATATAGATGAATTGGTGTGGGATCTTGAGGCATCCCATTCCATTGCATAATCGGAAAGGGAAAGATGAAACACATATCGTTCATGATGTAGGCACACATAAAAAATGGAGGAACAGTTCTTGTAGTGACAAAATGGTTCTTCCTATATTCTATGATGTGGTGGGCTAAATTACTTGAAAATGTTGTGGCCAAATCCATTATTATAGAATTACAAGAAGCATAAATGAGAGGCACCCATTCAACTAAAAACTTGGTAGCGTCTGCATGTCCAAATAATCTACATAGCATTGCGGCAATATATAAATGAGTGGCAAGAGAGGCTACCATATACATACCAATTCTATCCATCTTGTGCTTGCTAGGATTTGACCTCCATTGCTTTCTAACTTCAACTGGTTCTTCATTTTGGGCAATAAATTGCTCAAAAAATGCTTTATCATAAATCTTGTGTGGCTATGGTAAATGATACATCCTCCTGATATCCTCTAGTTTAAAAGAGTCGACGACCAATTGCCTTGAGGTTACAAATTCTTTGTCTTCAATGTTCACATTTTAAATAACCCATTTCACCATATCAGTGTAGGGTAATATTTTTGGTCTGGATGCTACCTTATGCAAAACAAATCTTGTGACCTCATAATAAGAAGCATTTGAGGACTCAATATCATCTACCATCTCTTCCTTCTGTATTCCATTCTCAAATATATTATAAACATTCTCCCAAGAGTCGGTGCTGCACTCTAGTGAACAAGTTATATAAAAAAATAGAGGTGATGATCATCTAGGGAATGTGTACCCTTTCCCTTATTCATCTTGACCATTAATTCGAGTAATCGAGTCTCTGTTATAGCCCTGTCAACACAAAGAAGGCGAGAGTGATAGTTTGAAGGATGAAAAATGGAAATATAACGGCATGCAGATATGAAAACCTTTTTCAAATTAATGAAACTGAAAAACTTAAATGCACCTGTAATGGTGAGAAGACATCGAATTTTTTGAGCCTCAGAGTCATAAATATCCATAATCTTGAAATGATAGTTGCGTAAAATTTGGATTAACTCTCATTAATGTAGTCTATCGAAAATGATCTTTTCGGAGCATATCGCTAAAAACTTTTTAATGTACCACCCTTAGAACATGAAATGTGATTTTACGATATAATAATGTGTCATGTTGGTTGTCCTAGATTCTCTCGCAAATCGGTTATTCATAATGTCACACAAATAGTTTGATTGATAGTTCTGTGATTTTGCGATTTGCAAGATTGTGATCTGAGATATGTGAAAATGTTTTGATATTACAGTTATTTTGTTTGTCGGGTCCATCGTCATATCGCAATATGTAAAGGAAGGTTTAACATGTTTTTTTTCTTCTTTTTTTTCGATCCAAAAAGTCAGACATGATTTGACCAGAAAGGAATATTCATGTATTCTCTGAATATCACAGATTGGTGATGTTCATAAAGTAGTGTTAAGTGTTGTGCACGAGTCTTTGCAAAATGTGAAATGTAATTTCACTTTGGAGTGGGATAAATGAATTTTTTATTTGGATTTTAATGAATTTAAACCAAATTATTTTCTAAAGGGTCCCTATTTATTATCTAAAGGATTTTCACCATAAATGGGGGTTGTTGAACAGCACAAAAATTGGCGATTCACTGGAAGAACCAGTTATCTTTGATAATTTTGAAGTTTCTAAAACATTCAAAGAAAATATAGTTCAAGAAATAGGAATTGCATGAAATTTTAGACAAGTAACGTTTCTCTGAATAATAAAAACAAACTCACCTAATTATAATTCATTTGATATCCTTTTAAAGATGAAAATTCCTTTTTCTATATCATTCCTTACTTAGTTTAAAAGTTAAAGTAGGGGGCTTTTGCATATCAACTTTTTAATGTACTCATTTGTCACAAGAAGAGCCTCTACTTCTAGCAGGCGTCCATAACCTCGATAGGGTTACCTTTTAACAAGAAATGATTCAGTGTCCCATCCAAATAAGAGTGCAGTTTTTAGAGATAAATCCAAAATCACATACTTATTCTCTTTTTTTCTTTTTTCTTTTTTAAAAAGCTTATTTTTTTGCAAAATTTTCTTTTAGTTACTCAAAAGTCGATGTCTTGGTTTGGTGGCCAAATAATGATAATGCCAGTCACCGGTTGTAATTCAATTGAACAAGCTAGCTCGTGATGGGACACCTTGTCTTAAGATTATAATAATCTCAAGCCATTACCCTGTTTTGCTATGCAGTATTGGCAATGTCAGCCTATTATTGTCCTATGAACATGGTAAGTAGGCTCTTCATGAGACCTCTTATCTTTTGAGTTTTAGTATATTTTAGAATTACACTCTAGAAAGAGAAAATTTTACTGGATGGGGAGAATCATTGACTCCTTAAGAGTTTTGGATGACAATTATAGATTTAAATATGCTTATCTGCAAACAGTCTTTACTTTGTTAAATATAGATTTTCTTGACTGATAATAGAACAAAAGTTTTTTATAAAGTTGGAGGTTTCTCAAAGAATAAATAATTTTTGGGGTGTTTACGGTGCTGCCCCACCAACATGTAAGGGGATCTCCCCGTAGGAGTCCCAGCAGTGGGTCGTAAGGTAATGCCTTGACCGCGATGTCGCACAGAGGCAAGTAAGTAACTCTATCAGTAGCAAGGGTGTGACTACTGCAGTGAGTCAAGGAAGGTGTATGAGAGGCTCTAACACAGGTTGGTTGAGATGAGGGTGGAGGTGAGTTCTAGGTTGAAAGGGATCAGATGTGGTGGGCTAAATTATTTGAAAATATTGTGGCCCAATCCATTATTATATAACTAGAAGTAGCATCAATGAGAGGAACCCATTCAACTGAAAACTTGGTAGCATCTACATATCCAAATAATCTACATAACATTGTGACAATATATAAATAAGGAGTGGCAAGAGAGGCTACCATATACATACCAGTTCTATCCATCTTGTGCTTGCTAGGATTTGATCTCCATTGCTTTATAACTTCAAATGGTTCTTCATTTTGGGCAGTAAATTGCTCAAAAAATGATTTATCATAAATCTTGTGTGGCTATGGTAAATGATACATCCTCCTGATATCCTCTAGTTTAAAAGAGTCGACGACCACTTGCCTTGAGGTTACAAATTCTTTGTCTTCAATGTTCACATTTTCAATAACCAATTTCACCATATCAGTGTAGGGTAATATTTTTTGTTCTGGATACTACCTTATGCAAAATAGATCTTGAAACCTAATAATAAGAAGCTTCTGAGGATTCAATATCATCTACCATCACTTCCTTCTGTATTACATTCTCAAATATATTATAAACATTCTCCCAAGAACCGGCGCCACACTCTGGTGAACAAGTTGTATCAGAAAATAGAGGTGATTATTCGAGTACATCTTCAACTAGGGAATGTGTAACCTTTCCCTTATTCATCTTGACCATTAAGTCGAGTAATAGAGTCTCTGTTGTAGCCCTGTCAACACAAAGAAGACGAGAGTGATAGTGCGAAGGATGAAAAATGGAAATATAACGACATGCAGATATGAAGACCTTTTTCAAATTAATGAAACTGGAAAACTTAAATGCACCTATAATGGTGAGAGGACATTGAATTTTTTGAGCCTCAGAGTCATAAATATCCATAATCTTGAAATGGTACTTGCGTAAAATTTGGATTAACTCTCATTAATGTAGTTTATCGAAAATGATATTTTCGAAGCAGATAGTTAAAAACTTGTTAATGTACCACCCTCAGAACATGAAATGTGATTTTACGATTTAATAACATGTCACGTTGGTGGTCTTGGATTCTCTCTCAAATCGGCTATTCATAATGTCACACAAATAGTTTGATTGACAGTTCTGTGATTTTGTGATTTGCTAGATTGTGATCTGACATATGTGAAAATATTTTGATATTTCAGTTATTTCATTTGTCGGGTCCATCGTGATATCACAATATGTAAAGGAAGGTTTAACATGTTTTTTTTCTTTTTTTCGATGCGAAAAGTCAGACATGATTTGATCGGAAAGGAATATTCATGTATTCTCCACATATCACAGATTGGTGATGTTCATAAAGTAGCGTTAAGTGTTGCGCACGAGTCTTTGCGAAATGCGAAATGCGATTTCACTTTGGAGCAGGGTAAATGAATCTTTTATTTGGATTTTAATGAATTTAAACCAAATTATTTTCTAAAGGGTCCCCATTTATTAGCTAAAGTATTTTCACCATAAATGGGGGTTGTTGAACAACACAAAAATTGGCGATTCACTAGAAGAACCAATTATCTCTGATAATTTTGAAGTTTCTAAAACATTCAAAGTAAAGATAGTTCAAGAAATAGGAATTGCATGAAATTTTAGATAAGTAACGTTTCTCTGAATAATAAAAACAAACTCATCTATTTATAATTCATTTGATATCTTCTTAAAGATGAAAATTCCTTTTTCTATATCATTCCTTACTTAGTTTAAAAGTTAAAGTAGGGGGCTTTTGCAGTTCAACATTTTAATCTACTCATTTGTCACGGGTAGAGACTCTACTGCTAGCAAGCATCCATAACCTCGATAGGGTTGCCTTTCAACAAGTAATGATTCAGTGTCCCATCCAGATAAGAGTGCAGTTTTTATAGATAAATCCAAAATCACATACTTATTCTCTTTTTCCTTTTTCTTTTTTCTTTTTTAAATAGTTTTTTTTTTGCAA
This sequence comes from Pinus tabuliformis, assembly GCA_031772625.1. Taxonomy (NCBI): domain Eukaryota; kingdom Viridiplantae; phylum Streptophyta; class Pinopsida; order Pinales; family Pinaceae; genus Pinus; species Pinus tabuliformis. The sequence continues at coordinate 1,110,741,726 of CM062818.1, forward strand.
AATTTTCTTTTAATTACTCAAAAGTCGATGTCTTGGTTTGGTGGCAAAATAATTATAATGCCAGTCATCGGTTGTAATTCAACTGAACAAGCTAGCTCGTGATGGGACACCTTGTCTTAAGATTAAAATAATCTCAAGCCATTACCCTGTTTTGGTATGCAGTATTGGCAATGTTAGTCTATTATTGTCCTATGAACATGGTAAGCAAGCTCTTGATGAGACATCTTATCTTTTGAGTTTTAGTATATTTTAGAATTACACTCTAAAAAGAGAAAATTTTACTGGATGGGGAGAATCATTGACTCCTTAAGAGTTTTGGATGACAATTATAGATTTAAAGATGCTTATCTGCAAATAGTCTTTACTTTGTTAAATACGGATTTTCTTGACTAATAATAAAACAATTTTTTTTTATAAAGTTGGAGGTTTCTCAAAGAATAAATAATTTTTGGGGTGTTTACGGTGCTGCCCCACTAACATGTAAGGGGATCTCCCCGTTAAGAAGTCCCAATTAGGCTTGAGACCGTTTGGTGTAGGAGTCCGAGCAGTGGGTCGTAAGGTAATGCCTTGACCTTGAGGTCGCACAGAGGCAGGTAAGATAACTTTGTCAGTAGCAAGGGTGTGACTGCTACAGTGAGTCAAGGAAGTTGTATGAGAGGTTCTAACACAGGTGGGTTGAGATGAGGGTGGAAGTGAGTTCCAAGTTGAAAGGGATCATATGTGGTGGGCTAAATTATTTGAAAATGTTGTGGCCCAATCCATTATTATAGAATTATAAGCAGCATCAATGAGAGGCACCCATTCAACTGAAAACTTGGTAGCATCTGCATATCCAAATAATATACATAACATTGTAGCAATATATAAATAAGGAGTGGCAAGAGAGGCTACCATATACATACGAGTTCTGTCCATCCTGTGCTTGCTAGGATTTGACCTCCATTGCTTTATAACTTCAGATGGTTCTTCATTTTGGGCAGTAAATTGCTCAACAAATGATTTATCATAAATCTTGTGTGGTTGTGGTAAATGATACATCCTCCTGATATCCTCTCATTTAAAAGAGTCAACGACCACTTGCCTTGAGGTTACAAATTCTTTGTTTTCAATGTTCACATTTTCAATAACCCTTTTCACCATATCACTGTAGGGTAATATTTTTGGTCTGGCTATTACCTTATGCAAAATAGATCTTGCGACCTCATAATAAGAAGCTTCTGAGGATTCAATATCATCTACCATCACTTCCTTCTGTATTCCATTCTCAAATATATTATAAACATTCTCCCAAGAGCTGGCGCCGCACTCTAGTGAGCAAGTTGTATCAGAAAATAGAGGTGATTATTCGAGTACATCTTCAACTAGGGAATGTGTAACCTTTCCCTTATTCATCTTGACCATTAATTCGAGTAATCGAGTCTCTGTTATAGCCCTGTCAACACAAAGAAGATGAGAGTGATAGTGCAAAGGATGAAAGATGAAAATATAATGGCATGCAGATATGAAAACCTTTTTCAAACTGAAAAACTTAAATGCACCTATAATGGTGAGAAGACATCGAATTTTTTGAGCCTTAGAGTCATAAATATCCATAATCTTGAAATGATAGTTGCATAAAATTTGGATTAACTCTCATTAATGTAGTCTATCAAAAATAACTTTTTCGAAGCACATCGTTAAAAACTTGTTAACGTACCACCCTTAGAACATGAAATGTTATTTTAAGATTTAATAACGTGTCACGTTGGTGGTCCTGGATTCTCTCGCAAATCGGTTATTCATAATGTCACAGAAATAGTTTGATTCACAGTTCTGTGATTTTGCAATTTGCGAGATTGTGATCTGACATATGTGAAAATATTTTGATGTTACAGTTATTTCGTTTGTCGAGTCCATCATCATATCATAATATGTAAAGGAAGGTTTGACATGTTTTTTTGCTTTTTTTTTATGCGAAAAGTCAAACATGATTTGACCGGAAAGGAATATTCATGTATTCTCCACATATCGCAGATTGGCGATGTTCATAAAGTAGCGTTAAGTATTGTGCGCAATTCTTTGTGAAATGTGAAATGCGATTTCACTTTGGAGCGAAGTAAATGAATTTTTTATTTGGATTTTAGTGAATTTAAACCAAATTATTTTCCAAAGGGTCCCCATTTATTATCTAAAGGATTTTCATCATAAATGGGGGTTTTTGAACAACACAAAAATTGGCGATTCACTGGAAGAACTAGTTATCTCTAATCATTTTGAAGTTTCTAAAACATTCAAAGTAAATATAGTTCAAGAAATAGGAATTGCATGAAATTTTAATAGTATTGGAAATGTCAATCTATTATTGTCCTATGAACATGGTAAGCAGGCTCTTAATGAGACCTCTTATCTTTTGAGTTTTAGTATATTTTAGAATTACACTCTAAAAAGAGAAAATTTTACTGGATGGGGAGAATCATTGACTCCTTAAGAGTTTTGGATGACAATTATAGATTTAAAGATGCTTATCTACAAACAGTCTTTACTTTGTTAAATATAGTTATTCTTGACTGATAATAAACAAAAAAAAATTATAAAGTTGGAGGTTTCTCAAAGAATAAATAATTTTGGCGGTGTTTACGGTGCTGGACCTGCCAACATGTAAGGGGATCTCCCCGATAAGAAGTCCCAATTATGCTCGAGACCGTTTGGTGTAGGAGTCCCAGCAGTGGGTCATAAGGTAATGCCTTGACCGCGATGTCGCACAGCGGCAAGTAAGATAACTCTCTCAGTAGCAAGGGTGTGACTGTGGCAGTGAGTCAAGGAAAGTGTATGAGAGGTTCTAACACAAGTGGGTTGAGATGAGGGTGGAGGTGAGTTCCAAGTTGAAAGGGATCAGTCCCAACTCAGCTAGGAATACACAACACACAGGACATACACAGCTTCTAGCAAAGTAGTCCTCGCGGATGTGGTAGTCACAACATACAAGGTAAGATAACACTTACAGCACTCATGGATCAGTCTGAATGAGCACAATGGTTGTTATAGCAAGGTTCATGTGAAAGGTATGTCTGATGTCCGGCAGAGTAGTCAACATGGACGAGATAACATTAACAACATATAAAACACATTTTCATTAATATATTATGCATTACAACAAATGAATTAGTACAGATGTAGAACACAAGTTAAACCAACATGCATTACAAGTGTTAAAGATCAGGCTTATAACAGATACAATACATGTGTGAAAATGCGTTGGCTCTTATTATATAAAGAAGTGTAAGTTCCCATCATACAATACATCCATGTAAACCTGCCAGCGCCAACAGTGAAATGTTACAATCATATCCGCCTGCTCCTCCAAAGAGATGTACTAGCTCCGTGCAGTGGAGAAGACAAGTTGCATTACAATACAATCTAAGATCTTTCCAAGAATAGTCTTATCAGAAGCTTGGTTGGCCAAAAGCCTATACAATGAGTTATGAGGGACTATTTATAGCAAAGGGTGGGGTGACCCTTGACATTCCCCTTTGTGACAGTTCAACTACCCTCATGACTCTTCACCTCTATGGTTGTTACGTTCAATTATTGACACTTGAATTACACTTGACATGACTCAACATTACAATGCACATGTACTCATGTGAGACAACATGGCTTGAACAAGCCATGCAAGACATCACTGAAACTCGGTTTGCTGTGATGAGACCAACTCTTTGTCATGCTTGTGATGGTGAAGGTGGTGAGCTGATGCCAAGCTTGGTCGTCCATGATGGTGTGCATGTACCTCATGGTGACATCTTGCTAAAGGAAACTCTTGCCTCTATTGCAACCAGTGCATTGGTTTGGCCCGTTCATCCAACTCGTCTGCTAACATACACATGCATAGCATCTGTCCTAATCTTCAAGTGTGTTTTGGCTGTCATGCCCATCAACTTTTCAAAGTACATGTTCAGCTCTAGTTGGACTTGCTTCTTTTCTTCGCCTTGGTGAGTGTTTTGAATGGTTTGGATTGCATGTGTGTGCACAATGACATGCATGTTGCTGAATCCCTTGCATGTGGTCATCAACACTACTCACCATTTCTACTTTGTGTTAGCTACTAGGATGGATCTTTAACTTTTATGGGCATAGTTTCATTCATGAGTGCATGTTGTGCCCACTTCTGTTCCTAATCATGCTACAACTCATTCGTCTATTTTTGCAGGTTCATGTTCTTCCTTGAGTTGTTGCTTCAGCACATGCAACTCCTTCTTTGTTTCATTCCTTGTCTTCACGCTATCTTCATGTCGTGACGTCACCTCATAGCCTAAGTCTCCAAAGTTTCTTTCATCATCAATGAATATGCTCCAGCTTACAACTTTGTTCCACCTCTTTGTTGTCAACAACCTTCCTCTTGCATTCATTGCATATGCTGCATTTTTTGCATTCGCTGCATTCGTTGTGTTCATTACATTCATTGCATTCAGTATGCTTCCTTCATTTGTTTTTCATGATGCCACATGTTGTGATGTTTTTTTTGTCATATCATGATGTCCTTGTCTACACACAACTTGATATCTTCTTGAGAAGGCAAGCTCATAGACATCTGATCGATTGCATCTCCAGGTGTGCTTTGGACGGTTTCTTCGACTCTGCTCTCTTGGAAACCATTGTACCTACACTGCTGAGAGGAAGATGAACACCTAGAATACCTAGAGACATGGAAACACTCATGGAAAGAAATATGTCATTCAAACACCAAAATGAATTTGAGAACTAACTGGTAACATACCTGTGTGACTGATCATGATGGTTGTGTAATTTCGGTCGGAAGGTCGGGAGACCAACCGCCAACACTGCACAAGGCACAGTCTACGCTACTAGGAGACTAACTGATTACTGGAACTATGCAATGCATGGTATAGTCTGGCTATTGACTGCTAGAATTGCATAATGCGCAATCTCAGCTAGCAATGGTTGCAAGATCAGTGACTGCATTGCGCAAATTTCTTAGTCAACAGTCATTGTCCCTCAGGATTACACAAAGAAAGCCTGCGGAATAACGTCTAGGAAGTAATGCACATTTCTAGAGAGGAAGAGAGAGCCTTCCCTCTCAGGATTATGCAATGTTGTCTTGGTGAGGCTCTTGGTGGGGCAGAGTCTGAACTGAGGTTGGCCAGACTCACCGACAGGAAAATGCAAGTGAATGTGAGTACGAATTCATTTTGATACTGAGTGAAAGCATAAGTGAATTATCATGCATGAAAATGGTGAATGAAAGATTTAGAAAATGGAACAACATGTATGTGGGTGAGGCGATTCGCCGAATCGGAAACCATTCACGAAAAATAGTTTCATGCATGCGACAGTTGTGAGATGTTGACGAAAATTGAAATGGTGCTAGGACAAGCTAGTATACATGTAAATGATAGCAAGCGTTCAAAGAAATCAAGAAAACGATACTCATACAAGTGAAAACACAAAAAGTGACAGAAACACAACACAACGCATGGGAAGTGGGCTTTCCCCAAAACAACTGAGTTGAATGTGTCGACTGCTCCTAGATGTGAAGTGGGATGTCAGAGCTATAAGGTTGATGTGAGGAATGAGCTATGCAACATCTGGTTGATTAGTTTTGATAACATCGAGGTTGCGATGCGCATGCCACAAATCTAGCGAAAGCAACTCTTGATGGGAGGTTTCTGAAATGACCCTTGCATGTAACCTCAAACTGCTAAACATAAATCCATGAAACAAGGGATGCCTATGCATGTTGCTTTGGGAGAAGTAGCCCATGCATGCAAGTCATTTTTTCTCAATCCCAGAGGGAACCGATCAACTCAACTGCACATGCAAGAGACTGCTTGACAGCTTGAAGGAAATGCGCATTTCTGGCTGGGAGTTGGACTGACTTCCGAGGAGATTTGCGCAATTTCTAGGTAGAGCAGCTGACTGCTGCCCATATTTTCACAAATTCTGGGCTGAGTAGCCCTGCTGGGGAAAATTGAAAAATTCCTGCTAGGAGTGTTGACTGGAAGGATTACACAATCCTAGATCCCAGTAGGTTGCCAGACAAGATTGCCCAATTTCTGGAGGGAAGGTTGGTTTCCCTCCAGAAATGCACAATTTTCTAGGTGAAACTACTTAGCCTACAACTAGACCAAGTCTGGGTGAACAACCTATGAGGGGAATGCATTAAGTTGTGATCGACAAGCTGATTTTGCACAAGAAAAACACTGAAGTTGGTGAACTTGATGAAGCAAGGCAAAAAACAGTTTCATGCATGCGACAACAGTGAGATGTTGATGAAAACTGAAACGGTGCTAGGACAAGCTAATATACATGTAAACAATAGCAATAATTCAAATAAATCAAGAAAATAGTACTCATACAAGCGAAAACACAAAAAGCGACAGAAATGAAACACAAGGCATGGGAAGTGGGCTTTCCCCAAAATAGTTGAGCTGAATGTGCCTCCTGCTCCTAGATGCAATGTGGGATGTTAAAGCTACATGGTTGATGTGAGGAATGAGCTCTGCAACATCTGATTGATGAGTTTTGATAACATCAAGGTTGTGACACACATGCCACAAATCTAGGCAAAGCGACACTTGGTGGGAGGTTTCTGAAATTACCCTTGTATGTAACCTCCAACTGCTAAACATAGATCCCTGAAACAAGGGATGCCTTTGCATGTTGCCTTGTGAGAAGCATCCCATGCATGCAAGTCAATTTTTCTTAGTCCCAGAAGGAACCAGTCAACTCAACTGCGCATGCACGAGACTACTCGACTGCTAACTGCTGCCCATATTTGCACAAACTCTGGAATGAGCAGCCCTGCTAGGGAAAATTGCGCAATTCTTGCTGGGAGTGTTGACTAGCAGGTTGCTAGACTAGATTGCGCAATTTCTAGAGGGAAGGTTGGTTTCCCTCCAGAAATGTGTAATTTTCTAGGGGAAGATGCTCAGCCTACAGCTGGACCAAGTCCGAGTGAACAACCTATGAGGGGAATGCATCAAGATGTGATCGAGAGGCTGCCTTAACGCAAGAAAAACACTGAAGTTGGTGAACATGACAAAGCAAGGCAAGCTGCTATGAAGGTTGGAAGGGAGGCTCCAAAATGAAGCTAAGGAAAAATTTTGGAGGGTGGTTGTAGCCGCTACAATACTTAGTGACACACTGGTAGAACTCCAGCTCTCTGAATGGACCTTGTTCATGAAAAAAAATCTAAAATCTCTGGAAGTATTGTTCAGTTCTCAGCTACTCTTGGTTTCCACACTAGCTTGATTGTAATATGTAGCATCTGCCAAGCTCTTGGTCGATTGACACACATTCCATGCCAAGGCAACACAGTTGTTTCGATTGGGGTTGAGGGGTATATTGATGCACAAGCAGCAAAGTCTTCAAAATCTTAATTTCATCCCTGGTGTTGCTCCGCTGCCAGTAGGCCTAGATAGTAACCTGATGGAGTCACATAGGAACACAAGCATGGCTCTGCTTCCAGCAAGCCTAGTCATTACCCCAGTGGAGTTACTTGCATCACCTCCCTGCACAGGAATCCTTTCTCTTCTTTCACCTTATTCATTTTTAATTTTTAATTTTTTCACTTTCCTTTTTTTTGTTTTTTTTTTAACTGTGCATAAAACTTATTCATTTCATAAGCAGAAGAGGGATCCCGATTTATTGAGAGTAGAAGAGGTTTTTCCTACAGAGAAATATTTTATTATACCTCTGACATGCCTGTTAAGGTTTTCCCCTTCACCTTACTCTACTTGACTTAGCTTACAAGAGTTAACCCAAAAACAACCAACTAGAGTAGGTGACACTAGTTAGCACACAAGCATTGTGTTTTCACCAAGGTTCACTTTGAATAGTACGTATTTTCCATCGATGTATCATGGACTGAAAGTAACAATTTCTTCATACAGAGGAAGGATTACAGATATCCAAGTTGTGATAGCAGCACAAGGCCTCTTGTACTTTACCCAACTTGCTTCAAGAGTCATACATGGTTTCATACGAAACTATCCTATGAAACGAAACAAGCAAACTAACAAACAACAAAGAAAAGCAAAGCCAAAACAAAAGAAAAATCAAAAGAAAAGAAAGTAAGAAAACAACCAAGCAGACAAACAAACAAAGAAAGCAAGTAAGTAAACAAGCATGCAAGCAAACAACTCAAAAAAAACATTCTCCTACTCCTAAGCTAACAGTGCATGGGTCATCTCACATGAAGTGATACTTCTAATGTAGCCACCAGCGCATTGGCTGACCCATGCTGGTGAAGGCATTATTCAAAAACAAGATAGTTGTGTGAACCAGCAAACAAGAAATATATAATAGTGAAGACAAACACACCCTGAGCTTACAAGTGACCACAAAACAAAGATGAGTGAAAGTGCATGACATGCATTCTGTGGTGTTGCCATGATGTTGTGCTGCACTACATGCAAGTGTTGAGTGTATGTGTTCTCTTGACTGTGAAATGAAAGCAAATGTGAGAAAGGTAGAAAACTTGTGTTGTGCATGTGTGCTTGCTGTGTAAGATTCCTCCAATGCATGAGCGATGGGATCATTTAGTCCGAGTGGAGGAAGCGAAATCTGGGTGTTTGGTTGATCTTCTATGCAAAGCAGAGAGCGATGAGAAGTCTTGAGCATTTCAACATTTCCTGACTGGAAGTGAAACCAACCTCAGGACAATGAGGGCCTGACATAACCATCAGCTCGAGCTGAAGTGCCTCAACATTCTGGGGGGTTTCAACTTCGTTGATAGATAGATCATTGTAGACCAGTGTCTTGGATAGATTAGTAATGGTCGAATCAACATCATGATTGGATGAGGAAGTGAATAGATCATGACAACCAAGATCAAAAAATTCGAGATGTTTGTCAGCATCCTCATTATTTGATGAATTGTTTAGAGGGGTAGATGAGAAGTAAAGATGTTCACCCTCTATGTTTTCAAGAAATATAAACAAAATATTGAATGAATTTTCCGAGGGAGATGTGTCCTCTCTGCACTATAATGACATACTGACATCCAACATGTGTTGTGAATGATCAGAAGTAGAAGCATCTGGAAATGAGTTTTCACAGGGGAAATCAGGAGTGGCACAATCACAAGGGATGTCAAGATGAAGTGGATGAGGTGTGGCTGGAAGGGAGTCATCCTTCACCGTGGGTTCTTCTTTATATTTCTGCACACACTCATCATGAATGATGGTGCAAGTTGGTTGTATAACACCAACTCCGTCGACGACTTGATCCTCATTCACAGTAGCTGAGGAGTCTGGAATGGGAGAACACCAGATAGTATAATCCAGAGGATCAAGAGAACGTGAGGATGGAGGTCAAGGGAAAGAGTCCATGTGACAACCAACAGGCTTTCTAGCCAAATTTGTGCAAATCTCAAGAATAGGTGGGGTGGGAGAGTGTGACAGTTCAACAGAGGTGTGTCCATGATCTCCCACATCACTTAGTGGTGGTGGAGTTGTTTGATGAGGTGAATGCAGACAGTCACTTATGACAACGACTATACCTGCCTGTGATTGCACAGCTCCATCACAGTGTTAATCTAGGTTGTCATAGATGTCAATATGGCACTAGCCAAGATAGAAAATATTGTTGAGATGCCTGGTTCCAAATGATGATGTCATAACTCTTGTTTCATAAGAATGTCATTAATTAATATGTCAAGTCATTAATGAGGAAGCCTTAAGAAGTGCCAAGTGCCCAGTATTTAGAAGCCCTTGATGACATATGGAGGATTACATTTGATGATATCATATTGCTGATGAATGACCAAAATTGATGGTGGAACTTGATGAGGTCTTGATAACATGGTTGGATATCATTTGATGGTTGGAAGATTATTTTGGAGTTATCCTAATGATGTTGCACTATGACTGCACTAGTATATCATGACATTGTTCATGCATCATGCTACATGGATGTTGCACTCCTACATAATGACTCTATGATCCTATGATGACATTGATAACAATGAAGAAGCTAAAGAATTAAGAAGCCACATTGTCCCAAATGTTCCTCATGTTGTCCCAAACATTTTATTCATAAAATTTAAGGATAGTCACAAAGAAAATTTATTTTGGACACCTTTGAGGAATCCTTTGAAAATGGATCCTAGACAATCTTAAAGAGGATTTTTTCCTCTTTCTAACGAGCCTTTATTTTCCCCGAAACTCCCAATAGTTTGTGAGATATTGAATTTTTAAGTTAAGGAAATTATTCCTAACAGTGAGCTGACCTACACTCAGTCATACAAGTTGGCCTCACTTCAAATAGACGTGTCCCTTCAGTTATAAACGAAATCTCTATAAATAGACGTCTAAACACTTCATTTTGATCAACAATTCAGGAAATAATTCATAGATATGAAGTACAAGAGAAGACATAAGGCCGAGGAGAACAAGGAAACTATTGTTTAGGATGAAAAAAAGGATAATTCTATTTGGGCATAAAATCTTGGTCGAATCTGTCGTATTTTCCATGGTCGAAGCTGTTGTAGTTGTTGTGGTTGAAGTTGTCGTAGTTGCCATGGTCAAAGCTGCCATAGTTTCGAGGGTCGAAGTTGTCGTAGTTGTCGTGGTCGAAGTTTCTATAGTTGTCGCGGTTGAAGTTGTCGTAGTTGTCATGGTTGAAGCTATCATGGTCAAAGTTGTCATAGTTGTCAAGGATGAAGTGTTGCTTTATTGGGATTGGACAAATAGAGCTTGTTTAAGTCTTCTCTTGAGAACAGAATAGGGAAGAGTTATATAACTTTGTGAAGCAACATATTGAAGATTTATGGAAATCATTAAAGACTATGATGCATTGAAGCCATTATGAGGTGACCTTGAAGAATTTTTGTTTGGGTAACATGAAGAGCAGTGGTGAAACCTTCATGTGAAGAACAAGGTTGTCACTGATGAAGTGACGTGGAGTCTAATTGAAGGCATAGCTAAAGATTGATAGGGATTGTTTAAGAAAACATTGGGAGCCATGAAGTATAACCAAACATACCTTGAAAACGTGAAGCTATAGGGTTGGATCCCTTGGGGTTGGTGCCTCAAAATCGACAAGGTTGGTGCCTTGGAAAGTCCAAGTTGGTGCTTGGAAAATATAGGATTGGTGTCCTTGGAGTTGGTGCTCCTAAACTCAAGGTTGGTGCCTTGGATAAGATAGGGTTGGAGCCCTAGAGGATCGGAGTCCTCAAGAAACTAGTTCGAAGCCTAAACCAGATATAGGGTTGGAGCCCTTGAGGTTGGTGCCTCAAAATTGACAAGGTTGGAGCCTTGGAAGTCCAAGTCAGTGCTTGGAAAATACAAGTTGGAGCCTGGGAGATTGAAGATCAGTGTCTTCACCTAGGTTTGGAGCCCTACATATATTTTACTTGATTTATTGAATAAATTAATAAAAGCATTTATTCTTATTGTTCACTTTGTGTTCTAAATATAAGTGATCTAACTGGTAAAAGTAACAATTGAAAATAAATATTGATTCATCCCCCTCTCAGTATTTCCAACAATTGGTATCAGAGCCAGTACCTTGAAGGCTGATCATTAGAACACAAAGGGCGAAGCCAAGGAAGAAAGTCTCCAATCCTCCTAAAGATGTGTCTCCCTCAACCACTGAAATTGAAGTCAATCAATTTATGAAGGCTCCATTGTTCAATGGAAACTTTGGTATATAGGAGGAAAGAATGAAGAATTTCTTAAAGACTAAAGGCATTGAAGTCTGGAAATTGGTGATTGTTGATAACATGATGGATGGAGAATCCAAGGAACATAATACAAGAGCAATGAAAGCAATCTTGAATGGGCTACCTGATTCTATTAAGGCTAAGTTTGAAAAATGTTCATCAGAAAAAGGCATATGGGATAAAATTCATGATCTTCGCTCAAAAGGAGCAATGACAATGATCTCTAGTCAAGAAAATGATGGAAAAGAAGAAGCAAAGCCAGAGCCCGTCAAGGAAGGTGAAGATAAGAGTGATAACATCAAGGCTAAAGAAGACCTAGGAGATGAAGAGAATGAAAAATATTTTGAAGAAGATCTCCTCACTAAACTTATGGCTACCATGGAAGAGATTAATAATTTGAAAAAGGAAAATGGGGAACTTAAGAAGAAAGTGCAAGTTGGTGACTAGGACAAGACAAGGAAGGAAATTGACCTTGTAAAGCTTCAAGTACAAGAAATAGATGAGGAGCTCGCCAAGATTAAGAAATAATTTCATCAAAACAAGAGAAAGCATCATGAAGAATTCATATCCATGACAAATCAATTGGATAAGGCAAAGAAACAGGAAGATACCTTGTCAATCCACCTTGAACAAAGACACAAAATCTTGAACAAACTTGAAGCAAAGATTGGTCAATACAAGGAATAGGTCTCCTCCCTTAAATCTCAATTAGAAGAAGCAAGGAAACAAGAACAAGGAGTTGGGAAGGTTATGGAAGATTTGACATTCATAGAAGGACAAGTTGATGAAGCAGAAAAGGAGAGAAACACCATGATATGCCAACTAGAAGAAAAGGATGATGACATCACCAAGCTAAAGTCAAAAATCACTTCTCTTAAGGCCCAATCGTGTGAAGCAACCAAGATGATGGAAGAAATGAAGAATCAACCAAGATGGTGGAAGAAATGAAGAAGCAAGTAGTTATGAAAGTTGAATATTGTGAAAAGTTGAAAGGAGGAATTGTCTTTCTTAAAAAGGAAGTTGACTTGCTGAATAAGAACTTGAAAATCTCTCAAACCCTAGATGACATATTAAATCATCAAAGGTCTCCCCTTGATAAATTAGGTCTTGGATATGTAGGTGAATCCTCAAGCAAGAATGATGAAAACCCTAATGCGTCAAACAAAAAGGATGTGAGGAAGCCTAGAAGAAATGTTGATGCTCCCAGTTCCAGCAAAGGCAAGGAGAAGAGTCAAGACAACTATGGAAGAAACCTTCCTCCAAGAAGAAATGCAGATGGTGTCAAGGATCCAAGACAAAATGGTTATCATCAAAGGGTCCCAATGCAAAAATACTTTAGAAGTATATCAAGGAAAACATCTTCTCCCAGGTACCAAAGTATATTTCTTGGTTATTGATATTCTTGTACAAACTTTGGGCACGTGGCAAAATATTGCAGGGCATATCACAAAGATAATTATAGTGCTCCCCATTAATATCCGAGAAGCAATTTTGCAAGAAGTCATGAATTCTTATTCATGAACAACATAGAGTTCTTCAAGTGTCATAACATTGGACATATGGCACGTAATTATAACTTGACTTGGGAACCTACTCAAGATAGAAGTATGCTAGAAAAGAAACATACACAAGTATGGAGAAGGAAGCAAATACAATCTGAAAATGTCCTGAACTCTCTAGCCAACAACACATGTTGTTAGACTTGATCTTCGACAATCTAAACATTTGATGGGGAAACTCTGCCAAAAGGAAGACCATGCATACAGTTAGGGGGAGCTTACGATGATTAGGAATTCTTATAGAAGCCATCCATGAATGAGTCTTATGAAATCCTTAATGAGCTATATGGACAATCATTCTCATCTCTTAGGAACACTCCTTGAAGAATGTAATCCTTATTCAATCGATGGATTATTATTGAAGATCTATTCCACTTGATCATTAGCAGGTAATCTTTCATGAGGGGGAGTTTGTTCATCACATGAAGGAATTTAAGCACATCTATCATGGACCACATTGCCAGAAAGAAGAGCACCATGACAGAGGGAGCAACATACCTATGAACTACTATTTGTAAAGAAAAGAAGCAGCTTGACAGGGGGAGTACTTGGGCACCCTGTTTGCCATTGATGTCAAAGGGGGAGAGAATGTTGAAAGGGAAAGAATATTGCCATCAATGACAAAGGGGGAGATTGTTAATCTAGGTTGTCATTAATGTCAATATGTCCCTAGCCGAGATAGAAAATATTGTTGAGATTCCTGGTTCCAAATGATGATGTCATAACTCTTGTTTCATAAGAATGTCATCAATTAATATGTCAAGTCACTAATGAAGAAGTCTTAAGAAATGCCAAGTGCCCAGTATTTAGAATCACTTGATGACATATGTAGGATTACATTTGATGATTTCATATTATTGATGAATGACCAAAATTAATGATGGCACTTGATGAGGTCTTGATAACATGGTTGGAGATCATTTGATGGTTGGAAGATTATTTTGGCGTTATCCTAATGATGTTGCACTATGACTGCACTAGTATATCATGACATTTCTCATGTTTCATGCTACATGGATGTTGCACTCATACATAATGACTCTATGATCCTATGATGACATTGATAACAATGAAAAAGCTAAAGAATGAAGAAGCCACATTGTCCCAAACATTCCTCATTTTGTCCCAAAATTTTTATGCATAAAATTTAAGGACAGACACAGAGAAAATTTATTTTGGACACCTTTGAGGCATCCTTTGAAAATGGACCCTAGACAATCTTAAAGAGGATTTTTTCCTCTTTCTAATGAGCCTTTATTTGCCCTAAAACACCCAATAGTTTGTGAGATATTAAATTTTTAAGTTAAGGAAATTATTCCTATCAGTGAGCCGCCCTACACTCAGTCATACAAGTCAGCCTCACTTCAAATAGATGTGTCCCTTTAGTTATAAACGAAATCTCTATAAATAGATGTAGAGTTGTAACAAGGGCCTTTTTCACCTCTAGTTATCTCACATTACAAGTCAATCCGGGAGCGTTTTGTTATTGCAAAAGGTATCTCAATTTGAGGCTATTTGTCAGAGTAATGCTTAGTAGTATAGGCCTAAGAAATACAAGAGTAAACGGATGCTGAACTATGGCTAGATTAATTTTGCAGAAAGAAATCACACACGGCAACTTTACCAGTCGAGGGTGCGGAAATAGTAACCCATCCCTCTAGAAACTGTTGAAAGAAAAGAAATTAGAGTATGGATCACGGATCTGGGAGCATAATAGCGTCTGCTGTGTCTCACGACAGCCTTGATCCTCCTCTCACACCAAACCAATGAATGCGAGTAAAAAGGAACAGCAGGAAAGTAAAATGGAACGGCAATGCAGAAATGGAACAGCAGTAAAAAGGAACAGCAGTAAAGAAACTAAGTCTCGCGAGTTCAACACTCTCAATCCTTTGCATCAACTTATATACAAAGATAGAGCAATCTTTTATACAAGTAAACAGCTTAACCAAATGGAACAGCAAACCATCATAAACAGGAAACATCAATCATATATAAAAGTAGGCAACTAAATCAAATAAACAGGAAACGTCAATCATATGTACAGATAATCTGACATGATCACCAGTAGTCCACCTACAACGTTAATTCCATTTTCTTATGATCGTCACTCCAACTATATGTAGCTAAAGCATTCCACTTATAAATTCTGTAACAGAAGTGAACAACTCAGAACAATCGTTATGTGACCAATTCTGGAAATATGATGTGAGCCTGTTATAAAGATTTTACAATAGAAAAACTACTGATTAACGAATATGGAACAGCATGTAAAATATGTCAAATTATTAAGAACGATAAACAAACCACACTAAGCCAAACTGTAATGATACAATCAGCCAGTGTCCGTTGGAGCCGAGCCCTTAGCTTCCAATGGCACACCGCCGGAATTTACTTCAGACGCAGAGGGAAGGTAATACCAAATATATTATATTAACGCATCAACGATAGTACAGCAAAAACTAAGTCTCAAAGAGACTCAATAGTCTGAGTTCCAACTGACTGTGAATTCTGTAAACAGAAAATAAAGATACAAAACGAGTGTCCCCAAAGTCTTCAATGCTACCCTTTTTATACTAGTAATGGCGGAGTTAACCAGACAACAAAATAATTGAAAGTAACGATCCCTCAGGATCAAAGATCCTGAGGGATCTTTTAAACTGTTAACTCCTCTCTTTTCTTTGCCTAGCCTTCCGAACTAACAGTCCCTTATCTCGTTCCAGATTGATTTGCCGAGATTTGCTCGCCCTGGTCTGGACTTTAGTTAGTTTCGAAGGGACAACCGTTATCTTCTCATGAAACTCCAGTTTTGCACTGCGTCTTCCTCCTTTTGTCATTTTCACATCTTTTCGGCCCTCGCAGGTGATGTAGCTCTGCACTACTTTTGCCAATTCGCTCCATGGTTCTCCCAACGTTGCCGGCAGCACTCCTTTTCCTTTTACTGTTAGATTCTGTCCTTCGTCTTGGAAAATCTCTATGATCTTCTGCAGCCTCTCCTTCTTTGTCATCCATATTGGTCCTGAGGCTGGTAATCCTGTTACCTCCGCGATTATTTCCTTCGTGACCGTTATCTGCTTTCCACCCACTACAGAGTGTTCTTCCTGCAAGTTCTGCAGAAATTCCATGGCCACAGTTTCATTAGATTCACGCAGGCGGCTAAAATAAGTTAACCACCCCGCCCTTTCTAGGATCTCCCGAGTAGCTTCGGAGACTACTAGCTCGCTAGACTCGCTTCTGATAGCCTTGCCTCCCATGGTTCTGTTTCGGGCTCTTAGATGGAACAGCAATTACCTGTCGCAAAGAACGTAATCGCAGCTAGAAAAAACACAGAGCATGCATGAAAATTGATTGTAAATAACAACTTATTGCAAAAATAGTATTATCATGCCGTTAGCCCATATCGTACCTTCGTACCATATCATTTCCGAATGGTGTGTTACCACGTGGCCGGCGGAGTAATGAGGTCACCTCCCCCCTCGCAACATGATAGGCTGTCCTAGCCGTCAAATGGAGGAGGAGCCGCCATCCCGTCACCAAGTCATAAAGGAACAGCATGTAGAGTTTTGCCATGTTTCAGATTAGACAAAGAAATACCGAGATCGAGGCAACCGGTAGATTGCGTTTTGCATAAGCCTTCGTGATGTGATGCAAAACAGGAGGATAGGACGTCTGACACTCATATAAAGTCTAAGGTAGTCATAGTCAATACCTCTGCCATGATTGGTAGTGATAGATATTCATGTGACGTATCCATCAAAATATAAGATATCATTATTACAAGGATAGAAGGAAGTATTTAATATCATCCAAATTGGTGTATATATTACGACTCTGATACCACTAACAGAGCTCTGCTGCCGACAGGTGTTCATAACCTTGGCAAAGTTGTTTATTTCACCCTGGAACCATGGTTCTTTGTGTGTTTTTGAAGAGCAATTCTTGTCAAAATGCAGGCCATCATGCTGGCTTGGTAACCAGATAACCATGATGCTATTCACCAGAGAGGCGCGAATCGTGGGCAGGCCGGCTCGTGATGAGACCCCCTGTTCCAAGGTTTGTTTATATAGTGAACCTATTGGACCATATCCCTGGTGTGGTGGCCATGATGGGAATGCCACTTCGCTTCCAATCTTATGATCATAGTAGGCTGGTTCTTTAATGAAACCCCCTATCCTGCATTTGACAAATATATATATATTTTTCCTCTTTTTTTTTTTTCTTTTTTTTTTTTTTGAAAGTAACAGATTTTGCTTTTGTATAATTACACATAAGAGTGGTTCAGCCCTCCTTAAGAGTGGGAATGGCGGAAGAAGTCTTGTCATCTCAATCTGGAAGATATAAATCTTCTGTTCTTATTTCCAAGTAATAATAGAGAAAATTGTAGGAACTCAACATGATAAAAATATCCAACAAGGCAGAGGAGGTGAGATTATGACAGCAAAAATTATGAGTGTGTGGATCCTTCCTTTGTTGTTGCATCAATACTAAGGCTTGTTAAAGATAGCGATTTGTGATATTCCGATCTCGATATGTCCTGACTTTTATATTCATTGCATAAAGGTATAGCTGCTACTTATGACCTTGGAAAGAGGATGGACAACACATCCTTTATGTGAAAGGGACAAGAGCATACTACTTGTTTTTGAAAGGAAGGGTGAGGAGGGGTTCATTTGATGCATTGCCTTAAAAAAAAAAAATCAGCAAAAGCACACAAATGCCGCTTCCTTTTCAAAAGGAGCAGCAAAAACCCAAAAGTGTTGTTCAAACACACAAGTGCTGTTCCTTTTGAAAAGGAACAGCAAAACGCAAAAGTGTTGTTCCTTTTTGAAAAGGAACAGCAGAAACACACAAGTGCTGTTCCTTTTGAAAAGGAACAGCAAAACGCAAAAGTGTTGTTCCTTTTTGAAAAGGAACAGCAAAAGCACACAAGTGCTGTTCCTTTTGAAAAGGAACAGCAAAACGCAAAAGTGCTGTTCCTTTTTGAAAAGGAACAGCAAAAACACACAAGTGTTGTTCCTTTTGAAAAGGAACAGCAAAACGCAAAAGTGCTGTTCCTTTTTGAAAAGGAACAGCAAAAGCACACAAGTGTTGTTCCTTTTGAAAAGGAACAGCAAAACGCAAAAGTGCTGTTCCTTTTTGAAAAGGAACAGCAAAAACCCGAAGGTGCTGTTCCTTTTGAAAAGGAACAGCACACACAGATACTGAAAACATATATACAAAATTTACAATTTTATATACAAAATGTGGTAATAAAAGGTGAATTCTTACTGATCTATAGGTGAGGAAGTTTTTGCTTCCTCGCCCATAATCTCAATGTTAGTATCTTGGCGTAGCTGCTGACAAAAAGATTCCCGAGTGAGCGGTTTGCGATACAGACGAACTCGATGACCGTTTACCTTAAATGTATATCCAGACCCATCGATTGTGGTCAGTGTAAGAGTCCCATTGTCATGGAGGTGACCTCATTACTCCGCCGGCCACGTGGTAACACACCATTCGGAAATGATATGGTACGAAGGTACGATATGGGCTAACGGCATGATAATACTATTTTTGCAATAAGTTGTTATTTACAATCAATTTTCATGCATGCTCTGTGTTTTTTCTAGCTGCGATTACGTTCTTTGCGACAGGTAATTGCTGTTCCATCTAAGAGCCCGAAACAGAACCATGGGAGACAAGGCTATCAGAAGCGAGCCTAGAGAGCTAGTAGTCTCCGAAGCTGCTCGGGAGATCCTAGAAAGGGCGGGGTGGTTAACTTATTTTAGCCGCCTGCGTGAATCTAATGAAACTGTGGCCATGGAATTTCTGCAGAACTTGCAGGAAGAACACTCCGTAGTGGGTGGAAAGCAGATAACGGTCATGAAGGAAATAATCGTGAAGGTAACAGGATTACGAGCCTCAGGACCAATATGGACGACAAAGAAGGAGAGGCTGCAGAAGATCATAGAGATTTTCCAAGACGAAGGACAGAATCTAACAGTAAAAGGAAAAGGAGTGCTGCCGGCAACGTTGGGAGAACCATGGAGCGAATTGGCAAAAGTAGTGCAGAGCTACATCACCTGTGAGGGCCGAAAAGATGTGAAAATGACAAAAGGAGGAAGACGCAGTGCAAAACTGGAGTTTCATGAGAAGATAACGGTTGTCCCTTCGAAACTAACTAAAGTCGAGACCAGGGCGAGCAAATCTTGGCAAATCAATCTGGAACGAGATAAGGGGCTGTTAGTTTGGAAGGCTAGGCAAAGAAAAGAGAAGAGTTAACAGTTTAACAGATCCCACAGGATCTTTGATCCTGAGGGATCGTTACTTTCAATTATTTTGTTGTTTGGTTAACTCCGCCATTACTAGTATAAAAAGGGTAGCATTGAAGACTTTGGGGACACTCGTTTTGTATCTTTATTTTCTATTTACAGAATTCACAGTCAGTTGGAACTCAGACTATTGAGTCTCTTTGAGACTTAGTTTTTGTTGTACTATCGTTGATGCGTTAATATAATATATTTGGTATTACCTTCCCTCTGCGTCTGAAGTAAATTCCGGCGGTGTGCCATTGGAAGCTAAGGGCCCGGCTCCAACGGACACTGGCTGATTGTATCATTACAGTTTGGCTTAGTGTGGTTTGTTTATCGTTCTTAATAATTTGACATATTTTACATGCTGTTCCATATTCGTTCATCAGTAGTTTTTCTATTGTAAAATCTTTATAACAGGCTCACATCATATTTCCAGAATTGGTCACATAACGATTGTTCTGAGTTGTTCACTTCTGTTACAGAATTTATAAGTGGAATGCTTTAGCTACATATAGTTGGAGTGACGATCATAAGAAAATGGAATTAACGTTGTATGTGGGCTACTGGTGATCATGTCAGATTATCTGTACATATGATTGACGTTTCCTGTTTATTTGATTTAGTTGCCTACTTTTATATATGATTGACGTTTCCTGTTTATGATGGTTTGTTGTTCCATTTGGTTAAGCTGTTTACTTGTATAAAAGATTGCTCTATCTTTGTATATAAGTTGATGCAAAGGATTGAGAGTGTTGAACTCGCGAGACTTAGTTTCTTTACTGCTGTTCCTTTTTACTGTTGTTCCATTTCTGCATTGCCGTTCCATTTTACTTTCCTGCTATTCCTTTTTACTCGCATTCATTGGTTTGGTGTGAGAGGAGGATCAAGGCTGTCGTGAGACACAGCAGACACTATTATGCTCCCAGATCCGTGATCCATACTCTAATTTCTTTTCTTTCAACAGTTTCTAGAGGGATGGGTTACTGTTTCCGCACCCTCGACTGGTAAAGTTGCTATGTGTGATTTCTTTCTGAAAAAGTAATCTAGCCATAGTTCAGCATCCGTTTACTCTTGTATTTCTTAGGCCTATACTACTAAGCATTACTCTGACAAATAGCCTCAAATTGAGATACCCTTTGCAATAACAAAACGCTCCCGGATTGACTTGTAATGTGAGATAACTAGAGGTGAAAAAGGCCCTTCTTACAACTCTACAATAGACATCTAAACACTTCATTTTGATCAACAATTCAGGAAATAATTCAAAGATATGAAGTATAAGAGAAGACGGAAGGTCGAGGAGAACAAGGAGACTATTGTTTAGGACAAAAAAAAGGATAATTTTGTTTGGGCATAAAATCTTGGTTGAAGCTGTCATAGTTGTTGTGGTTGAAGCTACCGTAGTTCTCATGGTCGAAGCTATCGTATGTTCTGTGGTCGAAGCTGTCGTAGTTGTCGTCGTTGAAGTTTTCGTAGTTGTCGTGGTTGAAGCTGTCGTGGTCAAAGTTGTCATAGTTGTCATGGTCAAAGTGTTGATTTATTGGGATTGGACAAATAGAGCTTGTTGAAGCCTTCTCTTGAGAACATAATAGGTAAGAGTTGAAGAACTTTGTGTAGCAGCATATTTAAGATTTGTGGAGATCATTAAATACCATGATGCATTGAAGCCATTATGAGGTGACCTTGAAGAATTTTTGTTTGGGTAACATGAAGAGCAGTGGTGACACCTTCATGTGAAGAAAAGGGTTGTCATTGATGAAGTGACGTGGAGACTAATTGAAGGCGTAGCTAAATATTGAAAGGGCTTGTTGAAGAAAACACTGGGAGCCGTGAAGTATAACCAAACATACCTTGACAAAGTGAAGCTATAAGGTTGGATCCCTTGGGGTTGGTGCCTCAAAGTCGACAAGGTTGATGCCTTGGAAAGTCCAAGTTAGTGCTTGGAAAATATAGGATTGGTTTCCTTGGAGTTGGTGCTCCTAAACTCAAGTTTGGTGCCTTGGATAAGATAGGGTTGGAGCCCTAGAGGATCGAAGTCCTCAAGAAACTAGGTCAGATCCTAACCCAGATATAGGGTTGGAGCCCTTGAGGTTGGTGCCTCAAAGTTGACAAGGTTGGAGCCTTGGAAGTCCAAGTCAGTGCTTGGAAAATATAGGTTGGAGCCTAGGAGATTGAAGATCGGTGTCTTCACCTAGGGTTGGAGCCCTACATATATTGTACTTGATTTATTGAAGAAATTAATAAAAGCATTTATTATTATTGTTCACTTTGTGTTCTAAATATAAGTGATGTAACTGGTAAATGTAGCAATTGAAAAGAAATATTGATTCACCCCCCTCTCAGTATTTCCAACACACGGAAGTGTGTTGAGTGGGGTTCGGATATGTGAAGAAGATACTCAAATCTTCCATCAAGAAATTCCCAATCCATATCATCTTCTGGGAATCGGTATGCAAGATTACAAAAGTGTGTGTGAAACTGTTAAACGGATTCATTAGGTTCTTTTCATAATTTCATAATTTCTTTGTTGAGTGCTTTACGGTCATAGTGATTGAAAGCATGATCTATCTCTGCAACAAGATGAGCAAGAGAATGAATAGATTTTTCAAGTAGCGTGGCAAACCAGTGCATTGGGTGCCCTCAGAGAGTGGAGATGAACAACACGCAGCTCATGTATTCCTCAAAGAATCCATGTCTTTTGCATGAGCCTACAATGCTGACCGCGTGCCTTACCAAGGCTACATAGCCTCCACCATCAAATGTTTTATGAGACAAGTTATCTGAGACCCTTTTCAAAATGATGAAATCATTTACATAAGACATGCATTCCAGAAGAGAAACTCAGTAGTTAGTCATGATAGATGTGAAGAGATTCAAAACAGATGTGAGGACTCAGCTTGTCATCTAGCCCTCCTTCTAGTGCCAAAATGTTGATGGTGCTAGACCCGCCAACATGTAAGGGGAACTCCTCGATAAGAAGTCCCAATTAGACCTCAGATCGTTTGGTGTAGGAGTCCTAGCAATGGGTCGTAAGGTAATTCCTTGACCACGATGTCACATAGATGCAAGTAAGATAACGTTGTTAGTAGCAAGGGTGTGACCGCTGCAGTGAGTCAGAGAAGGTGCATGAGAGGTTCTAACACAGGTGGGTTGAGATGAGGGTGGAGGTAAGTTCTAGGTTGAAAGGGATCAATCCCAACTAGGCTAGGAACACACAACACACAGGACATACACAGATTCCGGTGGAGCAGTCCACTCGGATGCGGTAGTCACAACATATAAGGTAAGATAACACATACAACACTCATGGATCAGTCTGAATGAGTGCAAAGGTTGTTACATCAAGGTTCATGTGAAAGGTCTATCTGATGTCTGTAGGAGCAGTCAACAGGGATGGGAGAGCATTAACAGCATATACAACACATTTGCATTAATAGATTATGCTTTACAACAAATGAATCAGTTCAGATGTAGAACACAGGTTAAAGAAGCATGCATTACAAATGTTAAAGATCAGCCTTACAACAAATACAATACATGTGTGAAAATGTGTTGGCTCTTATTATATAAAGAATTGTAAACTTCCATCATACAATACATCCATGTAATCCTGCTAGCCCCAATAGTGAAATGTTACAGCCACATCTGCTTGCTCTTCCAAAGAGATGTACTAGCTTCGTGCAGTGGAGAAGCCAAGGCGTGTTACAATACTGTCCAAACTCTTTCCAAGAATAGTCTTATCAGAAGCTTAGCTGAACAAAAACCTATATAATGAGTTATGAGGGACTATTTATAGCAAAGCATGGGGTGACCCTTGACATTCCCCTTTGTGACAGTTCACCTACCCTCATGACTATTCACCTACTCTATGACTATTACGTCCAACTATTAACACTTGACTTACACTTGATATGACTCAACATTACAATGCACATGTACTCATGTGAGACAACATGGCTTGAGTAAGCCATGCAAGACATCACAGACACTCGATTCATTGTGATGAGACCAACTCTTTGACATGCTTGTGATGGTGAAGGTGGTGAGATGATGCCAAGCTTGGTCGTGCATGATGGTGTGCATGCACCTCATGGTGACATCTTGTTGAAGAAAACTCTTGCCTCTGTTGCAACCAGTGCATTGGTTCGGCCCCTTTCTCCAACTCATCTGCTAACATGGGCATGCATAGCATATGTGCTGATATTAAAGTGTGTGTTGGTTATCATGCACATCAACTTGTTGAAGTACATATTTAGCTCGAATTGGAATTTCTTCTTGTCTTCATGTTGGTGAGTGTGTTGAATGGGTTGGATTGCATGTGTGCACACAATGACATGCATGTTGCTGAATCCCTTGCATGCTGTCAACAACACTGCTCACCATGGCTACTCCGTGTTAGTTGTTGGGCTGGATCTTTAACTTGTACAGGCACCGTTTCATCTGTAAGTGCACGTTGTGCCCACTATTTTTCATGATCGTGTTTCAAGTCATTCGTCTATTTATGTAGCTTCATGTTCTTCCTTGATTTTTTGCTTTAGCACATACAACTCCTTCTTTGTTCCATTCCCTGTCTTTGTGTGATCTTCATGTCGCATCGTCACCTCATAGTCTGAGTCTCCAAAGTTTCTTTCATCATCACTAGATTTGTTTGAGATTGCAATTTTTATCCGCCTCTATGTTGTCAACAACCTTCCTCTTGCACTCATTTCATTCACTGCATTCGCTTCGTTCACTGCATTCGTTGTGTTCACTACATTCGGTGCACTTGTTGCATTCGATATGCTGCCTTCAGCTATTGTTCATGATGTTGTTGTTGTCATATCTTGATGTCCTTGTCTACGCACAACTTGATATCTTCGTGAGAAGGCAAGCTCATAGACATTTGATCGATTGCATCTCCAAATGTGCTTTGGATGATGTCTTCGACTCTGCTCTCTTGGAAACCATTATACCTGCACTTCTGAGAGGTAGATGAACACCTACAATACCTGGAGACATGGAAACACTCATGGAAAGCAATCTATCCATCAAAAACCAAAATGAATTTGAGAACTAATTGGCAACATACATGTGTGACTGATCATGAAGGTTGCGCAATTTTGGTTGGGAGGACGGGAGACCGACTGCACAAGGCATGGTCTGGGCTGCTGGGAGACTAATTGACTATTGGAACTGTGTAATGCATAGTCCAGTCTAGTTGTTGAATGTTGGAATTGCACAATGCAAAATCTCAGTTAGCAATGGCTACAGGCTTAGTGACTGCATTGCACAATTTTCTTGGCTAGAAATCACTGTTTCTCAGGATTATGCAAAGCAAGCCTAAGAAATAGTTGTTGAATAAAAATGAGAATTTTTGGAGAGGAAGGCAGAGCCTTCCCTCTCAATATTGTGCAATGTTGGCTTGATGAGGCTCTTGGTGGGGCAGAGTCTAGGCGAGGTTGGTCAGACGCGCGGGTGGGAAACTACAAGTGAATGTGAGTATGAATGCATGTTGATACTGAGTGGAAGCATAAGTGAATGATAATGCATGAAAATGGTGAATTAAAGATTCAAAAAATGGAACAACATGCATGTGGGTGAGGCGATTTGTTGAATTTGCAATAGCAAAAAATAGTTTCATGCATGCGACAGTAGTGAGATGTTGACGAAAACTGAAATGGTGCTAGGAAAAGATAATATACATGTAAATGACAACAAGCATTGAAAGAAATCAAGAAAATAGTACTCATACAAGTGAAAACACAAAAAGTGACTAAAATGCAACACGAGGCATGGGAAGCGGGCTTCCCCAAAACAGATGAGATGAATGTGCCGACTTCTCCTAGGTGCGATGTGGGATGTGCAAAGTAGTCACTGTCTCTCAGGATTGTGAAAAGCAGTCACTGTCTCTCAGGATTGTGCAAAGCAATCCTAAGAAATAGTTGTTGAATAGAAATGAGCATTTCTGGAGAGGAAGGCAAAGCCTTCCCTCTCAGGATTGCGCAATGTTGGCTTGATGAGGCTCTTGGTGGGGCAGAGTCTAGGCCAAGGTTGGTCAGACGTGCATATGGGCAACTGCAAGTGAATGTAAGTACGAATGCATGTTGATACTGAGTGGAAGCATAAGTGAATGATAATGCATGAAAATGGTGAATTACAGATTCAAAAAATGGAACAACATGCGTGTGGGTGAGGCAAGTCGTCGAATTTGCAATCGTGAAAAATAGTTTCATGCATGCGACAGTAGTGAGATGTTGAAAAAAACTAAAATGGTACTAGTAAAAGCTAATATACATGTAAATGACAGCAAGCGTTCAAAGAAATCAAGAAAATAGTACTCATACAAGTGAAAACACAAAAAGTGACTAAAATGCAACACAAGGCATGGGAAGCGGGCTTCCCCAAAACAGCTGAGATGAATGTGCCGACTGCTCCTAGGTGCGATGTGGGATGTCAGAGCTACAAGGTTGATGTGAGGAATGGGATCTGCAGTGCCCAGTTGATGATTTTTGATAACATCAAGGTTGTGATGCACATGGCACAAATCTAGGGAAAGTGACACTTGGTGGGAGGTTTCTGAAATGACCCTTGCATGTAACCTCCAACTGCTAAACATAGATCCCTGAAACAAGGGATGTGTTTGCATGCTACCTCGGGAGAAGCATCCCATGCATGCAAGTCAGTTTTGCTCGGTCCCGAAGGGAACCGGTCAACTCAACTACACATGCAAGAGATTGCTCGACTGCTTGAAGGAAATGTGCATTTCTGTCTGGGAGATGGGCTGACTACCCAGGAGATTTACGCAATTTCTGGGTAGAGCAACTAATTGCTGCCCAGATTTGCACAAATTATGGGTTGTGCATCCCTGCTGGGAAAATTGTGCAATTCCTATTGGGAGTGTTGACTAGCAGGATTGCACAATCTTGGAGACCAACAGGCTGCCAGACAGGATTGCACAATGTCTGGAGGGAAGGTTGGTTGCCCTCCAGAAATGCGCAATTTTCTAGGGGAAGCTACTCAGCCTATAGCTAGACCAAATCTGGGTGAACAACCTATGAGGGGAATGCATAAAGTTGTGATCAATAAGCTACCTTTGTGCAAGAAAAACACTGAAGCTTGTGAACTTGATCAAGCAAGGCACGCTGCTATGAAGGTTGGAAGGGAGGCTCCAAAATGAAGCTAAGGAGAAAATTTGGAGGGTCGTTGTAGCCACTACAACAGGTGGAAAGAAAATTTCAGAGATTCGTGGAACTTAGCTAATTTTTCAAATGTTATAATTATTTCCTTAACAATCTCCACTTTTAAAAGTGACAAATAAAATTTTTTCCAAAAGATTTATTGTGAAGCCAAAAGTAAATGCTATTTAACATTATTTTCCTAGAAAGCATAAAAATGAAAGAAGATCAATGTGATAATGTTACAATTAGGAGAGGTTATCTCCTAAGAAAATAATTTCTTCAAGAAAAGCCCATTAATAGGAAGAGAGTCTTCTTCCTGATAAATCTTGTAATATGAAGGTCGATGGGCCTACTTGCTCAATAATTTGAAATGGTCCAAGCCACAGTATTTGGAATTTGGTGTGATTTTCCATTTTCCTCATGTGCTTTGTCCCATTTTAAGACAAGATCTTCGATTTGAAATGACTTGGTGGAAACTAAACTTGTGTCACAAGAATTTTTAACTAATTTTTGGTGACGAACATGTGTGATCTTTTCCTTCTCTCTTTCCTCTTCTAATTTTAGAATTTGATCTTGCCTTAATTGTAATTCGTGAAGAAGGTGTTTCTTTAATGAATTGCACTAGGGACAGAGAGGGAATAGCTAGATTTTATGAAAAGATAGCTTCTTTGCCATAAACCAAATTAAATGGAGAAGTGTCTATTGAGGCCTTTTGAGTGATTTTTTCTACCCACTGAGAAAATGTCAAAGATTTGTGCCAATTATTTTGGCTTTAGTCAACAGTCTGTTTAATGAATCTAATGAAGTTTTTCTTAGTTAATTTTTCTAACCCGTTCCCTTGAGGATAGTAATTGGTAGAATATTTCAATTTCAAACCTCTTTTTAGTGCGAATTTTGTCATACTATTTCTAGAAAAATAAGATGTGTTGTCGAACATGAGTGCATTGGGTAAGACAAATCTAGTTATGATAAATTGATCAATGAATTCAATAATTGCATTAGAATTGACTACTATTAGTGGAATTTCTTCCACCCACTTGGTAAAATAATCTTTAGCAGTAAGAATGTATTTGTGTTGTTTTGAAGAGTTAGGAACGATCTCACCTATGACATCCAATCCTCATTGTTCAAAAGGTTGTTCAATGTTAACTAGTTGTAAGGGAAATGTTGGTTTCCTTTGTATTCCAGCAGCTATTTGACATACTTTGCATTTTCGCACATATTCATGATTGTCCTTAAATAGTATTGGCCAATAATAACCAGCATGAATTATTTTATACATTGTTGTATCTCCTCCAAAATGCCCACCAACTGGGCCATCATGGAGTTCTTGCAAAACTTTTTTAGCTTTAGATTTTTCGAATCATCTTAGCAAAATAGAATCATAATTTTTTCAAAATAACACATTATCAATTATTTGATATTGATTGATTTTAGCCTTAAATCTTTTTTCCTCTTATAACTAAGTTCATGAGGAGCAAATCCATTTCTCAAATAGAAAATCAAATCAGCATATTGGGATTTGGAATTGTTTGGATTTACCTCATATATTTTGTTGGGTCCCTATAATACTAGTGATTACCCCATTACTATTGTAGTTATACCCCTTATTTATATTGTTGTGCCCCTATTACCCCCATATTATTATTTCTGTGCCCCATAGAATCCCTCTATTGTTATTTTTGTGGCTTTATATTATTATTGTTAGGTCGGCTGGATTATATTGTGACTCCTTAGACTCCTATATATAGAAAGGAGGTTTTGTCATTTGTATCATCCAAGAATTGTTCATTTATGTAATGTAAAGGAGGTTGCCTCCTCGAAGAGGTTGAATTCTAAGGCGTTGATCTATCTTTTCTATCTTTTCTTGAGCTGGTTCCATAACATTTGGTATCAGAGCTTTGGATTCTAGGGTTTCATTGCTCCAAACAGGTCATCGTGGAATTTTCGCTATAACTTTTTTTCTGTGACGTTTCAGAAGTCGCAAAAAACATCCATTTGAGAAGAATTGGCGCTGAACCTTGGGTCCGAATTTCAGAGATTTTCGCGCGATATTTTCGAAGATATGATCTGAGGAAGTGTGTCTTTTTGCAGACTCCTGAATTACATTCAAAACAGGTGACCTGGGGAAAATCGTCATAACTTTCTCTCTGAGGATCGGATTGAAATTTCGTAAAAAGGTACAGAAAGAGTACAGAATTTAGTTTCTTTTGGGTGTTTTTTAGATCCAAAGGTCGAAACAGTGACTGGTGGCACGTCGTACAAGTTAGCTCTACGGAACTAGTCTATAATCAAGTCACTGTGGGAGATTTCGCATAACTCTTCCTTGGAGAATCCAATTTGGGTCAGACTTGTGGCATTGGAAAGAGGACACAGAGAGCTACTACAGGTCACAAGTTCAGAACTAGATGACTGGAAAGTACAGAGATACATTAGAGGCAATATCGAGCTCCTACAAAGTGAAAAAAGGTGTGTATATTTTTTTAAATGTTTTCTTAAGCTTGGTTTGAAAATTTATTTTGAAGGAATTCAAAGGGCATAGTAGAGCATTATTATTGGTAACTGATGCCCCGAGGAAAGAAAATGCAAACACCTAGTAAGGAACCTGAAAGCTCTAGCATGACTCATGAAGAAGAGGAAGAAATGCTACATGATATATCAAAATTACAAGAACAAGTGCAACAAATGTCACGCTCACAAAAGTTAACAGATGCTAAGATAAATGGCGTGGAAGCTAAGATAAATGGTGTGGAAGCTAAGATGAATGGCATGGAAGCTAAGATGGACAATTTGAAGATAGATTTGAACACAAATTTGAAGACAGGCATGGCAGATTTGAAGACAGATTTGACTAATTTTCTACAAGAAATACTTACTAATGGTGAAAAGGTAGTAAAGGAAACTCATGATGAGAACAAAAGAAATGTTAATCATGATTCCATAGACGCTAATTTTGGATCGAAGAATCACCACATTCCAAAAATCGATATGAGGAAGTTTGATGGCAAGGATCCCGCCACATGGATATTACAGATGGAGCAATTCTTCGATCTCAATAATGTGCAAAACACACAAAAGGTACGTATGGCAACTTTATATTTGGAACCAAATCAGTTTGTATGGTATCAATGGCTTTCTTCTCGTAAAAAATTTATCACTTGGGCAATTTTTACGAAAGAATTGATAGCACATTATGAGGATACAAAAAGCAACACTTTTTTTAGCCAATTGATAAGTCTCAAACAAAAGGGTTCAATAATGGAGCACATTGAGGAGTTCCAAAAATTGAACATAAGGGTAAAAGATATTCCAGAGGAGCATAGGATTGATGTGTTCATAGGGTCTTTAAAGGATAATATCCAACATGATGTGCGCCTTTGGGAACCTGATTCATTAGAGAAGGCATTCAGGTTAGCAAGAAAAATGGAAAGCAAAATTATGGCAACTAGGAAGCATACCATTCACAACTATAAAGACGGAAGTGTTGTTGCCCATAGTCTTCCACAACCTACAAGGTTGACACCACAACAATTGGAAGAAAAAAGAGCAAAAGGGCTTTGTTACAATTGTGATAGCAAATACACAAAAGGTCATAAGTGTGCTGAGAAGAAATTATTCTACATAGATTGTGAAGAGGAAGAAGAAAAGGAGCAAGAAAGGTCAAAAGAAGAGAATATATTCCAGGAACAAAGCCTAGATGAAGAACAAATAAATCTGACCATATCTTGTAATGCATTGGCGGGAATTACCACTCCTCAAACCATCAAGATAGAAGGACAAATCAAGAAGAAAAAGGTAATAGTGTTGATTGATTCAGGAAGCACCCACAATTTTATTCATTGTAGGGTAGCAAAAGAATTGAATTGCTTCCTATATCCAGCACCAGAGTGTCAAGTGATGATTGCAAATGGAGGAACAATAAATTGTTCTGGAAAGTGCCATAATATCAAGCTATCCATGGGAGAATATGTATTGACTAGCCCAATGCTTTCCATTCCAATGGGAGGTGCTGATGTTGTACTAGGAGTCCAATGGCTACAATCCTTGGGTACAATAGCTTTTAATTTTCAAGAACTTTTCATGAAATTTTCTGTGGAAGGAAAGGAAGTTGAATTAAGGGGTATTGCAGGGAAACCAGGAAAGATAATCAGCTCTAATGGCATGACAAAGCTTCTAAAAAAGGAGCAAAGAGGTGTAATTGCACAATTATGTTCGCTAGATGTTTCCACATTGGAATCATCTATTTCTCCAGATCTCCAAAAAGTCCTGGACAATCATTCCAAGGTATTTGAGACTCCCAAAGGTCTCCCACCTATGCGTGATCATGATCATGCTATTCATCTGATTCCAGGAAGTGTTCCTCCAAACATCAGGCCGTACAAATATCCATATGTCCAAAAAAGTGAAATTGAACGTATGGTTGCAGAAATGCTAGAGGCTGGTATAATTCAACCGAGTCAAAGTTCTTTCTCAGCTCCAGTAGTATTGGTGCACAAGAAGGATGGATCATGGCGCATGTGTCCAGATTATAGGGAGCTCAACAAGCTCACTATTAAAGATAAGTTCCCCATTCCTGTCATTGATGAATTACTGGATGAATTGCATGGATCAATTTACTTCACCAAGTTGGATCTTCGTTCGGGATATCATCAAATCAGAATGAAGATTGAAGACATTCCGAAAATGGCATTTAGAACTCATGAGGGTCATTATGAATTTTTGGTCATGCCTTTTGGCCTTACCAATGCACCTTCAACATTTCAAGGTTTGATGAATTCAATTTTCAAACCATTCCTTAGAAAATTTGTGTTAGTATTTTTTGATGATATACTAATCTACAGCAAGTCTTGGAAGGATCATGTTGAACATGTTGACAAGGTGCTACAACTATTGGAGGAGAAACAATTATATGCAAAAAGATCCAAATGTTTCTTTGGAGTCCAGGAGGTGGAATATTTGGGTCATATTGTATCTCATGAAGGAGTTAAGGTAGACCCTAGCAAAATTAAAGCCATTAAGGAATGGAAAATCCCCACATCCATAAAGCATCTGCGAGGATTTCTTGGGTTGACAGGGTATTATCGCAAGTTCGTTAAGAATTATGGGAGAATAGCAGCACCTCTAACAACATTATTGAAGAAAGATTCATTTTCATGGACTCCGGAAGCAACAAAGGCCTTTAAACATCTTAAAGAGGCAATGTGCCAAGCACCGGTCTTAGCTACACCGGACTTCACAAAAACCTTTATTGTGGAATGTGATGCTTCAGGAAATGGAATTGGTGTTGTTCTAATGCAAGATGAAAGACCCATTGCTTTTGAAAGTCGTCCAATCAAGGGAAAGTTTTTAAGCAAAGCTATTTATGAGAAGGAAATGTTGGCAATACTCCATGCACTTAAGAAATGGCGACCCTACCTAATGGGAAGACACTTCAAGGTAAAAACAGATCATGATAGCCTTAAATACTTTTTAGAACAAATATTATCCTCTGAAGAGCAACAAAAGTGGGTCACAAAGATGTTGGGTTATGACTTTGAAATCATCTACAAAAAAGGGAAGCAAAATGTGGTGGCAGATGCACTCTCAAGAAAGGATGAGGATATGGAAGCATTGTTGTGTGCCATTTCTATTATCCAACCAGATTGGATAAATGAAGCAAAGGAGGAATGGAAGAATGACGAAGAAGTGTGGGCACTTATTCGAAAGCTACAACAAGATTCCAGTACTTCTGATACATTTAACTGGCAAAATGATTCATTATGGTACAAAGATCGCTTATACCTCTGTAAGAATTCCCAACTAAAACAAAAGATTCTTATGGAATTGCACACTTCTCCCTTAGGAGGGCACTCAGGATTTTTAAAAACTTACCACAGGGTTAAGAAGGAATTTTTTTGGGATGGCCTTAAATCAGATATTCAAAAGTTTGTGGCGGAATGTTTGGTTTGCCAACAAAACAAAGTTGAAAAAATTAAGACACCGGGTCTATTACAACCTTTATCCATTCCAAGCCAACGTTGGGAGGAGGTTTCAATGGATTTTATCACAGGTTTACCCAAGTCTGAGGGAAAGAGTGTCATCATGGTGGTAGTTGACAGACTTACCAAGTATGCACACTTTTGTGCATTATCACATCCATTTAAAGCCAGTACAGTTTCTACTGCATTTATGGAAATAGTTCAAAAGCTACATGGAAACCCAAAGATTATTGTAAGTGACAGAGATCCCATTTTCACTGGAAATTTTTGGACAGAATTATTTTCTTGTCTGGGTACTCAGTTAGCTCATAGCTCATCTTATCATCCTCAATCTGATGGGCAAACTGAGATAGTAAACAAATGTTTGGAAGGATATCTTCGTTGCTTTGTATTTGATAAACAGACACAATGGGTCAAATGGTTGCCTCTGGCTGAATGGTGGTATAACACTTCCTTCCATACAGCAACAAAAATGACCCCATTTATGGCACTTTATGGGTACCAACCACCATCAATCACATCATATTTAAGAGAAAATTCTAAGGTTCAAGCAGTGGAACATCACATTGAACATCAATAACAAGTCCTCCAACTCTTAAAGGATAACCTCGTGTTGGCACAAAATAGAATGAAACAACAGGCAGATCAACATCGCAGTGAAAGAAGTTTTGATGTAGGTGATTGGGTATTCCTACGGCTACAACCATATAAGCAAATGTCCCTAAAGCAAGCTACGAAGGATAATAAATTATCACCAAAGTATTATGGTCCGTACAAGGTGTTGGAAAAGATTGGTACTATGGCATACAAATTGGAGCTTCCTGCAGCTTCTCGATTGCACCCAGTTTTCCATGTTTCATGTTTAAATAAGGTTATAGGCGACAAGCTCCCAGTTCAAACAATATTGCCAGAACTTGACAAGGAAGGAAAAATTATATTAGAACCGGAAGCAGTCACAGAAACAAGAACTCGACAGCTACGAAATCGATCAATTTCAGAGTATCTTATCAAGTGGAAGAACTTATCCGCTGAAGATTCCACATGGGAGGATGAGAATTTTATGCAGAAGTATCCAGAACTACTCAAGCGTTGAGGACAACACTTTTTTGAAGGAGAGGGGCATGTTGGGTCCCTATAATACTAGTGATTACCCCATTACTATTGTAGTTATACCCCTTATTTATATTGTTGTGCCCCTATTACCCCCATATTATTATTTCTGTGCCCCATAGAATCCCTCTATTGTTATTTTTGTGGCTTTATATTATTATTGTTAGGTCGGCTGGATTATATTGTGACTCCTTAGACTCCTATATATAGAAAGGAGGTTTTGTCATTTGTATCATCCAAGAATTGTTCATTTATGTAATGTAAAGGAGGTTGCCCCCTCGAAGAGGCTGAATTCTAAGGCGTTGATCTATCTTTTCTATATTTTCTTGAGCTGGTTCCATAACATATTTGCACAGTATTACCTGAATTTTTTTCTACTGATATGTTGGAAGCTCCTGCTAACATCCTACAAAAAACTTTTCCTTTGACGATTTTAGCTGGTCTAATTTAAATTTCATGCAGTGTTGTCAATCAATTTTCCCTTTTCTCTCCTAATTCTTTTTGCACTAGTAAATTTCTCATAGATGAGAATGGGAATATTACTTTAGTGTGTGTTTTAAGAAGAAAAGGTTTGAAATGATTTATAGATTTGAAAACATGAAAATCTTGTTTTTCAACTTCTAAGTAATTCAATTCAGCGCCTTGCAAATTAGAGCTAAAGAAAAATATTGATGCTTCAATTTTCTCATCATTGATTTGTGTCAAAATGGTTGCATATGATGTTTCGTAGGCAAAAGTATATAAAATAAAATGATTAGAAAATTTTTGGGTTGCTAAAGAGGGAGCATTTATAGTTGCTTGTTTGATAAGATCAAAAGCTTCTCGCTCATTGTGTCCCCATTTAAAAACCGTTGTTTTCTTAATCATGGATTGCAAGGGTAAAACAATATGTGAAAAGTCAAGGACAAATCTTTTAACAAAATTTATCTGACCTAGGAAGGACTGCATGGATTTTTTGTTGTGACGCAATAGAAACTTCAGAAATTTCTTTTATCCTATTGGGATCTATGTGAATTCCATCTTCGGATACAATAAATCTGAAAAGTTTACCTTTTTCTTAAAGCAAAGTAAGACTTCTTTGGGTTTAGAGAAATTTCGTACCTTATACAACGTTAAAAGATATGTTTTAAGTCTTTTAAATGATTACTATGTTTCTTTTAATATATTGTTATATCATCCAAATAAATGACCACAGTTTTATTTACCAGGCCTTTGAAAGCTATATCCATGGCTCTATGGAAACTCGCACCAGCATTGATTAATCCAAATGGAATATTTTCATAGGCGTATGTTCCCCATTTGGTTTTGAATGTGGTTTTTAGTTGATCATCTGGATGTACAAGAATTTGATTGTAAGCTAAAAATCCATCCAGAAAAGACATTAATTCTGAACCTGCAACTAATTGCAGTACTTGTTCCATAGGAGGTAGTGGAAAATTGTCCTTTTCACAAAGCTTTTTGAGATTGTAGAAATCTATGAAAATACGGATATCATCATTATTTTTCTTGACTAGTACTAGGTTAGAAACCCATCTTGAATGCATAACAGGAAAAATGATTTTTCCTTTAATAAGTTTGTTTAATTCAGATTTGATTTGATTTTCCAAATTTGGATGAATCTTTCTCAACTTCTATTGTATAGGCTTTTCGTTGGATATCATAGTGTGATTTATGATAGAAGTATCATACATTTTAAGGTTATCATAATTCCAACCAAAATCATTTTTATAACTTCTCAACAAATGAATGAAGGCTAACCTTTCATTAGGTGCAAGACCAAGACCTAGATTAATATTCTATGGTTTTAGATCAATTCCAAGATTTACTAATCCAAATGTCAATGTTGAACTTTGAGGTTTTGAATTAGGTGGTTTCTTGAATCTGTCTTTAAGATCGTACAGATCTTCCAGCTTTACTATAGATTTGGGTATGGGATTTTCATTTGTCTTTTGTTTAAGTTGATCATCATGTTGATCTTCATCTATTATTTGGTCATCTAATGAGCCTTCGAATGTTAAGAAGTTTATGATATCCTGATCGTCATTAAAATCTAGCCAATTAGTGATATTATCGAGAATAGAAGGTCTAAAAATTAACTCTATAGAAAATCGATCAATACCAAGTCTTGGTATTGGAGAGATATTAAATGCCAAGAATGTGAGATAAGGTCCTGGACTAATGATTGATCATGCTTTAAATGTCCATAAAGGCAGTGAATAGTGTTCCTTATATGTTTTATCACGATTTCAGAGTCTCCAAAGACTTGGAGGTAATTGATATCAAGGCCTATGGCTTTGTACAATCCTTGAATCAATTCCTCGTACTCAGTAGTGTTTTTCATGCATTCAAATTCAAGTCTACATGCCAACATAGTTTTCTCTCCTTCAGGGCTAACTAATATACAACTTGCTCCTACTCCACCATTAGATTTATATCCATCAAAAAATAATTTCCAAAACACAAAATTTACTACTAGTTTATCTATAAAATTGATACATTTGGAAGAATTTGTTTGTGAATAATTTTCAATATGTGAGGTAACAGAATTCTCCAAAAAAGGTGAATTTTGTGCATTAAAATTGCCCAAAAATGATTCAACATAATAGTTTCCAATGATATTATTGTTGTATGCAACAGGCTCATTTTCTTCTTCCAGTTCAGTCACGTTGTACTTTAAATTCTTCTCACGGTCGACCCTTATTTGATTTGGATTTCTGTTGTATAGAAGCCACATATGAGACTAGTTTGTTGTGAAATATTTTTCATACCAATCTATGTTGAGTATTAAGCCATAAAATTCAGGAATATCAACGACTAATATGTCAATTACTTGACATACTCTTGGATTTGAATAGAGTTTGATGGTGACCAAATTAATTTTTCCTACAACTTAGACTTGTGCCTAATCTAACTATACAATGGGAACAACAGATTTCTTAGGTAAAACATTTAATTTCACACAGACTGTTTTTAGCATAATGTTGGATGAAGCCCCTGAATCAACTAACAAATTGTGAACATTCTTATTAAATATTTCAAAAGTCAAAATAAAAGGAGGAGTATGAGAATTATATCTACCAGCAATTAAAACAACATCAGTTAGTTTGACTTTTTCTGATCAATTACTAAGAGGTTTACCCATTCCTTGAGCAGCTTGAAAAATTATAGTAGTAGGAAGAGGAGAAGTGGGAACTGCATTTAATTCCTTAAGCAATAGCTTCTACTGATGTTTCAACTTTCTAAGCTCATATAGTGTAATATTAGCTCTAGTATTATTCATGTCTTCAACTATGTTGTATTCCATATCATGATAAATTACCAAGGTTTTGGCTACAGGCGAAGGATTAGATTGAGGCGGGGATGTTTGAGTAGACTTGGGAGATGATTTATTATTGATTGCTTTTTCTTTGACAGTAGGAGTTGATGATTTCTATTTTTGGCTTGATTATGGTGAATCAGTAGCGCTCTTTCTTCTGGTGGTAATAGGTAAATCTTCTTCTTCCTCATTGTTTGACAAAGGAAGAATGCAATCCCACATTCCAAGTACTTCAACTAGCTCTTCATCATAATTTTGTTCATCAATTGTTTATACTTCTTCTTCTTCCAAACCTTATTTAGTGTTTGATATGGTATTTGGAGGTTTAGGATCGGATATTGGATTTATTTTAAAAGGTCTAAAAGACTTTCAAGAAGAAGATTCAGCTGCTTGCTTCCTTATCTCAACCATTTCATTAGACATGGTTTTAAGTACTTTTTGCAGACCTTCAAGATCGAAAGGGTCTTTAGGTGTTTTATTCTTAGATTCGTCTTTGAAGGTGACCTTTTTGGACTTTCTTTCTTCTAATGTGTTTTTCTTTTCTAAGGCTAAAATTCATTTCTCTATAGCTATAGCTTCTTTCATGTTTTCAGCTAGGGTTGGCTTAGCATATCTATCAGCAAAAATAGTTGTATTTGAAGGGAAAGCATAAATGTACCATTCATTTTGTACTTCGGCACTTGGTCTGGATGCCGCTGGGATTTTATTTAAAAATTTGTTAAAATGTGAATTGAAATCCTTAATGGGCTCTTTTGATTCAACTTTTAAGTTGGAGAGATCATTAAGAAGAGTAGTTGTTGAGCGGTCATCTCCAAATTTGGTTAGGAATTGTTCTTGGAACACATTCCAATTATCAATGGAACCAGATAGTAATGAAAAGTATCAGGATCATGTTGATCCTTCGAAAGTATAAGGAAATAATCGTACAACAACATCTTCTTCTACAACTCCATTTAGATTTATAGATAACATGAAGTTGTTTATATGCTCCTCGACAGGAAGACCATCATCAGGGTTAAATTTTGGCAACCATTTTTCCAAATGAGAAGGTAATGGATGTAATGGTCCCGCCATTTGAATGGCTCCTATATTTTCCACGATCTTTGAGCCATTGTGGATATTTGTATGAAGTAAGATGCACCAGTAGTAGAAGGTGATTGGGTGGAGGAAGATTGTGCTCCAGTACTGGTGTAAATGACTATTTGAGATGGTGACGTGGATGATTAAATAGAGTGAATTTGTGATCAAGATGATTGAATAAATTAAGGAGTTTGTGGTGGTGGTGAGAAAATGTCACTACACATTTTAGACTCATATTTCTTAATTTTCCTTCGAGGAGGAGGTAGAGGAAATTCAAATCGAGGTATTCCAAATTTTTCACTATGTGATCTAGTTAATCTTCGAGAGGAAGGAAAATATGAGGAAATGATGGCTTCAGATAGTTCAGATACCTATTGAGACAGAGAAATCCATTCTAATTTCTGAATTAAAGATTGTACTTCAAGAGTTTCTATAGAAGAAGGTTGATCTGATTTCTTTGGGGAAACACTAGTGGATTTTAGATAATTTTTCACAACTTCATGTCTAGGATTTGGAGATATATTATGTGACTAGGAAGTTGGAGATGACAGTGAGAGAGTTTGACCCTTAGAATGGCTTTTTGATTTAGATTTACTTGTCATTCATAGCCTGGACCTCCTTTTAGCGCCAAAATTTTGAAGCCTCAAAATTAGCTGCGAAAACATGGTGGATAACCACCCGGTCGGGGACTTGAATATCGTCCCTTATCCGTTTGGGTTGGTGGCTCTGACTAGAATTATGGGACCAATTTCCCAATTTTAAAGATGGTAGGATGGGGTGTGCATCTGATTACAAAAGCTAATTTGGTAAATGAGGGTGGTTTAAATAGAAAAATCAAACTATCTATATATTACTATTACCTGAGCTTAAATCAATATTTGTGTGATCTATATAAATGATTGTCTTGAATGATAATGAAGATTATTCATATAAGAAGTATAAAACTTTCATAAAAACAACTATTTCGATTAAATAGTTAATCGAAATGGTTGACTGTAAAACGTATTGCATCAAATACTTAACAGAAATTTGTTTATCGAAAATAAAGAGAATGACATCTCAGCTATATTTCAAAAGTGAAGGAATAATAGGTTGTATTGAAACACAATTGACAAACAATGTACATATAGAAGAAACAGCTTAACAGTTCATAAAATAATCACTACGCCATGATAAAAGTACCTGATGTGAGATGATTGATCCATAGACCATAAAGTTGAAATCCATGTGTTTTCTCCAATATTGATCACAAAAAAAAAAAAAAAAAGTGCAATTCTTAGAAAACTTTCTTAAATAAACTCCATGGACTAGATCTTCAAAATTAAAGAAAGACTTTAAAAAGTACAAAAGTGTATTTTTTTAAAGAGTATCAAATAAGATTGTCATACCCCTTTCTAAATACATGAAAGGGATCTAAATATTAAAAATATTACAAAAATATCTAAGCACCAAATTTTGAGGAGTGAAACGACTCTCCTTAGAATCAATGCCACAAATGAAAAACTAAAATTGATTTAAAATTCAAAATTCTAATTTTGACTGGTGTTGACTTCTTATTTGTTTCCTCTTCTTGTAGATATATATCATTGCCTAAACTTCTGAAGGCTTCCTAGTACTATTCTTCACTTGCCTCGCATAAAATAATGATGGTGTCATATGGATAATAGAATTGGTTAAGCATCATAGGGCCATCAATTGGTTGTGTGGTTTCACTAGGTATGGCCAATAAGCTTCCCAATTCAAATGTGACAGCTATCTGATTCGTTGTTCTTTTGCTCCAAGATTTTTGTGCCAACTTGATTGCAAATCCTCGATCTTGGCAAATTACTCAGCGAACACTTTTTAATAAACCCTACATACCAAAGATTATCATTAACAGTTTCTATCATATTGTTTGATGTTTCACTTGCGCTAGAAATTGAGAGCGATAGTGCGAAGGATGTGTTGTGGCTAGCAACAACCCCCCTTTTTAGTTAGTATTAGTAATAACACTAAGTAAATGGGGACCCTTCTAAAATAAAAAAACTAGCACGTAGAATTCCCTTTTAATAAACCACACTATCATAAGCTTAAGATTCTTATCTTTCCTCGCTTTGTGCGCATTTAAATTTTAAAGCTTCCCTACAAAGAATTGCAACATTACCATAAAAGCTAGGAAAAACATCCGCAAATGCAAAGTCTTAAGTATTATGAAAAGCGTCAAATAAAATCATTCTCTTAATGATGAACATCGCATCACAAAAGGGTAACGGAGGGCATCATATATAAAGAAAATGTCAGAATTGCGAAAACACAATGATGCGAGATCACAAGCCACATAAATTCATCACATATCGCAGATCCCATATATCACAATGCCACCTAAGCTAAAACATCCCGATATTACGAAATGCATTAAAGCGATAAAGCATCTCGCAAATCGCATCTCACATTCGCATAATGAAGCAAATGATTGTTAATAAAAAAGGATTAGCGGTATTGCGATCTGCGATATTGCGAAGCAAATCACAAAATCTCTTTATTGCAAATCAAAAGGGCTCATAGTTCGATGAAATATTTCTCATCATCTGACACTGAGTTATGGGCATTAATTTTAACTTAGTGGTTTATTGATTGTTATCTATGAGAAATGATTTAGATCTGGCCAAAAGGGTTATTTCACGCAAGGTGATATATTTGATGTGATTTTAAAATTAAGAGCTTTCTTGTCACCTTATTATCTACCATCATTCGTTATCTTTCTTATTGTGTCTTAGTTCTCTACTTGTGAACTTACAGGAGCGGTACGCAGAACAATACATAGAGCAATGCGTAGAATGTGATGGGGAAGAAAGGAAAAGCTCTGGTATCTGAAAAATCAGAGATGACTCCATTATTCACGGACACCACCTATACCAAAGAAGCAGGGATATCTACTTGGGAAGGCATGTATAGACTGCTGGAGGAAGAAAACCCGAGAGTCATGGAGGTTACAGCTACGGCAGATGGACGCAGGTCATCCGAAGCATCACTTACAGAGCTTGCATGCTCATTCCTGCATTGTATCGCAGCAAGGCCAAAAATACTTCCCTATACAGATATGGTCAAATGGGTGATAGACCATGCTGAGATAACGGACAGGCAATTCAAGACGTGGAACTAGGAAGTTATAGGGTCATTTACCCCACAAAATTTAAGACACATGTATCATTTTCCAGAGCCGCAGGCTAGCTATAACAAACAGTTCATGGAGAAATTCGCCAAGGAGAATGAAGATTTGGCAGAATGCACCAAAAGCTGGTCAACGAAGGAAGAGTCATTAAAGAAGGACAAAAATGGTATGTACAACATTGGTTCCCTCTCTTCTCCATATTGTTTCGCTGTTGCAATGTTATGTAGGCTATTCGAAAAACCTGATATCAATAAGTTTTCATCCGAGTGGCTACCCCTACTAGATGCGGCCACCAATGCCACTATAATGGACTGGGCCCAAATATTTTCTGATAACTTAGCCTCTGCTATTTGGAATTATTGGACTAAAAAGAGTTTTTATCAGAGGTTTTATCCTCCCTTCTTTCTAGCTACCTATGTCATGGATGCTATTTGTTTTGTTTCTAAATTTCCTCTCATGGGTTGGAAATGGATGGTACAGAATCCCTTACCCATTCAAGTCTACCATAAGGAACTATGGGATTCTAATTTCACCCCATATTTTTATTAAATCTGCCATGGAGTTATGCTACCCATTCATAAGATGTTGTATAATAAAAATGCCCCAAGATTTTCTCCTGAAGCTAAAATTGATATTCTCCCTATGGGAAGATAGTTCGGAGAAGAATTTTTCACTTATATCAGAGTATTCGGAAGCATTGCCTCTCCTCATATACTTCCCTTGTATGTTCCTAACAAATTGATGGCCCGAGAAATAGCCTACCAAACCTGTGGGGTTGGGGGAATGAGCAGAGAACTTAAGGACAAGAAAAAGGAAATTTGGTCGCAATTCCCTGTGGTCTATGGAGCTTTTTCATTGTTTGATCTAGGTCACGCTTTCAGGGAAGTAGACAACATGTTGAGTCTATGATTGCCTAAGTTCCCAGGGAAACAGTTTGATCCCTTTGATGTTATAAATAATTTTACCACGACAGTTAAAATAAAGGTGTTCACTCAGGAAGATGATCTCTTCGACGACGTTTTCTAGTAGAAGATCACACTCAGAGACATCTTACACATGACCCAAATCAATTTTTTCCCAGCAGAACTCCAATAGTTACTCTACAGAGAATGAAGATTGGAAAATGTCCCATTGGGCAAATTGCATGTAGAACCAATGAGGGAACCTACTCCCAGCATTAGCATGAGTGGAAGCTTAGGGAAAGAGAAGTCTAAATCTAAGTCTGAAAGTGAATTGCCAAAAAGGTCTAGATAGTCAGAGAGTGATCATAACAAGAGTGAAGTATCAGTCAGGGTTACTACCCAATCCAAGGAGAATCCTGAGCAGCAAGTGTTGTCGCCAAAACAGGTGGAATTCCCACTCCCCTCATCCAACCAACAAATCCATTAAGAACAGAGCTGAGAAATAATGGGAAAACTTTAATGAATTGATCAACACGGAGGAGAAAAGCATAGAGACACCAAAGAATCTAGCATAGA
This sequence comes from Pinus tabuliformis, assembly GCA_031772625.1. Classification (NCBI taxonomy): domain Eukaryota; kingdom Viridiplantae; phylum Streptophyta; class Pinopsida; order Pinales; family Pinaceae; genus Pinus; species Pinus tabuliformis. The sequence goes on from CM062818.1 coordinate 1,110,784,507, forward strand.
AAACCATAGAAATGGTGATTGAAATAGTTGTCAATGCTCCAGAAACTGAGCACATTCCCATAGCTTCGTCACCTGAAATTATACTAAAGATAGAGGAAATCCCTCCTCTAGATGTGTTTTATAGTCCGCAACACAAAGATGTGGTCAAGAGATAGAGAAAGAAGCGAAAACTAGACAACATGCTCTCACCTGAAGCAGAGTCGCTGGTTGTCCTTTGGCAAGACCCTACCACTGATCCGACAGAGAACCTGACTAGATTATCCCAAATCACAGGAGCTTATGCTTATTCTATTATTGACAAAGATCCAACTTTCAACTATTGCTTTAAGATAAAGAGGATAAAATCCTATTTTTGAAGCAACAGTTACAGCAGGCTAGCGTTAGCCAGGAAGTAGAAGAAAAATTGGTAAATTTACAACAGGACTTCCAGCAAATACAATTGGGTTATCAAAGCAGTCTGGCCGAAAAATAATAGCATTTACAGGCCACGTTATAAATGTACAAAGACGACCCTAAAGTCGTAGAATTTGTCACAGAATCCCTTGCCTTGAATGATCAACTCTTGCAATAGCAGGAAACGCTTTGCCAAAGAATATCGCAATGGAACTCTCACTGTGAAATGAGTGACAATATCACAAGTCAAGTTGTAGATTTGCGACTTGATTATGATTTAATTTATAAGAAATTTTCTGACTATTTGAATTGGCAGGAATCATAGGAAGGCAAGAAAGCAAGGTTGCCCAAGATCAATGAATCCCACAAAGAAATGTTGTTTAATAAATGGGATGCATAGATCAAAAAAGCAGAACAGGCAACAGAAGAAGAAGCGACAGCAGCAAGCAATATCATTGACTATGTCAATGAAAATCTGCACAGAGCCAACCTAATATCGAAAACCACTCTAGGATTTCTCCCAAAAACGCAACAACTGCAAATGAGTTGGAGACAGAAAGCTAAAGAAAAGGCAGAGTCAATCAAAAAGTTAACTAAGTTAAAATGGGACACTTACTGGCAATATTTGGTGAAACCACACAGTCAGTGTATGACTCTGAAATGCCTTACAAATTCTATCGAGAAGATAGTGCCAACGCTTGCTGATTCCGTTTTCATAGGACAATTAAAATTGGAGGTCGGCCAACCAACACTCCTGAATCCAATGCTAGATACTTGCGACTTAAGAGAACATATACATAGTTGATATTTAGATACAATTTTAGTTTAATTTCAATTTATTTTTGCTTTAGATGAGGATGGTCATTAAACCTCCTCCTATATTTTTGTAATAACTATTTTTAGTCTTTAGTTAATGGTATTTAAACCCCTCTCATGTATTTAGAGAAGGGTCTAGAAATTTATCAAAAACAGTTTTTCAGAACATGCACTTTTGCCCCGCTGAGGAGGTTTTGATAAATGAATGGAACGAGACTTATTTATATCTGTGTTTAATGTCTACTACTAGAATGCACTTATGTACTCTTAGTAGATATTGAATTATGAGAAGATAAATCTATATTGTTGAAGCTCATGAGTAGGACTTATTAACAATGGTACTTTTATCTCTTAATGATTTCTTCTTATGCGTCAAGTGATATGTTATTTTCAGTTGTTTATATATGAAGGCCTAAATGTTCAGTTATCATTTTTGCACTTTTGTATGATGGTAACTATTCTTTTTATGCTGAGTGTATGAATAACTTATTATGCGATATGCTTATCATAATTGTTTCGGCTAATTTGTTATACGAAACGATTTACTTTTAATGGATTCTTTTCTCGTACCAATTGAATAATCTTTATTACCGATTGTTGTTGGAAACTATTTTAGATCGCATAAGTGAAGAGTTAATCCCGGGATAGTTTATTAGAATTAGATGTTTCCATTCATTAGAATAAAATTGCATGTGTTAGATTAGATTTAGACTAAAAGAATTCTCTTTAGAAACTTTTAGGAAGGAAAACATCATACCTTAGCATCATCACAAACAAATGGGGAAACTGGTCCCACTATCCCAAATCGGAGCCACTATCCCAAACGGAAAAGGAGTTGCTTTCAAGGTCCAGACCAGGTGGTTATCCCCCTTGTTGTAGACCTGATTTGCGAGGCTTCAACAAGATTAAAATTGGAAATATAACGGAATGCAAATATGAAAACCTTTTTCAAATTAATGAAACTGAAAAACTTAAATGCACCTGTAATGGTGAGAAGACATCGAATTTTTTGAGCCGCGGAGCCATAAATATCCATAATCTTGAAATGATAATTGCGTAAGATTCGGATTAACTCTCATTAATGTAGTCTATCACAAACAATCTTTTCATAGCATATCATTAAAAAAAATTTAACATACCATCCTTAGAACGTGAAATGTGATTTTATGATTTAATGGTGTGTCATGTTGGTGGTCTTGAATTCTCTCGCAAATCATCTATTCACAATGTCACACAAATAGTTTGATTGCCAGTTCTGTGATTTTGCGATTTGCAATATTGCAATCTGGCGAATGCGAAAAATGTTTTGATATTATAGTTATTTCGTTCGTTGGTTCCATCATCATCTCGCAATACGTAAAGGAAGGTTTAACATGTTTTGTTGCTTTTTTGTGATGCAAAAAGTCTAACATGATTTGACTAGAAAGGAATATTCTTGTACTCTCCGCATAGCACAAATCAACGATGTTCATAAAGTGGCTTTAAGTGTTGCGCATAATTCTTTGAAAAATGCAAAATGTTATTTCACTTTGGAGTGGGGTAAAAGAATTTTTTATTTTGATTTTAATGAATTTAAACCAAATTATTTTCTAAAGGGTCCCATTTATCATCTAAAGGATATTCACCATAAATGGGGGTTGTTGTACAGCACAACAATTGGTGATTCACTGGAAGAACCAGTTATCTCCGATAATTTTGAAGTTTCTAAAAATTTCAAAGTAAAGATAGTTCAAGAAATAGGAATTGCATGAAATTTTAGACAAGTAACGTTTTTGTGAATAATAAAAACAATCTTACCTAACTATAATTCATTTTATATCCTCTTAAAGATGAAAATTCCTTTGTCTATATCATTCCTTACTTAGTTTAAAAGATATATTAGGGGGATTTTGCATATCAGCTTTTTAATGTACTCATTTGTCACAGGTAGAGCCTCCGCTACTAGCATACATTGTATCTTAATAGAGAAAACTTAATGTGCACATGAGACAAGAAGAGAAAACCATTAAGCATGAAATAAGACAACAACTTGATAACGGAGTTCATTAGTCTTGGACTACGTCTTCGCGCCCTGCTCGATCAATGGGGAGGCCTTCATTCATTAAATGGCATGAGAAAGAAGAGTACAAGCATCAGTAACAAAAAGGATTTTTATACCTCCATACTGAAAAATGGCCAAAAAACACAGAACTTTGATGGAGAAATGGATAGTGCCATTTCATTTGTGGTGTTGAGAAGTGCTAAAACCATATAAAATTTGTCAAATTTTGACAAAATGGAAATTTGGCCCTCCTGCAAAATTCTGCCTCGAACTGCTTGCACTGTCTCCTCTGCCTGAGCGCACTGAGAAAATAGGTTCATATAACATTTTTTGGGAAAATTAACCAAGAAAGTGGTTTGGTGTGTTGGTTGTGATCCAGTTTAATAGGGAGGAGGTCGGGAGGTCAAACCCCGCCTCCTCCTTTTTTTATACCCACAAACCAATATGTTTTTTTTTTAAGTGGTTGGTTCGGGCCCGCGTTGGGCAACCCTCCCACCATACCCATCTCTGCCTGCATTATTTTCAATGGCCACACCCCTCCAAAAAGTGTTGTTATTTTGGGTTGGGTCCGCGCCCCAAGGGTCGACCCACCCATGTTTGTTATTTTGGTGGCTCCGTGGGAGCAGCGGAGGGGCCAGGGTCATGGCTTGTCCCTCCTGCTTTATGTTGACAGTTCCATGGTCGGGGGACAGGCCGGGGGTTGTGGCCCACCCCTCATTTGGTTATGTTGTTTGTTTTTGGGTGGCGGGGTTGGTGGCCCGCCACCCCTTTTTTTAATATTTTTTTGTTTTAAAAAAAAAACAAATTGTGCAATTTTGAAAATTTTGTTTTGGACCGTAGGAGTCTTTTTAACTAGGCCACGATTTTGCCTAGAATCTGGCCAGAGTTGGCCAGATTCCATCAGCCGGAAAAGTGAAAATTATGTAATCGTTAAACCTGCCCAATCATCAAAAGTCAACCCAACATCAATTGCCTCTATCTCCTTCATCCGAACTTGGATTGGAGTGTCATTCACATCATTGGAATCAGGGCAATGAGCACTTCGATCTAATGTCAAGTTCATCGCCTTTCTGCCACTTTAAATTTTGAGATTTTTCCATGCCACTATGTCTAGAGATTTAGCTGGATCAATCCTCCCCATTGAGGAGCTTTTGGACTGCCAAAAGCTTTATCAGTCAATTGGCAAGTGAGGGAATTGTTCCCTCACTCTTTCTTTTTCCAGCCATTTTTCCTTGCTAGGGTGCATCCCCTTGAAACCAACTCGAAGGTATTCCACATCTCCCCATCATGAAGTCCTGGTTCTTCTATCAAGGATGATGTCTTCATGTAACTCATCGAAATACTCTGGTGCAAAGTCATCAAATGTAGGAATTGTCCCCACCTCTTCAGTGTCCATAATCAATGGTGTCTCATACAGCTTTAAGTTCTCCACATTCACTATGAAGTACATCTCCATATGTATCAGCAAATCAAGACGAAAGCCATTGTTTCCAATCTTCTCCAAAATGGTGAATGGACCATTGGTCACAACTTCTTCTCTTCTCCCTTCATCCTATCCTTGCTGATGTGGAACCACACTTTGTCGCCCACTTGAAATTGATGGTCGGCTTGGTGTTTGTCATGTCGATCCTTATACCGGGCTTGACTTTTCTCCAACTGCTCTTGTACTGCTTGGCGAATCAGCTGGATCTATTGAATGAACCACTGTGCTTTGTCCCTGTCATCACGTCCACTGGAGTCATCTTGCCTTCCAAAGACCATATCAAAAGGGTCTTTGGCAGGTAGCCAAAACATGTCTCAAATGGTGAACGATGTGTATATTGGTGCACTGCTCGGTTGTAGGAATGTTGCACATATGGAAGATGCTCATCCCACAACTTAGGATGTTTTCCACAATAGCCTCACTACAAGTGTACCACAGTGCAGTTGAAAACCTCGGTCTGTCCGTCAGTGTGTGGATGGAATGTCGTGATTCTTTTCAACTTGGTGTCCATCATCTTCCACATGCTAGTCCAAAACTCTCCGAGAAAGTGAGAGTCTCGATTTAACACAATTGATGTGGGCAGCCCAAAATGGACCCAGACATGTTGAAAGAAAAAATAAGTAGTCTTCTCTGCAGTGATATGCTTTTTACAAGGCATTAAAATACACATCTTACTAAAATGGTCAAAGACAACATACAAATAGTCGTGACTTTTTCTAGACAAAGGCAAACCTCCTACGAAATCCATCGACACACTTTCCCATGGAAAATTTAGAATAGGGAGTGGTGTGTAGAGCCCGAGTTTTCTATTAGAGGGCTTTGAAACAAAACACATCACACACCCCTTTACATAGCGAGTCACAATTTTTTTCATATGAGGCCAAAAACAAAATCTTTTTACATGACAGAAAGTTTTTTCAATACCAAAATGACCAGACACAAGGGAGGTGTGGGCCTCCCGATTACATGTACCTTTTCTCCTGTGGGTATGCATAATTTTCCAAGGTGATACAACAATTTCCCTTGTAAGTGATAGTTTTCCACCTGTGAAACATGGGTTAGTTTTGCATAAATCTCCTTAAAGTCATCATCATTAGCATATTGTTCAGGATAACTTTCAAAATATAACGAAGCATTATGCAAAATAAAAGAAGCAGAAATAGGAGGGCGAGATAGCATATCGACCACTTTGTTGCTAGTGCCCTTATTATACTTTATTACCAGATGAAATTTTTGAAGAAAACCCATCAACCTGAAATGACGAGATTGCTACAACTTGGTTTCTGACTGAAGATACTGCAAGGGCTGATGATTTGTATGGATGATGGTCTCCTTGCCGATCAGGTAGTGTTTCCAATTTTTCACACTTTGGACCAAGGCATATAATTCCTTTTCATAAGTGAGATAGTTTATCACAGCCTAAGATAACTTCTCTAAATGGTAACATATCAGCTTCTTTTGTTGCATTAGTACAGCTCCCATGGCATATCCATTGGCATCTGTCTCAATCTCGAATGGTTGTTGGAGATCTAGTAAGGCCAAGACCAGTTCGGTGCTAATCTTTTCTTTCAATGTTTCGAGGGACTTCTGTTGCTTTCCTCCCCATTAAAAGACTTGCTTTACACTTGTCAATGTGTGTAAAGGTGTTGCAATAATAGAGAAATTGGCAATAAATCTCCTCCAATACTGTACTGCACCCAAAAAGTTGTGAACCTTGGTTACACTAGTAGGTTTAGGCCAATTTACAATTGCTTCAACATTAGAAGGATCAATTTTTAGCTGACCATGACCAACAATATGACCTAGGTAAACTAAAGAGGTTTTCCCAAACTCACACTTTGACAATTTTACATAGAGTTTTTCGTTTTTCAATACATCAAACACTTTCTTCACATGACATACATGTTCATTCCAACTTTTACTAAAGTCAAGAATATCATCTAGATATACAAGAACAAATTCATCAATGAAAATCCTAAAGAGATCATTCATGACCCTCATGAAAGTGTTTGGAGCATTGCAAAGTCCGAATGGCATCACCATCCATTCGAACAACCCCTGTTTGGTCTTGAAGGCGGTTTTCCACACATCCTACTCTACAATTCAGACCTGGTGATAACCACTACGCAAATCCAATTTGGTGAAATAGATAGCATTCTTTAACTGATCTAATAAGTCATCAATGCAGGGAAGAGGGTAACGATTTTTCACCATGGTTTTGTTTAGTGCTCGATAATCCATGCACATCCTCCATGTGCCATCTTTCTTCGGCAATAAGATAATCGGTGAGCCGAATGGAGAAGTACTCGATCTAATGACGCATTATTTCAATAGTTCATGCACCTGCTTTTTGATTTCCTCCATATCAATGGTCGACATCCTATACATGCCAATATTTGGTAAAGGAGCATCATGGTGCAAATGGATCTCATGTTGGATTTCCCTCTTCAGATGTAATCCCTTTGGTTCCTAAAACATCTCACCATAGTTAGAAATTAATTCACATAATTCCTTTTTATGCACATGATCACAACCCTGGAAAGCATCGGATAATTTTATATCTTTTCCCCTTACAATCATAAGCATGCAACCCTTACTGGAATTCACCAACCTCTTCATTTCTCCTGCACTTACAAGGCTGGCATTGGTTTTAGTTTGATGAGCCCTTACAATATATTCTACCCCATCTTTTTTAATTTGGTATTTGTTTTCATGACGGAAGAAGATTGTCTTTCTATCATATAAATATGGACTCCCTAACACCATGCCACAGATATCCAATGGTATCACATCAAGTTTTACCTCATCCACTAACTTAGAAGTGATCACAGATTTAACCTTACACTGCTTAGTTACATTCAGTTATGCTTTATCATGTATCCATCCAAGTGGGTAAGGTTTTGTATGTGGTTTGGTTTCCAAGCCTAGCTTCTTTACCAAGGACACTAAAATTAAGTTTTCTTGGGATCCAATATCAAATAGAGTTTCCACTTTTGTATGATTTATGATAACTCTAATATGAAATAGCTCAATTCTCTTTCGTTCATTAGGAAGAGACTCATCTATTGAACTAGTACCTTCATGTGATTCAGAATTAACATGAGGTGTAAGAGTACCTTTTATTCCTGCTGTTGTGATCAATGCTTCATCTTCGGAATCAGATCCAAGATCTTGTTGCACAGTTTCCACTATCTTCTACTTGCCTTTTCCTCTATACTTCTTTGGCCTCTTTTCTGGGTACTGATTCCAACAATGATCGTTGCCATGACCTTCCTTTTTGTAGTGATTGCAATAAGGTATTTCTCCTTCATATTTGTTGGTTGTTGTCATCCTCTTCTCCTTTCCTTTTCCTTTCACTTTGGGTTTTCCATTTGGAGGTTTGAAAGGTGGTTTCTTGAAATGATCCTCTTTTATTTTTTCCCATGTTCTCAAGATGGATTGCCTTCACACTGGAGGAGTCAATAGTAGTTGGTTGAAACAGTAATAATGAATGTCTAAGGTAACTATGTGATGATCCAATATACTTAGTTACTACTTCAGGTGAGTCAAGTGAAATGTCCAAATTAAGTGTCTGTTTTCTAAATTCCTCTGTAAAGCTTTGAAAATCCTGACCTCTACCTTGCCTTAATTATTGCCAATCCATTAAGGCTTTTTGTTCATAACCCAAGGGATAGAATTTTTCCTTTAATGCAGAAATGAAACTAGGCCATGATGAAAGAAGATTACCCACACTGTTACTGCTTTGCAATTTTATCTCCCACCAAACGAGAGCGGTGATACTCAGCTGAAGAGAGGCCAACTAAATCTTTGCCTCGTCCTCATCGATCTACTGAATCCTGCAGTAGATTTCAATCTGCCTAATCCAGTTACTAAGATTTTTACATTACTTTCACCGTTAAACATGGGAAGATCAAATTTGACATCTAATTAAAAGAAATGTTTCTTAGATGCATCCCTTGCATATCTACGATTATGGTGGTGAGAGGAAGAAGAACTTTCACTCGTGGAAGGAGAATGAGGGGGTTCTCCTCCACCATTTCCATGCATTGAACCTTGTTCTTCTGGATTTCTCTCTTCTGCTTTCTCTAGCCTTGAAAGCAACTGACCGACATTCTCTACCATTGTATAGAAGGTTTTGTGGAAATTTCACTCCTTTTCATGACGAGCCTCTTCATCTTCCATGTTTCTCCTTCGATGTGCATGCCTCACTTGGGGATCGGAAGACTTTAGTTTCCCTTCGTGTCTTTGGAGCCTATTTCTTGTTAGCATACAAACATGCAATTCACATCTAAAAAGACCTACTCTGATACCACTTGATCCAAAATCTTTTCCTTAAAGATGTGTTAAAGAATTACATGCATAAATTGTAGCTTATTAGAGAAAATTTAATGTGAACATGAGATAAGAGGAGAAACGCATAAAGCATGAAAGAAGACAACAAGACTTGATAACAGATTTCATCCATCTTGGACTACATCTCCGAGCCCTGCTCGATTAATGGGGAGACCTTCATTCATTAAATGGCATGAGAAAGAAGAGTACAAGCATCAGTTACAAAAAGGAGTTTTATACCTCCATACTGAAAAATGGCCGAAAATTGCAGAGCTTTGAAGGAGAAAGGGACAGTGCCATTGTGCTTGTCACGTTGAGAAGTGCTAAAACCATATAAAATTTGTCAAATTCTGACAAAATGAAAATTCAGCCCTCCTGCAAAATTCTGCCTCGAACTACGTGCACTAGCTCCTCTGTCTGAGTGCACTGAGAAAACAGGTTCATATATTGTTTGTTGGGCGGATTGACCAAGAAATTGGTTTGGTTTTTTGGTTGTGATTTGGTTTAATAGGGAGGAGGTCGGGAGGTCAAACCCTGCCTCCTCCTTTTTTTATACCCACAAACCAATCTGTTTTTTTTTATAAGTGGTTGGGTCCAGCCCGCCCACCATACCCATCTCTACCTTCATTCTTTTCAACGGTCACACCCCTCCCAAAAGTGTTGTTTGTTTGGGTTGGGTCCATGCCCCAAAGGCCGGTCCACCCATGTTCGTTATTTTGGTGGCTCCATGGGAGCAGCGGAGGGGCCGAGGTCATGGCCTATCCCTACCATTTTATGTTGACAATTTCGTGGCTGAGGGAGGGGCTGGGGGTCGTGGCCCACCCCTCCTTTGGTTATTTTGTTTTTTTTGGGGTGGCAGGGTTGGTGGCTTACCACCCCTTTTTTAATATTTTTTTTGTTTTAAAAAAAAACCAATTTGTGAAATTTTAAAAATTTTGTTTTGGACCGTAGGAGTCTTTTTAACTAGGCCACGATTTCATCTAGAATCTGGCTAGAGTTGGCCGAAGTCCATTTGCCAAAAAAGTGAAAATTGTGTCCTCGTTAAACCTGCCCAATCATCAAAAGTCAACCCAACTTTGACTGCCTCTATCTCCTTCATCCAGACTCGGATTGGAGTGTCGTTCACACCATTGGAATTAAGGCGACGAGCACTTCGATCTGATGTCAAGTTCATCACCTTTCTGTCACTTTGAATTTTGAGATTTTTCCATGCCACTGTGTCTGGAGATCCATCTAGATCATATGATGGAGATAGCTCATAGGGATAATACCAAGAGTCCAAGTTGGTAGAACTCGATCTCATCTATGCCAAACAACCTCCATCTCGCCACTCTGGAAGCTTCTAGATCACGAATCTTCTAATCCTCTTTGGGAAAATTGCCTTTTTAGGATCATCACAGGTATACAAGTAAACAGAGTGATTCCATCACAGGTCAAGTATAATACAATAGGCAACCATCGTAGTTTTTAGTCTCATAAGAGCGATGATTCTCAAATTAGGTTTTAAGAACTATTTCCTTCAAGGGAAGCTCAAGGAATTTTCCAATCAATGTCTTAGGGAGGATCTAAGCTACATATATGAATGAGTACACTACATAATGGTCATGTTTCATGCACTTTAGGGTATGTCACAGGGAATTGCAGGAGGTGTGACAAAATATTCTGTAACATATGCCCCTTAAATCATGAAGGCAGAATGGGGAGTGATGGTTGAGATGCTTTACAAGCTTTTGCAGGGATGAGGAAAAACATTGTCAGAAGACCTACAAATCAAGGATGCATATACATATACATATCTGATATCAAAACATGAATCCACGGTATAGACGCAGCCATCTGGATGATAAGGACTATGTGGAAGGATCCATGGCATGGGCACATCCATCCAATATATAAGGATCATCTGTAAATCTAAGATCCAAGGCATGGATGTGGCCATCTAATATAGAAGGGTCATCATCATAAATATAAAGTGCCACGAAATGGTCAGATCCATCTCTATAGAAGAAACATGTGTACAATCATGAATAATACATAACTCCACATATCCTGAGTTATATCAGATAAAACTCAAGATCTTGCGCTCCATCCCAACTCGATCAAAGTACAAATTCCTACATGTGAATGAATGTGTCAAAGTCAAACATGCTAGAAAACCACCTGATTACTGACCAATAATGTGGATCATTAACAGGCATGAGAGGAACCACCAATAATGACAATGGATCTCAAGGTACGACAGTGCAAGCCATGAATGTGAAAACGAAGCTGAAGTCAAACACTCATGGAATCATCTGATCAAAATCCAATGATAAAAACCTATCATCAGATCTGAAGAACTTGCCATTAAGGCATGCAAGCTCTAAGGTACTTAAAGAGATTTTCTATGTCATCTTCCTAGATAATGAGCTGAAGTCGACAAGAAGTGACACATCGAAGGAGGGTCATAAAGAGTCCCCCATCATCGACATGAAACAAGTAATAAAGTGGAATGAAATGAGTAGGATCCAAGACTGTAGCAAAGAGTCAGACAATGTATAGGTAATAGACTACAGGTAGGACTTCTCTTGAACATATCGGCGACACGACTCCGAAGTGTGGCAATTGTTGGCTTAGGGGGTGTTACACAGTAATTTGTCACTGTCTCTCTGTCAGTCTCCCTACTGTGTCATGAAACCAAATTAATCATGCTCGTGCTCTCTAAATTGGCCAAATGACCCACTTTGCCAAAGTTTATTCCATCATCGCGGCTGTTATTAGAATAACCGCGCTGACTGGCGGCTGATAGTGCAACTGATGCGCTGTCAGCGCGGAAGCACATGGGTTTTCCGCACTGGTCGAATTTCATGAGCCAGCGCATCCTATGTTTGTATTAAGTCGTGCTGACATAGCATGCTCCGTTATTAAGATGCGATGTCAGCGCTCCAATTCAGTTATACACCCGTGCTGATCTAGTTTGGGCGAGTTTGTTCTAACAGCCAGCCTTCCAGATGACTCCAGACCTGGTTGTTGGCCTTGTGAATGTCGCCCTACCCTCTATGGCACGTCTGTTTTTCATTTGAGCCACCTTCCTTGGAGATAAGCTCATATTCCCACCTTTCATGGAGACTCCTTCTCCTATTTAAGCCTCTACCATTACCATGAGCAGCTAGTTTGGATAGTGTGGAATTCATAGTGCTTAGAGTGTTGCTGCTAGTAGGTAGTTGGTGTGACGAGTGTGGATTTGCTAGAGAGCTTAAGGAAGGTTGTGAGTATTGCTTGTGTGAGAGAGAGTTTTGTCTTGGGAGATCTACCTCCAAGGGTGAATGCTTAAGAGACTTGCTGGCTGGACCCTCTTGAGAAGGACTCAACATCAGAACTTTGGTTGTAACTTTCTCTGTTATTGATTAATAATAGATGACTACTGTTATGGTTCCATTCTCATTTGTCTTTGTAATGGTTAATGTGAATTACATCCTTTCTGACTGATGTATAATTGTATTTATTAGATTTCACGCTTGTGTTTGTGTCTCTCTTCGTGTGTGCAGGTATCTATCTACGGGGATCGTGGAAGATCGTGACCGGCCAAAGCGAAGGAGCAAGAACGACATCTCTTCATCAAACAATAGCGTTGGAATCCAAGTAGGTTTTCATTGCCTATCTTTTACTTGCAATTAGGAACTTGCATAGTAGCATTGATTGATTGTTGCTAGACCCATTCTGGGCTAGTAGGGATCACCTCTACCCGTAGAGGGGATTTACCTCTCCAACAATTTGGCCACTCCACTGGGGAGCTGGCCTGTGTCTCTTTTTGTTCATTCTTGTTTTTGAGTTTGATTGTTACTCTCTTTTCAAAGATTGGGGATTAGTTCTCTGCTTTTAGACTTCATGGTTCAGTCTGGGAGCTGTCTTAATTTTTTAAAGAGTTTTTGCCTTGGTTTGGGAGCTTTTGGCTTGATTCTGCCTATTTTTTAGCCTCAGCGCGGTTTATATCAAAACAGTCGCGCTGACAGCGCATAGCTGTTTCTTTGACTTCGTGGTCATCGTGCTTGTACGTTAAACAGTCGTGACGGTTCTGAAATTGAACCAGTGCGCTTAAGTCGTGTACTTCCGCGCTGACAGCACTTTGTTACTACCTGTGTCTTCTGGTCAGCGCATTGTTGCTGAGTGTTACCCGCATTGATCCTGTAGAATTGAATTTGTTTCAATTTTGCCTCCTGAGCCTGTTGGTTTGACTATCTCCTGCTCTTTCTACCTGGTTTATGACTTGATTTTTATTGTTTGACTTGTGAAGCACTTGCTTGCGAAGTCTTGTCGGGCGGATCTTGTTTTGTGTCCTGTGACCTAGTGCTATCATCCCATTTTGCTGGATTGACTTTGTTTTATCACTCGTTCACAAAGATTCGTTGCTACTTGCCTTTGCTGTTGCGGAAACCTTCCTCTTTTGCTTTCTTTCCTTGGTTGTTTAGGTGATTGTCTTCAAACCAATCCTCGGATTGTTTCAATTACCTCTCACTACCCAAACACGGATCACAGCTGCTTGGGTTCAATCGGCTCTTTTCACGCTTGTTGTGTTTTTCATTGAGTGATTTTATTTCTCTTTACTCGGTGTTACTGTCTCTCAAAATTCATTTTAAGTGCATTGTGCCATTGGAAAAAGAAAACAAACTAATATCTTTTGCATTCAATAGTCAATGGAAAAAAGAGCATTTCATTGATTTGTGTTCTCAAAAGAAAAAGTTTCATTTCTTTGCCATTAGTTGCATTAGATTGTTTGTTTGATTGAGTTCATTTTGTTTGGTTGAAAACTCTTAACCCTCTCATAGTTAGAATTCATCGAACGAAATGGTATTCTTTGGCATGTAGTTTTCATCTAGGTAATTGTGAGAGATCACACGATAAGGCCTGAAACCGAAACTTAATTCAAGATCAACCATAAAATAAACTGAATAAACCTAAAACAACATTGGAACTTAACGCAAACATCTAGAGGACTAGGCTAGAGACGTGTTTCGACGTCTTTAAACTTAGTCACTGTTGTTTCACATTACGGTTGGGTGATTCCTCCTTCTGTGACTCGATAGTGGTCTAACACGGACTATGCTCCCACGTACCGTCGCGTATGATCCATAGGAAGCTGAGTCTGCCGCCCTGTGAGCCGTAACGCACCGAACACAGCATTCGGGAAGATTGACTGCAGTACGGAAAGTCCTTGGTTCTCATATGATTGCCAAGGTGTATAAGCAGTTTTACGGATTGATTGGTAAACCCTTTGTCTAGAGTCTCAAGAGTAGTCACTTTTGATCCTTTTCGGACTCCCTAAGAGAAAAGGTGCCAGTGAGCGTCTTGTCACTTCGTGCTCATTAAACATTCGAAGGAGACTAGAGTCATCTTTTCGTCCTTTTCTCGACTCTTGAAACATGAAAAGGTCAAGTTTAGTTCCTGTGTTTTAAAAATTTATTCGGCCACGATAACATTACCTGGTTAGATCTTGTGTGCGTTAGCTTGAGTAGGGTCTTTATCATTAGTTTCCTTTAGGTTTTGTGTGGGGTTTGTCATCCTGGCTGACCCGTCAACTCCCGGTCCAAGTGATCAAGGTTCCCCATCTTCTGTTGCTCCTGAGGTACCAGTTGTAAGCGATACTCTTTCTGTTATCCCGAGTATCCAACCTATCAACGTACGTGCCCCGGGCGATGAGGATTACGAAGAAGATTGGAACCCTATCTGGGAGCCTGACGAGGACGATATTCCTATTACCCCTCCTGGTGTTTCGTCTCCAATCTCTACTTCCCACATGGATGAGACATCTCCCATCGCAAGTGAGACACCCGTGGTGTCGAATATTGACACTCCCATTCCAGCTACTTCTCCACTCCCCCCACGATATCAGTCGATGAGGGATAGAATAGCTGCCAGGATGCCTACCACGACTATGTGGGATCCTCATATCACTCCCACCACGGGACCCTTTGTTTCACAACCCCATACTACACCTGTTACCTGAGTTCCCATGAATCCAACTGTTTGTGTAGCATACTCGACTCTGGTCGTCAGTGCCGTGACAGCGTCTTCATCTACAAACCCTGGTGCTGATCCCTCTCACGGTCAAGTGAGTAATGGCCAGCCGGAACTTTCGTCTGGAGTCGTCGACCCTGCACAAAGTGCTCAACCCTCTTCCGGTCCTGTTCCAGGAGGGGGGCCGTATGATGCCCATGGGCAACCCATTGTGGACCCAAATGCGCAAGGTCCACTCTTTTATTATGACTCTACTGGTCAGTACCTCCAGTTTACTCAAACCGTGCCTCTTCAACCTTTCGTTGAAGTCTCAGTACCGTTATCCATTACTTGGGACGCCAGTACTCATTCTTTTCATGGGGGCCAGGAAATCCCTGGACAGCCTCAAGGACCACCTAATCTAGGCCAGCCACCTTATGTGCAAGCCCCCCAAGGGCAACCACTTTATGGCCAGTCTTACCCAGGACAATCTGGGGGCCCACAAGGACAACCCTATCTGGGACAACCTTCGGCCGCTGGTGGTCCATCATTTTCCTATCAGAGTCAACCTTCTGGTTATCCAGGGCAACCTGGTACCCAGCAAGGTTACCCGTCTGGACAACCAGGACAGCCTTACATCCAACAAGGCCAACCTGGTCTCCAGCAGGGTTATCCCTCTGGACAAGCTGGGCAAAATTATATTCCTCAAGGTCAACCAGCAGTCCAACAGGGGTATCCTTCTGGGCAAGGGGGGCAACCCTACGTACAGTAGGGCCAACCCACTGCTCAGTCTAGTCATCCTTCTGGGCAAGGGGGGCAACCCTACGTACAGCAGGGCCAACCCACTGCTCAATCCATGCATCCTCCTGGGCAAGGGGGGCAACCCTACGTACAGCAGGGCCAACCCACTGCTCAGCCAGTGCACCCTTCCGGGCAAACGGGCCAGCCTTCTATGCAGCAAGGCCAACCCACTGTCCGCCCTAATCATCCATCTGGACAGGCTGGCCAACTGCAAGGTCAACCGCCGTCCAGCCTGCTCGGCCATCTGTTCCACAAGGACAACCCTTGGTTGCTCAAGGACAACCTGGCACCCAGCAAGTACGTCCTTCTGGGCAAACAGGTCTATCCCAAACTCAACCGGGCCAACCTTCCGGCCAGATGATCCAAGCCCAACCGGTTCAAGGACATTATTCTGGGCCCCAAACTCAAATGGGTTATCAAATGCAAGGCGGGCCACGGCCCCAACCTTCTTACCAAGCGCAGCCTTCTTATCAGGCTCAGTATGGAGCTCAGCAAATGTATGGCTACCAGCAACCCCAGGGGCAAACTCAGTTTACCCCTTATCAAAATTATCAACAGATGCAGGTCACTCCTTACCAAAATTATCAGTATGTTGCACCTGCGGGTCAAGTTGCTAATACATGGGGTGCTGGGGGGCAGACCCAGGGACAACTGTCTGCATATGGACAAAATCTGTATGGACAGAACCCCTACGGGCAAGGTCCCTATGGGCCAGGCCCTTTCGGGCCGGGTCCATCTGGACAGAGTCCATGGGGGCAACCACCACCTGGTTGGAACCCTGGTACTGCCTCGCTTCCACAGCCACAAATGTCCTTTAACCCTTAGTTGCCATTCTTAGCGACATTGGAACTTCTAGATGTGTCCAAGTTGACGAATGATCCCATTCTGCATAATCCATATTGGCCACCAGTTCCAACTAAAATACCCGGTGATTGTCCAAAATTTGATGGCAAAGCCGGTGAAGATCCTCAAGCCCACGTCATGACCTATCACCTCTGGTGTTCATCGAACTCATGGCTTGATGACTCTATCCGGCTCCGCCTCCTTCAGAGAACTCTCACCGGCTCAGCCGCTAAGTGGTATATTGAGCTGAATCGCGGCACGTTTCAAGATTTCAACTCGCTGGCTATGGCGTTCTTAACCCATTTTCAGTTACCCATTCGGTACGAGACGGGGACACATCTCCTCACATCTCTCAAACAGGACACGGCTACGCATATATCTAATCATATACATGAATGGAGAAGGCGTCGTCGCTTGATCAAATTCTGGATTCCTGATCAACTCCTGACCGATTGGTTCACAACTTCCTTTGTCCCTGCGATTGCGCGAGACATCGCCATGGGAGCTTGTGTAACTGAAGAGCAAGCTATCGCGCGTGCTCAGTACCTAGACTTAGTATACTCTCAGTCGGGTACTCTATATGATTATTTGCCAGACGCGCCGAGGCCTGGACAGCCCAAGGCTCCACCGAAACCATCTGTTGACGGAGTCATTGGTTCTGTAAATTTGTCATCGAAGAAATCGGCCCCGAACCCTGGGAAGCAAAAACAGAACGATTCTAATGGAAATGCTCCTCAGGGCTAATCTAATTCTGGGAGTACCTCTGAGGTAAATGCCGTTCAGTCCACCGCGGCGGATAAATCCTCAAAAGGGAAAAAGAAAGGGAAAGCTAAAGATAAATCCGGTCAGCCCAAGCAAGATTCCCCTAAACCTCCACCCGAGGAAGGAGCTAAACGAAAACCTAAGTATCCTTGTCTCATCTGTGATGAGGATCACTACACTAAGGACTACCCAAGGCGGTCGAAGTTAGTCGACTTTTGAAAGGTGCGCCTGGGACTCCTACCGTGCTTAAAGAGCCTTTCCCTTCCCAGCAGACTCAAATGGTGGCAGACCCGTCTCAACCCTCTTCCTCGTTCGGTTCTCAAGTGTTCATGGCTGGAACGATTCCCATCCATGTTTCAACTCGAGCAAAAGACTATCCATCTCATGTCGAGAAAGAGTCGGAGGTCCCCTCCAGCGCTCCTCCGTCCAGTTCTGGTCCTCTCCACATCGAAAGGCCCAGTGCTGAGACGATCCCCCGACCCCCTCCAAAAGGTGTTCTCCGGAAGTCGTCTTACAACCCTAATGCTCGTGCTGCCCAGCACTATAGCATTGTTGAGGACTTAGCTCAGGCTCCGTCTGCTATGTCTGCTCTAGAAGTCCTCCAGAGCTGCCCCTCCTAGAGGAAGTCCTTGCTATCAGCTATTGGTGGCATCGACCCGGCAGATTCAGATTTGATTTCTTTTGATCTCGAGGGTTTTACACAGAGACTGCCTCACCAAGTCGCTTTCCTTATACAGGTCATCATCAATAGCAAAACGATTCATCGTACGGTCATTGATGAAGGTGCCTCAACCTGCATCATGTCTGTTGCTTGCTGGAAGGCTATTGGTTCTCCTACTTTGAGTCAGTCTCCTACGACGTTAGAAGCCTTCGATGGAAGAGAGTCCCGTCCTTACGGTATCCTCCAACGCTTGCCCATCTCTTTGGAAGGGAAGACCGTAGAAGTGGAGGTCGAAGTTGTTGACGCCAATCTTACCTACAACCTCCTCCTCGGACGGAGCTGGACATATGCCATGCAAGCCGTGGCTTCCTCCCTGTTCCGTGTCATTCGTTTCCCTCACCAGGGGAAGATTGTCACGGTGGACCAGCTCTCCTTCTTCGCCTCTTCTTCTGAAGGTAATGTGCCATTCGTGGAGCATACCTCTAAGTTACTCAAGAGCGTGGGTGCCGGACTTTTCAAAGATCCCACTTTAATGGGAGTCTTTCCCCTCCCACCTCCGAATCTCGCCCCTATTAACATGATCTCTATACGCTCTGATCCGTGGGTTCTTCCTCCCGCGAATCAGGAAGATTCTTGGGGTGATATGATGTCGTTGAGTCCTGCCGAGCTCAACTACGTCGAGATTGTCGCTGCATCGGCTCCCCCTACTGAACCTGCTCTTCCGAGCAGTGTTCCCGATTCATATGTTCATTTCCCTTGGCTAGGAGATGAGGCTACTTCGGATCCATTGAAGGAAACATTTCCTTCCGATGAAGCCATCATAGAGACAATGTCTCTCGAAGAGCTCCCTTGGTCAGATCACCACCACCGCTCTTCATTTCTCCCTCCCCGT
The DNA here is from genome assembly GCA_031772625.1 of Pinus tabuliformis. Taxonomy (NCBI): domain Eukaryota; kingdom Viridiplantae; phylum Streptophyta; class Pinopsida; order Pinales; family Pinaceae; genus Pinus; species Pinus tabuliformis. The sequence goes on from CM062818.1 coordinate 1,110,803,504, forward strand.
CCAAAAATGATCACATGTCTCGAGCGGTTTGCTTCATGTGTCCCATCCCCGCCCCTCCAAACACCTATTCAGCTTTATCAAGTGTCTTCTGAGGGCAATATGGGAAACATCACGCAAACCCAACCTATCGACATCTCTGTCAAACCAGGGATTGTCGAGCACATTCATATCGGAGTCACTTGCACTCCCGAGGAAGTTCAACTTTACACTGCTCTATTTCGCGAATTTCGTGATGTCTTCGCATGGTCCTATGAGGAAATGCCCGGCATCGACCCTAGTATAGTGGTGCACGAAATACCTACGTATCCAGGGGCTAAGCCTGTTCGTCAGTGCTTACGCCCTGTGCACCCCTGAAAGGCCGCAACTATCAAAGTAGAGGTCGAAAAGCTTCTCAAGGCCAGTTTTATTTACCCCATTCCACTTACAGATTGGGTGTCTAATATAGTCCCTGTGAATGAAAAGCAGGGCACTATCCGGGTCTGTGTTGACTACCATGATATCAATCGTGCCTATCCGAAGGATAACTTCCCTACACCCTTCATCGATCAGCTTATTGATGAGTGTGCAGGAAGTGAAATTTACTCGTTTATGGACGGCTTCTCTGGCTATAACCAGATCAACATAAGACGACTTTTATATGTCCTTGGGGCACTTTTTCCTATAAGAAGCTTCCTTTCGGTCTAAAGAATGTCGGCGCTACATTTCAACGTGCAATGTCTTATGCCTTTCACGACATTCACACATTGTACAGCCGTATTTGGATGACCTCCCTGCTCATTCAGCCAAGCATCAGGACCATCCCTCTCATCTTCGCGAGATTTTTCTCCGCTGTCGACACTACCGCATTAGGCTCAATCCTCATAAGTGTGTCTTCTGCGTAGAATCAGGCCGACTGCTCAGGTTCATCGTCTCCCGAGAAGGTATCCATCTGTATCCCCTCAAAGTTGAGGCCATTCTGAATCTTCCTCCCCCTGCCTCTTTGCAGCAATTGCAGAGCTTGCAGGGCAAAGCGAATTTTCTTAGACGATTCATTCCGAATTATGCCGAGGTGGCTAAGGGTTTCACACGATTATTAAAGCGAGACACACCCTTTCGTTGGGATGCCATCGCTCAGGAGTCTTTCGAGCGACTCAAGGACCTCCTTGTCTCGGCTCCACTCTTAAGACCTCTGAACTACCACCGTGATTATACTCTCTATCTAGCTGCCGCTGACACCACCATCGGCATGGTTCTGGTGCAGGATGATGATGATGGCAATGAGCACGTTATCTATTACCTTAGTCGCAATCTCTTGGATACAGAAACTCGCTACGCTTATGTCGATAAGTTGGCATTGGCAGCTGTCTGCGCCGTCCAACGTTTCCGGCACTATATCCTGTTGCGCACCACGACCATGATTTCTGACTGCAACCCAATGACGTACATCTTGTCGCGTTAGCTGCTGGGGGGCAAGTACTCGAAATGGATCGTAATCCTACAAGAGTTTGACTTGGAATTTACTGCCGCCAAGTCTAAGAAGTCTCTGGTCTTTGCAAAATTGCTCTGTTCTTTGCCATCTCCTTCTGCACCATCTCGTTCGGAAGAGCATATCCCGGATGAAACGTTGTTTCTAATCAGTACCCTCGACCCCTGGTATGGGGACATCATAGTATATTTGCAGACGTCTTCCTTCCGTCCCAATGTATCGAAAGACGCTCGACGGAGGATTCGTCACCAATCTCAACCCTATCGCATTATTGGCGATACCTTGTACCGCTTCGGCGCTGATTCTGTTCTCCGCCGATGTTTGACTCTCGAGGAGGCTGAGCGGGTTTTGAATGACTGCCACTCAGGTGCTTGTGGCGGCCACATGTCCGGATATGCCACCGCCCAGAAAATCCTCCGCGCTGGTTATTTCTGGCCTTCTATCTTCAAGGATTGCATCCTTGCCGTCCGCGCATGCCATGAATGCCAGATCTACCACCGGAAAATGTGTGCACCTCCTGCACCACTGCACCCTGTTGTTACCGTAGGTCCGTTTTCCAAATGGGGCATCGATTATACATCCTGTAACCCTCGTTCGGTCGGGGGGCATGGGTATATCATCGTTGCCGTGGATTATTTCACCAAATGGGACGAAGCGATGCCTACATTAAACGAAGACGGTTACACAGCGGCGCAGTTTTTATTTAATCATGTCATTACTCGGTTTGGAGTCCCTCAGGCTATCGTCACGGATCACGGAAAACATTTCCGTAATCACATGATGACAGAACTAACGACCCAGCTAGGCTTGCGTCAAGATAGTTCGACGCCGTATTACCCTCAATCCAACGGCCAAGTTGAAGCTGTGAACAAAGTTTTGATCACAATGCTCCAACGTACCGTGGGTACGCACAAGTCTAATTGGCATCTGATGTTGTTCCCTGCCTTGTGGGTCTACCAGACCTCTGTGAAGGACGCCACCGGTTTCACCCCTTTTCAGCTTATTTATGGACTGGAGGCCACCCTTCCTGTTGAATGTGAGATTCCTTCGTTAAAGTTAGCTGTCGAGTTGCTTCCCAACACCACTCCGGTGGAGGAACGGCTTCTTTACTTAGAACGGCTAGATGAGACTCGTCGCTTAGCTTCTCTAGCTATTGAAGCGCAGAAGAAGAGGGTTAAGGCTCACTTCGACAATACCATTCAACCTCGTTCCTTTGTTGAGGGAGATCTAGTACTGCTCTATGATCAAGCTAAGGATAAGCTAGGGGCAGGCAAACTCGAATCCATGTGGCTAGGCCCCTATATCGTGAAGAGAGTTTTGCAGAAGGGCGCATATGAGCTGATCGACTACGAAGGAAATCCTCTCGACAAGCCCCGCAACGGGCTCTATTTGAAAAAATACTATGCATGATTTCGTGCACCTAGTTTGTACATACGTGTGTTTTTAGCAAGTGTGTTATGTGTGCATGATTTCACGTTTTGCTTTGGTGTGAAGGCGTGTTTGCCTCTTATTGTGTTTTCTGCTCCTTGTGCAGATGTCTAGTGCACCTTATGTTGGTTTCGCTGATGGTGCCTGCCGTAGCACTTGCAACTTGTCTTCTGCGGCGTGGGCGATCTATGATCCTCACGGCGAGTTGCTAGATCTTCAAGGCGTGTGCTTGGGTCGTACCACTAACAATGTTGCCGAATATAGTGCTGTAATTGAATTACTAGCCGAAGCAGTTGATCTCGGCATTCGTGCATTGGTGGTGAACCTGGACTCTCAACTTGTCGTCCATCAACTCAACGGGTGATATTCCGTCAGAGACCAACGCATTCTAAGGTTGTATTTACGTGTAAGATTGTTAGAAAGGAATTTTGATTACATCACATATCAACACATTCCGAGACGATTAAACACGTTAACTGATGCATTGGCAAACCATGTATTAGACAGACATTTGCGTAATAGATAAACATCATACAAGAAGACATAGAAAGCATGATAAGACCATAGAATAAGCATATGTAAATAAATTCTTTTCCAAGCATAGTTTGCATGTGTGTTGTCATGTGTGCTTTTAAGCTTGCATTAAAAAATTAAAATATGTGGATCGTATGTTGTGCAACTGATACATTAGATCACATTTGTGTTAGACATTTGCATAGCATATAAAAACATCATCATATGTAAAAGATCCATCCAAAATCGGTATATATATATATATATATATATATATATCGTGTGGCGCACTAAGGCGCTCAAAAATAAGTGTATATGTCTAAGTAAAGCCGGTGTCCTCAGTACATCTGAGACGTATGTCTCTCAAAAACATCAGTGAAAAATGAGACCTAGGCATCTACTGTGGTGGGTTATGCTCTCTGTAGCACACAACTGCCCGTGCCACCCGCCTCAAAAGGCGGTGCATCCTGGGTTCCACCCCCACTGTGTGAATCTGAGATGCTATGGGGACCTCCTCTATCCCCTGGTAATCTGGAACTCCCGCCAGTAAACCCTCAAGGTTCTGAATCACAATCTCCAGTGTATTGACTCCTGGAGGAGCCAAGGCCAGGGCTCCAGCGCCCTGTCCCTCTCTCCGTGCCTCTGGGGCTAAACCAAGGGGTCTCGTGGGTCCCACATCTGCACATCACAGCATTCATCAAGACATGTACATGAAAAATTTAAAAACATTACAAAAGATAAAAAATTAAAAAGAGATCAAGTGTCTTACCTCCATCGTCCCAATGCTCTCCCGCAGGCAGTGGCATGTCGGGATCACCGCAGAAGTCTATACCGGCATATGGCCAGTCCTCTACGAAAATAACTTGTCGATCCAGCCACTCTCGAAAATAAACACCCCATGCCACTGGGCGGCCGCCACCTCCACGCGGCATGACATGGCCCCATCGACTGGCCCTCGTCTCCCGGGGACCTCTGGGTGGATCCACGACCATATCCTGTAGCTGTAAGGCCGGCACCTGCTCCAGCATGAGTGGAAGTAAGAGCGACCCATAACCGAACTGCTTCGACTCTCCGCATCGACAATTGCTCAATTGTCTCTTCATGTTGATCGTTACTGCTGCTGCCCAGTTGAATATGGTGGGCTGTAAACACTCGAGAGCTAATAGAAGATGGGTCTTCGAGGCCTCATGATTGGCCAAGCAGCCCGCTGCCCGGGTCACCATGAAGAGTATGGTGCGAAGGACGATGTCATCCACCGTCGGAATACCCACCTTCCCACTCCGTGTTTTACGTGCCCGTGGGCACACTCGAGCCATGAGCTTGTCAAGGGTCTCACCACTGGGTTGTTGCCCCTCCAGAATGGGCATCTCACCCCGGCGTGATAACCCAGTCAAAAAATAAATATCCGTGTAATCGAACTCGATATCACGGCCTCGGATTGTGAATTTTCCGTCAACTGGGTTCCAAGCTCTGATTAAGAGCTCGAGGAGATCAGGTTGTGCTCTCAGGCGCGGAGTGAGGAAAAATTTGAGGAACCCGCATGCCCGCATTGCATTTCGGCACTCCGCATTGGCATAAGCTGCTATATCTTCGTTATCGTGAGCTCTCTCTTGCCAAACAAATGCCATTGCATCCTGCATGACCATGAAAAAATATTAGAGCCCTGACCGTTGAAGTTCATACGTCCAAAATCATAAAAATGTAATTTCACGGTGTCAGCGCGGCTGTTTTTGAAACAGTCGCGCTGATCATGGCGCCCCTTTGTTTTTTCCTTGGGTCAGCGCAGAAGCACACGTGTTTTCCGCGCTGATCCGAGAGGTGGTGTGTGTAAAATTAATCGATCAGCGCGGACCCGATGAGGAAATCCGCGCTGACCGAGAGCGCATCAAAGCTCAAAAAATTCGCCCAAATGGCCAATTCCCACCATGGAAATGCTGCAAAAAAGACTCAAAATGAAGCGCAGGGAGAGGAGAACCTACCTGGAACAAGCTGCCGGATGGATGGTGTCCGCACGGGATGGAAATCGCTCCGTCAACCTCGTAGCTCCACAACGTTCTCCACAACTCAAAATGGTAACAATGGTAAAAAATGTCTTTTACCCCCCTATTTATGGTAAAAAAAAATTAATTGACTATGGTTTTTTATAAATGTGGGTTTTTGTCATGTTTTTACCATGTATTTAGTGCTAATGTCGCTATATTATGCTTTTATGCATGTTTTACTATATTTTTTAACATGTCGAATAGGTTTACGCGGGTGGTGTCCTTGTGCAGGTTCTCGAAACCGGTAGGGTCACAACGGTTCTATGTACACTTGGTCCCAAAAAACGTCGTCTTCAAGCTCTTTTCCAACGTAAAGCAAGAAAAGATGGTCGGGTTCCCTCTTGACTCGTTAAAAGGAATGAGAGGTGGTCGCTTTTAAAGCTCTTTTTTCGACCGTTTAACTTAAAAAGATTGTCGAGTGTTTGTCGTTTCATACTCGTTATTGGCTCCAAAACGACGTACTTCTGACCCCTTTTTTACTTTTTCAGGTCGGAGTCACTATTCACGAAAAGTACTCCTCGATCATACTGGTCGAGTGGTTCTTTCGAGCATTGTTTTATACTTTTTCGGGCTCGAGAGACACAACTTTACGAAAAAGGACCCCCCTGGAGTTTTCTTTTCCGCTGTCTTTTCAGACTCTCTAAACAGGAAAAGACGCCGAGTTCTTCCTTTGTCAGACTCATTAAAACTTAATGACATCAGACACCGTCGAAATGACGCTTCCCAAGCATATGCTATCCCCGTCAAGCTTGTCACCCAAAAATAATCGGGGTACCTGCCAGAAATGGTGGGGAAAATGGAACTGTAATAATGGTCGTGTCAGCAGTATGTCGCTCTTGAACATGGCACTCATCTGCATTCGTGTCTGGGTGGGGATTTCTCATCTTGTTTTACACTAGCCTCCATGGGTTTGGGTTATCCTATTTGACCTCTCATCTGCTCATTGCCTTGTCACCATGACCTCTGCTCATTTGATGTCAGATACTGCCAAATCCGCTGTCGTGCTGCCGATGTGTTCAAGAGAAGTTGACCTCTGCAAACTTACCACCTCCCTCTGATGTCTCACACAAAATCTTTTATCCTTCTTTGTCTCGTGTCGATGATGTGGGAAATGTTATGGCCCACCTTCGATCAAGGTTACTTCCTGTCGACTTCAGCTCATTATCCAGGAAAGTGACCTAGAGACTCCCTTCAGGTGCCTTAGAGCCTGCATGCCTCAATGGCAGGTTCTTCGTGTTCGACGCGAGGTTTTCATCATTGGCCTCCGATCGAATGATTCTGCGGGTGTTCGACACCAGCTCATTAATTCACATGCCGCGGATTGTACCTATAAGTACCTTGAGGACCATTGTCATTATTGGTGGTACCTCTCGCGTCTGTTAACAGTTTTCATCATTGGCTGGTAATCAGACGATGTTCATGCATGTTCGACTTCAGCTCATGTATTCACATGCTTGGACTTGTACTTTGTTCGGGTTAGGATGGAGCGCAAGACCCTGGTTTTTGTCTGTTGCGAACCAGGCTGCGATTTTGTGGATTGTTATTACATGACTCATTGATGGATGGTTGCGCCCATACCAGAGTCTTTTGGATGGCTGCAACCATACCTTCTTATCATCATGGTCTCTTCAGCTGGGTGGCTGTGTCCATACCACAGACCTTTTCATATGTCTTTTGGATGGCTGCGCCCATGCCTAGACTACATGTAATCGAAGATATCAGTTGTACATACATGCAGGTTCTTCCAGTGGTGTTCCAGTTCAGCGAGTTTTGTAAAGCATTTCACCCCTCCCACTCTCTTGGGCTTCATGCTTTAGGGGGCATCTGTTACACAGTAATTTGTCACTGTCTCTCTGTCAGTCTCCCTACTGTGTCATGAAACCAAATTAATCATGCTCATGCTCTCTAAATTGGCCAAATGACCCACTTTGCCAAAGTTTATTCCATCATCGCGACTGTTATTAAAATAACCGCGCTGACTGGCGGCTGATAGTGCAACTGATGCGCTGTCAGCGCGGAAGCACATGAGTTTTCCGCGCTGGTCGAATTTCATGAGCCAGCACATCCTATGTTTGTATTAAGTCGCGCTGACACAGCCTACTCCGTTATTAAGATGCGATGTCAGCGCTCCAGTTCAGTTATACACCCGCGCTGATCCAGTTTGGGCGAGTTTGTTCTAACAGCCAGCCTTCCAGATGACTCCAGACCTGGTTGTTGGCCTTGTGAATGTCGCCCTACCCTCTATGGTATGTTTGTTCATCATTTGAGCCACCTTCCTTGGAGATAAGCTCATCTTCCCACCTTTCATGGAGACTCCTTCTCCTATTTAAGCCTCTACCATTACCATGAGCAGCTAGTTTGGATAGTGTGGAATTCATAGTGCTTAGAGTGCTGCTGCTAGTAGGTAGTTGGTGTGACGAGTGTGGATTTGCTAGAGAGCTTAAGGAAGGTTGTGAGTATTTCTTGTGTGAGAGAGAGTTTTGTCTTGGGAGATCTACCTCCAAGGGTGAATGCTTAAGAGACTTGCTGGCTGGACCCTCTTGAGAAGGACTCAACGTCAGAACTTTGGTTGTACCTTTCTCTGTTATTGATTAATAATAGATGACTGTTGTTATGGTTCCATTCTCATTTTTCTTTGTAATGGTTAATGTGAATTACATCCTTTCTGACTGATGTATAATTGCATTTATTAGATTTCACACTTGTGTTTGTGTCTCTCTTCGTGTGTGTAGGTATCTATCTACGAGGATCGTGGAAGATCATGACCGGCTAAAGCGAAGGAGCGAGAACGACATCTCTTCATCAAACAATAGCATTGGAATCCAAGTAGGTGTTCATTGCCTATCTTTTACTTGCAATTAGGAACTTGCATAGTAGCATTGATTGATTGTTGCTAGACCCATTCTGGGCTAGTAGGGATCGCCTCTACCCATAGAGGGGATTTACCTCTCCAACAGGGGGTGCTGATCCAGGTTCAGATTTAGTTGTGCCAACCAACAAATCCCTACACTACTAGCCCTTTCGCAACAACCTGCGTAGCACAGGCTGCAGTCTCACCCGAAGCGGTATGGGGGGATGCTATAACCAAGTTTCTGCATCCAGAGACTAGTGTTATGTCTTTTAGCACCTCAGATTTTCTGTCACGTAGATTGATACACTCTTAGGGCACACAGCTGAAACTCTTTCAAAATGGCCTTTAGACCTTCGTGAATGTCTATGATTAGTCTTTGTGGACCTTTAACACTCAATTTTTATACTTACGTGCATTAGAAAGTAGTCCTAAATTAGCGTTCGCGCAGATTCACTTAAGTTATTAGTAAACATCAAGGAATTCACCAAATTCTTTGTGAAAATACATAAGCATGCTTTGTGTGCATCATTAACAGTTGTTCAACAGAATCGCACAACATTTAACCAGTATTCCATAAAACGAATTATTCATAAACAACATATATCATAAACAGAAGTAAACATAAATACACAAGAATTCTTCGAAAACCGTCTTTATTGATCTTCAACTCAGGATTATAGACACAAAACTACCCTACGCACTCAGCTGCAGGGGTCTATGCACTTAGTTGTGGACTCTACCTAGGCCTCTGTGCACTCAGCTATACAACCTTGCTTCTCCTATCTAACCCACTTCTCTTTGCTATCACTTCTCTTCTATCTACCCATTGCTTGTCAATTTCTGCCTTAGACTCTCTAAGAAACACTTATTTATAACCTTTTTCATACAATGCCCTGGTCCGCGAACCATGGGTGGATCTCAAAACCAACTCAAACTTTACATAAAACAAGGGGCTAAGCCCCTTTGACTCCTATCCATCTACACGCTCCGCATCTATAAATCGTAGAGACTTTACATTAATTACAAAAATGTATCACAATGTGGGTTATCTTAACACCAAAACTAGCCCAAGGGACCCCATCCCAATAGGCCCCCAACACAAATATCGTGACTTGCCCTCGACTCACTCAGCTGGCACTACGATCTTGCTGCGAAGATCCCCCTACTCCACCTCGATCACTGCGACTTCGGCAGCACTCTGAGTTGTTGCCTGCTTGAATTACTCAACTAATCTTGTCATGGCTGGTCCTTCGACAGCCACCCTCATTGTCTATTGTGCTTTTTGTAAGCCTTTAAGCTTATCTTTAATGGTAGTCATGACTTGATAAGATTCCTCCAACCATGGTTGCAACCTGGCCTTTAGCAAAGCCTCCTTCTTTTTTGCTTCCTCCACCTGTGCTAGGAGCTTCTTTCCCTCCTGTAAGTTGGTAAGGCACTGCACTGGTGCTATGGAGCATGTAGTTGCTCTGACTCCATCATATTGTTGTTGTAGCTCCTTGACCTCTGTGTTCAGTGTCTGGAGGTTTGGATCCTCCTGCATATTAGTCATGACCTCCATGGCCTATTCGAATAATGTCTTACACTTTGTGAATGTGGCATCCAGAGTAGTCATTCCTTCCTTGATCACGGCTCCGCGTTGCCCCAGACCTCAAGCAGAGTCGTTGGCTACAACTTTAATTTCAGTTTTGTAATCTTCATATTGAGCTCAAAGGCTACTTGTCCAACCTCTGCTTTATCTTCACTCACACCAGCGGCTAGTTTTCTAGTCTTTGCTTATGGTTGTGCATCCTCCAAATTGTGAAGCTTAGGCAATGTCTTACATATTTCTGCTACTGCGGACTTGTTGGCTTAGGGGGTCCTGACCCAAGTTCAGAGTTTGTTGCACCAACCAACAAATCCCTACACTATTGACCCTTCCAGCAACAACTCATGTAACGCGGGCTGCAATCTCACCCGAAGCAGTATGGGGGGATGCAAGAACCAAGTTTTTGCATCTTAATACGTGTGATGTCTTTTTGCACCTTCAGATCTACCTTCACAGAGATCAATAAGTCCTTAGGGTTCGGTACTACAACTCTACTAAAACAGCCTTCAAACCTTCGCGAAGGTCTACAATCAGCCTCTGTGGACCCTTAACAGTTGATTCACCCACTTATGTGCATTAGAGAACAATCCTAAATTAGTGTTTTCGAAGATCTACTTAAGTTATTTAGTAAACATAATAGAGTTTATCACGGTCTTCATGAAATTTCTTAACATGCATTCCGTATATCTATTAAGACTTACTCAAGAGAATCGCACATCATTAGATCAATAATTCATAAACACATTATTCATTCACAGCATGTATCGTAAACATAAGTAGACAAAGATAAATAGATATACACAGGATTTCTTCGGTAACTTTCTTTATTTATCTTCAATTTAGCTTACAGACTCAAAACTACCCTATGCACTCAGCTGCAAGGGTCCACGTACTCAGTTGTGGACTCTACCTAGGCCTTTGCGCACTTAGCTGTAAAGCCTTTCTTCTCAAATATGACCCACTTCTCTGCGCTATCACTTATAATACTCCATTCATTATCCCCATAGACATGCATTAGGCTCCTTAAGACACACCTATTTATACCCTTTTTCATACAATCCCATGGTCCACGGACCATGGGTGGGTCTCAAAACCAACTCAAAATTTACATAATCAAGGGGCTAAGACCCCTTTGAATCCTAATCATCTATGCACCCTGCACCCACAAATTGTGGAGAATTTACATTAGTTACAAAACATACATCAAAACTTGGATTATTTTAACCCTAAAACTGACCCAGGGGACCCCATCCCAATAGGACTCTAGACTAGAGCTACACATCTGAAGTGCCTCCTTTTCCTTTAAATCCTGTCTTCTCAGTGAACATATCTTCATTTTTCACTATGTATTCGTAGATGAGGTTGACGGTGCACTGATCCTGGGCTCTCAATTCATATACTACCCCTTCATGTAGCGTGTGGAGCATCTCATTGGAGAGCATTGCTATATTCAGTCCGATGTTTTTGATAGTACTCAGGATAATGTGATCATTGTCGGATTCTACCTGAAGGGACCCATTTGGCAATGCTATGGTTCTGAGGTCAAGGGTCCTTACTAACTCAGCGGCTTGGCTCATCCCAAGTGTCAGGCTCACTTGTTCTACCCTCGCTTTTTCAGTGCCCACCTTCATTTTTCTTACTTGGATCTGTAGGTCACGTAGATCCTTTTGGATGTTCCCCAATTTCTACATATATTTCTGCTCAAATTGCTGCAACACTTTAGTTATGGTATCCCTAATTTTATCCCTGATCTCATCGAGATCACCTTTTGTTAATACCATTGGATCCATCTGCGATTTATCTGATTTATTCTTTTTCCTTGTACCTTCCTACTACTCCTTGCCACGTTTATTCAGAATTAATGTGATGCTCTGCCCCTCATCTCCTTTGTCGCCTTGCCCTGAAATTTCTTCCTCCTCTCTCTCCGGCGAAGGTGACTTGTCACCTTTTTGTGACTCGCGTTGTTCTTTTTCCGTTTTCTCCCTATCAGTGTGTGCCTGCTTAACACGAGCCTTCTCTACGACTTCCTTTTTTTTCTTCGCAGCTAGGTTATGCATAGCCTTCTTAGCTACCTCCTTCCTTTTATGCGTGGTAGAACTCTCCGCACTCGTTCTTGGTCCAGCAGCTAAGTCTGACGGGGCACGCTACTCTGCAGGCCATCCTGCTACCACCTCCTTCACATCTATTTTTGTCACCAAATATGGCAATTCGTGCCATTTCTACTCTGTATCCTAACGCGCTTGAATGTATATGAAGTAAACTGCCACGTAGGCTGATAGCTGCATGAACAAGGGGGGGGATAACTTCGAATGTTGGTTAATGGACATGTGGAGACTCATTTCCATAAGGACCCAAAATATCTTCATTTCTGTAACTCGCACGGGATCCTTGGTGGCCCATAAGGAAGCGAATTGCACTGCCTCCAGCAATCCTTCCTCAAGCAGAGGAAATTAGTTGTCCTCCAGTAATTCCCATGCAACAATCACAATCGACAACAATAACCAAGCGTAGTGAAACACCTTGGTTTCATCCTGGGCCTCTCGGTAGTTCACGAGGAACTCCTGACAAAGGTATCTGGACCAATTAAATTGTACGCCTTTCGCGCACTGTGCGGCTAGGGAAACTACGATGCCAGAACTTCGTCCACTCGACATTTCCTCATCACCTTCCCTGCTAAGATCTAGGTGGCCAATTGAACCATTGGGTATATTATAGACATAATAGAATACCCTCATGAATTCTTCATGAGGTTGTAATATCTCTTCATTATTTCCGTGAGGTCTTTCTCCCTCGTCTTTCCGCCAAACTCCTTACCCGGGTTCAGGCCTTCATACGGCAGGTGCATGATTCTTTGAATTAGCCTGTCTGTAATGGGTATAGGCCCTCCTAGCAATAGACAGCCATCATGCACCAATGTGAGAAGCTAATGCACAAAGATTATGTTAATGGGGATGTGGTGGTAATGGGGCACGCACAGCAGATTGAGTAACCTCGAGTTCTCAACACCGCAGACCCATTCCTCTATTTCCAATGTTGTAACACCTGATTCTGCATAATAGACACACCTCATGTACTTATCTATCACCAAGTGTGGAAACCTAGCATGATCTTTGAGGTTCCAATCCTTCATTTTCAACAGCGGGATCCTCGCAAGCCGCGTACCTTCAAAAGGGACCTTCTCTAGTAGCAGGAGTGTGGAAACGGTGAACTCCTCAAAATCTAGGTCCTTTGGGACCTTTGCCTTCCCTTTTGTGGAGGGATATACTTGGGTAGCCTAGTTATGGGTTCTACTCCTTCAAAATCAATGTCTTCTGTTCCCTGGCCTTCTTCTGCTGCCAAGTCCACTACCTTCTTATTATCTTTCTTCGACTTCTATGTTTTTGAATGCTTTCTTGGGGAAGCGCGGACTAGCACCAGCTTCTTTTGCTTGTCCTTCTTTGATTTCGTTGGTTGGGTTCCTCTAGTAGGTGTAGGCTTCGTTCTAGGCATCCTCGGCACCGTAGGTGGTGGGCCCCAGTATTGTAGCAATAATGCTACAACTCCTGGAGCTTCCTTCTTTAATTTTATCAACCCGGTAGTTCGTAACAAACTTGGAAGCGACGGTGCGGTATGCACAAGTACTAGCTCTTGCCGCAGCTGTCACTTGGTCAACTGGCACAAGTCTGCTAGGGGCTCAAGCCAACTTCTATGAGCTCTTAGAAGAAGCTTTTTAACTGATGGACGAAAGCTAACTCAAAGGAAGCTAATCTACTTGTGGAAGGAACTGAAAGCCAAACAGAAACACAAACCCTAGCAAACCCTAATTCTACCAGCTAGTCCTACTGATGCAAAGGAGAGCATGCAAACTACTGAAAGAGATGCCATTACTTCTATGAAGGTAAAATACATGTGTCTAGACTACCTCTATTTGAAGAAAACATCTTTTTGTATTTTTTACTAAGTTATTAGAATGATCATGCATGTGCTTCTAACTATTTTTGACTGTGTAGAGGTGGATCAAGGAGGAGAAATGCTTGGAAAAGGTTGGGAAGACTCGGAGAGGGTCTAAGGGATCCCTATCATCCTTTCAGAGAGTTTCACAAAGTCAGGATGCCATGCAACCGTGTTTATGAACTTCTACAGGAAGTCTGCAGGGGTCTCTACAGGATGTTCAGAGATTTCTACAGGATGTTCTGAAATGGGATTTTGGAGCATGGGTGAGTGAGGGAAGATGCATGAGTGGATATGGAGGTAGGATAGGGGTCTGAAGTGGCCTAGGAACTGATGGATGGAGCTAAGGAATGGCAAGGATGGTTCAATTTGTTCAAGGGAGAGTGAAGCAATGTTGCACAAGAATTAGGGTTTTGGGAGCGATTGGCAAACGTGAAGCAAGGGTTCTAAGTAGAGGGTGGAGTGGATGGTGCTGATGGAGAATAAGCAGATGAAGGAGTGGTACAGGTGCTCTGCAAGTTGTTTTTCCAATCTGAACCAACAAAGACTTATGAATTCAAAGACCTAATTACGTTGACCTAATTTGCTAGCTGTTAGTAAAGAGAATGAACAGAAGTGTGACCTGCAATGAAACCATGTTTTTTTAACTCATGCAAATAAGCAAATGAAAGTTTGAACTTGTAACCAACTTCTACACATGAAAATCAAACACTAGTGATTGCATGGCAAAGCAAAATCAGTGTTTTTGTGGGCAGCAAAGTCATCCTAGTCACAGCTCCTGATCCCACTGAGGGAGAGGTGAAACCACAGATGTTTGTTGGCCCTTTTCTCGAAGCTTTTTCTGTTAACAACCTATCAACTAAATCTGAGCATGGAAATCTATTTTACTCATCAAAAAACAAACGAAATAACAAAACGAGATTTAGATCTAAATAACAGAGTTTATTCTAAGAATGCAGCAAAACACATAAAGATAATCAAAGGAGGTATTGGGCGCTTGAGATGGGCCCAACCCCAAGAGCTACAACCTCCTAAGAAAGATTTAGAGCTGGTGCAAAGCTGGATTCATCTTTATTGATCAAGAAATGAAGAGTTACATCAAAACTGTCCACAAGGAGAACTTGAAAATGAGCTGACAGCAAAACTAATCTATTGCATAAAAATCGAACTACAAACTAGCTAACTAATGGCTAACAAAATGACTAACTGGCTAACCCAATTGACTAACCACTAGCTACAAAAATGACTACCAACTAGCTAACCAAAATGAGGCCCTAAGCCTTCTTATTTATACAATTTGAGGACCCAACAGTCCTCCTAAAATTTAGGGACTTGGCTGCCCAAGACTTGTAGTTAATAGCAGTCCTACTTGACTTGCTTGGCTGCCCTTGTGCTCATTGATTTGGTGGCCTTTGAACTCCGAGCTGATGGTGGAGAATTCGAGGTAAGGGCCCATAAATGAGGGGGACACCGTCCTACAAATCCTCTAGCTTGTTCTCCCACGAATTTGGCTGCCAAGTGCTCATTAAGACCTTCAATTTTGTCTCCAAGTTGACCAAAAAGGCTACACAAAGCACCCATTAGACTTGTTGGCATAATGACTAACCAAATTCACTCTATTAACATAAAAATAATCAAAAACATGAAATAAACTAATGAGAATGGTGGATTAAGTCAAATTAGGAGGTTGAATGAGCCCAAATAATTGTACATTTTTGGGGCTCATCATCACCCCCCTACTGAAAGTGTTGCTCATCCTCTGAGCAACCAATCTCTCTCCTCATCTTTGATGGCCCTGGTGGCTTCTTTGGCTAACATCTCAGCTTTTTTCTCCTTTGGCTTCCCTCTTTTCAAACTTCCTGTAGAAACAGTTCGCGAGCTTCCTGTAGAAACAGTCCTCTGTCTTCCTGTAGAAACAGTCCTCTGTCTTCCTGTAGAAACAGTCCTCTGTCTTCCTGTAGAAACAGACAGCGCCACTGTATCTTGCTTGGCCGTGGGTGATTTTCCTTTCAGCTAGACTGTGGCAGCCTTCATCTTCTGCTCCTTTCTGCTCTTCTTCCCCACTGTCTGCTGCTTGTAACTTTGAGCTAGTGTGATTTGATGGAGTAATATTTGAATGAGTGAGGATTTAATGAGGAGGATCTATCTCCTATAATCTCTCCTCCTTGTCTCATTCAAGTTTCTGCTCTGAATTACAATGGGTGAACAAGGAATCTGGATGGACTTGGATTGTGCTAAAGATAAAGAGGCGTGCATTTATCATAGCAGATATATAACACCAAGAACCCAAGATAATCTATGCAGCGTTGGGGAGGTTAACTGGGCAGGTGAAGGTGGCCAGCTATAATCATGAGTCCTCACACAAATCGTTTCTGCATGATGTGGATGAATAGAATAACCATCATGCCATATCAATTGGAAGCTAATTATTGCTACTGATTTGACCACATTTCAAATAGATTCATCACAAACCTTCATCTATGTGAGCCTGGAGATTTGCTTATTTGTAAACAGAAAGGTATCTTGACCTTAAAGACCTAATTGCAGTGAGGATTTGATGAAGCCAAAACTTGTAACAATTTTGCTTTTGCTGTAGAGGATGACATAAATTGCACAAGTTAACAAACACTCTACGAAATCAAGCCTTCACACCTATGTATAGGTTCACCAAGCATTGCTGACTTCTAAGTTTTCTGCATGCATTGCTAACTTCTAAGTTTTCAGCTAGCATCTATTTTCACTCGCATGGCATGAACAAGTGGAAACTGAGAACACGGAAGTTATATGTTCTCCATATGTTTTTATCTTAGACTGACGAACATATTGAGATCATTAATAAGACAATTGTGCTCTCCAGACCATAGTAGATTTATGAATTGCCAATGTTTAAATTCAAAGCTGCTAGTTTGTTCTACTATACATCTGTAAGTACCCCAATTCATTTGTCCAAAGTTTGAACCCAATTATCAGATACCACTGTTGAAATCGGAAGATATCCAATGGGGACTTAAGCCCTCTGAATTGCTTGCATGAAGAGACTCTTCCCAAACCTTGGGCAGTAGTCCATATGAGACAAGAAAAGTTGCAATCTCCTGACCACCAGTGAACTCTGGAGTTTTCGTTTCTGACTCCATGGCCTGCTATTGCTACTGGATTTATTCCACAATGGTGTCGGATCTCAGAGCTTTCTTCAAGCTTCAAACTGGATGAAGAACCTTAGGCTTCTCTGCTCTGGAAGACTCTGCTGCACTTTCCTGTAGAAGACCCCACCCGTTTCCTGTAGAACGTGATTCTGCCTTTGAGTGAGCCCGATGCACGAGTGAAATTCGAACCAGGTAGGAAACTCAGCGGAGGACGATAGGTTAAGTCGATTGTGGAAGCAGAGGATGTATACTTCGAGTTAAACATGATGCAAGTGCAAGTTAACAGCAGTCTATGAGTTTCAGCTGAGCGCTCAGATTTCTGCGTGATTTTTGGAGTGAGGTGGCAGAGACATGTGTTGGCCATGCAGGCAGTTAGGCTATCGTGAACTGCATGTTCTACTTATGAACTGTATGTTTTCTTCTTGATCCGCTGCACTGGAGTTCAAGCAGCTGACACTAACTGTGTTCTTTTCACATGAATGACTGATCATGCTGCGTGATTTTTGCCTTGATGAGTGCAATTGAATATGGCTCTCTTCTTGGCTGAATCCACCCATCTCATTCGTTCATGCAATGCTTAGATCAGATTCATGTAATAGAAGAACAAGGTTTAGTCACGTACCTGAAGTCAAACAGCTGCTTGTGAAGCTTTTTGCTGCTGCATGCTCATGTTCTGCTACTGCATGCTTGTATTCCTTGGTTGCATGAGGGCATGGATGATGATTTTTTATTGCTTTTCCTTGTGCAGGTTTCCTCTAGCCGGATCTGAGCTGCATGCAGTTGTTTTCACGTTCAGATCTGCACCTTCAAACTGCTGCTGTTGCATGGTCACAAAATCAGAACTTGTTTTCGCCATTGATCTCAAACGGTAAACCGGATTGATATGAAACTCAGTGAGCATGTTCCTATCATCATTATGCATCTCCCATAGCAAAATCGTGATCAATGGATGCACGGATTTCGAGAAAAATGGAAAATGGTTGAATATTTCAGAGCTCGATTTCTCGGGAACCGTGTATCAGAATCGGCTGAAACTGCTTGGGTAGGTTACCATCACTCACATGCATATCCCCATGAAACAGGTTTTGAAACGGATACACGAATATGGAGAAAATGCAAAAATGGCTGATGGTGATGGAGGCTGATTCCTTGGAAACCGTGCACCGAAATTGGCTAAAACTGCTCAGGCATGTTGTCATCACCCTTGTAAATTCCCCATAAAACAGTTTGTCAAATGGATGCATGGTTTTCAAGTTATTGGCAAAAACAATTTTTGCTCTATGGATTTTTGCCTCAAGGCTTTTTGCATGTGCTTGCATGGAAGGGAAAACTGAGCTTGGGCTGTGATGCAGGTATGGAGATGATGGAGGAGGAGTTGGAAGATTGCATGAGGACTTCTGAACCCTTGAGGAAGCTACCATGTTCGCCAAACCACTTTTTGAAATGCATGCCTAGTTTCCCACAATTTCTACAGGAAGTTCCTGTAGAAGCACAATGAGAAGCACAATGAGGTGGAAAAAATGATGGAGAAAGGCAAGGGATGGCCACACAAGTGCTTGCAGGTCTAATCAACAGATTCCCACCATCAGATTCACTTTTGAAATTGGATTTGGCTTGTCCAAAGGTTCTACAGGATGTTTCCTGTAGAAATACAGAGCTTCCTGTAGAAGGCACAAGAAAAATTACTTTGACCTTGATTTGAGTGCTCCTCCTGTCATGAAACGTCCTTCTTGCAACCTGCAATGTCATTGCTGCAGCATGAAATTATTCAATGGAGATTAGCTTTATTTTTTTCTTTTTCTTTTTTCTCTCTTTTTTTTTTGAAAAACAACTAGGGCGCCTCATGGAGGTTTTCACCCTAATTGCCTGCCTTGGGCGCCTCCAAGGGAGGTTTTCACCCAAAGATCTTATTCCCTTTTATTTTCTTTTTTCCAACCCATTGACTGCCTCATGGAGGTTTTCAATCAATGAGCCAATCTAAGGCGCCTCTAAGGAGGTTTTCACCTTAGATTTCTATTTTCCTCTTATTTTCATTTTTTTCATTTCTTTACTTTTTTCCTTTTTTTTTCTTTTTTCTATCCTACCCTACTTGAAAAACAAAATCATTTTCAAGTATAAGAATACTTCCAATGGAGCCATGTGCACATCGAGATTAGAGACAAGATGATGTAAAGGCTCGGAATGCATGCTTTGACAACTATCCAACTTTCAGAGACAAAATGATCTGACTTTGAAAGTACAAAACATAGCTGAGGAGGAGAGTACTGCTGCAACTTAGTGACCTTCTGAAACCATATCTCAATATAGCTTTGATATCCTTGGTCATCTTGCTGATTTGGATCATTCTTCATGTCACCTTCTATCATGACCTTCTGATCTTCCTCTTTTTGTTGATCTTTCTCTTGAGTACATGGAGGATTTGATGATAACCATGAGGGAACTCTCTCGATCTCTGATTTATATCTCTTCTCTTCATCAAGTGCAGCCCATGGTTCCTTGATCTCCTCTTTGGAATCTTCTTTTGCTTTTGGTCCTTCAATGTTGTCAATATAATCTCTGCTTTGCAACACTCTTCCTGAGCTTTTGTGAAGATCATTGGGCTCAAGAGGAGTTGTTTGGATATGTTGTGCCTCAGATTTGCAATGGGGTTGAGCTACTCCATTGTGTGGTTTTGGAAATGGTACGAGTAGTTGAGTGGAGGTGTGAAATTGAGATGGAGATGGATGGCATTGTGGTTGGGTAGGCATTTGGGGTTGCCTTGGTGGAGGAGGAGGCGATGGTTGTGGATGAGCAGGTGGTGGAGGAGGAGGCGATGGTTGTGGATGAGCAGGTGGTGGAGGAAAATGAGCGGGATGAGAGTTGTACTGGGGCCTCCACTCCTGATAAGGTGTAGTCCACTGAGGCTGTGGCTGAGCATAAAAGTGAAATGAATGAGCAAATGGTTGGGCATAATATGGATCTGTGAAGGAACAAGGAGGAGGTGTGAACCAGGAAGGATGAGCAGGGGGACCCCAAGAAGGCATGAAAGTGGCTTGATAGGGGTCATAATAGGTCTCGGGTGTCCCTTGCAGTTCCTGCTGGTAAGATCTAGGTCCATGCGGCCAACTTTGGTTCATGTAATAGAGTGATTCAGTGGCTCCTTTGGCTCTCTGATATTCAGCTTTGAATCTGGGTAAGGAAGGGCACTGATCTGTAGGATGGTATTCTTCACAGACAAAACACACTTCTATGGAGTACAATGGACATTCGTTCCTAGGATGCTTTCTAGTGCACCTAGGACAAAAAATGACCAAAGCCCTCTTGGCTTCCTCTTGCTTCTTTTGGATCCGCAAGGTATCCAGTTGCATGGCAAGAAACTGCCTCATATCACTCTTGAAATCTTTGATCTGATTTTCAAATTCGTCTTTGGACAAGATGTTGCTCCCAACATCTCTACTTGTAGCCATTTGCTCCAGAGGAATGTTTTCTTCTTCTTCTCCCCTAAAGGTTCTTTAAATATGCCTTGATGTCCACCGAGGGGTTCTTTAATCACAGCCATCGAAGAAGAGAGAACGTTGGCTGTGTGAAGCAGTGGGGGTGTTGTGCAATCATTTTTTTTAACTTATCTCTACTCCTACAAGACATGAAATGAAATCTTTTTGGTTGATTTTTGCTTTTTTCTACTTCTATTTGCAAATACTGAAATAGATTGAACTGCAACTAACTATCTTGCTAAAATGAAAATGCGGAATTGAAATGAAAGCAGGAAAGGACTAATCTATTTTTCTCAAATGAAATTGCAGGAATGGAAATGCTAGTCTACGCTTGCAGAATTGAAAGGCTAATCTACACTTGCAGGAATGAAATTGCAGAATTGAAATGCTAATCTATGAAAGCAAGAAATGCTAATCTATGAAAGCAGGAAATGTCTATGCTACTTTTGCAGAATGGAAATGAAATAAACTACTTAGCAGAAGGCAAGAGTAAGAAAATAGAAGAAAAGCGACAATCACCAATACTCTGACGCTTCCCCGGCAACGGCGCCAAAAAGATGGTGGGCCCCAGTATTGTAGCAATAATGCTACAACTCCTGGAGCTTCCTTCTTTAATTTTATCAACTCGGTAGTTCGTAACAAACTTGGAAGCGACGGTGCTGTATGCACAAGTACTAGCTCTTGCCGCAGCTGTCACTTGGTCAACTGGCACAAGTCTGCTAGGGGCTCAAGCCAACTTCTATGAGCTCTTAGAAGCTTTTTAACTGATGGACGAAATCTAACTCAAAGGAAGCTAATCTACTTGCGGAAGGAACTGAAAGCCAAACAGAAACACAAACCCTAGCAAACCCTAATTCTACCAGCTAGTCCTACTGATGCAAAGGAGAGCATGCAAACTACTGAAAGAGATGTCATTACTTCTATGAAGGTAAAATACATGTGTCTAGACTACCTCTATTTGAAGAAAACATCTTTTTGTATTTTTTACTAAGTTATTAGAATGATCATGCATGTGCTTCTAACTATTTTTGACTGTGCAGAGGTGGATCAAGGAGGAGAAATGCTTGGAAAAGGTTGGGAAGACTCAGAGAGGGTCTAAGGGATCCCTATCATCCTTTCAGATAGTTTCACAAAGTCAGGATGCCATGCAACCGTGTTTATGAACTTCTACAGGAAGTCTGCAGGGGTCTCTACAGGATGTTCAGAGATTTCTACAGGATGTTCTGAAATGGGATTTTGGAGCATGGGTGAGTGAGGGAAGATGCATGAGTGGATATGGAGGTAGGATAGGGGTCTGAAGTGGCCTAGGAACTGATGGATGGAGCTAAGGAATGGCGAGGATGGTTCAATTTGTTCAAGGGAGAGTGAAGCAATGTTGCACAAGAATTAGGGTTTTGGGAGCGATTGGCAAACGTGAAGCAAGGGTTCTAAGTAGAGGGTGGAGTGGATGGTGCTGATGGAGAATAAGCAGATGAAGGAGTGGTACAAGTGCTCTGCAAGTCGTTTTTCCAATCTGAACCAACAAAGACTTATGAATTCAAAGACCTAATTACGTTGACCTAATTTGCTAGCTGTTAGTAAAGAGAATGAACAGAAGTGTGACCTGCAATGAAACCATGTTTTTTTAACTCATGCAAATAAGCAAATGAAAGTTTGAACTTGTAACCAACTTCTACACATGAAAATCAAACACTAGTGATTGCATGGCAAAGCAAAATCAGTGTTTTTGTGGGCAGCAAAGTCATCCTAGTCACAGCTCCTGATCCCACTGAGGGAGAGGTGAAACCACAGATGTTTGTTGGCCCTTTTCTCGAAGCTTTTTCTGTTAACAACCTATCAACTAAATCTGAGCATGGAAATCTATTTTACTCATCAAAAAACAAACTAAATAACAAAACGAGATTTAGATCTAAATAACAGAGTTTATTCTAAGAATGCAGCAAAACACATAAAGATAATCAAAGGAGGTATTGGGCGCTTGAGATGGGCTCAACCCCAAGAGCTACAGCCTCCTAAGAGAGATTTAGAGCTGGTGCAAAGCTGGATTCATCTTTATTGATCAAGAAATGAAGAGTTACATCAAAACTGTCCACAAGGAGAACTTGAAAATGAGCTGACAGCAAAACTAATCTATTGCATAAAAATCGAACTACAAACTAGCTAACTAATGGCTAACAAAATGACTAACTGGCTAACCCAATTGACTAACCACTAGCTACAAAAATGACTACCAACTAGCTAACCAAAATGAGGCCCTAAGCCTTCTTATTTATACAATTTGAGGACCCAACAGTCCTCCTAAAATTTAGGGACTTGGCTGCCCAAGACTTGTAGTTAACAGCAGTCCTACTTGACTTGCTTGGCTGCCCTTGTGCTCATTGATTTGGTGGCCTTTGAACTCCAAGCTGATGGTGGAGAATTCAAGGTAAGGGCCCATAAATGAGGGGGACACCTTCCTACAAATCCTCTAGCTTGTTCTCCCACGAATTTGGCTGCCAAGTGCTCATTAAGACCTTCAATTTTGTCTCCAAGTTGACCAAAAAGGCTACACAAAGCACCCATTAGACTTGTTGGCATAATGACTAACCAAATTCACTCTATTAACATAAAAATAATCAAAAACATGCAATAAACTAATGAGAATGGTGGATTAAGTCAAATTAGGAGGTTGAATGAGCCCAAATAATTGTACATTTTTGGGGCTCATCAGTAGGCATAGGAGTCGAAGCTTCCATAGTTACAAACTCTGGGGTAGCTCCCTCAGAGGCAACATCACCAGTGCTCATAGTTTCAGTAGGACTCGGTGCAAGCATTTTTTCTAGAATAAGTTTCTGGTTTAGCTTAGACAACTTGGAAAATGCAGGGCTTGTGACTAAATCATCCAAATATGATCGGTTCATAGGCAACAGACAGCAAATCTCACTAACAATTCTGAGAGCACAAAGTGTTCGTTGTTGGATTGGAACGCGTAATTTATAGTGAGTTTTGAATTCAAAGCCAACCGTTCCCCCTAATTTCTGATAATAAATGTTGTTTGGGCAACAGATATTCAAATATTTTTTCCTTAAATGTGGCCATCCCACTCCCCTTAACTATCTTTTGGTTGTCAATTCATGAATAGTGACTCCAACGACCACTTTCTTGTTGTGTTGTGCGGTACCTTCCTCCATGGCATAGCTTCCTAGATCTCATCTCCATAATTGTCTGTGAAGCCTGCTTGTTGCATTGTCCTCCAAACCTAGCAGTGTGGTTTATAGTCCCATGCTCCCTTGCAATTTTCTAGAGCATTAAGACAATCCTGTCGCCATATAATCATTGCGTAGGATCCCCTATATACAATTTCAACCTGCTCCCATTCACTCTTCCCAAAAAAGGTTCCCTATTCAGCTTCACGAGTTGAACTGCACCTCCATCTGTAATTTCTTTGATAATATATGTCCCTAGCCAATGCATTTGGAATTTACCCAAAAATTTGGTGAATTTACTATCATATAAGAGAACAAGATTATTTACCATGAATGTACGAAGCTTGATGTGGCGATCGTGCCATGCTTTTTCACGTTCCTTTTGTACTTGTTGATGAAATCCTACCAAAAATTGATCCTCTTCGAGCTCCATTAGTTGTACGAGCCATTCCTCCAAGGCCTCGCGATCTGCCATTCCTCTCAAAGTTGTTATGCATAGACTAGGCACAATATATTCCATCGACATTACAACTTCTACATCATAGACCAATCTGAATGGTGTTTGCCCTATCAACTTCTTGCAAGTAGTCCTATAAGCCCATAGTACTTCAGATACATGCACATCCTAGTGTTGGCTTAGGGGGTCCTGAACCAAGTTCAGAGTTAGTTACACCAACCAAAAAAACCCTACACTGTTGGCCCTTTTAGCAACAATCCACGGAGTGCAAGCTATAGTCTCACCCAAAGTAGTATGGGGGGATGTTTAAACCAAGTTTTTGCATCCAGAGTTAATGTGATGTCTTTTAGTGCCCTATATCTTCCTTCGTGCATATTTATAAGCCCTTAGTTCTTAGTACTACACTCTGTTAAAACAACCTTCAGATCTTCATGAAGGTCCACGATCGGTCTTTGTGGACCCTCAACAATATATTCATCCACTTACGCGCACTAGAAAACAACCCTAGATCAGAGCTCACGCAGATCTACCTTAAGTATTTAATAAACATAACCGATTTTATCCCAGTCTTCAAAAAAGTACTTAACATGCATATCGTACATTTATTAACACTTATTCAAGTGAATCATGCATCATTAGATCAATATTTCATAAACACATTATCCATCCACAGCATATATCGTAAACAGAAATAAACATATATACACGAGAATTCTTCAATAATATTCTTTATTGTTCTTCAATTCAGTTTTACAGACTCAGAACTAACATGTGCACTCAGTTGTAAGGATCGGCGCACTCAATTGCGGACTCTACCTAGGCCTTTACACACTCAGCTACAGAGCCTTTCTCTCCTATCTGACACTTTCTTCTGCGTTATCACTCTAAGACTCCATTTTTTCTTATCCATAGACATGCCTTAGAATATTTAAGACAAACCTATTTATAGCCTTTTACATACAATCCCATAGTCCACTTACCATGGGTGGATCTCAAAACTAACTCAAACTCTACCTAAACAAGGGGCTAAAACCCCTTTGACTCCTAACCATCTACGTGCTTCGCATCCACAAATCGCGGAGACTTTACATCATTTAAAAAAAATACATTAAAACTTGGGTTATCATAACCCCAAAACTGACCCAGGGGACCCCATCCCAACTAGCCCCCAACAGAAAGGTCATGACTCGCCCTCGAGTCACTCAGATGGTGCAGTGATATTTCTGTGAAGATCCCCCAGAACCACCTTAATCATGGTAACTTCAGCAGTGCTCTGAGTGGCTACCTTCTTGATCTCCTCAACAAAAAAAAATTGGTTGGTCCTTTGGTAGCCAACCTCATTGTCTGTTGCGTCTACTCCAAGCTCTTTAGCTTATCCTGAATAGTGGGAGTTACTTGATAAGCCTCCTCTAACCAAGGCTCCAGCCTGTCCTTAAGCAAGGCCACCTTTTTCTGCGATGCCTCTAACTGTGCGAGGAGCTACTTCCCCTCCTGCAATTTTGCAAGGCACTGTGTTGGTGTGATTGAGCGTGTCGTTGCCCTAACTTCATCATACTACCGCTGCAACTCCCTGATCTCTATATTCAGTGTCTGCAGGTTTGGATCATCCTATAGATTGGTGACCAACTCCATGGCTTGCTCAAATATTGTTGTGTAGTCTGCAACTGTGGCATCCAGAGTACCCAATCCTTCCTTGATCATGGCTCTGCACTGTTCCCAGACCTTCGGCGGAGTTTTGGGCTACATCTTCAATTGCAACTCAGTGATCTTCATGTTGATTTCAAATTGAACTTTATTAACCTTAGCTTTTGTCTCACGCACACCAGCAGCTAATTTTCTAATCTTCACTTATGGTTGTGTGATATGAATCTTAGGCATTGTTAAGCATGCCTCTGCGACTGCTGACTCCAACCATGAACTGTGCACTTGGAGCACCTCCTTTTCCTACAGAATCTGCGTCTTCTCGGCAAAAAATTGCTGATTATTAACCTTGATTTCGCTGACAGCACTAAGTGCTCGTTGTTCCAAGATGCAAAGCTCTTCCAGAACTCCATGTAATAATGCATGCAATGACTCTAGTTGCATCACGACAAGTTTCAGGCCCATCTTCGGGACTCTATCAAGGGTGTGTTGTTCCTCGGTGTTGGTGTGGACTGAACCTACAGGCAAGGGGAAGACTCACGTATCTTATGATGGCCACGGAATTATCTTTGCACTTGTACTTTGACCTTGTGCCGAACTGCCTGTTGCGCCACTCACTTTCCCGACATATGCTCGGATCTTGGTTTCTTGGAGCTACAACTCCCAAAGATCCTTCTGGAATCCTCCCAATGTTGGTATGTACTATTGCTCCAACTATTGTAGTACTTTTGTTGGAGTGTCCCTGAATTTATCACCAATTTCATCCAGATCGCTGTCTATGAGCACCATGGGATCAACTTGTGTTTTCTGAGCCTTCTGCTTCTTCCTCGATCCAACTTGTTGTTCCAATTCTCGCCTTTTCAAAATGAATGGGTTGTGCTGCCCTTCCTTTCCTCTACCACCTTACCCTGTAATCTCTTCGGTTTCAGTTTCTAGCGAAGGTGACTTGTCACCTTTTTGGGTCCCACGCGGCTCCTACTCTACCTTTTCTTTGGCAGTGCGTTCCTTTTCAACCTGATCCTTCTCTACAAAATCCTTATTTTTCTATGCGGTTAGGTTCTGTGCAACTTTCTTAGCTACCTCCTTCCTCTTCTTCGCATCAGCACTCTCAACACTCGTGCTTGGCCTAGTAGCTAGATCTCAAGGAGCATGCCTCTCTGCTGGCAATCTTGCTACTATCTCCTACACATCGGTCTCCATTACCAAATAAGGCAAGTCATGCCACTTCTGTGTTAGATCCTTTTGCACTTGGATGTATACCCAGTGGAAGTCAGCCTTGAACGTTGTGTAGGCTGCAAGCTATGTGTATGAGGTTGGGACAACCTTGGGTGCTGGTTAACTGCCATGGGGAGACTTGCTTCAATCAAGACCCAAAAATTCTTTGTCTCTGTGATTCGCACAAGGTCCTTTGTGTTGGTGCACTAAGATGTCTTTTTATAGGCAATCTTGATTCCTGCATTAATTGTCAACCCAAGGCAAGTCTTTTTATTTCAAGAGTGTCAGCACTATATATGCAATGAATTCAGAGGCTAACTAATAATAAATCATTGCAATTTCTAATGACTATCTTCTTCAAACTCAATCCAAACAATTCTGGAAGAAATTCATAACATACTTTGCAATTCTACTTAACCTATCATGAAAGAAAATGAATATGAATAAAACTGTAAAGAATCACACTTGGCAGTCTTAAAATGGAATTGAAACTAACTCACTCAATCATTAAATAGAACTATGACAACTGAACGGCAAATGATAATTGAACTGCAAATCCCAATTTAACAACAACTAATAATTGAACAACAAATGATATCTGAATAGAAAATAACTATATTGCGGAAAGTGATCAATTGTATCTCTGAAAGCTATGATAACATTACTTGGAATGAATCAAAAATCTAATGCTGGAACTAACATAACCAATCCAATCAAAAGCATTACTCATATATAACACACGGCTAAATCTGAATCTCGAATGAACAGCAAAAGAAAATCATAATCAACAATCCTCATGATAATCAAAATGATATTAACCTAACATTAACAAACAGTAAATAATAAAATAGAAAAGATTATAGCACAGGCGGAGCAGTAGATCTTCTCTTGACTAAGCCCAGAGTCGCCAGAAGTCTCCACTATGAGACACTAAGAATATAATTATGATTTAAACACAATATTTGTCATTAAAATGAATAACAGAGTTATAACATCACCAAAGTAACAATATTATGTGTCCAAAAGAATAATTGTAAACTGTGAATTTCTGAACTAGTCGTGTAGTTTGCCTTTCGGACTTATATATAAAAATTAGAAAAGTAAATCGATAAAAGTGAATCCTCAGGATAAGGGGATCCTGAGGATTTCAAAATATCAATCTAATTCTATCATAAAATAGCATTGGTCTACCCGATATTTTGTTGTCCTGCCTTGCCTCTGACATTGTCTTTTTCCTTTATGAGATGTTGTTGTTCTATCGATTGAACAACTATTGTCAAATTTGCATATTTTGTTGAGCTTTTGTTGTTGATCACTATCCACGCTATCATTAATGTTTAAAACTTTTCCTATTTCAATTTCCACAGGCTTGTTGTTATGAATAGCAGTCGTCTAGATGTGTTGATCGTCAGTATCCTTCAAGGGATCTTCCAAGGCTTCATTATCTAGAATTTCTTTTAACATTTGACACTTTACATTGCTCACATTAGCTAGATGATTGATAAAGTTGTTGATAATTTCATCTTCAGTCTGATCTTTGAATTCAAGTGCCTCTGCCACTATGAGTGGTGAATGGATGCTTTCTTCTAGGTATGCTGGTGGTTGTTTACATATTTTTACAATGGGCAGACTTGGTTTGGCAGGGGGATATAAAACAAGATTTTTTACAGCATCCCCCTTTGCAATAGTCATGTTGCCCTCTTGGCAGCCTATATATGCATTAGCTATCGTCAGCCAAGGTTGGCCCAGTATCAGACAGTGCCCATCCAATTGACTCTTTGGGTTTATAACAAGAAAATCTATTGGATATTCCTATGAATCAACAAAAACTATGGTATCTTGTAAAGTTCATTCTGGCCTTACCATCGAATGATAAACAAGTTCTAGTAAGGTGGTGGTTGGTTCCAAGGTTGTAATATCAAGTTCTTGACAGCTTTTTTCTATTAAAATGTTAATGGTTGCACCCAGATCAACTAGCCTTTTGGGAAAAGAGTGGCCATATATTTGAACTGTCACTATGGGATTCCTAGGATCTTCATACTTCACTAGAGTTTCCCCTCCCAAGAGTAAATTAGATAAGGTTCCTACAATATGAATGGTGGGTGAATTTTTTGCTTTCCTCACAGGATGCTTTACACATAGCTCTTTAATTGTTTTAGAATAAATGGGAATATCCTAGATGGCCTGGAGGAGAGGAATTTTTATACAAAGATTTTTTTAGTTCCCCTGCAAGATCAAAATATGGGTAAACAATCGGCTTAGGTATCATTAACCTTTCGAGGAACGAGGGAGAAGTGACTATGAGTTCCTCAGGATCTTTATGTTGATCTATCCCTTCTCCTTGTTTTATTTCGGTATCAATTACAAGTGGTGGTATATGTACAGGTGGTGTTTCGATCTCAATTGATGGATGATCCCTATTTTCCTCATGGATGATGATACATCCTGACCTCAATCTTAGTTCATTACATTATTTTTGTTCAATCCCATAGTCTAAGATTTCGACAATCTTCACTAGCAGAATTGGTCTATTATTGGGATTCAGATTCATTTGAGCTAGTAGTTGAGGGCGCAGAAGAGGCTGAGGATTTTGTTGTAATGGATAAGGAGCTGATAATGCAGGTTGAGGTTGAGGACCTATCCCCATAGGAGTATTGGATATTCCCAAAGGTCACTGCCAATTTGTAGACCAGTTCGGATTTTGAGAAGTGGAGGCAGGCCACTGGGATGGATAGGGATTACCTTGCCAAACAGGAGTAAAAGGAGAATTTGGCCAGCCATTACCCAGAAAGGATTGAGTTGACCATGGTGTCATAGGGAATGGCTGAGGTTTCCAATTCGAGTAAGGTGATTGGCCTTGCCATGCTACCCCAGGGTTCTGTTGCTGATTAAACTATGAAGAAGGAAAGAAATGGGATGCATCTTGTGACATACTTATAGGTTTGGCCTACACTATTGATGTTGGTTCATTAGATATATTGGCTATGTCTCTTCTTCTACTTCCTTGAACACTGCTTTCAGCCCTGGGAGTGATGGACATTGTTCAATGGCGTGATCCTTGGTATAGATGGCGCATGTTTGAACCATGTCTAATGGACACTCCCGTTGGTTGTGCTTCTTTCGACAGTGTGGGAAAAAAAAGACCAAGTTTTGTTCTGCTAAGGCTTGTTTCTGTTTAGCCTGTAGGACGTCTAGCTACGTCATGAGGGTGCCCAGGATGTTTGTCTTGAAATCTTCCAGGAGGTTAGCAATTTCCATTCGTGTTTCACCTCCACTATGTGGTTTGTTTCCCCTGCTAATGGAATCTCGGCTTCCTGCTCCTGTGCGTGTGCTTCCTCGTGAACACCTGATACATAAGAGAATGATTTCATCATAATATTCTTGAGAAATATCCCCTTTCCCCATTAAGTTTATAGTTTCTATCCACTTTTCTTTCATTCCTTTAATTAAGATATCTCTTAGGACTTCTTTTGGTAAGGTGGTGTGTGGAGATCTCTGCAAGTTATAATGAAACCGTTCGACGTATTCTTTTAGAGTTTCATTATACTTTGCAGCCATCTTAAATATTTCATCATTTAGCTCTGTATTCTTACAAAAGACCTGGTATCTTGTGAGGAAGGAAGTCTTTATATCATCCCAAGAATTAATAGTACGTCCACCCAAACCCATGAACCATCTTAAAGCTACTCCTTTCATAGTAGAAGGGAACAATTTTAGATTTTTAGAGACAGTAGTGTAGTCATACCCTCTATAGAGGACATCCAATTCAAACAAGAAGGCATCAGGATCCTCTGTGGTCATCCCATGAAAAATCGGGACGCTCTGCAAAGGAATAGCCTTCATGGGGACATTAGCTACTTGGTCGACTAAAGGGTATTCCAATGTTGAGGTTTGACCTTGAGGTGGATGATTTTCCATTTGGTCAAAGATGTGCTAATATCCTTCAAGGATTTCAGGGGCTGCTCTTTGAGTAAGCGAAGGATTATTCCGGGTTTCTTTTGCAGCACTACCTAGATCCGAGATCACAAGAGACCCTTGTTTTGACAGATGAGGTCTTGCCTTAGCAGTTCCACTGGTTTCTCCCTCTCCTTCTCTTAAGTTACACGACTTTCCCTCTTGTAGAGGATTAGAATGTAAAATCATTGTAACCTGAAGACTCTGTTCAAATCCTCCAATTTGGCTTTGAATCTCAACTTAAGCTGCAGATGGTGAGTCTGCTACCTGAGAGATTATAGTAGTACTTTTTCCAGATACAACCCGAAATCCTACTTATGCTTGAGACTTTACCTTTCTTAAAAATTCTTCTATAGAGGTCATTCTCCCAAGGTTCACCAATGCTTTGGGTTTTGTGGATTTAGGTGGGGGGTTTTGATCTTTTTCTATATTTCTATTCCTAATCATTCATAAAAACCTATTCTTATTTAACCTCTACGATTTTGTTGAAAAGCGAGCTGGTAAGCAAGCACTTTAGTTTCTAGGTATGCAGTTTCTTACCTCCCGTTTTTAAAACCCAATTCTTTTGCAGCAAGATAGAAATGAAATCACTTTGAAACACTCTCCCCAGCAATGGCGCCAAAATGTTCATGCACTAAGATGTATTTTTACAAACAATCTTAATTCCTACATTAATTGTCAACCCAAGGCAAGTCTTTTTATTTCAAGAGTGTCAGCACTATGTATGCAGTGAATTCAAAGGTTAACTAATAATAAATCGTTGCAATTGTTAATGACTATCTTCTTCAAACTCAATCTAAACAATTATGAAATAAATTCATAACATACTTTGCAATTATGCTTAACCTATCATGAAAGAAAATAATCTGAATACAACTATAAAGAATCACACTTGACAATCTTAAATGGAATTGAAACTAACTCACTCAATCATTAAAGAGAACTACGGCAGTTGAATGGAAAATGATAATTAAATGCAAATCCCAATTGAATAGCAACTAATAATTGAACAGCGAATGATAATAGAACAACAAATGATATATGAATAGCAAATAACTATATTGTGTAAAGCGATCAATTCTATCTCTGAAATCTATGATAACGTTACTTGGAATGAATTAGTGATCTAATGTTGGAACTAACATAACCAATCCAACCAAAATCATTACTCATAAATAACACAGCGAAATCTGAATCTTGAATGAACAGCAAAATAAAATCGGAATCGACAATCCTCACAATAATCAAAATGATATTAACTTAACATTAACGAACAGTAAAGAATAAAATAGAAAAGATTATAGCACAGGTGACGCAGTAGATCTTCTCTTAACTGGGCCCAGAGTCACCAGAAGTCTCCACTATGAGATACTCAAAATATAATTATGATTTAAACTTAGTCTTCTTCATTAAAACGAATAATAGAGTTACAGCATCACCAAAGTAACTATATTATATATCCAAAAGAATAATTGTAAACTGTGAATTTCTGAACTGGTCATGCGGTTTTCCTTTCGGCCTTATATATAACAATTAGAAAAGTAAATAGATAAAAGTGAATCCTCAAGATCAAGGGATCTTGTGGATTTCACAATACTCGATCTAATTCTGTCATAAAATAACATCAGTCTGCCTGGTCTTCCGTTGTCCTACCTTGCTGTTGTGTGTGGAGCATGATTGTTCAAAGGTCTTTGTTTCAGCCAGATGTATACCCCAGGAAGTCTTGTACACCCCTCCACGCGGGGGGTGCAGGGGGGACTCGTCCCCCCCGCGGGGATCCGGGGGAGCCGATCCCCCCCGGCTGGGGGGTCCGGGGGCCAGCGGTCCCCCGGCGGGGGCTCGGGGGCAGCACCCCCGAAGCTAAAAACAAATGTAAAATTGCCTTGTAAAAGTATAGTAATTTCTAGTCAATTTGGGCCGTTCATTAGGCGGATGATCTGATGGTAGAACTTATGTTTAGTTTAGGGTTTTTTGCCCTAGAAGGAAACCCCTCTCTTTGTATGAGGGTATTGTATTTGAGGCTGTGAAATAGATGTGTATTCTGTGAGCGAGAAACAGAGAGGTGAGACTGTGAGAGAAAACAGAGGATATTACAGCGGATTTGTTGTAGGTTGTGTCTCTTCATTTTGCTGGATAATAGAAAGGAAGGACTGGCTGTTCATGGTGGACGTAGTCGAAACTGGGTGAACCACGTATATCTGTGTCTCTCTTGTTTTGTGTGTTTTATGTGTTTATATTTCTGCAATATTTTATGTGTTCCATTGCTCCGTAATATATAATTTTCTAACAACTGGTATCAGAGTCGAAGGTCTATTTGGCTGATAAACTCACAGGAAAGAAGGGTTCCTGGTTCGAGTGGGAGCAATGGTGGAAGATGGTAAGTTTAGGGTCGAGAAATTTAACGGCCAAAACTTCTCGCTGTGGAAGATGCAGATGGAAGATTATCTGTATCAGAAAGATCTATACCTACCATTGGGCAGAAAAACAAATATGTCGACGGGTATGAAAGACGAAGAATGGAACCTTTTCGATAGAAAGGCACTCGGAACAATACGGTTGTGCCTTGCTGCATCAGTCGCCTTCAACATTTCGAAGGAAACCATGACAGAGGGTTTGATGCAGACGTTGTCGAAACTATATGAAAAACCCTCGGCCTCAAACAAGGTATTTCTTATGAAACGGTTATTTAATATGAATATGTCGGAAGGTGGATCTATTGCAAACCATTTAAATGATTTTGATACAGTTACAAGTCAGTTAAGTTCTGTAGGGGTTAACTTTGATGATGAAGTTAGAGCTTTGTTATTCTTGTGCTCATTAGCAAAAAGTTGGAATGGTTTGGTAATGGCCATTAGTAACTCCGTTTCTGGATCTAGTACTTTAAAGTTTGATGATGTTGTCGGTGCTATCCTTAGCGAGGAAATGCAACGGAAAAGCTCCGGTGAGACATCGGGAAATGCTTTGAGTGCAGAGTCTAGAGGAAGAAAAATGGAAAGAGGAAAGAGCTCAGGATATCGCAGTAAATCAAGGAAAGGCAGATCCAAGTCCAGATCGGGGATAGTGTGCTGGAAATGTGGAAAGAAAGGACACCTAAAGAAAGACTGTAGATCTCGGAAGGGAAAAGAAGGAGATGCACAGTAAGAAAAAAATCATGAAGCAAATGTGACAGGTGAGGTGTTACAAGATGTTTTGATTCTTTCTTTCGAAAATATTACTGATTCCTGGGTGGTAGATTCAGGGGCTTCATTCCATGCCACACCTGATAAGAAATACTTTCATGACTATGTTCAAGGAGATTTTGGACAAGTTCGTCTGGGTGATGATAAACCCTGTAAAATCGTTGGAATGGGTAAGGTTCTTGTAAAACAGCAGAATGGAAACCAATGGCTATTAAAGGAGGTAAGGCATGTTCCAGATCTAAAGAAAAATATGATTTCAACAGGGCAGTTAGGCGGTGAAGGTTGTGTGACAACTTTCACAGATAAAGCTTGGAAGGTCACCAAAGGAGCCCTGGTAATAGCAAAAGGTGAAAAGGTTGGTACATTGTATTTATGCAATGGTATTTCTAACTCTGTTAATTCTTTAACTTCCAAAGGAGCAGATGTAGCATTATGGCATCATAGGCTCAGACACATGAGTGAAAAGGGGATGAAGATTCTTCACTCAAGGAATTTGTTGCCGGGTTTGAAGAATGTTGATTTGGATTTCTGTGAGAACTGAATTTATGGAAAACAGAAGAGAGTCAAATTTCTCAGAGTTGGGAAAGAAAAGAAGAATGAAAAATTAGAGCTTTTGCATACAGATGTATGGGGACCTGCTCAGGTATCATCTCTCGGTGGCTCTCGTTATTATGTTACTTTTATTGATGATGCAACTAGAAAAACTTGGATTTATTGTATTAAGAATAAATCTGATGTATTTGATGCTTTCAAGAAATGGAAAGCTTTGGTTGAGATTGAGACAGGAAAGAAATTGAAGTGTCTTAGATCAGACAATGGAGGTGAATATTGTAGCAAAGAGTCTGATAGGTACTATTCAGAGCATGGAATTCGCAGAGAGAAGACAGTTCCAAGAACACCACAAGGAAATGGTGTGTCAGAAAGGATGAACAGAACAATCATGGAGCGTGCAAGGTGCATGAGATTGCATGCAGGATTGCCTTTATAGTTTTTGGCAGATGTTGTAGATACTTCTGTTTATCTAATAAATAGAGGGCCTTCAAGTTCCTTGGATGGTGGTGTTCCAGAGGAAGCATGGACAGGTAAAAAGGTAAAATACTCCTTTTTAAAGCCTTTTGGCTGTGAGGCCTTTGTCCATATTGATAAAGAAAATAGAACAAAGCTTGAGGCAAAGTCAAAGAAATGTACCTTTATTGGATATGGTGTTAATGATTTTGGTTATCTCTTATATGATTACGAAAATCACAAAATCATTAGGAGCAGAGATGTAATATTCAATGAAAAGGTCTTGTATAAGAATCAGTTGCAGGAAAAGAAACAGGAAAAGGAAAACAAGGAATACGCAGTTCTTGATGAAATCACTGAAAAAGGAAAGGTGCCTGAAAATAATAATAATCAACAACCACAACAATAGCAACCACCACAACAACAACAGGCACCCCAAACACCTGAAAGTGGTGTTAGAAGATCTACCAGGATAGGTAGACCCCCTGAACGATACTCTTCTCCATTATATTATTTATTGTTGACTGATTCCTGTGAACCCGAATGTTATGAAGAAGCAATGCAGGTTGAAAGCAGGAAGAAGTGGCAGGTAGCCATGGAAGAAGAGATGGACTCCTTAATGCATAACCAGACTTGGGATTTAGTCAGGTTGCCTATAGGAAAAACTACATTGAAGAATAAATGGGTTTACAGGCTGAAGGAAGAAGGAGGAGGAAAATAGAGGTATAAAGCTAGACTTGTGGTGAAGGGGTTTTCACAGAAGAAAGGTACTGATTTTGATGAAATATTTTCTCTTGTTGTTAAAATGACTTCAATCAGAACCATTTTAAGTCTTGTAGCAGCTGAAGATTTGCATCTTGAGCAGTTAGATGTAAAGACATCCTTTCTCCATGGGGATTTGGAGGAAGGTATATATATGCAGCAGCCACAAGGATATGAGGTGAAAGGGAAGGAGAAACTAGTGTGCAGGTTGAAGAAGAGCTTGTATGGCTTAAAACAGGCTCCAAGGCAGTGGTATCTAAAATTTGACAAGTTTATGTCTGAACAAGGTTATACTAGATGTCACTCTGATCATTGTTTTTATTTGAAAAATCAAAATGATGGCAGCTATATTATATTGTTATTGTATGTAGATGACATGCTTGTTGTAGGATCTAACATGTAGGAAATAAATGTGCTCAAAAGAAAATTGGAAAATTCATTTTCAAAGAAGGATTTGGGAGCTGCAAAACTGTTGGAAATAATACTGAGAGGGGGGGTGAATCAGTATTATCTAATTCTTTTAATAAATCTTCCTTATTTGTTCTTTGAATTATTTTT
Organism: Pinus tabuliformis; assembly: GCA_031772625.1. NCBI lineage: Eukaryota > Viridiplantae > Streptophyta > Pinopsida > Pinales > Pinaceae > Pinus > Pinus tabuliformis. The sequence goes on from CM062818.1 coordinate 1,110,839,890, forward strand.
GCATGTCAGTACCATAAAATAATGAGCATGAACAAAGAAAACAGATAGTCACACCAAAGAACACGAGATGTAAGGTGGAAACCCAATGTGGGTGAAAACCACCTGCTGCAATATGTCTCTATCTTCTTTCAAATTAGAAACTCCTTTTACAATGGTTTTGTACTGGTGCAGTCCTTTACCAGTACGCAGGCTGCAACCTGCAGAGAGCTACAACTCTCTCTCTCATTTTCCAGACTCTCCTGGAAGGGAGCTGCAACCCCCTACTTCTTTTCTTACAAGGACCACTTTTCATAAATTTTCAAACTGGATCCATAAGCATCAAATGATCATCAAGTATAAGAGAATCACCCAGTCAACTGTAGTAACCAGATCAGCAATAATAGAACCAAACCCAGAACACCTTATCAACAGAAAAATACAGCTAAACAAAATGTCTTAAGACAGATACGCAGTTCTTCCTTCTCTGGTCCGTGTGCATATGCACTTCACCTTCTGTTCCCCTGCGTATACCCGCAGTGACCCTTCTGCCGCACTGCGTGTCCACGCACTGTTTCTTCAACCGCGCTGCTTACTGTTACTGCAGGTACGCACCCAGAGACACTATTACGCCGCGTACTGTTGCTGTAGGTACGCGCCCAGAGATACTATCGCGCCGCGTACCGTTACTGTGTGTACGCACCTGAACCTTCGTCGCTCTGTGTACCCATGCAGGTCTCCTGTTTCCGCTCTGCGTACCCACGCAGATCTTCTGTTTTTGCTCCGCGTACCCACGCAGATCTTCTGTTTCTCCTCTGCGTACCCACGCCGCTCTCCTGATAAACACCTGCGTACTTCTGATTAGGGCCGAATAGACAGTCCACCAGAGAGGCACAGATGCTCAGATGCCCAGATCTGATCGTGCGCTCGAGAGATCACCCTTCACAGATTCACTTTCAACTTCATATAGATCAAGCTTTTAAGACCATAACCAAATATTTCAGATCTTAAGATATTCAATTGCAAAAGATACTTAGCCAAGTGATCTCCTTTGCTTTATATAGGCAAGCTCCTCCTAAAATCATGGATCAATACCACGAGCCAAAACCATAGAAACACAAATACCGTCGGCTAGTTAAACATAAGAAACCCCACATGTGCTTTTCTTTGCCTTGAAATGTGTGCACTGGGGTACGCACCTCCTGGACGGCTTATCTGCGTATCAGGCCGCGGTCCCTTCACGGTGTACCTGCGGGTACGCACTTTCTGAACTGATCTCATGCGTACTTCTTAATTTTCAATATATTGAGAGCCTTGCCATGGGGGTTGCCATCAAGTACAACACCTGTAACATATAGCCATACCAGAAACATAATGCCAACAATCTCCCCCTTTGGACTTGATGGCAACCTCACAAATTTCAGCTTCATTCTCCCCCTTTGACATCAAGGGCAAAGGGTTATGCTCCCCCTAAGAACATGCTCCCCCTGAATATGAACCAGATCTGCAGCGAAGAACCATAATCCACCATGAAAGAGATAGAGACATATTGCAGCTACTTCCAAGATCTCCTTCTTCACATCCTCCATAATGCCAACAATGCATTATATGCTCCCCCTGAACCTGTACCATCAATCAGAAGAGGTTCAGCAATAAGATGATGCATCAACAACCCCCAGCTTTTGCCTGAGGTATTCAAAAGTGTCCCTGGGCAATGGTTTGGTGAGTATATCAGCAACTTGTTCTTTAGAAGGAACATACTCCAACTTGACCTTCTGTTCAAGCACTTGTTCCCGGAGAAAATGATACTTGACTGGTATGTGCTTGGCTTTTGAATGCATAACAGGATTCTTTGAGATGCTGATTGCACTTGTGTTATCACATAAGATGGGGATTGGTGGTGTACAAGTGATTTGAAAATCCTGCAAAGTCTGCATCATCCAAAGAAGTTGGGTGCAACAAGATGCAGCAGCAACATATTCCGCTTCAGCTGTAGACAAGGCAATCGAACTCTGTTTCTTGCTGAACCAAGATACCAGTCTGGAACCCATAAAGAACGCACCACCACTTGTGCTTTTCCTGTCATCAACGCTTCCGGCCCAATCTGCATCTGTATAAGCATGAAGTGTAAGATCTGTATCTCTAGGATACCATAAGCCATAATTTTGAGTCCCTTGAAGATATTTGAAAATTCTCTTCACTGCCTGAAGATGAGTCTCCTTCGGATTTGCCTGAAATCTTCCAACTATTCCAACTGCATGCATGATGTCCGGTCGGGTACCTGTCAAATAAAGTAAACTTCCAATCATAGATCTGTAGGTTGGTTGATGTACTGCTGCAGATTCATCATTTGCACTGAGGCTACATCCTGTGACCATGGGTGTACATACTGGTTTTGCATCTTCCATGCCATATTTCTTCAAAATCTGTTTGAGATACTTGGTTTGAGATAAAAAGATTCCTCCTTCTTTTTGTTGGATTTGCAAACCAAGGAAATATGTCAGTTCTCCTAGCAAGGACATTTCAAATTCTTTCTGCATGACCAAGGCAAAGCTTTGACTCATAGCTTCTTCATTGCTGCCAAAAATAATGTCATCTACATACACAACAAGTATTAGCAATTTGTCATTTTCAACTTTTATATAAAGATTGCTATCTGCTGATCCTTTTGAAAAGCCTTGTTGATGAAGATATTTGTCCAAACGGTAGTACCAAGCCCTTGGAGCTTGTTTGAGACCATAGAGAGCCTTTTTCAATCTGCATACAAGATTTGGATCATTTCCAAGAATGAACCCATCTGGCTGTTCAATGTATACTTCTTCTTCCAAGTCTCCATTCAGAAAGGCTGATTTCACGTCCATTTGAAATACTTTGAAGTTTTGAAAACTTGAGAGAGCAAGGAACATTTGGATGGCCTCAAGTCTTGCAACAGGAGCAAAGGTTTCTTCAAAGTCTATTCCTTCTTGCTGCGCATACCCTTTACAAACAAGTCTGGCTTTGTTTCTAATTACTTCTCCATTTTCATTCAATTTATTTTTGAAGACCCATTTTGTTCCGATAACATTCTTATCCTTTGGTCTAGGAACCAGCTCCCAAGTGTTGTTCTTTTCGATCTTCTCAAGTTCTTCATCCATTGCTTTCACCCAACATTCATCTTTGCATGCCTCTTTCACATTTTTTGGTTCAGTAGAGGAGAGTAATGCCAAATAGCTTGAAGCTTCTGCAACTGTTCTTCTTGTTTGTACACCTGCTTCTTTCTGCCCCATAATCTGAGATTCTTGATGATTCTTCTGAACATATCTGGATGGAGTCTTTTCTTCTATTCTTGTTTGCTCCTCTGGTTCTTCTTGAGGTTCTTCTTGAGGTTCTTCTTCTTCATCATTCTGTCGTTGGGGGTAGCCTTCATCTTCTTCGATGTCTTTATGATGTACTTGCCTAGGAATGTATCCCTTCTCATCAACCACTACATCAATGCTGTCAACAATTCTGCCAAGTCTTTTATTGTAGCATTTGTATGCTTTGCTATGTGGAGAGTAACCAAGAAGAATGCCTTCATCTGCTCTAGGTTCAAGTTTGCCAAGCTGCTCATCAGTATTCTTGATATAGCATTTGCTCCCAAAGATTTTGAAGTGCTTTACCGAAGGAGTCCTACCACTCCAGAGCTCATGAGGAGTTTGAGTGTTGTTCACCCGGACATTTGTTTTGTTGAGAATAACAACCGCAGCATGTGCAGCTTCACCCCAGAAAGTTGCGGGAGTTCCTGACTCATCAAGCATAGCACGAGCCATTTGTTGGACTGTTCTGTTCATTCTTTCCACAACTCCATTTTGCTGAGGAGTTCTTGCTGTAGAAAATTCTCTTCTTATCCCATGTTCTTCACAGAAATCGAAAAATTCATTTGAAGTAAATTCCCCACCTCTGTCGGATCTGAGGCACTTAATTTTGTGACCTGATTCATTTTCAACCAAGGCTTTGAAGGATTTGAATTTTTCGAATGCTTCATCTTTGTGCTTCATAAGTCCTAACCAGACAAACCTGGAGAAATTGTCAATGAATAATATCAAGTATTCTTCTCCTCGAGGTGTTCTTTTCCTGAAAGGACCGCATGTATCTGTATGTACTAGCTCAAGAGGCATGCTAGCTGATCCTTCTTTCTCTGGAAAGTTAGTTCTGGTTTGTTATCCAAACTGACATGATTTGCATATGGTGTTGTCAGGAATTTTGATATCTGGAAGATCGTGAACTGCCTGATATTTGCATGCTTTCCTTATTTGTGAAAAGCTTAGATGTCCCAACCTCCGATGCCATAACCAGTGCTCATCATCCTTGCTCAGATAGCATTGTTTTTGTCCTTCTTCAAATATGTACAGATTATTTGGAGTTCTTTTGCCTTTGATCACTGTTTTACCTGTATCAAGATCACGAACAAGACATCCATTTGATCTGAATATAACCTCGGTTCTTTGATCACACATCTGGCTGACACTTAGAAGATTATGCTTCAATCCATCAACATACAAAACATTTCTAGCCTTGACCTTCTCTTTTAACTGAGCAATGCCTTTTCCTTTTATAGTTGCAGGAGTATCATTTCCAAAAGAGACTTTCTTTCCTTTTTCTAGAGCAGAATATGACTCAAGTTTTTCTTTATCACCTGTCATATGCTTCGAACATCCATTGTCAATGTACCATAGATTTTCCTGTCCCTCTGCATAAAATGCTATCCCACATCTTTCTGTTTGTGGTTCCTTTATTCTCCATGTTTTGGTGCTTGAGGCTTGTTCCTTTTTTTGCTGAAACCTGCTCCTGCATTCAGAGTCTTCATGACCAAAGTTATTGCAAATAGAACATTCAACTTCATTTTCAAGAACCGAAAAGTTGTTATAGGTCCTTTTTGTAATCCCGGTCATACTTCTTTGTTTTTGAGCTTCCCTAGTCATGATCGTTTTATATGCAACACATTGAGCTGCTTTGTGACCAAAGTTATGGCAAGAAAAGCATTGTCCATTGAAGAAACTTCTGCGGTTATCGAATCTACCAGCCAATTGATTGTAATTTCTATTGTCATCTATTCTTGAACCAAATTGAGAAGATTTTACCTGTGGCTGGTTGTAGCTTTTATTCACCCTTAAGATGGATTGCCCCTGATAGTTTCTGTTTGTAATTTGTCCCTGCTTTACCTGATGATCTTCATTGTGCTTTTGCTCATTTCTTCTGGCTGCATCAAGATAACTTTTTGAGGTGGATGCTTGAGAAGTTTCTCCATTATAGCCCAGACCTGTCTTGTTTAGTGGAGACCGCTGCACATTGATAATCTCATCCAAAGTTTCAGATCCTTTGACAAACTTAAGATTAATAGCTTTTGTTTTCTCAATCTCTTTTCTAAGACCAACAATTTCACCTTCTAATTTTTCAAGATGTTTTTCCTTTTCATCAATTTGAAATTGTAGAGTATCAATGATCATATTCTTTTCTTCTATACATCTCTTGAGTCTAGTGATTTCATCATAAAGGTTATCCACATCTATAGCATCCATATAATCACCATCTTCAAATGCCATTAACAACTTATATTCATTACCTCGTTCATCTTCATCACTGTTTGATAGACCATCACTATCTTCATGAGTGTAGTAGCTTTTCTTATTTGTATTTTGTTTCTTGTTCCATCTAGCAGGTTCCTTTCCTTTATCCTTATAAGGACATTTTGCAGCATAATGACCTACTCTTCCACAAGCAAAGCATTTAAAAGGTAACTTACCTCTGAACCTTCCAGAACCCCTTTGAAGATTTCTGACAAAATTTGATTCTTCTTCTTCTTCTTCTGGGACGTGGCTTGCTTCATAATAATCTCCTTTGCCTGATGCCTTGAAAGCAGCTTCTCTTCTGTCTGATGGACCTCCCTTTCTCATTTCATAAGCAGTTAGAATTCCATGTAGCTGAGACATAGTAAGAATTCGTAGATTTTCCTTTTCTTCTATTGCAGATACTTTAGATTCAAACTTGGGGGACAATGATCTTAGAACCTTTTCAACCACAATAGCCTCTTTTATTTCTTCACCCAATTTTTTCATACAATTAACAACCTCATCTACCCGAAGAAAATAGTTAGCCACACTTTCATCATTATACATCTTGAGAGTCTCATACTGAATTCTGAGAGTTTGAAGTTTAGCACGCTTTACCTGTTCATCTCCTTCATAGCTCGTGACAATTTTGTCCCATATCTCTTTTGCGGATTTATAGTGCATTACCTTCATGAATTCCGATTGGGATATACATCCTAATAGAGTACTGACTGCTTTCGCATTTGTTTCATACTTCTTTTTCTCAGCTGCATCTGTAGGAGTAGCTGAAGGAAAAGCGTAGCCTGTCTCTACGATGTCCCAAACCTCTGTACCAAGGGATTGAAGATAGGCAGTAACTCTTACCTTCCAATAATTGAAGTTTGTCCCATCAAAAACCGGTGGCCTGATTGATGCTTCTCTCTCGTAGTTGCTCATGATGAACGATCTACCTTCAAGCGATCAAGCTTTTCTGAAGGGCCTGCTCTGATACCAATTGTTGGAAATAATACTGAGAGGGGGGGTGAATCAGTATTATCTAATTCTTTTAATAAATATTCCTTATTTGTTCTTTGAATTATTTTTGCATGTCAGTACCATAAAATAATGAGCATGAACAAAGAAAACAGATAGTCACACCAAAGAACACGAGATGTAAGGTGGAAACCCAATGTGGGTGAAAACCACCTGCTGCAATATGTCTCTATCTTCTTTCAAATTAGAAACTCCTTTTACAATGGTTTTGTACTGGTGCAGTCCTTTACCAGTACGCAGGCTGCAACCTGCAGAGAGCTACAACTCTCTCTCTCGTTTTCCAGACTCTCCTGGAAGGGAGCTGCAACCCCCTACTTCTTTTCTTACAAGGACCACTTTTCATAAATTTTCAAACTGGATCCATAAGCATCAAATGATCATCAAGTATAAGAGAATCACCCAGTCAACTGTAGTAACCAGATCAGCAATAATAGAACCAAACCCAGAACACCTTATCAACAGAAAAATACAGCTAAACAAAATGTCTTAAGACAGATACGCAGTTCTTCTTTCTCTGGTCTGCGTGCGTACGCACTTCACCTTCTGTTCCCCTGCGTATACCCGCAGTGACCCTTCTGCCGCACTGCGTGTCCACGCACTGTTTCTTCAACTGCGCTGCTTACTGTTACTGCAGGTACGCACCCAGAGACACTATTACACCGCGTACTGTTGCTGCAGGTACGCACCCAGAGATACTATCGCGCCGCGTACCGTTACTGTGCGTACGCACCTGAACCTTCGTCGCTCTGTGTACCCACGCAGGTCTCCTGTTTCTGCTCTGCGTACCCACGCAGATCTTTTGTTTCTGCTCCGCGTACCCACGCAGATCTTCTGTTTCTCCTCTGCGTACCCACGCCACTCTCCTGATAAACACATGCGTACTTTTGATTAGGGCCGAATAGACAGTCCACCAGAGAGGCACAGATGCTCAGATGCCCAGATCTGATCGTGCGCTCGAGAGATCACCCTTCACAGATTCACTTTCAACTTCATATAGATCAAGCTTTTAAGACCATAACCAAATATTTCAGATCTTAAGATATTCAATTGCAAAAGATACTTAGCCAAGTGATCTCCTTTGCTTTATATAGGCAAGCTCCTCCTAAAATCATGGATCAATACCACGAGCCAAAACCATAGAAACACAAATACCGTCGGCTAGTTAAACATAAGAAACCCCACGTGTGCTTTTCTTTGCCTTGAAATGTGTGCACTGGGGTACGCACCTCCTGGACGGCTTATCTGCGTATCAGGCCGCAGTCCCTTCACGGTGTACCTGCGGGTACGCACTTTCTGAACTGATCTCCTGCGTACTTCTTAATTTTCAATATATTGAGAGCCTTGCCATGGGGGTTGCCATCAAGTACAACACCTGTAACATATAGCCATACCAGAAACATAATGCCAACAAAAACAAATCCTTGGTATGAGAATAACTAGAGACAGGAAAAATTGTAAATTAACATTGTCTCAGAATGAATACATACAAAAGGTGTTGAAAAGATTTAACATGCACAATGCAAAACCAGTTAGTATACCTTTTGCTAGCCATTTCAAACTTAGCAAGGAAATGTGCCCAAAGCCCCAAGAAGACATGGATTATATGTCTAAAGTTCCATATGCATCAGCAATTGGAAGCTTAATGTATGCAATGGTCTGCACAAGGCCTGATATTGCACATGCAGTGGGAGTTGTAAGCAAGTACATGAACAATCCAAGAAAGGAACATTGGATGGCAGTGAAATGGATTCTCAGATATTTGAAAGGTACCACAAATAAAGCATTATGCTTTGGTGGTTCAAACATCTCCCTACAAGGATATGTTGATGCAGATATGGCAGGTGACATAGATAACAGGAGGAGCACTACAGGATATGTATTTACTATTGGAGGAACAGCTGTCAGTTGGGTTTCAAAAATCCAAAGTGTTGTTGCACTTTCAATAACAGAAGCAGAGTATGTTGCTGCTACAGAGGCTAGTAAAGAAATGATTTGGTTACAAAGGTTTATTGGTGAATTGGGTAAGGAGCATGATATGGGCACGTTATACAGTGATAGTAAAAGTGTCATCCATCTTGCAAAGAACTCAGCATTTCATTCCAGGACTAAACACATACATCTCAATTACAATTTCATACGATCAGTGTTGGAAGATGGAGAGTTGAAGCTGTAAAAGATACACACTAGCAAGAATCCTGCAGATATGCTAACAAAAGTTGTAACCAGGGAGAAACTGAGAACATGCTCAGTTTCAATTGGTCTTCAAGCATGACGATGAAGATGAAAAACAGCTAGGTCCAAAGAGGAGTCATTGTCCAGCAAATGAAGCAGCAGTGGAGTTGCTACAATCATTCTCCAAGTGGGAGATTGTTGTGTGTGGAGCATGATTGTTCAAAGGTCTTTGTTTCAGCTGGATGTATACCCCAGGAAGTCTTGTACAGCCCTCCACGCGGGGGGGTGCGGGGGGGACTCGTCCCCCCCGCGGGGGTCCAGGGGGGCTGATCTCCCCTGGCGGGGGTCCTGGGGCCAGCGGTCCCCTGGCAGGGGCTCGGGGGCAGCGCCCCCGAAGCTAAAAACAAATTTAAAATTGCCTTGTAAAAGTATAGTAATTTCTAGTCAATCTGGGCCGTTCATTAGGTGGATGATCTAACGGTAGAACTTATGTTTAGTTTAGGGTTGTTTGCCCTAGAAGGCAACCCCTCTCTTTGTGTGAGGGTATTGTATTTGAGGCTGTGAAATAGATGTGTATTCTGTGAGCGAGAAACAGAGTGGTGAGACTGTGAGAGAAAACAAAGGATATTACAGCGGATTTGTTGTAGGTTGTGTCTCTTCATTTTGCTAGATAATAGAAAGGAAGGACTGGCTGTTCGGGGTGGACGTAGCCCAAACTGGGTGAACCACGTATATCTGTGTCTCTCTTGTTTTGTGTGTTTTCTGTGTTTATATTTCTATGTGTTCCATTGCTCCGTAATATATAATTTTATAACACTTGCCTCTGACACTGTCTTTTTCCTTTATGAGATTTGTTCTATCGATTGAACATTTATCATCCAATTCACGTCTTCTACACATAAAGATAGTAAAAATCAGTTTTTCTTGCTTAGATTCATCTAATTTGTTACTGGTTACTTTTACCCAACTTTAGCTATTATTTCCTCTACTTTTATCCATAAACAAAGATAACCATGTGAGGATGAGTGCTAAATAAAGCTATTACCAAGGAGAAAACATACCTTTTTCTTGACCCAACATACTCCCCATCTTACCTTATTGCGCATCCTCATGCAATTAAATGGTTTAGGTGCAACTGGGTTAGGGAATAGGCAGGGTATACCTCCTCCTTATAAACTCTAAAGCCATTTTCTTCTTAAGTACAACAAAATCCTGGTTTACTTCTTGACCCTTCAATTTGTAGTCACTGCGATACTTATCTGGAGGATACCATATGATTGGGGTTCTATACCAACATCCTATCCATTCAGGCCCCATGGTTAAGACCATGTTACTATATTTATGGAAACGAGAGGAGGCAGCTTTAAAGTTCTGGTATCCAAATGGTTCTTGGTTTCTAACAGTATTGTTGGAGACTTCCCACCTTTGTCTGGCTGCAGACAAGGCTTCATCCTTGATCTCTTGGAAGTACTCCTTTCCATCTTGTATAATATCTGTGTGGAATGGACATAATTGGCCCACAACACCAGCTTGCCTCATAAATTTCTTATGCTTGACAAAGAGATGTAGGGGTTTTGTAGGTTCCCCCCTAACCCATAGGTCGATGCCATATTCATGTTTTCTAAAAGTATTGTGAGCCTTGGCCCACTTGAGTTGGTTAGTAGTAAAAGAAATAAATGCATGGAATTGGGCATCCCCTATAAAGGGGCCAGGGTTGATGTCTCTTTCATCTTCCAAAAAGAAATTGTGCATGTAAAGTTCACATAGGAGGTGTTTTACCTGCTCGTTCTACTCTCTGAAGCACTTGACAAAGTTTGAGGTAGTTTTTATTTCCACAGACTCTCCAACCTTAACAGCTTTGATTTTCAGTAGGAGGTACCTTTCCAGGAGGAATAATGCATAGTTTGTAACAGGAGCTTGGCATGGTAGGGTGTCTGAATAAGGAGAGCAGACATTCTCCAACTGCTCTTTAGCCTTTTCTTATTTCCCTTGTGCTTTCCCAACCTTTTTCTGCTCAGCCTTGTACTAAGCAAAGGTCTCATCTGTTGGAAAATACTGAGAGGGGGGTGAATCAATGTTTCTTGGAAATTAGCACTATTAAATCTTTTCAAAGCATTAGTTAATCGTCAATTATTATTAACATTTATGCAGTAATAATAGTAAATAAAAGAACCCAGGAGGCACAAATATTTTAGGTGGAAAACATCCTCCATGTAAAAAACACCGAACTTTTTTTCTAATAAATTCTTTAATCTTCAGCCCCAACTCAAATGAAAGCAACAACTTCCTAGAATTCTAGAAAAGCATTCTTCTCTAGCTCCCACTAGATGGATGCTCCAAAGATCGAGATTTTTCAGTAGTCAACTAAATGGATTCCCCAACACCCAATGAGCTACAACTCACCCTAGCACAACCCTACCACCCTATAGAATAATAAAATAAGAATGGACTCCCGTACCAGGGAAAATGGTCCACTTTACAATGATATAAAATGATGTAGAAGAAGAAGACACACTATACCATAACCCCAACTATGACACAACCACCTAATGATGATCCTAGACCTCCCAACATTGCTTCTTCAACTCTTGGCAGATAGACACTTGTACAACTTTTACAATGATGATTTTACAATGATTTTGTACAATGATACTTTTACAATGATTGTATGCAATGCTTCCCACTTGAAGGCTACATATGGTGAACGTCATGTTGTTGTATTGCACCTTGATCTCTTCTCTTTTCATGCTACCCTTTCTCACTCTTCAAAACATTAGATTATGCATTGAGTCTTCTCTTGATGAATATATAATACCTACAAAAAGTATTCAAGGAAATACCCATGACATGATAATAGAAAAACTTACCTCATCTTGTAGAGCATATGTTAGTGCTAAACAAAAACAACAAATTATAATACAAAGAACCTAATGCAATTAAGAAATGAACATGCATATACAAAAGATACTTACATGTATCTTACCTCTCTTGCATCATTTTGTTGCACCTTGCTCTTTGCTGCCCTAGAAAGTCTGGTCTTTTGCACCCCTTGACAGCACTTGGTCTAGTTTTTCACACCTTCTAGGAGCAAGATATTTAATATGATGTATCCCTGTGATTTTAGATCCCCAATATGTGATCTTCGGTCATGTAGTATCCCTCTGAGTCTTCTTTCCAATGCCACAAGTCTAACCCAATTTGGACTAGTTCAATAGAGCGAACTTGTACAGCATGCCACGTGTCACCATTTCCTCCTTTGGCTATCAAATTGGTACACAGAAAACTACATTCCGTGCACTATCCACCACTTTTTACAGAATTCCAATCCTCTTCTCAGAGATATATTTATGATGATTTTCCCAAGGTCACTTCTTTGAGATGAAGTTCAGCAACCTGCAAAAAACCATAACTTCCACATATCATATCTCCTAAAATATAACAAACCAAGATCTGAAATTTGGTCATGATGTTCATCAAGATTGTGAATCAAATGGGTTTTCATTTCAGAATCTAATACTTCACAGAAATGAAGTTATAGCGAAAATTCCACAATCACTTCATTTGGAGGATATATGAGATTTTTTTTTATAGAGTTGAGAGGGGCTTTTATATAGAATGTTGGAGGGATTTTAGGAGCTTAAAAAATTATTAATTATTGACTATTCAATAACCAAAACCAATTATGAGTGCCATGCCACAACCCCATAGGGTTTTAGCCCACTAACTAGGGTTACTAACTTCAAACATGAATATCTCTCAAACCGTGAATAATTACTTGGCATGCCATATATCAATGGAAACATCTCGATGAGTAGACTCCATATAGAAGATCCTTGACTCAAAATGGAGTAAGTTGTCAAGTAAAAATTCCCTTGCAAGATCATAGTAGCCCCTACTATTGCTTGGGTTGACATCAATGACAACCTCAAATTGTCTTTATATCAACAATCTCCCCCTTTGTCATTGATGGCAACACAAGTACTCCCCTTGCGATTAGGGCACCTCTTCCTACTGCCTTCTCTCCCCCTTTGACATCAATGGCAAAGGGTAACTCCCCCTGACACACAACCATCCTGCGAACCTGTACGCACTTCCAATCCCCCTTTATTTTCTGAATAAGGAAAATCTAATGAGAACCTGGGAGAATCCCAAGCGTCTGGTGAAGATATTCAAATGATTCACAAGGTAAAGGTTTAGTGAAGATATCGGCTATTTTTTCTTTTGTACCAAAATATTCAAGCTTGATATTGTTTGCGGTGACCTTCTCTCTAACGAAATGATATTTAATCGGAATGTGCTTTGTTTTGGAATGAATCATAGGATTCTTGGAGATACTAATGGCGCTGGTGTTATCGCAAAATATGGGAATAGGCTCATCAAACTTGACCTGAAGATCTTGAAAAGGTTTCTTCATCCAGAGAACTTGAGTACAACAAGTTGTTGCCACGATATATTCTACTTCTTCTATGGATAATGAGATTGAAGTTTTCTTTTTTCTCAACCATGATACAAGGCAACCACCTAGATAGAATGTTGCTCCACTAGTACTCTTACAATAATCAATACTTCCTACCCAATCGGCATTTGTAAAGGCTTGAATAATGATATTTTTTCCCTTGGGATACCACACGCCATATTCTATTGTGCCCTTTAGATATTGAAGAATTCCTTTGACGGCAATAATATGTGATTCTTTTGGTGTTGCTTGGAATCTTACTACTTGTCCAACTACTTGCATAACATCTGGCCGGGAGGCTGTTACATAGAGAAGACTAACAATCATAGATCTATACAACCTCTGATCCACATCCTTAGATGCATCGTCTATGCTCAATTTGCAACATGTTACCATCGGATTAAGGATGGATTTGCAATATTCCATTTTGAATTTCTTGAGAATTTCCTTGATGTAATTGTGTTGACATATAAATATTCTTTTCTCTTGCTGAGATATTTGAAGCCCTAAGAAGCATGTTAACTCACCAAGTAAAGACATCTCGAACTCACTTTGCATCTTTGTAGCAAAGTTCTTACTTAGTCGATCATCACTGCTACCAAAGATTATATCATCCACATATACCTCAACAATTGTTAAATTATATTTATCTATTTGTATGTAAAGATTGCAATCAGCAGTACCTTTATTAAACCCTTTTTAATGTATATATCCATCAAGACGAGCATGCCATGCTCAGGGAGCCTGCTTGAGACCATATAGAGCCTTCTTTAACCTGCAAACATAGTCTTATTTTTCTGATAGTAGAAAACCTTCATTTTGTTCGATGTAAACTTCTTCTTCTAATTATCCAGTTAGAAATGTTGACTTAACATCCATTTGGTAGACTTTTATTTTTCTTGAACATGCATAGGCGAGAAACATCTGGATGGCTTCCATTCTAGCAACTAGTGCAAATTTTTTGTCAAAATCAATTCCTTCCACTTGTGCATATCCTTTTCAAACTAATCTTGTCTTGTTCCTGGTAACCTGTAATCCTTCAACTATTTTGCTCCCCCTGAACCTTTAATGAAACTACCATCTTGTTCAAACTACCTTCCTGTCAATTGTAGACTTGTGCCATATATTGTTGCATAGACTCCTCTTGTACAAACATTAAGGAGTCAACAAGCCAGATTCTTAGAAATAGTGAGTCACCTAACGGGCCATCTTGACTTGAGTCATTATCTAAAGCAATTGCTAATTCATCATGACCTTTTTCTTTTACAAATCATGAAAGCATTATTGTTAAAACTTTGTTATTTGCTTTGCCTTCCTATACTTGTTTCCTTTTCCAGACCTTCTTATTCCTGCAATCTTGAGCCATCTTCCCATAGTTATGACACTTGAAGCATTCAATGTTGTCAATAGGTGATTCCATCTTATATGTGCAACCACGAGCGCTATGGCCATAGTTATGTCATTTGAAACATTCAATATTTGGCCCATCTAGCATGTATTCGCTTCTGACAAAATCATCATGGAACCTGTCTCGTGATCCTTCAAACTTGCTTCTAGGGTTTTGCATATAATGGTTGTACCTGTCAAAAACTTCAGAATCCCTAGTGATATGTCCATAGTTAGCACATAAAAAGCAATAACCATTAAATAAACGAACATACTTAGAAGATTTTTCATTCTTCTTTGGAGGTGGTGTTGTATTTTCTTGTGGTACTTTGTTCTTGATTTCTTTGGTCTTTTTCTTTGGAGTTGCAACATTCTTCTTTGGCTTTTCACTTTGATCAACTTCCTTCTTAGAATCATCCTACAAAGTTTTGGAGCTTGTACCTTCATTAACTGGAGCTTTACCATCTTTAATTGCCTTCATTTTCGCCTCTTCATTTGTCTTATCTTGTAAGTATTCTTTTTGCGATCCCTTTAGTTTGTTGATATCATCACGAGTTGCATCAAGTTATTCTTTCTTTTGAGCAAGATCTTCTTGAAACTGTATTTTCAAGATCTTCCTTCTTTTTTTTTTCCTTCTCAACCTATAGCTTGAGAAGAGTGGTCTTCTCTACTTCTCCGTTGAGAACCTGTATCTGTTCCTTCTGCTTCTCATTTTCAATCCTGATTTATATTGAAGATGTTTCTAATTCCTTTCACTTTTGGTCAACGGGGGATATGTATCTTTGATCAGAAACCTTCCTTTCAATTTATGTTTCATGCATTTGTTGTGTGATCCTACTAATCTCTGCAAATGCTGTGTCGAGTTCTTATTGCTTCTATTGGAATTCTCTTTTGGGGTCTCGTGTCACTATATTATTGATTTCTTCCAACTTCTTTTGAAGTGACTCTTCACTACATTTGTGTTCTTCAACTTCAATTTTGAGACCTTGAACTTGTTCTTCAAGAGTATTGGAATGGATCTTCTCAGCCTTGACCTCTTTTATAAGCTTGATTTCCTCCTTCGAAAATTCTTTTATGGTCAACCCTTCTTCATCATACTTAGAAGGATTCGAGTTTTCAATAACATCTTGACCTGATTTCTTTGTTGAATAGAGATTATGAAGCTTTTCCCAAAGAGCTTTAGTTGTTGAACATTGACCAACTTTTGTTTTAACAGAATTTTCCAAAACATTCAAAATTTCATTCATGGCCTTTGAATTGTACCTTTTAGCTTCGTCAATAGATGTGTCTCTAGAAACAATTGATTCCCATACTCCATGTGCTTGCAAAGATACTCCCATCCTGGATTCCCATATCCAATAATTATCTGCATCAAAACCAGGGGTTGGTACACAATACACACTTTCTTGAGATTTTGTTGTACCTGTACCTTCCTTTGAAATCCTTGTAATCCACTTCTTTGACTTTCCCATCTCTATGCTCTGAAAACTAACTTCCAACGATTAAGCTATTATTGAGAGAACCAAGCTCTGATACCAATTGTTGGAAAATACTGGGGGGGGGGTGAATCAGTATTTCTTAGAAATTAACACTTTTAAATATTTTCATAGCATTAGTTAATATTCAATTATTATTAATGTTTATTCAGTAATAATAGTAAATAAAAGAACCCAAGAGGCACAAAGATTTTAGGTGGAAAACCCCCTCCAGGTAAAAAACAAGTGAATGCTTTTCTAATAAATTCTTTAATCTTCAACCCCAAGTGAAATGAAAGCAACAACTTCCTAGAATTCAATAAAAACATTCTTCTCCAGCTCCCACTGGATGGATGCTCCAACGCCCAAGATTCTTCAGTAGTCAACTGAACGGATGCCCCAACACCCAATGAGCTACAATTCACCCTACCACCACCCTACCACCCTAAATTTTTCACAGGCTTGAACCTTTTGGTGGCTTCATGCACCAATATAGCACCACCCCCACCCTAGAGAAGAATAAAAGAAGAATGGACTCTCGTACCAGGGAAAATGGTCCACTTTACAATGATATAGAATGATGTAGAAGAAGAAGACACGCTAGACCATAACCCCAACTACAACACAACCACCTAATGATTATCCTAGACCTTCCAATACTGCCTCTTCAACTCTTGGTAGATAGACACTTGTACAAATTTTAAAATGATGCTTTTACAATGACTTTGTACAATGATACTTTTACAATGATTGTATGCAGTGCTTCCCACTTGAATATTTCATATGGTGAACTTCTTGTTATTGTTCTGCACCTTGATTTTTTCTCTTGTCATGCTACCCTTTCTCACTCTTCAGAAAATTATATTATGCATATAGTCTTCTCTTGATGCATATATAATACCTGCAAAAATTCTTCAAGAAAATACCCATGACATGATAATAGCAAAACTTACCTCATCCTGCAGAGCATATGTCAGTGCTAAACAAAAACAACAAATTAGAATACAAAAAACCTAATGCAATTAAGAAATGAACATGCATATATAGAAGATACTTATATGTAGCTTACCTCTGCAACATCATTTTGTTGCACCTTGCTCTTTGCTGCCCTAAAAAGTTTGGTCCTTTGCACCCCTTGAGAACACTTGATCTAGTTTTTCTCGCCTTCTAGGAGCATCATATTTAATATGATGTATCTCTGTGATTTCATATCCCTAATACATGATATTCGGTCCTGTAGTATCCCTATGATTCTTCTTTCCAATGCCATGGTTCTGACCTGATTTGGACTCTTCAAGACAAAGTTATTCCCAATTTCTCACAATGGCCTAATTATGGACTAGTTCAATAGAGAAAATGTGTACGGTGTGCCACATGTCACTGTTTCCTCCTTCAGCTATGAAATTGATATACAGAAATATACATTCCATGCACTATCCCCACTTTTTATAGAATTCCAATCCTCTTCTCAGAGAGAGAGTTATGATGATTTTCCTAAGGTCACTTCTTTGAGATGAAATTCGGCAACCTGCAAAAACCATAACTTAGATATATCATATCTCCAAAAATATAGTGAACCAAGATTTGAAATTTAGTCACAATGTTCATTAGGATTGCGAATCAAATGGGTTTTCATTTCAGAAACCAAGACTTAGTAGAAATGACGTTATAGCAAAAATGTCACAATCACTTCTTTTGGAGAATATATGAGATTTATTTTTATAGAGTTGAGAGGGGCTTCTATAGAGAATGTTGGAGGGATTTTAGGAGCTTAAAAAATTATTAATTATTGACTATTCAATGACCAAAACCAATTATCAGTGCCATGTCACAACCACATAGGGTTTTAGCCCACTAATTGGGGTTACTAACTTCAAACATGAATATCTCTCAAATCGTGAAGAATTACTTGGTGTGCCATATATCAACAGAAACATCTCGACGATTAGAATCCATCTAGAAGATCCTTGACTCAAAATAGAGTAAGTTGTCAAGTAAAAATTACCTTGCAAGATCAGTGTAGTACCTGATGCTGCTTGGGTTGACAACAATGACAACCTCAGATCATCTTTATATCAACACTCATCCTCGGCAGTTGTGAGTGCCTCAAACTTTTTTTTTTAATTCTTGATGTATACGTAGGGGAACTACTTCCTCTTTGTGTTGAGTTAATTCTTGTTGAACCTTCAGCAATTCATTCTGCAGTCTCCTTGTTACACAGTAATTTGTCACTGTCTTCACTCCAGTCCTTCTACTGTGTCATGTGTCCAAGTCAAACATGCTCATATTAGACAAATGCTCTCTAATGTTGCCAAATGATCCACTTTTCCTAAGTTATCTGCCTCATCGCCTCTGTTGGATAAATATACGCGCTGAAGGGCACTCCTAAACAGTCAAGATGTGTTTCCAGCGTAGAAGTACACTTGATTCCCGCGATGGTCCGATTTCATGTCCCAGCGCGAGGTTGCTTGTAATCTATAGCGATGATCTGACTAGCTACATTACTCAATAGTGATGTCAACGCTATAGATCAGTTATGCCCCCGCGATGGTCCAGATTGGGCAAATTTGTTCCAACAGTCGGCCTTCCAGATGACTCCAGACCTATTTTTTGGCATAGTTTATATCGCCCTCCTTTCTCTGGCGTGGTTGTTCCATAATTTGTGCTACCTTCCTTGAAGATAAGCTCGCTCTTCCACCTTTCATGGAAAATCCTCCTATTTAAACTCTCACCATGGCTATGCATTGCTAGTTTTCTGATAGTTGGCTAGTTGAGCAGTGATGTTAGTGTTTGTGAGTTTGCTAGATAGTTGGTGTGAGTGTGACAAGTGTGGGATTGTTGATAGCTTGTGGAAGGTTGTGAAGTGCCCTTAATCTTGTGTAAAACGTATGAGTGAGAGAGACTTGTATGTTGGGAGATCCATCTTCAAAGAGTGAATGCTTGAAGAACAGGCTGGCTGGATCCCTCTGAGAAGGCTTGTGACATCAAGACTTTGGTTGTTAATCACTCGTTACGAAGCGGAAGCTAGAGCAGCGCAACGGAACTCCATCGACCACCGGTTGAGGTAGGCCTCCAACTATGACTATTTAAGGAAAACTATTGCTGATTTTTCCTTGTTTGTGATTAGACCCACTCTAGGGCTAGAGGGGTTGCCTCTATCCATAGAGAGAACACTTTCCTGCATCACAAATTGGCGACTCCACTGGGGAGACTTGACCTTTGTTCTTTTCTTGTTTACTCTTGTCTTGATTTTTGATTTCGTCTCTTTTGAAGTTTTGGGGATTAGTTACCAATCTTTTGAGTTTCCTGGGTCAATCCGGGAAATACCCCTATCTGATTGAAGGATTGATTGTTTTTTATTTGGGATTTTTTGTTCGCATGTCATTGTTTTGAACATCATCGCAGCTTTAAAATTAACAGTCGCGCTGTCATCGCGCTCACCCTTTTGTAATATCCTATGCATCGCATAATTACTCCTCACAGAAAAATCGTGTACTTTTGCGCTAACATCACTTTGTTGCTACGGCTAGTGCTTTATCAGTGCTTGTTGCTTGTGTATTACCTGCGTTGATTGTTGTAGAATTGATTTTCTCAATTCTGCCTCCTAAGTCCATTAGTCCTGCTGGTCCCTTGCTTTTCTCACTTGCTTGGCAGCTTGTTTTTCACTGTTTAGGGTTAAGGCACTCTCTTGTGAGCTTTGTTGAATGAATCTTGTTTTTTTCTTATGTGACCTGGTTCATTGTTTCAAGTCTCTTGGATCAGTTTGGCTTGGTTGCTTGTTTTCTCAAGGTTTGTTTGCAGCTTCTTGTCGGTTTGATTGAGCCTTCCCCTTTGCTTGTTTTTGGTTGATTTTTTAGTGACTGTTATTGAACCAATCTTTGGCATTGATTCAATTTCTTTTCGCTACCGAACATAGATCACAATTGTTTGGATCAACCGTTTTTTCCACACTTGCTTGCTACTTATTTGTTTCTTCTAGATTTAAAGACATCAAAATCAAAAGAATTGTATTCATTTAGTATACGAAAGTGAAAGTGAATTTGCATTTCAAGTTTACATATTGGAAAGCAAATGATAAGATCTCTCATTAGTAGTATCCGTGCAATTTAGGAATTGGTGTCTATATGCATTGAGTGACTTCCTTTGTTGTCTTGGTTTCTTGGTTTGGGAATGATCTCTCTACCCTCCTGTAGGTAGCTGTTCATTGAAGAAAAAGGATATTTTTCCTCATTCATTAGCTGCATCCTAGGATTTGTTGTATACATACGGTAAGGCCTAAAAACTGAAACATAATTAAACATCAACTTTAAAATGAACTAAATAAACCTAACAACGCATTGGAACATAACACACACTATTTAGAGGTCTAGGCTAGAGACATGCTCCAGCATCGTTAAACCTAGTCACTTTTGTTTCCACTCAAGGTTGGGTGATTCCTCCTTCTGTGACTCAATAGTGGTCTAGCACGCAATATTGCTCCCATGTATCGTCGAGTATATGTTGGGAGATCCCACTAGGTTATCATCCCTTATCCTTAGGAAGTTGTGTCTGCCGCCTTACAAACCATAACGTACTGAACATAGCATTCGGGAAGATTGACTGCCGTACGGAAAGTCCTTGGTTTTCATATGTGTTACACAGTAATTTGTCACCATCCCTATTACTCCTCTTGTCATACCTTGGAGGACTCATTCCAGGAGTTATAAGAAGTGACTAAGTCTAAAAACACTTGCATTATGTTCCCCTGAGTATGTACTTCATGTTCCCAGAAGACACCTCCTACAGATCATCCCTGAAAAGTGCTCTTTTTCCATTGGCGCAAGTCCACAGTATCCTACCCGTGCCAATGATGGAGATCCTCAAAAGAGGGCGCGACCATTGGCGCTCTGTCTTAGAGCAGTAGTCGCGCCAACCAAATTTGGTCGTGCTTTTTGCCTTAACGCACGTCCGACTGTTGTTTCCTTCATTACATGGAGCTTTTCTGAAGATAAAAAATCAGTCTTTTGTCGAGCTTTATCCTATATCCATCTTTAGTGGCTTTTGAGGATAATGCTAATCCACAAAAGGTGTCCCGGTTCATCGTATCCTCCTCCCTTCTTCATCTATATAAGCTTGTCATTATGCATTGGACAAGCTAGGGCTAGATTGAGTGATTAAGTGATTAGAGTGATGATGATTAGTCATGGAGTGTTAGATGTTGATTTCTTGAGTTCTTGGAGGAATGCTAGTGAGTGCTAGAGAGGTTATGCTGCCGGAGAGGAGATGCATTGCAAGACACATATAGTTACTCGCCCAACCAGGAGAGGGTCAGCGTCAGAACAATGGTTGTAACTCTTCCTGTTTATTATTAATTGATGAGCGACTGCTATTATAGTTCCAATCTCATTGTCTATTATGGTGACGTGTTGATTTATTTCCTTTCTGACTAAAATATAGTTGTGCCTTGGTAGCTGTTATGTTGGTATCTGTCTCTTCCTTTGCATATGCAGGTGTTCATTTATAATCTGCTGGAGCGAGGGAGCGGGGATATCAACTCTACTTCAATCATAGCGTTGGACTCCAGGTTGGTCTTCTTGATTCACCTTTGATGCATAACTAGGAACTTGCGTAGTAGCGTGGTTTGATTGTGGCTAGTTCTGTTATAGGCTAGTGGGATCGCCTCTGTCCGCAGAGGGGATTTACCTATCCAACAATTTGGCGACTCCACTAGGGAGGTGCTAGTTGATTGTCTTGCATGTTAATTTTCTTCTGCTTGCTTGAGTGAATGAGCTTCCTGAGTCAGTGTTGAGTTTATTCTTTACTGTCTGACCCATCTGAGCACTGTCAACCCGACCTGAGGTCGTATCATTTATTTTTCTAGTTGGCAAGCTTAATTGGCGCGGTTATTTCTCTGACAGTCGCGCCAGTTGGCGCATGTTGCTCAAAGGCAACTCACGCCAATCCTGTGGTAGCGCAAGTTGCAGGCTAACAGTCGCGCCAGCTCTGTAAATTTTGCCTGTGTGTGTGTGGAAAGCTCTTTCAGTCTCTTTTTATATCTCTTACAGCCTCTGGAACTGTGTCAAACCTCTGCTTGACTGGTCTTAGCCTTTATCCCTCGGTTGTTTGCCTATTTCTTTTCTTTTCATCTCAGCCCTAGGACATCTTGTGACTTTGCATGTCTAGCCTTCTGTGGGAAATTTCGGTCTTTTGATTATCCAGTCAGCTTGCTGGTTGTGTTCTGCACCGATCCAGTGATTTGTTAAAGCTTGATCTCCTATACTCTGAATACTTCACTTCTAGCCTCTTTGGATTTCACTTGTCTTTGTGTTTTTCCTTGCTTGCATGGTTCATTTTGGTGTTTTAGAATTGGTTCTATTTCATAGACTGAACTTGGATTGTGCATATCTCTTAAAATTTGTTTACATGCATCATGCCATCTTAAAGGAAAGAAAAACAAAAAATCTCTTGCATCATAGTAGTTAGCATTTATTGTTATTTGTTGCTATTAAAAAGAAAAAGGAAAAAATTTTGTTTCTTGTTATTAGCTGCATTAGAATCTTTGTTGTTTGTTGAAGTGATCATTTCGTTTGTGGAAAAAGATCTCAACCCTCCTGTAGATAGAATTCATCGAATCGAATGATCTAATTTTGGCATATAGTTTGCATGTAAGAAGTTTTTGAGATATCACATACGGTAGGACCAAAAACTGAAACATAATCAAAGATAAACTTTAAAATGAACTCAATGAACATAACAACGCATTCGAACATAACGCAAATACTCTAGAGGTATAGGTTAGAGACATGTTCCGGCGTCTTTAAACCTGGTAGTTTATCGTCGAGTGGTTGGGTGATTCCTCCACGGTGAAACGATAGGTGCCAATACGGACTGTGCTCCCACGTACCGTCGAGTATATATTGGGAGACCCCTATAGGAATAAAGCCTTTATCCATAGGAAGCCGTGTCAGCCACCCTACGATTCGCAATGCAGTGAACACAGCATTCACGAAGATCGACCACCCGTACCCTAAAAAGTATTCTGTGGTTTTGCGAAAAGTTTGGCACACCCTCTACCTAGAATTCCAGAGCAGTCACTTTTGATCCTTTTCGGATTCCCTAAACGAAAAGGTGCCTGTGAGCGTCTTGTCACTTCGTGCTCATTAAATATTCGAAGGAGACTAGAGTCATCTTTTATCCTTTTCTCGACTCTTAAAAAATGAAAAGGTTAAGTTCAATGTCTTAAAATTTATTGGCCACGATAACATCTACCCAATTAGATTTTGTTTGCGTTAGCTTGAGTAGGATTATTTCTCGTTTAATGGGAGCCTTCCCGGCGCCCACCGGCCAAGGTGTTCCTCCTGATGGGAACCCTCGTCCATTTCCTTTTGTTGGAAATGTTGGTGTTCAGTATATCGCAACATTGTCTTTGCCTGGGTTGACCATAGGCTTACCTGTATGGTTGTTTTCAAACTCGGTGGTCTCGAGTGTGATAACTTCTGCTCCGAATGAACCCACCTCCCAGGTAATACCCACTTCGAATGTTACTTCCGAGGTCAATGCCGTCCAAACCACCACGGCAAACAAAGCCTCGAAAGCAAAGAAGAAAGGGAAACCGAAGAATAAGCCAGATCAACCCAAGCAGGAAGCCCCTAACCCTCCACCCGAGGATGGTGCCAAATGCAGACCCAAGTATCCTTGTCTTATCTGTGATGAGGATCACTATACAAAGGACTGCCCCAGGCGGTCCGAAGTTAGTCGTTTGTTGAAAGGCACTCCCGGGACTCTTGCGGTGCTTAAAGAACCCTTTCCCTCACAACAAACTCAAAAAACTCAAATGGTGGCTGACCCATCTCAGCCTCCCTCTTCCTTTGGTTCTCAAGTGTTTATGGCTGGAACGATACCCATCAATATCAGTACTCGAACAAAAGATTACCCACCATCTACTGGGAAGGAGCCTGAGATACCCTCTAGTGCTCCTCCGTTCAGTTCGGGTCCACAACCACCTCCTCCACCCGAACAACGTCTTGCTGATTCCAAGGTGGACCCTTCCCCTTCTTCGCCTACTGCTGCGTCCTCATCTTCTACTTCGCCTGGTGAACCTCTGGATTCAACTAACCAGGTGGCTAAGAAGAAAAAGAAGAATAAGACAAAGAAGAAGAAGACCCCTAAACCAGAGGTTAAAGGTATAACCCAAGTCGAGCCACCTTGTGCTCCTCCGCGGAAGGTCAAATTTCCTTGTAAGTTATGCAAGGAAGACCACCTTCTCCGCGATTGTCCTAGCATTCCCAGGGTTTTAGAAGTATGGTCTCATGATCCGGACTGCCCTGCATCATCCTCTGTAGATCATGGCGATGTTACCTTATCACCTGGAAACGGTAAGGGAAAAGAGAAGATTCGAATCCCTTGTAAACTTTGTGAAGGCAATCATCCCCTTCACCTTTGTCCATTCATGGATAAAGCCTCTATTGTATTGGGAAGTCTTACAGCTCCCTCAACCCAACTTCCTACTGGTTATCAACGTCTTTCTGCAATTGCAGAACGTTCCCCTGCTGACAAAGAAATCAACCAAGATTCCTCTCTTGTCCAGCCTCCTCTTCCTGAATCTGGCTCTGCCAAGCTTGTTCCAGACCAACCATTGGTTGGAAAGAGTGTCGACTCGAGTTCACCACCCGTCGACCACTCTATTTCAGAAGAGCATCATTCTCGTGTTCTTCTCGTCTCCTCAGATTCTCCTACATCTGGAAATACCCCTACATCTGAGAGTCCTACTGCACTCTCTCCCGAGCAGGGGGGCAATCATATGATTCCCCCACCAAGTAGTTCAGTCGCTTCCTTCGACTGGAGACGTTTGACTACCTTCCGCCTCCCATCTCATGTGCCTTTTTGGGTCACGGTACACGCCTATGACAAGGAAATACCTGGCACTGTCTTGGATGAGGGCGCATCTGTTAGTCTTCTGTCTGCCACTATTTGGCAAGCTTTGGGTTCCCCACAGCTTGTGCCCGTAGCATCGAATCTGACTGCTTTTAACGGAAGAACTAGCCAACCATTAGGGCTCCTTCCAAAGTTCCCTATTACTTTGGGAGGCAAGACCATCTATCTAGACGTATGGGTTACCCAAGGTGCTTTAGACTTCAATCTTCTCCTTGGCCGTGACTATGTTTATGCCATGGGGGCCCTTGTCTCTTCACTTTTCCGTGTGGTTTGCTTTCCACACGATGGAAGAATTGTGACTATCGATCAATTATCGTTCGTTCGTCCACGGGTCCCTCCTGCGCAGTCGTCATCCCCTCCTGGTTGTCATCCACCAGTTGCATCTGCCCCACCGCAGGTCAACTACGTGGCCACCTATCCCATGCCTGTATCCAGCGATGCCGCCGTCGTGCATAGTGTCCTGGGGGCATTGGGTCCTGACTTCCGAGATGTTGACCTCCCACCGGGAGAGGCACTCTTGGAAGCCCCGACTTCCTGTTCATTATGATGAAGGTCGGGTGGAGCATAGTTCATTGTCCTATGTCAAGCTCCTTAAAAAATGAAACTAGGTCTGTTGGAGCATAGTTCGTTTTCCTATGTCAAGCTCCTTAAAAAATGAAACTAGGTCTGTCGGAGCATAGTTCACTGTCCTATGTCAAGCTCCTTAAAAAATGAAACAAGGGTTATGAGGATAGTTCTTTTACTGTGTCAACCTCATTAAAAAATGAAACAACTCCCTTTCCAAATCGAGTCTTTTGATTAAGATCTCGTAAAATACAAGTCGAGTCTTTCATCGATCTCGAGAGTGAACCTTCATTCCATCCACTTTGTTGAATGCAATGAAGCTTGGGGGGCATGTATCTCGATTTTGCATCACCATGCTGGGGGCATGCAACAAAAAATTGCATTATCATGCTGGGGGCATGCAACAAAAATTTTTTTAACAAGCAAAGTTCTCCATGGTTCAAGCTTGTGTAAAAATGAACCCATACCTGATTCACATCCCGTGATTGCCTTTTATCTGCTAAATCAGCCTTAGTTGTTTCATTCCATCGCCACCATCTTTTTGGCCGATCATATGCTTTCACTTGGTTGTTTCTCCTTTCCTGAGGAACCGCAGCGATGAGTGGTTTTATTAGCCAGCCTCTTAACCTTTACATGTTTCGAGTAAGTTCCACCATTACCGGAACTAGTTGCTATCCTTTATACCACTCGTTCCTTCAGGATGAGTCGCCTTTACGCTCTTTTCTGACTCGAAAAATATGAAAAGATTGCCGAGTATTTTTCCCTTTTTGACTCATTAAAGAAAATAAAAATGGAGGTCCGCTTTCAGCTCTTTTCTGACCATTTAAAGAGGAAAAGATTGCCGAGTCGCTCCTCTTGACTCGTTAAATGGTAATAAGGGGCGGTCGTTTTAAGTTCTTTTTGTCGACCGTTAAAACATAAAAAGATTACCGGGTTTTTGTCGTTTCAAACTCGTTAATGGTTACGAAACGACGTGGTTTTGACCGCTTTTTTACTTTTTCAGGTCGAAATCACTAATTATGAAAAGTACTCCTCGATCGTAATGATCGGGCGGTTCTTTCGGGTATTATTTTATAATTTTTCGGGCCCGAGAGACACAACTTTACGAAAAAGGACATCCCTGGAGTTTCCTTTTCTGTTGTCTTTTCAAACTCTCTAAACATGAAAAGACGCCGAGTTCTTCCTTTGTCAGACTCGTTAAAACTTAATGACATCAGATTTTGTCACAACGCAAGCATATGCTATCCCCATCAAGCTTGTTAAAAATAACTAGGGTACTCGCCAGAAATGGCGGGGGGAAAATAAAATTTTTGAACCATAATTATTACCGTGACGGCAGTATGTCGCTCTTGAACATGGCACTTTTCTGCTTTCGTGTCCGGGGTGGGGATATCTCATCTCATATCTTTCACTTGCTTCCATGGACTTGGGTACCTTATTTGACCTCTCATCCACTCATTGACTCGTCATCATGACCTTTGATACCTGGATGTCAAATACTGCCAATTCCGTTAATGTGCCACCGATATGTTCAAGAGAAGCTGACCTCTGCAAAGAAACAACCTCCCTCTGATAGTTCGTACAATCTTGATTCACAACATTATCTCTCTGTCTCGTGTCGATGATGTGGGAAACATTATGGCCCACCTTCGATCAAGGTCACTCCCTGTCGACTTCAACTCATTATCCAGGAAGTTGACCTAGAGACTCCCTTCCGGTGCCTTGGAGCCTGCATGCCTCAATGGCAGGTTCTTCGTGTTCGATGCGAGGTTTTCATCATTGGCCTCCAATCGGATGATTCTACGGGCGTTCGACTTCAGATCATTAATTCACGCGCCGTAGATTGTACCTATAGTACCTTGAGGACCATTGTCATTATTGGTGGTACCTCTCGCGTCTGTTAACAGTTTCCACTATTGACTGGTAATCAGACGATGTTCATGCATGTTCGACTTCAGCTCATATATTCACATGCTTGAACTTGTACTCTTGTTCGAGTCGAGATGGAGCGCAAGACCCTGGATTGTGTCTGTTGTAATCCAGGCGTGATTCTTGATACTTGACTCATTCACTGGATGGATGCGACCATACCTGAGTCAATTCATTGATCCTAACCAGATGGCTACGTCCATACTATGGATCTAGATTATTTATGTACTCTCTTATGGATTGCTGCGACCATACCACGTGCATCATGTAATTGAACTATCAGTCATGTCTCTTAATACAGATCCTCAGCGGCAGTAACTATATGTGTTCTTATGTGTGTTCTTGTAAAGCATTTCACCCCTCTCCACCTCTCGGACTTCATGCTTTAGGGGGCATCTGTTACACAGTAATTTGTCACCATCCCTATTACTCCTCTTGTCGTACCTTGGAGGACTCATTCCGGGAGTTATAAGAAGTGACTAAGTCTAAAAACACTTGCATTATGTTCCCCTGAGTATGTACTTCATGTTCCCAGAAGACACCTCCTACAGATCATCCCTAAAAAGTGCTCTTTTTCCATTGGCGCAAGTCCACAGTATCCTACCCGCGCCAATGATGGAGATCCTCAAAAGAGGGCACGACCATTGGCGCTCTGTCTTAGAGCAGCAGTCGCGCCAACCAAATTTGGTCGTGCTTTTTGCCTTAACGCACATCCGACTGTTGTTTCCTTCATTACATGGAGCTTTTCTGAAGATAAAAAATCAGTCTTTTGTCGAGCTTTATCCTATATCCATCTTTAGTGGCTTTTGAGGATAATGCTAATCCACAAAAGGTGTCCCAGTTCATCGTATCCTCCTCCCTTCTTCATCTATATAAGCTTGTCATTATGCATTGGACAAGCTAGGGCTAGATTGAGTGATTGAGTGATTAGAGTGATGATGATTAGTCATGGAGTGTTAGATGTTGAGTTCTTGAGTTCTTGGAGGAATGCTAGTGAGTGCTAGAGAGGTTATGCTGCCGGATAGGAGATGCATTGCAAGGCACATATAGTTACTCGCCCAGCCAGGAGAGGGTCACCGTCAGAACAATGGTTGTAACTCTTCCTGTTTATTATTAATTGATGAGCGACTGCTATTATAGTTCCAATCTCATTGTCTATTATGGTGACGTGTTGATTTATTTCCTTTTGACTGAAATATAGTTGTGCCTTGGTAGCTGTTATGTTGGTATCTGTCTCTTCCTTTGCATGTGCAGGTGTTCGTTTATAATCTGCTAGAGCGAGGGAGCGGGGATATCAACTCTACTTCAATCATAGCGTTGGACTCCAAGTTGGTCTTCTTGATTCACCTGATGCATAACTAGGAACTTGCATAGCAGCGTGGTTTGATTGTGGCTAGTTCTGTTATAGGCTAGTGGGATCGCCTCTGTCCGCAGAGGGGATTTACCTATCCAACAATATGACTGCCAAGGTGTATATGCAGTTTTACAGATTTTTCTGGTAAACCTTTTGCCTAGTTCTCCAGAGTAGTCACTTTTGTTCCTTTTCGGACTCCCTAAAAGAAAAGGTCCATCTGAGCACTTGTCACTTCGGACTCCCTAAAAGAAAAGGTCCATCTGAGCACTTGTCGCTTCAGGCTCATTAAATATTTGAAGGTGACTAGAGTCATCTTTTTGTCCTTTTCTCAACTCTTTAAAGATGAAAATGTCAAGTTCTGTTCCTGTGTCTTAAAATTTATTCGGCCACGATTCACATTTACCTTATTAGATATTTTTGCGTTAGCTTGGGTAGGGTCCTTTCTTGTTAGTTTTCCTAGGATATTTTAATCATCATCCTGGCGGAATCACCGATCCTGTCTCTCGTTCCAAGTGACCAAGGGTCTCCCTCTTCTGTTGCTCCTAACTTACTGGTTGTTAGTGATACTCTCCCTGTTATTCCAAGTATTCAACCGATTAACTCTCGCGCTCCATAAGACGAGACTTACGATATTCACTGGAATCCCGTTTGGGAGCCTTCCGAAGAAGATATTCCCGATACCCCTTCTAGTTTTTTGGTCCTAATGTCTTCTTCTGACATGGAGGACACATCCCCCATCACGAGTGAAGAATCCATTGCGACAAGTGGTGAAATTCCTATCTCAATGGAAACTACACCTTTCTGTGTCACCCCTCTTGGTGTCACGTTGCCTTTACGCTATAAGGCTTTGAGGGATGTTATGGGTTCTAGGACCTCCCTTACGAGTTCTATGTGGTCTCACACCGTCACTTCGATCTCAGAGTCTTTTATTCCTCAAATTCACAATGTGTCTGTCACCTCAGTCCTGACTATTCCAACTATCTGTGTGGCTTCTTCAACCCCTATTGTCGGTGCCGTTACTGCATCCTCAGTTGTGACCACTGTTGCTGGACCTCCATCTGGATCAGAAAATAGTGGCCCATCGGCATCTACACCCAGAATTGTTGATCCTACACTAAATGCCCCACCTTCTTCTGGTTCCATTCCAGCAGGGGGGCATACGATCAATATTTGCATGCTCTTCAGAATCCGGACCCCCAAGATCCGTTTCATTATTACGATTCTCGAGGAGCTCATATTTATTACCCTGGACCTTTACCCTCTCAGCCTGTGGTTGAGGTTACAGTCCCATTATCTGTTACTTGGGGTACCACCAGTTATCATGGTGCTCAAGTACCCCGTGCGAATTTTCAAGGACCACCTTATCCAGGTCATCCGTCTAACACGCACCCCTCCTATGGGAAACAGTATTACGAGCAGCCTTATCCAGGGCAACCTGGAGTCCCACAAGGACAACCCTTCCAAGGACAACCTTCAGCCTCTGGTGGTTCATCTTTTGCCTATTTCAGGCAACCTTCTGGTAATCTGGGACAACCTTACATGCAACAAGGCCAACCTAGTGTCCAGCAAGGCTACCCTTCTGGGCAAGTCGGTCAGCCCTACGTTCAGCAAGGCCAACCGACTATCTATTCTGGTCAACCATCTGGACAAGTTGGTTAGCCTCAAATCCAATTAGGTCAACCAACTGTCCAGTCTGCTCAGCCATCCAGTCCATCAGGATAGCCCTCAATTGTGCAAGGACAACCCAATACCCAGCAAGCTCAACCTTCTAGGAAAATGGGCCAATCTCAATCTCAACTAGGTCAACCTTTTGGCCAAGTGGCTCAGCCTCAGTTCTCTCAAGGACATCCATCTGGGCCTGCTCAACCGGGCACTCAAATGATTGTTGCTTCTCAAGCTCAACACAGTTTTCAACCCCAGTTTGGGCTCCAAACCCAATTTGATTTTCAAATGCAGGTTGGATCTCAATCTCAACCGGCCTATCAAATGCATCCCGGCTCCAGGCTCAATTTGGAGCCCAGCCGCCTTATGGTTTCCGGCAATCCCAAGGGCAAACTCAATTTTCCCCGTGCCAAAATTATCAACAACTGTAGGTGAGCCCTTATCAGAATTACCAGCAACCATATGTTGCTCTTGCAGGCCAAGTTGGTAATCAATGGAATGTTGGGGGGCAAATCCAAGGTCAACCATCCTATAACCCCTATGGACAAAATCCCTATGGACAAAACCCTCCTAGGCCGAATCCGTCCAGATAGAATCAATGGGGGCAACAAGCAGCTAGCTGGAACTTTGGTACTACCTCCTACCCGCGGCCTCAGATGTCTTTTAACACTAAATTACCATTTTTAGCAACGTTGGAATTACCGGATGTGTCCAAACTGACAAATTATCCTATCCTTCATAATCCGTATTGGCCGCCAGTTCCAACTAAGATTCCCAGTGATTGTCCCAAATTTGATGGTAAAGCTGGAGAAGATCCCCAAGCCCACATTATGACTTATCATCTATGGTGTTCGTCAAATTCGTGTCTTGATGATTCAATCCAGCTCTGCCTTTTTCAAAGGACCCTCACTGGCTCTGTTGCTAAATGGTATATTGAGTTAGCTCGCGAATCTTTTCAGGATTTTAACTCATTGGCTATGGCATTTTTAACTCATTTTTAGTTTTCCATTCGATATGAAACGGGCACACACCTCCTGGCATCCTTGAAACAAACAACAGCCACACATATCTCCGATCATATCCATGAATGGAGACAGCATCGCCGTTTGATTAAGTTTTGGATTCCCGATCAGCTTCTGACCGACTAGTTTATGACCTCATTTGTCAGTCCAATAGCGCGAGACATTGCTATGGGGGAATGTGTAACTGAGGAGCAGCCTATTGCACGTGCTCAGTACCTTGACTTGGTTTACTCCCAATCCGGTACGCTATATGATTATTTGCCTGATGCCCCGAGGCCCAGAACTTCTAAAGCCCTGCCAACACCATCTGTTGATGGTGTCATTAGTTCTGTTAATCCGCCCTCTAAGAAATCCTCCGCGAACCCTGGGAAGAAAAAGACGAATGCTCCAAATGAAAATACTTCTCAGGTTGTATCCAATTCTGGTAATACTTTTGAGGTTAACGCCATCCAGTCCACCACGGCGGACAAAGCCTCGAAAGGAAAAAAGAAGGGAAAAGGAAAGAATAAAGCTGATCAACCCAAGTAGGATTCCGCTAAACCTCCACCCGAGGAAGGTGCCAAACGCAAGCCCAAGTATCCTTGCCTTATCTGTGACAAGGATCACTATACCAAAGACTGCCCAAGGTGGTCTGAATTTAATCGTTTGTTGGAAGGTGCTCCTGGGACTCCTGTCGTGCTAAAAGAGCCTTTTCCCTCGCAGCAAACGCAAATGGTGGTTGATCCATCCCAATCCTCTTCTCCCTTTGGTTCTCAAGTGTTTATGGATGGGAAGATTCCCATCCACATTAGTACTCAAGCAAAATAGTATCCATCGCCTGCCAGGAAGGAGCCTGAGGTCCCCTCTAGCACTCCTCCATCCAGTTCTAATCCGCTCCATATTGAGAGACCAAGCACTGAGATGCCCATCCAACCTCCTCCTAAAGGTGTACTCCGAAAATCTTCTTAAAACCCTAATGCTCATGCTGCTCAACACTATAGCATCTTTGAGGACTTAGCCCAGGCTCCGTCAACTATGTCCGCTCTAGAAGTTCTCCAGAGCTACCCCTCTCAAAGGAAGTCCTTGCTATCGGCTATCGATGGCATCGACCCGGCTGACTTGGATTTAATCACTTTTGACCTCGATAGCCATATCCCGAGACTGCCTCACCAAATTGCTTTCCTTATCCAGGTCATCATCAATTCTAAAATGATTCATTGTACCTTCATTGATGAAGGCACTTCAACTTTCATAATGTCTATTGCATGTTGGAAGGCTATTGGTTATCCAACTATGAGCCAGTCTCCTATGACCTTGGAATCCTTTGATGGGAGAGAGTCACGCCCTTATGGTATACTCCAATGCTTGCCTATCAATTTGGAAGGGAAGACGGTCGAAGTGGAAGTTGAAGTCGTTGATGCCAATCTAACTTACAATCTCCTTTTGGGACGAAGCTGGACATATGTCATGCGAGCTGTGGCTTCATCTCTATTTCATGTCATTCATTTCCCTCATCAGGGGAAGATCGTCACAGTAGACCAGCTCTCTTTCTTCGCCTCCTCTTCCGAAGGCAACATGTCTTTTGTGGAGCATACCTCTTTTCCATGTGAGAGTGTGGGCGCTGGACTCTTTAAATATCCTACCCTCATGGGTGTTTTTTCACTCCCACCTCCCAATGTCACTCCTATTAATATTATTTCTATTCGCTCTGATCCTTTGGTTCTTCCCCCCGTCAATCAGATAGACTCATGGGGCAATGAGATGTCGTTGAGTCCTGCCGAGCTCAACTACGTTGAAATAGTTACTGCATCGGATCCATCCTCTGAATCTACTCCTTCGAGCAGAGCTCTCGACTCGTACGCTCATTCCCCTTGGCTTGGAGATGACACTTCTTCAAACCCTTTAAAGGAAATATTTCCTTCTGATGAAGCCATTATCGAGACCATTGATGAGCCCCGAATTGGGTAACTTATTGGGCTCATTTTGCCTAATTTTCCTTGTTCAATCCTCCATTTTTCATAGATTATGCATTTTTTTTAGTATGTTTATGTTATTTGAATGAATAAGGGTGGTCACTCTACCAAGGAGGCTAATACGTGGTTATTTCAGGTTTTTTGGACAAATTTTGGAACAAAACCAAGCAATTATGGGCCAGGTGACAGCCAAGCTTGAGGTGAGGATTTGTAGGGAGGTTGTCTCTTGCATTAAATGGCCCTTCCTCGAAATCTCCACCCTCAACTCCGAGCTCAACAGGCCACCAAAACGAATCCTGAAGGCAGCCGAGCAACTTTGGAAAGAGTGACTGTTTATTGGCAGTATGAACAGTCGAGTCCCTTGAATTAAGGAGGGTTGCTAGGTCCCTCGTAGTGTATAAATAGGAAGGCCTCAGCCTTCGTAGTTTACTTTTGGAACTGTTGGTATTTGCATTATAGTGTTGTCATTTTCTCAGCTCGTTTTCTTATATCTACTGCTGTATAACTTTCTTGTGATGATTATTTTTGAGTAATGAAAAGCAGCTCTACTTGGCATCAGATCTGAGTTCTTTATAGGAGCCGGCAGCTCTTGGGGTTGAGCCCATCCCAAGTTCCAAGGCCTCCTTTATGTATTGTTATTTTTTCTTTATGTATTTGCAAAATCATTTCTTTTAAGTAGATTAAATCTTGTTGATTAACTAAGTCATTGTCGATGATTGGAAAGAATTTTTATGTTTAGATTGAGTTGATAGGTTATTAAGAGGGAAAATTTTTAGAAAAGGGCCATCAAGAACCTCTGATTTCACCTCTCCCTCAATGGGATCAGGAGCTGGGATCAAGGTGACCTTGCTGCCAACAAAAACACTGACTTTTCTTCGCCATGCAATCGTTAGTGTTTGATTTTTATTTGCAGAAGTTGGTTACATGTTCATATTATTGATTACTTCGTTGCATAGTTAGTATACATGGTTTCATTGCAATTAAAACTTATTTTCATTCTCTTTACTGTTAGCTAGATCAGATTAGGTCAACGTAACCAGGTCTCTGATTTTACAAGTCTTTGTTGGTTCAGTTGGAAAAACAACTTGCAGAGCACCTGTACCACTTCTATATCTGCCCATACTTCTCTATCTACCCATACTCCTTCAATCCCATCTGCTCCATCCCCTAACTCGGATTCTTGCCTCACGTTTTCCATTTGCTCACATAACCCTAATTTTTGTGCAACATTGCTTCATTCCTTCTTGAACAAATCCAGCCATCTTCATCTTTCCTCAACTCCATCCACTAAGTCCTGGACCTCCTCACACCCCTGTCCTACCTCCATACTCACTCCTTCACCTTTCTCTCTCCATCCATCCTCCAAAATCCCATTTCTGAACAACCTGTAGAAAATTACAGACATCCTATAGAAATTCCAGAACATCCTGTAGAACCCCTGCAGACTTCCTGTAGAGGCTCGCGAATGAGGTTTCTTGATAGCCAAACTCTGTGAAACTATCTGGAAGGGTGTTAGGGACCCCTTAGGCCCTCTCTAAACCTTTTTGACCTCCTCCAATCATTTCCTCTCGCCAATCCACCTCTGCACAGTCAAAACCAATTAAATTGCATGCGTGATAATTCTGGCAACTTATTCAAAAATACAAAAAGATGTTTTTTTCAGATGTTACTGTAGAAGTAGCTTAGACACATGTATTTTACCTTCCTAGAAGTCAATGGCATCTCTTTCGGTAGCTTGCATCCTCTTTCTTGCATCAGTAGGGCTAGCTGGTAAAATTAGGGTTTGCTAGGGTTTATGTTTCCTTTCAGCTTTCCAGTTTCTTTATACAAGTAGATCAACCTTCTTTGAGTTAGCTTTCGTCCATCAGTTAAAAAGCTTCTTCTCAGAGCTCATAGAAGTTGGCTTAAGCTCCTAGCGGACTTGTGCCAGCTGACCAAGTGACAGCTGCGGCAAGAGCTAGTACTTGTGCATATAGCACCGTCGCTTCCAAGTTTGTTACGAACTACCGGGTTGATAAAAGTAAAGAAGGAAGTCCCAGGAGTTGCAGCAATATTGCTGCAATACTGGAGCCCACCATTCGTTTTGGCGTCGTTGCCGGGGAAGCGTCAGAGTATTTGTGATTGCTACTTTTCTTCTATTTTCCTACTCTAACCTTCTGGTAAGTAGTTTATTTCAGTTCCATTCTACAATTTCATTTCTGCAAAAGTAAATTAGACATTCCTTGCTTTCATAGATTAGCCTTTCAATTCCGAAATTTCAGTTCTGCAAGCATAGAATAGAATTTCAATTCTGCAAGTGTAGAATAACATTTCCATTCTACAAGTGTAGTCTAGCATTTCATTC
Source organism: Pinus tabuliformis (assembly GCA_031772625.1). Lineage (NCBI taxonomy): Eukaryota > Viridiplantae > Streptophyta > Pinopsida > Pinales > Pinaceae > Pinus > Pinus tabuliformis. Next base: position 1,110,875,694 of record CM062818.1, read on the forward strand.
CTGCAATTTGATTTCAGCAAAATAGATTAGTCCTTTCCTGCTTTCATTTCAATACCGCATTTTCATTTCCGCAAGATAGATTTTAGTTAGCTGCAATTCCATCTATTTCAGTTTTGCAGGTACAAGCAGAAAAAAGCAAAAGAAACCAAAAATCTTTTCATGCCTCGTAGGAACAGAGATAATACCCGAAAATTCCTACCCAACACCCCCACCACTTCACTGAGTCACCCTTCTCTCTTCTTTGGTGGCAGTGACCCAGAAGAACCTATAGGTGAACCTCCTAAGATATACGAAGATCCTATAACAGAAGAAGAGCAAGAAAACATTCCTTTTGAGACCATGGCTGAAAACAGAAACGATAGAGATGATGATGAGAGAATAGAAGGTACCTTCCCCATCCGAGAGACCAATGGGGACATGAAGATGAAGAACATAAGTCCCTCAACCTTGCCTCATTTCTATGGATTGACCACTGAAGACCCTGATACCTTCCTGTTTGAGTTTGCTGTCCTTTCTTGAACTTATGACTATGCAGAAGACAAGCAAAAGTTGAAACTCTTTCCCTCTACCCTCAAGGATGTAGCATTACGTTGGTTCATGGGGTTACCTGGAAACAGTATCACCACTTGGGCTCAAATGCAGCAAGCCTTTAACAACAAATACCGGGATTACTTTAGGTCAAAGGAAACAAAGGGAGAAATCTTTCGGATGACCATGGGAAATGATGGGTCTTTAAAAGACTACGAGGAAAGGTTCCAACTCAGCTATAAATGGGTCAGGTGCACACTTGATCCTGAATCTCTAAAGCTGGTTCTGCTCTGAGGAGTCCCTAAAGACCTTCTAGATACCCTTCACATGCTAGCTGGAGGAGACATCTACCAACTATCTTATGAGGACATAAAGACTATGTTTAGAAACCATTCTAGGGCAGCCCGGAAAAGAGGTAGGGGGAATCCACTTTCAGCTAGTACTACCTTCTCCAAGCATGAGTTTGCTAATCAGATGGAAGACCTCAAAAGTAAGATGAGATAGACCAATGCCATGCCACTGGATACTTTCCGAATCCAACAAAAGAAAGATGAAGCTGAGAGGGCTTTGGCCATTTTTTGTCCCAGATGTACGAGGAAGCACCCTAAGAATGAGTGTCCATTGCACTCAGTAGAGGTATGTTTCATTTGTGAGGAAAACCACCCCACAAACCAATGCCCAACCTTGCCCGGATTTAAAGCCATGTACCAAGGGACTGAGGCAACCACTGAACCTCTCTACTTCCTCAACCAAAGGAGGTCGCATGGGCCCAGACCTTACTAGCAGGGGATGCAAGGGACATCCCAAGCTTACTATAGCCCCAACCAATCTGCTCACATGCCTTCTTGGGGTCCCCCTGCTCATCCTTCCTGGTCCGCACCTCCTCCGTGGTCTTATCCACCTCAATACCATACTCAACCCATTGCCCATTCGTTTCACTCACATGTCCAGGCACAACCTCAATGGAATGCACCTCAACCGGGGTGGAGGCTCTAATACAACTCTCCTCCCACCATTCTGCCTCCACCACCATCTCAGCCACAACCATTACCTCCTGCTCCTCCAAGACAACCCCAGATGCCTGCTCAACTAAACCCGAACTCCAACAACTGACAAGCCCAGCAAGTATACACTGGGGAGACAACATGCCCTACCTATGCTGTGGAGATCCAGGAGATCAACCTACGATCCAGGAAGACCCTTCCAGATCACCAACCTCCTCCCCCAGAGGACGAGGAAGAGAAACAGGAAAGTGAACCCAAAGCCATTCCACCCTTTCTTGAGCAACTAACAGTAACCACGCAACCAAATCAGAGGAGACTGAACTTCTGGGAGAACTTAAACAGTTTTGTGTGAAAATACCACTTCTCCAGGCCATAAAAGATGTACCAATATACAAAAAATTGATTAAGGAGAAGTGTTTGAGGCACCCAGGTAGGCGAAAGAGAGATGCCTCGACTATCAATGTCATAGGACAACTGTCCGATCTAATGTTGGGGCAAGTAATCTGTCCAAAGTATTTGGACCCTGGGAGTCCTGTAGTTGATGTCCACATCAATGGCACTATAATCCCCCATACCTTGATTAATCTAGGGTCTGCCATTAATGTGATGACCAGGGACACCATGCTTAAACTCAACCTTCAGAGTTCCTTAAGGAAGACCTCGATAGTCTTGCAGTTGGCAGATCGCTCCACCGTGACTCCCGAAGGGATTGTGGAAGATGTCTTAGTCTCTGTTGACTCTTGGGTGTACCCTACGGACTTCTTGGTCCTTCAGCCAAAGGAAAAGCTCACTGGATACCCCCTCATTTTGGGAAGGCCTTGGTTAGCCACTACGGATGCTTACATCAGTTGCCGAGCTGGAAGCATGACCATCAAGAATGGGCCCATGTCCAAGAAGCTAGTCCTATATCCTCCTGCCCAACCTCTGCTAGAACATGACTTACCACTCTGGTTAGAAGAAGGAGATGAGGATGAGATCTACTCTACACCATTGTGCATAGTAGAAACCACTAGGGGAGGCCCTCAAACCGAGGTTGATTTGATTGAGAATTTGATTCAAAATCCACCTCCCAGTGCACTGTCCTTAGAGGAATTGGTGGAAGATACCCAAGCCAGCACCTTAGTGGACCTCTGTGTGATTGATCCGACCTCTCCCAGAGTTAATAATGTGGAGTTTGGTCCCGAAAGAACTTTAAAGATCAGCTCCTCCCTATCTCCCTCCCAGGAGAAGGAGTTGTGTAGCTTACTGAACAATCATTTAGAAGCTTTTGCTTGGAGCTATAAGGAGATGAAAGTAGTCCACCCTTTAGTCTGTACCCATCACATTTACATTAAATAAGATTGTAAACCAGTCAGGCAGCCTCAGAGGAGAATGAATCCAGCCCTTAAAGACATTGTCAAAGAAGAATTGCAAAAATTGTTGGACGCAGGATTCATCTACCCTATCTCCGATAGTGAGTGGGTCTCACCTCTAGTGCTTGTGACCAAAAAGAATTGGAAGTGGAGAATGTGTGTAGACTACCGAAAACTTAACAAAGCCACCAAGAAAGACCATTTCCCTTTGCTTTTCATAGATCAAGTGTTGGATGGACTGGCAGGGAATAAGTTCTTCTCTTTCCTAGATGGGTTCAACGGGTATAACCAAATCCAAATAAGCCTGGAGGACCAAGATAAAACCACCTTCACCTTTCCATGGGGTATCTTTGCCTACCGAGTCCTTCCCTTTGGGCTATGCAATGCTCCTGCCACTTTCCAGAGAGCAGTATTGAGCATATTTTCTGAGTTGGTCCATGATTCGGTAGAAATCTATATGGATGACTTTAATCCTTATGGGTCCAACTTCCAAGAAGCATTGACTAATCTGGGAAAAGTTCTAACCAAGTGCATTGAGATGAACCTGTACCTTAGTCCCGAAAAGTGTGAATTTCTGATGACTGAAGGGGCCGTGCTAGGTCATACCATTCTCGGCAAGGATTACAGGTGGATCCTAACAAGATTGCTATCATCCAAAAGGTCCCACCTCCTTAAAAGGTAAGAGATGTTCGGAGTTTCCTAGGCTTAGCAGGATATTATCGAATATTCATTAAAGATTTCAGTAAGCTAGCCTCGCCATTGTTTGGCCTCTTAGGGCAAGATGTTGAGTTCAAATGGACTGACGACTGTCAGGGGGCTCTGGATGAGTTGAAAGATAAGCTAGTGTCCGCCCAAATATTGAGAGGTCCAAACTGGGCCCTACCTTTCCACATCCACACTGATGCCTCGAACAAAGCCATAGGGGCAGCCTTAGGACAAGTTGAGGAGAAACTACCATATGCCATATACTTCATCAGCAAAAACCTGTCCAAGGCATAAATGAATTATATTGTAACCAAGAAAGAGTTCCTGGCTGTAGTCCATTCCCTAAACAAGTTCAGACACTACATCACTGGTTATCAAACATTCGTACACACTGATCATGCTGTGATTAGATATTTAATGAATAAGCCTGATGTAAATGCTTGTATCATTAGATGGTTACTTTTGTTGTAGCAATTTGATTTTACTATTGTCGACAAGCCAGGTAAGGAAAATGTTGTTGCTGACTTCTTGTCTAGATTGGATTTGCCTGTAGGTGAAGAAGGAACAGTGGATGACCAAATGCCAGATGAACATCTGTTTGCTATCTCAGTACTCTCTCCATGGTTTGCTGATATAGAAAATTACTTGGTCTCAGCACAGTTCCCTCCGCATCTATCCTCAAAGGAGAAGAGCAGAATCGTAAGGAAGAGCGCCCCATTCACTTGGAGCAAGGGCAACCTGTTTAAACTTGGCCCAAATCAACTCTTGAGGCGTTGTGTTAGGGAGGAGGAAGTCTTTGACATCCTCCTAACCTGTCATGACGGACCTTGTGGAGGCCACTTTGCAGCAAAAAGGACTGCCTTCAAAATTCTACAGGCAGGCTACTATTAGCCTACTCTTCATCAAGATGTCAAAAGATACATCAGCCAGTGTGACCGATGTCAGAGGATGGGGAAACCGACTGCCTTCGAGCCATTTGAGAAGTGGGGCATGGACTTTGTGGGCCCTATCAACCCTCCTTCAAAGCAAAGGTCTTACATCATTGTGTGCATCGACTATCTGACAAAGTGGGCATAAACAAAGGCAATCAAAGCAGCAATAGAAGAAAAGGTGCCTGAGTTTTTAAGGGAAAATATCTTCTACAAGTTTGGCTACCCAAGAGAGTTAGTCACCGATCAAGGAAGCCAGTTCACCTCTAACCTGATTAAAGATTTTCTTGCTCATCACAAGATCAAGCACAGGACTTCCACCCCATATCATCCTCAAGCAAATGGGCAGGTGGAAGTCACTAATAGAGCATTGGAAGGGATTTTGACTAAGGTGGTGAGCAGCAGCAGAAAGGATTGGGCAGATCGCCTGGTTGAGGCCACCTGGGCCTACAACACCACTTGGAAGACTACAATAGGTTTCACACCTTATGAGCTGGTCTATGGGAAGAAAGATTTGTTGTCCATAGAGTTCGAGTACAATACATTAAGGGTGGCAGCTCAGCTGGACCTAGATCTCAGCCATGCTCAACGTGAGAGATTACTGCAGCTGAATGGATTAGATGAACAACGAATGCAGGCCCTCCTCCACTCAGAAGTAGTTCAACTCCAGAGGAAGATATGGCATGACCATCACCTTAATGAAAAGCAATTCCAGTCGAGAGATTGGGCGCTGCTGCATGACTCAAGATACAAGGATTTCAAAGCGAAGCTGAGGACAAGATGGTTAGGACCATATACAGTGGAGAAATTCAATAACAATGGTTCAGTCCTTATCAGGACCATTGATGAAGAAGCCATCCCCATTCTTGTTAATGGGCATCGATTGAAAATCTACAGGAAACCCCTTTCGAGGCAGGAGTTCATTGAAACTTTGGAAAAATCAGTGCTGGTAGTGGAGCACGGTTCTGCATCTAATCCGCCCACACCTTGATCATCAAAAAAAAGGGGGGGGGGGGGAACAAAAAGATCCCTGGATGAAAACCTCTCTGAGGCGCCCAAGGCAGACAGTGAGGGTGAAAACCTCATGGAGGCGCCCCAGTTGTCTCTCGAAAAATAAAGAAATGGAATAAAAAAGATCCTTGGGTGAAAACCTCTCTGAGGCGCCCAGGAAGATAGTGGGGGTGAAAAACTCATGGAGGCAACCCTGCTGTCTCTCAAAGAAAAAGAAAAAAGAAAAAAAAAAAAAGAGAAAAAGTAAAAGAAACAGGTCTAATCTTTGGAATTATTGCAGGTTGCAGGGAATACAGTGCAGATAAAGAAGGTCGCGCAAAATGAGGACAGAGGTCCGTACCAAGCTACCAGACACTCCCTCCATGGCCACTCACTTTTTCCAGGATTTGAACACATTCGGGTCAAGATTCAACCTCCTACAGGAAGTTCTGAGCTTTCTACATGAAGTTTTGGGGCTTTCTACAAGAAGTTCTGCATTTCTACAGGAAACATCCTGTAGAGCCTTCGGGCAGGCCAAAATCAATTCTAGAAAGGGATTTAAAGCTTGAATTCTGTTGATTAGGCCTACAACCACCCCTCTCTTCCATCCATCACCGGTTTCATCTATTTCCACCGCCATTGCAACAATCTGGTTATGTATTCCTGCACAGTCATACAAAGAATCATGTTTTCCTCAGATTGAATTTTTTTTCCCAAGTGACAAATCAAGCACACAAAGGCTCACACACTCTACCTGTCAAAGCTCCATCAGGACCCTTCATCCGTGAATACAACCTTGCTCGTTTCAGCATGCATCCCAGGAGGAGAAGCATCTAGAGGATGTCCTACAGGAATCCTATAGCAGCTGATCCGTCTGGAGCACATACTCTGTAGTCAGTAGAAGCTAAAATCGACACAGGGGGAATTTAAAAACAAACTTCGCTTGGATGTGAACACCTCCTCAACAGCTGAGAAAAGACAAAGCCATGCATGTAGCGTTTACAACCAGAGGGTCAGGTCTCGAAGCCTTACATATAGCATCAGCCAATGAAAGAAGGAGTTCCAGCACCTATGCACGAAGCAGCAGTGAGAAAAGCCATCATTCCACGTCCTGAAGCCTGCAGAACACGTCCACGGCCACACAGGTAAGTGTCTAACCTTATTCGTCAAATTGCATAGCCTATACTTTGAAAACTACATGTCTGTGAAATGGTGCGGATTGAACGAATTCGGTGGCCAGTCAACTGGCCACCCACAGTCAGTCGAATGTCCTCGTGGGATCCAAACGAGCTTAGTTATGCCAAAGAGATGTGCAGCCGACACGTGGGAAGTGTCCAGTCAGGGAGAATCGGCGGGATTGGCAGGGTGGCGGCGGTTAATGGCAGAGAAAGGAAATGGCGGTCAGAGACACGCTGAGGAATGATGGCCGTGACGTTGGCTAACGGATCGGCCTGGACACCTCACCCCCTCGCCATGAATTGCACCGTAATTCAAAATTGCTCGGCCGAAGAACTCACGATGAACCGCTGTCATTTACACTTGCAACCGTTTTCAGCAAAGTATGCGTCCTCCTCCTCTGCAGTTTGTTAGCCCGAGCTTCTCGGCCCATTTCAAAATCCTCCCGTGTCCCAGGCTCATTCAGAAGCGTCGTGATGTCCTCTAGAAGTCAGCAAAGCTCTCTACAGGAAGGAGCTCTACAAGAAACACGGCATAACCTCCCGAAGCAGAGAAACCTGGACTTTCTGCGTCGAAATTGGAGTTTCGAAAAGAGGTAGGCTCGAAAACACCATTCCCGTGCATGATATTTCAAAAGGTGGTGAATTAAACTGTCTGGAGTAGGAGAATTAGAAGCAAGTCTGCCTGTGGGTCAAGAATAGTAGTTTGCCTATGTGATACACGGAATTTTTCAGTTGGTTCTGCGTCAAATTCTCTTCCACGGTTCCTGTTAAGAAATTCCTCCTATAGAAACGATAAACCACTGTGAGGGCTAACCTATGCATGAAGAATGTGACTTTTATGTGGTTGTATGCATGCTGGGGGTGAAAATTAAGCTCTGCACTCTGTCTGTGGGAGCCTAATTCCCTTTTGACAGTCGAGTTTTGGGCAGCAACAGCATTATAACCATGGAATTGGTGCAAAGTGAAATACAAACATCTGAGAAACCCTGTCCTGATAATAAAAAGAGGAAACCATGCACAGAATTCCCCTTTCTGATCATAGAACAAGCCAAAACAGAGCATTCTCACTATGCTAGGAGGGTTTATCAGAAAGGAACCCTCGGATTCCAGGAAATTGCAAGAAACTCTCGAGGTTGTGGACCTATTCACCCGTGCTAATTGGATGACCTTCTGTGACAGACTTCAAGGCCATGATGATGAGGTAACAGAAGAATTCTTAATGTCCCTACAGCCTAAGTCAAAGACACTGGCCACTGTAAATTTCATAGGGTTGACCTTAAAGCTTACCCCACAACTCATTAGTCGAGTCACTGATCTGCCATTGGGGATACCCTGGAGCAAAGAGGAGAGAACATTGGGCAAAAAAACCAAGAAAGAATTCTTCCTACCAGAGGAACAGTTTTGAGAAGATAGAAATGGGGTCCGGAGAGCCAACCTACACCCTTTTTGGAGCGAGGTCAGCCTTCAGATCATGAAATACATTACCTGTGAGGGGCGGTTTAGTATTGTTTACAGTTATCACTTCCGGTTGCTAAGTGAACTCAGACATAGGATGGATTTACCCTGAGAACAAAAGTTAAGCATCCCCTATTTCCTCCTACAATCATTAATTGAGTGTGGCACAAAATTGAAGGAAGGGACACCAAACCAGCTGGCCCACCATGGGCTTATCAAGCTTCTAGTGGAAGATGCCCTCCATACCTACACTGTCCCTCTCTCCTGGGAGATTTTCCGCAATATGTCCAAGGATGATGATATTTGGATTCTGGCCGAGGAACTCACTTCATCCAGCAGTGAGGAAAGGGAGCATATTGAGGAAGAAGAGAAAGCCAAGGGTAAGGAAACCCAGGACAGACCACCACAGAAAGAACAAGAAGAGAAACAAGAGAAAGGCCAAGTTGCTGAGCCCAAAACTGCGGGTGGAATAAAGGCACAAACACCAAGGGAGAAACGATTGCAAATCAGGGCAAAGAGGACTAAAAAATTCCAAGCAAGTGAGGGCACACCCAAGGCAACCACAGCAAAATTAAAAGGGAAGGCACCCCCAGCCAAGCAAGCCAAAATAGTGAAAACCATTTCTACAGGAAGCCAGAAGACTGTTTCTACAGGAAGCCAGAAAATCGTTTCTATAGGAAGCCAGAAAACAGTGAGCACATGACTTTCTACAGGAAGTCTGGAAACAGGGCAACAGAAGGAAAAATCGCTTGAGATTTTAGCCAGGGAGGCAACAACTGTGCTGGCCACCCTAAGCACATCTCCAAAGCAGAAAGGGAAGCGAAAGAGGGAGCCTCCCATGTATTTTAAGGCAAGAAGGAGCATGAGGATAAAAACCGACAGACCCCAACCACCGTCAAAAGAACCAATCATGATTGTAGACACCCTAGCTACACAAAAGGAGAGGTCTCCCTCAAAGGCATCCATCACTTATGAACTGGGAAGCCCGAATACATCCACCTGGAGAGAAAGAATGAAAATGTTGGACACAAAGGCCTCTCTATAGGATGTTGAGACTATTCTACAGGAAACACTGGCTAGGCTAAAGGAGACAGAAGAAATGGAAGGTGAGGTAGCTAAATCACCACAGGAGGAAGAAAAGGTGGAGAAAATTGTGGAACCTAGCCCCCAGCCCAGTTTTGGCTCCTATTATAACTTCTTAGAGGCTGGAAAGATTATTCCCCAAAAATTCACAGTGCCACTTTTCCTTGCACTAGAAGAAGAGAGAGTGAGGACCCACACTTGGATGAAGATCACTAAGTCCAAGGGTGTGGCAAATATAGGTCCTCTGGAGGAGCAACTCAAAGAGGCAAGAAGGGAATTGGCTATGATACGACATGTGGACAGCAACCAGCGGGTCAAGCTACAGGAAGAAAATGAGCTCCTTAGATAGCAGCTACAGTTACAAGGACAGAAGAAGGAAGACAGGCCTCACATCTTGGGAGAACAACAGCAATAGGAGGAGCCCACAACAGCCAAAGATACCCCTGATGAACAGCAGAGAAGGGAAGGGATGCAGGCTGAAATTGAGACATTGAATCGACAGCTACAAGAAAAGGAATTGCAAGCAGGCTGATGAGCCCCAAATTTGGTAACATTTTGGGCTCATTGGGCCTAACTACCCTTGCTCAATCCTTCATTTTTTAGTATGTTTATGTCATTTGTACGAATAAGGGTAGTCACTATTCCTAGGTGGCTAACACGTGCTCATTTCAGGATTTTTGACACATGTTGGAGCAAAACCGAGCAGACAAGGGCTAGGAGACAGCCAAGCTGGGGTTGAGGATTCGTAGGGGGGTTTTCCACGGCATTAAATAGCCTTCCTTCGGATCTTCACCCCCAACTCCGAGCTCCAAAAGCCACCAAAACCGGATCTAGAAGGCAGTCAAACAAATTTTGTGGAAGCAGCTCTTCACTCCCAGTTTTGTCAGCCAAGTCCCATAGATTTAGGGGGCCAGCTTGGGGCCTCGTGATGTATAAATGATAAGGCTTCAGCCTTCGAAAAGGACTTTTGGAAAAACTTTTGCACATTCTGCACTACGAGCTGCTAGCTCTGTTTTTGTTCTTTTGTAGCCATCATTGACATACCTCTTGACTTATGATTATTATTTTTTAATGAGAAGCAGTCAGATTTGATCTCAGCTCTGAGTTTCTAGAGGAGCCATAGCTCTCGGGGTTGGGCCCAACCTGAGAGCCTAGGGCCTCCTTCTTTGTATTGATATCTTTCCTTTCAGCATTATGATTTTCTTTGCATGCATTTGAAACACACTTTGTTGAGTTAAGATTTCGTTGTGTGGTTAAGTAGGTCATTGTTGAAGAATAGAGTTGTTTCAGACGTCTAGAATAGAGTAATGAGATAAGAAGTGATAAAAGCTCCAGAAAAGGGTTGCTTGCACTCTCATTTTCACCTCTTCCTAGGGGCTGGAATTGCAGACAGTGCTGCCCAACAAAAACACTAGTTTGCTTACCCATGCAATCTTCGGTGAAATGTTTTCATTTGTAGGAGTTATTCATGCGTTCAGACCTCTTGGGATGTTTCTTTGCTTCAGTACTGTACGTGGTTCTCTTTAGGAATAACGTTGTTGTTCATTGGTTTCATTAACAGTTAGGATAGATTAGTTAATATGATTATGTGATTATGTGCAGTGCATCTCCATCACTCTCTCGTCCATCTAAGCTTCGTCCAGGCCAACTGCTCATCTCCAAATTAGACCCCTTGTCTCACAACTACTCTTTTGCCCACGTCACCCTACCTTCTTGGCCTTCCATTTCCTCTGCCCTCTTTAAGACAAGCCAGCTTTCCACACCCTCTCATCACTTCATCTCTCTGTCACTAAGTCATTACAAACCCCTATGCTACCTCCCTATCCATTCATGCATCCTCTTTCACTCACCCATCATCCAAAATCCAATTGTAGAACATCCTGTAGAAATTTCTGAACATCCTGTAGAAATTCTTAAACATCCTGTACAACCCCTGCAGACTTCCTGTAGAAGCTCACAAATGAGGTTTCTTGATATCCAAACTTTGTGAAACTCTCTGGAAGGGTGTTAGGGACTCCTTAGACCCTCTCTGAACCTTCCCGACCTCTTCCAAGCATTTCTCCCCCTCGATCCACCTCTGCACAGTAAAAAGCCAGTTAAAAGAACATGCACGATAATTCTAATAACTTATTCAAAAATACAAAAAGATGTTTTCTTCAGGTAGAAGTAGTCTAGCCACATGTATCTTACCTTCATAGAAGTAAAGGCATCCCTTTCAGTAGTTTGCATTCTCATCTTTGCATCAGTAGGACTAGCTGGTAGAATTAGGGTTTGCTAGGGTTTGCGTTTCTTTTTGGCTTTCAGTTTATTTCCGCAAGTAGATTTGCTTCCTTTGAGTTAGCTTTCATCCATCAATTAAAAAGCTTCTTCTAAGAGCTCATAGAAGTTGGCTTGAGCCCCTAGCAGACTTGTGCCAGCTGACCAAGTGACAGTTGCGGCAAGAGCTAGTACTTGTGCATACAGCACCGTCGCTTCCAAGTTTGTTATGAACTACCGGGTTGATAAGATTAAAGAAGGGAGTCCTAGGAGTTGTAGCATTATTGCTACAATACTGGAGCCCACCATCTTTTTGGCGCCGTTGCTGGGGAAGTGTCAGAGTATTGGTGATTGTTGCTTTTCTTCTATTTTCCTACTCTCGCCTTCTGCTAAAGTAGTTTATTTCATTTCCATTCTGCAATTTCCTTTCCGCAAAAGTAGCATAGACATTTCCTGCTTTCATAGATTAGCATTTCAATTCCGCAATTTCATTTCTGCAAGCGTAGATTAGCATTTCAATTCTGCAAGTGTAGCCTAGCATTTCATTCCTGCAATTTCATTTGAGCAAAATAGATTAGTTCTTTCATGCTTTCATTTCAATTCCGCATTTCCATTTCAGCAAGATAGTTAGTTGCAGTTCAATCTATTTTAGTTTTGCAGGTACTAGAAAAAAGAACAAAAGAAATCAAAAGTCTTTCCATTTCATGCCTCGTAGAAATTGAGATAAAATAGGCAAATTCTTACCCAACACCCCCACCACGTCACTGAGTCACCCTTCTCTCTTCTTTGGTGACAGTGATCCAGAAGAACCTATAGGCGAGCCTCCTGAGATATACGAAGATCCTATAACCGAAGAAGAGTTAGAGAACACTCCATCTGAAGCCATGGCTGACAATAGAAGAGAAGATGAGAGAATAGAAGGTGCCTTTCCCATCCGAGAGACCAATGGAGACATGAAAATGAAAAACATAAGCCCCTCCGCTTTACCTCACTTCCATGGACTGACTACTGAAGACCCTGATACCTTCCTGTTTGAGTTTGCCGTCCTTTGTCGAACCTATGACTATACCGAAGATGAGCAAAAAATGAAACTCTTCCCTTCTACCCTTAAGGATGCAGCATTACGCTGGTTCATGGGCTTACCTGGGAACAGTATCACCACTTGGGCTCAGATGCAGCAAGCTTTCAATACCAAATACCGGGACTACTATAGGTCCAAGGAAGCCAAGGGAGAAATCTTTCGGATGACCATGGGGAATGATGAGTCTTTAGAAGATTACGAGGAAATGTTCCAACTTAGCTATAAATGGGCCAGATGCACACTTGACCCTGAATCTCTCAAGTTGGTCCTGCTCCGAGGAGTCCCTGAAGACCTTCTAGATACCCTTCACATGCTAGCTAGAGGAGATATTTACCAACTACCTTATGAGGATATAAAGACTGTGTTTAGGAACCACTCTAGGGCAGCCCACAAAAGAGGTAGAGGAAACCCCCTCTCAGCTAGTACTCCTTTCTCCAAACATGAGTTTCCAAATCAGTTAGAGGACCTCAAGAGTGAGGTGAGACAGACCATTGCCATGCAACTTGATACATTCTGAATCCAGCAAAAGAAAGAGGAAGCTGAGAGGGCTTTGGCTATCTTCTGCCCTAGGTGTACAAGGAAGCACCCTAAGAACGAGTGCCCATTACATTCGGTAGAGGTATGTTTCGTTTGTGAGGAGGACCACCCCACAAACCAATGCCCAACCTTACCTGGGCTTAAAGCCATGTACCAAGGAACGGAGGCACCCACTGAACCTCTCTATTTCCTCAACCAAAGGAGGCCACATGGATCGAGACCTTACCAGCAGGGGATGCAAGGGACATCCCAAGCTTATTATAGCCCCCACCAATCTACTCCTATGCCTTCCTGGGGTCCCCCTGCTCATCCTTCCTGGTCTGTACCTCCCCCATGGTCTTACCCACCTCAGTACCATACTCAGCCCACTACTCATTCGTTTCACTCACATGCCTAGCCACAACCTCAGTGGAATGCACCTCAACCGGGGTGGAGGTCCCAGTAAAATACTCCTCCCGCCATTTTGCCTCCACCACCAGCTCAACCACAACCATTACCTCCTGCTCCTCCAAGACAACCCCAAATTCCTGCTCAACCGAACCCGAATCCCAACAACCGACAGGCCCAGCAGGTATATACTGGGGAAACAGCATGCCCTACCTATGCTGTGGAGATCCAAGAGATCAACCTGCGATCTAGGAAGACTCTTCCGGATCACCAACCTCCTCCCCCAGAGGACGAGGAAGATAAACAGGAAAGTGAACCAAAAGCCATTCCACCCTTTCCTGAGAGACTAACAGCGACCACACAACCCAACCCAGAGGAGGATGAGCTTTTGGGAGAACTCAAACAATTGTGTGTGAGAATATCACTTCTCCAAGCCATCAAAGATGTACCGATATACAACAAGCTGGTTAAGGAAAAGTGTTTCAGACACCCAGGCAGGTGAAAAAGAGAAGCCTCAACCATCAACGTCATGGGACAACTGTCTGATCTTATGTTGGGGCAAGTAATCTGCCCAAAGTATTTGGATCTTGGGAGTCCTATAGTTGATGTCCACATCAATGGCACCATCATACCCCACACGTTGATTGATCTAGGGGTTGCCATTAATGTGATGACTAGAGATACCATGCTCAAACTCAACCTTTAGGGTTCCTTGAGAAAGACCTCGACAGTCCTGCAACTAGCAGATCGCTCCACCGTGACTCCTGAAGGGATTGTAGAGGATGTCTTGGTCTCTGTTGACTCTTGGGAGTACCCTGCAGACTTCTTGGTTCTTCAACCAAAGGCAAAGCTTACTGGATACCCCCTTATTTTGGGAAGGCCTTGGTTAGCCACTGCGGATGCTTACATAAGATGTCGTGCAGGAAACATGACCATCAAAAATGGTCCGATGTCCAAGCAGCTAGTCCTATATCCTCCTGCCCAACCTCTATTAGAGCATGACTTACCACTTTGGTTGGAAGAAGGGGAAGAGGATGAGGTGTACTCTGCACCCTTGTGCACCTTAGAAACCACCAGGGGAGGTCCTCAAACTGAGGATGATCTGATTGAGACCTTGATTTAGAATCCACCTCCCAGTGCATCGTCCTTAGAGAAATTGGTGAAGGATACCCAAGCCAGCACCTTAGCGGACCTTTGTGTGACCAATCCAACCACTCCCAGAGTCAGAAATGTGGAGTTTGGCCCTGAGCGAACGTTAAAGATCAGCTCCTCCCTATCTCCTTCCCAGGAAAAGGAGCTGTGTAGTCTGTTGGCTAGTCATCTAAATGCTTTTGCTTGGAGCTACAAGGAGATGAAAGGAGTCCATCCTTCGGTCTGTACCCATCACATCTACATCAAAGAAGATTGTAAACCGGTCAGGCAACCCCAAAGGAGAATGAATCCAGCCCTTAAGGACATCGTCAAGGAAGAATTGCAAAAACTGTTGGATGCAGGATTCATTTACCCCATCTCGGATAGCGAGTGGGTGTCCCCTCTGGTGTTGGTTCCCAAGAAAAAACGAGAAGTGGAGAATCTATGTGGACTACTGAGAAATAAACAAAGCCACCAAGAAAGACCACTTTCCTCTACCCTTCATAGATCAAGTGTTGGATGGACTGGCGGGAAAGAAGTTTTTCTCTTTCCTAGATGGGTTTAACGGGTATAATCAGATCCAAATCAGCCCAGAAGACCAAGATAAGACCACCTTCACTTGTCCTTGGGGTACCTTTGCTTACCGAATTCTTCCCTTTGGACTATGCAATGCTCCTGCCACCTTCCAGAGAGCCGTCTTGAGCATCTTTTCTGAGCTGATCCATGACTCGGTGGAAATCTATATGGATGACTTCACTCCTTATGGATCCAACTTCTAGGAAGCATTTTCCAATCTGGGAAAAGTCCTAACCAAGTGCATTGAGATGAACCTGTCCCTTAGTCCTGAAAAATGTGAGTTCTTGATGACTGAAGGAACCGTGCTAGGACATACCATTTCTCGCCAAGGGTTACAGGTGGATCCTAACAAAATTTCTCTCATCAAAAAGGTTCCACCTCCTCAGAAGGTAAGAGATGTTCAAAGTTTCTTAGGTTTAGCAGGGTATTATAGGAGATTCATTAAAGACTTCAGTAAGCTAGCCTCGCCATTGTTTGGCCTCTTGGAAAAAGATGTTGAGTTTAAATGGACTGACGATTGTCAGAAGGCTCTGAATGAATTAAAGGATAAGTTGGTGTCTGCCCCAATCTTGAGAGGTCCAAATTGGGCCCTACCTTTCCACATCCACACTGATGCTTCAAACAAATCCATAGGGGCAGCCTTAGGACAAGTTGAACAAAAACTTCCATACGCCATATACTTTGTCAGCAAAAACTTATCCAAGGCAGAACTGAATTATACTGTAACTGAGAAAGAATTCTTGGCCGTGGTCCGTGCACTGAACAAGTTCTGACATTATATCATTGGCTACCAAACATTTGTACATACTGATCATGCTGCAATTAGATATTTAATGAATAAACCAGATGTGAATGCTCATATTATTAGATGGTTACTTTTGTTGCAGCAGTTTGATTTGACTATCGTTGACAAACCAGGTAAAGAAAATGTTGTTGCTGACTTCTTGTCTAGATTGGATTTACCTGCAGGTGAGGATGGAACAGTGGATGACCAGATGCTAGATGAACATCTGTTTGCTATCTCAGTACTCTCTCCATGGTTTGCTGATATAGCAAACTACCTTGTCTCAGCACAGTTCCCTCCGCACCTATCCTCAAGAGAGAAGAGCAGAATCGTAAGGAAGAGTGCCTCATTCACTTGGATCGGGGGCAACCTGTTCAAGCTTGGCCGCGATCAGATCTTAAGGCGTTGTGTAAGGGAGGAGGAATTCTTTCATATCCTCCTAACCTATCATGACGGGTCTTGTGGAGGACATTTTGCAGCCAAAAGAACTGCCTTCAAAATCCTACAGGCAGGCTACTATTGGCCCACGCTTCATCAAGATGTCAGAAGATATATCAGCCAATATGACCGCTGCCAAAGGATGGGAAAACCGACTCCAAGGGACGAAATGCCTCTCCAACCTCAAGTGACTCTTGAGCCATTTGAGAAGTGGGGTATGGATTTTTTGGGTCCAATCAATCCTCCTTCAAGGCAAAGGTCTTACATCATTGTGTGCACAGACTACCTGACAAAGTGGGCAGAAACCAAGGCAATCAAAGCAGCGACAGAAGAAAAGGTGGCCGAGTTCTTAAGAGAAAACATCTTCTACAAATTTGGCTACCCGAGAGAGCTAGTCACCGATCAAGGAAGCCAGTTCACCTCCAACTTAATTGAAGACCTACTCTCTCATCACAAAATCAAGCATAGGACTTCCACCCCCTATCATCCTCAAGCAAATGGGCAGGTGGAAGTCACCAATAGAGCATTGGAAGGGATCTTGACTAAAGTGGTGAGCAGCAGTAGAAAAGATTGGGCAGATTACCTGGTTGAGGCCACTTGGGCTTACAACACCACTTGGAAGACCACAACCGGCTTCACACCTTATGAGCTGGTCTATGGGAAGAGATCCTTGTTGTCAATTGAGTTCGAGTACAACACCTTGAGGATGGCAGCTCAGCTGGAACTAGATCTCAGCCATGCCCAACAAGAAAGGTTATTGCAGCTGAATGGGCTGGATGAACACCGAATGTAGGCCCTTCTCCACTTAGAGGTGGTTCAACTTCAGAGGAAGGTATGGCATGACCGGCACCTCAATGACAAGCAATTCCAGCTGGGAGATTTGGCACTGTTGTACAATTCCAGACATAAGGATTTTAAGGGGAAACTGAGAACAAGATGGTTGGGACCATATGCAGTGGAGAAGTGTAATGACAATGGGTCTGTTCTTGTTCGGACCATTGATGAGTAAGCCATCCCCATGCTCGTCAATGGGCATCGACTAAAGATCTACAGGAAACCTCTTTCAAGGCAAGAATTCATCAAAACTATGGAAAAATTAGTGCTGGTCATAGAGAAGGGTTATGCCTCTATTTTGGGCATACCCTGATCTCAAAAAAAAAAAAAAAGATCCTTGGGTGAAAACCTTTCTGAGGCTCCCAAGGCAAATGGTAGGGGTGAAAACCTCATTGAGGCGCCCCTGCTGTCTTTCTGAAAATTTTTGAATAAAAAAGACCCTTGGGTGAAAACCTCTCTGAGGCGCTCAAGGCAGATGGTAAGGGTGAAAACCTCACGGAGGTGCCCCTGCTGTCTTTCAAAAAAAAAAAAAAAAAGGAAAGGAAGAAAGAAAAAGCAAACAAAGAAAAGGAAAACAGAAAAGAAGGAAGCAGAAACAGGAAAACAGGCTCAAGATTTGACAATTCATGCAGGTTGCAGGTATTCCATGCAGAAAAGGAGGTCTCTCAACTCAAGGACAAGGGTCCCTACTATGCTACCAGGTGACCTCACCAGCACTCCCTCCAGAAACACTCATCTCTTCCAAGGTCTGGGCACGATTTGATCACAGTTTAACCTTCTACAGGAAGCTACAGGACTTTCTACAGGAAGTTCTGTATTTCTACAAGAAACTTCCTGCAAAATCTTTGGACAGCCCAGGACCGACTGTGTGGAAGAATTTGAAGCCCGAAGTCCAATAAGGAGGCATGCAAACCAATGTTTTTCTGCATCACCCTCTGCTGTCGCCTCCTTATACCACCCCTACTTCCATGCAATGGAAATACCTGCACAGTCAAATCAGAACGTTGGATTCTCAGAAGGACAATTCTCAAATGGAATAAAGTATGCAGAGGCCCAATGCACTACTTATCAAAGCAATTTGAGGACCCTGCAATCGTGACCGTGATTCCACCGTTTCGGCATGCACTCGAGGAGGAGAAACGGCTACAGGATATCCTACAGGAATCCTGTAGCAGTTGATTCGTCTAGAGCATTCACCATGAAGGCACCTGCAACTCATAGAGTGGGCACATGCACCATCCGCAGCCAAGTAACCGGTCTTGTAACCAGCAGCAGTCGGCAAGAAGGAACTCCCATGCCTGTGCATGAAGCAATAGCGAGCGGATCCGTCACCCTCGTCCTGAAGCTTGAAAATAACGTCGCAGCCGCACAGGTAAGTGCCTCACCCTTTTTCGTCAAATTACATGAACAATGCTCTAAAATGTGTGCGAGTATGGAAATGAATGGGTTGAGCCAGTCGGGTAGCCATTCAACTAGCCACCACGACCAGTCCGATGGTCTCGTCCGATTCGGAAAGCGTTGTTTGTGTCAAACAAAACAGGAAATGGACACGTGGGAAGTGTCTAGTCGGGGAGAAGCGGCGATCTAACAGAAAAGGCGGCAATAGATATGCAGGGAATGATTCGATGGTCAGGCAGACTTACAGTGGAATGATAACAGGTGACGTCGTCCAACGGTCCGGCAGGGACAGCTCACCCCCACGCCACGAGTTCCGCAGGGATTCAAATCCACCGACTAGATCGCGTATGGCACTCCACTCATTTATCATCAACCGCTTTGCAGTCGAGTAAGCATCCGAAATTTCTTGAAGACTGTTACTCCGAGTCCTCGGCCTGTTCAAATGTCCAGTGGTTGCACAGAAGGCCCAAAACCACTGACGCGCTCTCCAGAACCCGTGCACGACTTCTACAGGAAGCTGCGCTACAGGAAGCTCACCGCTACGGAGGAAATTAATCTATCCACGTCAAAGGTGGCAAGTTGGAATGAGGTAAGCCTGAACCTAGTCCTCCCATGCAATTGGTTTGAAGGGTGGCGAAGTCGACGTCCTAAAAAAAAGTAGAACTACAGTCTGCGCATGAATTTTCAAGTGTCGTCTTACTTCTGCATGAGAATTGTCATCGTAGTGTATATGCGGGGTTTTCTACAGGATTTGGTTCATAATTGAGCCACTGTCAAGGCTCACCTGTCGATAGTCGTGAATTCACAAACTGTGTGCTTGACAGAGGCGTAATTCTGCGCTCTGTCTAAGGAAATCCCAAAGGTCCATCTTTTTATACGCGCCAGCCAGCTTCGACTAACACAGCAAGCTTTCACCATGCCGGGTGGGTTCATTAGGAAAGAACCGACAAACTCAAAGAAGCTACGGGAAAACCCTGAGGTGGTAGACCTGTTTTCTCGTGCACAGTGGATGTTGTTCTGCGACAAGCTTCAAGGTTACGATGACGAGGTGGCAGAGGAATTCCTGCGAGCTTTGAAGCCAAAATTAAAAACGTTGGTCGTTGTCAATTTCAGAGGTTTGAATCTCAGACTCACCCCACAGTTCATCAGCAGAGTCACTGATCTCCCGATGGGGGTACCGTGGGATAAGGAGGAGAGAAAACTAGGCCAGAAGGCTAAGAAGGAGTTCTTTCTGCCGGAGGAGCAATTCTCAGAGGACAAGAACGGAGTTCGAAGAGCCAGCCTACAGCCACTCTGGAGTGAGGTCAGCCTCCAAATTATGAAGTATATCACGTGCGAGGGGTGATTCAGCATCGTGTATGGATACCATTTCCGGCTGCTCACAGAACTTAGGCACCAAATGGACCTACCCTCAGAAAACAAGTTGAGTATTCCTTACTTCCTCCTGCAATCCATGACTGAATGTGAAACCAAGTTACGAGAGGGAACACCAGACCAGGTAGCCCATCATGGGCTCATTAAGCTCCTCGTGGAGGATGCACTCCACACATACACCGTTCCTCTCTCGTGGGAAGCCTTTCGAAACTTGACTAAGGATGATGACATCAAAATTTTGGCTGAGGAGCTCACCTCCTCCAGCAGCGAGGAGAAGGAACCAATTCAAATAGAGAAGAAAGGAAAAGGCCAAGAAACCATGGCCAAAGCACCAAAGAAAGAACACAAGGGGAAACAAGAGAAACACCAGGCTGCCAAAACAGAGGATGACAAACCCAAATTAACACCCAACGATAAAAGGTTACAGAGCAGGGTGGGAAGGACTGAACAAGTCCACGTCAGTGAAGGCACCTCTAAGGCAGCCTCAGCAAAGTCAAAAGACAAAGCACCCTCAGCCAAGTAGGCTAAAACGGTGCCACCTGTTTCTACAGGAAAATCAAAAACGGCTTCTACAGGAAGCCAGAAATCAGCCGCTACAAGGCTTTCTACAGGAAGTCCTGAGAAAGGAACGCAGAAGGGGAAGATGGCCGAAATCCTTGCTAGGGAGGCAGCAGCTATGCTGGCCACCCTAAGTACCCCTCCCAAGCCAAAGGAAAAACGAAAGAGGGAGACCCCTCTGTATTTCAAAGCAAGGAGAAGTGTCAGAATCAAAACAGGCAGGCCCCAACCTCCATCCAGCGACCCAATTATCATAGAATACACCCGTACCTCGCTAAGGGAGAGGTCCCCCTCAAAAATATCAGTCACTTATGAGCGGGGGAGCCCGAAGACGACTTCCTGGAAGGAGAGGATGGAAAGGTTGACTTCAAAAACCCCTCTACAGGATGCGGAGGTCGTTCTACAGGAAACATTGGCCGGGCTCAAGGAGACCGAAAGAATGGAGGGAGAGGCAGCCACATCACCACCAAGGGAAGACGGACTAGAGCCACTGAGGGAAGAAGAGGTAGAGCATATTCCGGAACCTAGTCCCCAGCCAAGCTTGAGCTTGTATTATAACTTTTTGGAGGCTGGAAAAATTATTCCACAGAAATTCACAGTGCCGCTTTTCTTTGCGTTGGAGGAAGAAAGAGTGAGAACCCACACGTGGATGAGGATAGCTAAATCTAAAGGAGTGGCAGATATAGGCCCCTTGGAAGAACAACTCAAGGAGGCACGAAGAGAATTAGCTATGGCCAAAAACGTGGGAAACTGCCAGCGGGTATTCCTACAGGAAGAGAATGAGAAAGTCAAACTACAGCTACAGGAACAGAGGAAAGAAAGGGGCACAGCATCAGGGGACACTACAGCAGAACCTCAAGGCAAAGAAGGACTACAAGGTGGTCTTGGGGAGCTAAACCAACACCTACAGGAAAGGGAGTTGCAAGCACAAATTGAGATACAAGCTCTTAAACAGCAGTTACAACAAAAAGAGGCACAACTGGCCTGCATGGCTAGTTGGGCCATGGATGCTATACAATGTAGACAACCGGCCAAATCTTATGGCCTATACCTACGAGAATAGTGGCTGCAATTCCAAATTAATGCATTAGCACAGAGGGGTATCTCCCAAATCCAAGACCCCCAGCAGTTCACAGAGTTATGCAATAGCAGTTCATCAGAGGACAAGGCCAAGCTATCGGAGTTCTATCTCCATAATTTGGCCCTTCCTAATGTGACTTCATGGGATCCCAACATAGTCGTAGGAGATATGCAGTTGATGGCATTTGCCTCATGGTTGAACCATGAAGAAAAGAGAGCAGCAGAGGTCAAAGTGGTCATGAACCGAGAGTTACATGAGCCACTGTTGATTAGAGCAGAGCCAGGGGACCCCACTTCATTGATATCGGCCCACCAACACTTAGCAACCGACTCTCAAGCCTTATTGAAATGCATGGATCAGCAGGCTCAGGCTATAGCACATTTCGAGGATATGGAGCGACTATTAGGGGGAAATTGTGTTCACGCTTGCACCCACTGATGGAACACATTGTCCCACAGCCTCAAAATCAGGGAATATCACACTCCAACTCGAATGAGGGAAGCTCTAGTACGGGTGCCCCTCTACAAGAAGTCCATACAGAACCTCCAAGCTAGCTGGATTGGCCTCAAGCTAAGCCCACCTTTGCTTTTAAGATTGATGGAAGGCAGCACAGAGAAAGAAGAGCATAAGCAGTGGGAAGAGGTGGAAAGGAAGGCTGGGTTCCATGCCAGTGAGGAGGATACTACTTCAGAAGCCTGGGATGTGAGAGTGGCGGTGAAAGCAATGAAGGATGAGGAGCTGGATTAGTTGCTCAGGGATGAGCAATCATTTTAGCTGGGGGGTGATGATGAGCCCCAAATTTGGTAACATTTTGGGCTCATTGGGCCTAACTACCCCTGCTCAATCCTTCATTTTTCATAACTTATGCATCATTTTTTAGTATGTTTATGTCATTTGTACGAATAAGGGTAGTCACTATTCCTAGGTGGCTAACACGTGCTCATTTCAGGATTTTTGACACATGTTGGAGCAAAACCGAGCAGACAAGGGCTAGGAGACAGCCAAGATGGGGCTGAGGATTCGTAGGGGGGTTGGCCACGGCATTAAATAGCCTTCCTCGGGATCTTCACCCCCAACTTCGAGCTCCAAAAGCCACCAAAACCGGATCTAGAAGGCAGCCAAACAAATTTTGTGGAAGCAGCTGTTCACTCCCAGTTTTGTCAGCCAAGTCCCATAGATTTAGGAGGCCAGCTTGGGGCCTCGTGATGTATAAATGATAAGGCTTCAGCCTTCGAAAAGGACTTTTGGAAAAACTTTTTCACATTCTGCACTACGAGCTGCCAGCTCTGTTTTTGTTCTTTTGTAGCCATCATTGGCATACCTCTTGACTTATGATTATTATTTTTTAATGAAAAGCAGTCAGATTTGATCTCAACTCTGAGTTTCTAGAGGAGCCATAGCTCTCGGGGTTGGGCCCAACCTGAGAGCCTAGGGCCTCCTTCTTTGTATTGATATCTTTCCTTTCAGCATTATCATTTTCTTTGCATGCATTTGAAACGCAGTTTGTTGAGTTAAGATTTCGTTGTGTGGTTAAGTAGGTCATTGTTGAAGAATAGAGTTGTTTCAGATGTTTAGAATAGAGTAATGAGATAAGAAGTGATAAAAGCTCCAGAAAATGGTTGCTTGCACTCTCATTTTCACCTCTTCCTTGGGGCTGGAATTGCAGACAGTACTGCCCAACAAAAACACTAGTTTACTTACCCATGCAATGTAGGAGTTATTCATGCGTTCAGACCTCTTGGGATGTTTCTTTGCTTCAGTACTGTACGTGGTTCTCTTTAGGAATAACGTTGTTGTTCATTGGTTTCATTAACAGTTAGGATAGATTAGTTAATATTTTGATTATGTGCAGGACGTGGTTGATTTGGTTAAGTTTACACTGTGTGGTGCATCTCCATCACTCTCTCATCCATCTAAGCTTCGTCCAGGCCAACTGCTCATCTCCAAGTTAGACCCCTTGTCTCACAACTACTCTTTTGCCCACGTCACCCTACCTTCTTGGCCTTCCATTTCCTCTGCCCTCTTTAAGACAAGCCAGCTTTCCACACCCTCTCATCACTTCATCTCTCTGTCACTAAGTCATTACAAACCCCTATCCTACCTCCCTATCCATTCATGCATCCTCTTTCACTCACCCATCATCCAAAATCCAATTGTAGAACATCCTGTAGAAATTTTTGAACATCTTGTAGAAATTTTGAAACATCCTGTAGAACCCCTGCAGACTTCCTGTAGAAGCTCACAAATGAGGTTTCTTGATATCCAAACTTTGTGAAACTCTCTGGAAGGGTGTTAGGGACTCCTTAGACCCTCTCTGAACCTTCCCGACCTCTTCCAAGCATTTCTCCCCCTCGATCCACCTCTGCACAGTAAAAAGCCAGTTAAAAGAACATGCATGATAATTCTAATAACTTATTCAAAAATACAAAAAGATGTTTTCTTCAGGTAGAAGTAGTCTAGCCACATGTATCTTACCTTCATAGAAGTAAAGGCATCCCTTTCAGTAGTTTGCATTCTCATCTTTGCATCAGTAGGACTAGCTGGTAGAATTAGGGTTTGCTAAGGTTTGTGTTTCTTTTTGGCTTTCAGTTTCTTTCCGCAAGTAGATTAGCTTCCTTTGAGTTAGCTTTCATCCATCAATTAAAAAGCTTCTTCTAAGAGCTCATATAAGTTGGCTTGAGCCCCTATCGGACTTGTGCCAGCTGACTAAGTGACAGCTGCGGCAAGAGCTAGTACTTGTGCATATAGCACCGTCGCTTCCAAGTTTGTTACGAACTACCGGGTTGATAAGATTAAAGAAGGGAGTCCCAGGAGTTGTAGCGTTATTGCTACAATACTGGAGCCCACCAAAGGCCTAGATATACAGTCTCTAAAATAGCAGGTACAAGAAAAGGAGGCCCAACTAGCCTGCATGGCTAGCTGGGCAATGGAAGCTCTGCAGTGTAGGCGGCCTGCCAAATCGTACGCCCTATACCTTAAGGATCATTGGTTACAGTTTCAGATCAACACGTTGGCCCAAAGGGGCATCACCCCATTCCAAAATTATCATCAATTTGCAGCTCTATGTGGCAGTAGTTCATTAGAGGATAGGGCCAAATTATCAAAGTTTTACTTGCACAACTTTACCCTTCCGAACATGAATGCATGGGATCCCAACACTGTGATAGGAAATCTCCAACTTATGCCATGGCCTCATTGAGGAAAAGAGAGCATCAGAGGTTCGCAGTATCATAGGCAAAGAACTTAGTGAGCCATTAATGATCAGAGCAGAGACGGATGACCCCTCAGCAGTGATAAGTGCCCACCAGCACTTGGCCAACAACCCTTAGGATTTACCAGAATACATTGAGCAACAGGCTCAAGTTATTGCCCACTTTAAGGACATGGAGAGACTGTTGGGAGAAAACTTCCTGCATGCCTACACAAGGCAGTGGAACACACTGGCTCACAGCTTGAAGATAAGGGAATACCACTCTTCCACCAGGATGAGGGAGGCCTTGGCAAGGGTACCTTTCTACAAATAGTTGATGCAGAATCTGCAGGCCAATTGGATTGGCCTGAAATTCAATCCTCCTTTGCTTTTGGGATTGCTAGAAGGAGTTAAGGAGGAGGAGGAAGACAGACGGTGGGAGGAAGTGGAAAGGAAAGCACGATTCCATGACCGGGAAGAAGATATCACCGCAGAGGCCTGAGACGTGAGGGAGGTGATCAAAGCTATAAAGGATGATGAGCTGGACTAGTTGCTCAGAGGATGAGCAACCTATTTAGTAGGGGGGTGATGATGAGCCCCGAATTGGGTAACTTATTGGGCTCATTTTGCCTAATTGTCCTTGTTCAATCCTCCATTTTTCATAGATTATGCATGTTTTTTTAGTATGTTTATGTTATTTTAATGAATAAGGGTGGTCACTCTACCAAGGAGGCTAATACGTGGTTATTTCAAGTTTTTTGGACAAATTTTGGAATAAAACCAAGCAATTATGGGCTAGGTGACAGCCAAGCTTGAGGTGAGGATTTGTAGGGAGGTTGTCTCTTGCATTAAATGGCCCTTCCTCGAAATTTCCACCCTCAACTCCGAGCTCAACAGGCCACCAAAACGAATCCTAAAGGCAACCGAGCAGCATTGGAAAGAGTGACTGTTTACTAGCAGTTTGAACAGCCGAATCCCTTGAATTAAGGAGGGCTGCTAGGCCCCTCGTAATTTATAAATAGGAAGGCCTCAGCCTTCGTAGTTTACTTTTGGAACTGTTGGTATTTTCACTATAGTGTTGTCATTTTCTCAGCTCATTTTCTTGTATCTACGGCTGTATAACTTTCTTGTGATGATTATTTTTTAGTAATGAAAAGCAGCTCTACTTGGCATCAGACCTGAGTTCTTTATAGGAGCCAGCAGCTCTTGGGGTTGGGCCCAACCAGAATGCCAAGGCCTCCTTTATGTATTGTTATTTGTTCTTTATGTATTTGCAAAATCATTTCTGTTAAGTAGATTAAATCTTGCTTATTAACTAAGTCATTTTCGATGATTGGAAATACTTTTGATGTTTAGATTGAGTTGATAGGTTATTAACAGGGAAAAGCTTCAGAAAAGGGCCATCAAGCACCTCCGATTTCACCTCTCCCTTAGTGGGATCAGGAGCTGGGATCAAGGTGACCTTGCTGCCAACAAAAACACTGACTTTGCTTTGCCATGCAATCATTAGTGTTTGATTTTTATTTGCAGAAGTTGGTTACATGTTCAGATTCTTGATTACTTCATTGCATAGTTAGTATACATGGTTTCATTGCAATTAAAACTTTTGTTCATTCTCTTTACCGTTAGCTAGATTAGATTAGGTCAACGTAACTAGGTCTCTGATTTTAGAAGTCTTCGTTGGTTCAGTTGGAAAAACAACTTGTAGAGCACCTGTACCACTTCTCTATCTGCCCATACTCCATCAATCCCATCTGCTCCATCCCCTAACTCAGATTCTTGCCTCACGTTTTCCATTTGCTCACATAACCCTAATTTTTGTGCAACATTGCTTCATTCCTTCTTGAACAAATCCAGCCATCTTCATCTTTCCTCAACTCCATCCACTAAGTCCTGGACCTCCTCACACCCCTGTCCTACCTCCATACTCACTCCTTCACCTTTCTCTCTCCATCCATCCTCCAAAATCCCATTTCTGAACAACCTGTAGAAAATTACATACATCCTATAGAAATTCCAGAACATCCTGTAGAACCCCTGAAGACTTCCTATAGAGGCTCACGAATGAGGTTTCTTGATATCAAAACTCTATGAAACTCTTTGGAAGGGTGTTAGGGATCCCTTAGGCCCTCTCTAAACCTTCCAGACCTCCTCCAAGCATTTCCTCTCGCCAATCCATCTCTGCACAGTCAAAACCAGTTAAATCGCATGTGTGATAATTCTGGCAACTTATTCAAAAATAAAAAAAGATGTTTTTTTTCAGATTTTATTGTAGAAGTAGCTTAGACACATGTATTTTACCTTCCTAGAAGTCAATGGCATCTCTTTCGGTAGCTTGCATCCTCTTTCTTGCATCAGTAGGCTAGCTAGTAAAATTAGGGTTTGCTAGGGTTTACGTTTCCTTTCAGCTTTCCAGTTTCTTTCTGCAAGTAGATGAGCCTTCTTTGAGTTGGCTTTCGTCCATCAGTTAAAAAGCTTCTTCTCAAAGCTCATAGAAGTTGGCTTAAGCTCCTAGAGGACTTATGCCAGCTGACCAGGTGACAGCTGCGGCAAGAGCTAGTACTTGTGCATACAGCACCGTCGCTTCCAAGTTTGTTACGAACTACTAGGTTGATAAAAGTAAAGAAAGAAGTCCCAGGAGTTGCAGCATTATTGCTACAATACTGGATCCCACCAACCATGTCTCTCGAGGAACCCCCTTGGTCTGATCATCACCATCGTTCCTCGTTTCTCCCTGCCCACTGGGAAATGCTTACCTGTCTCGAGCGATTTGCTCCTTGTCTCCCATCCCAACCCCTTTAGACACCCATTCAAGTTTATCAAGTGTCTTCTAAAGGGAATATGGGAAACATCACACAAACCCAGCCAATCGACATCTCTGTTAAACTAGGGGTTGTCGAGCATATCCATGTCGAAGTAACTTGTACTCTGGAGGAGATTCAACTCTATACTGATCTCTTTTTTGAATTCCGTGATGTCTTTGCTTGGTCTTACAAAGAAATGCTCAACATCGATCCTAGCATCGTGGTGCATGAGATACCTGTGTATCCGGGTGCTAAGCCTATTCGGCGGCGTTTACGCCCCATGCACCCCCGAAAGGCTGCAGCTATTAAAGCAGAAGTTGAAAAGATTCTTAAGGCTGGTTTTATTTACCTTGTCCCACTCATAGATTGGGTCTCCAATATCGTCCCTATGACTAAAAAACAGGGCACTATTAGATTCTGTGTTGATTACCGTGATATTAATCAAGCCTGTCCCAAAGATAACTTCCCCACACCCTTCATTGACCAGCTCATTGATGAGTGTGTTGGGAGTGAAATGTATTCATTCGTGGACAGTTTTTCTGGTTATAACTAGATTAATATTGCGCCTGCCGATCAACACAAGACCGCTTTTATCTGTCCATGGGGCACTTTCGCCTACAAAAACTCCCTTTCAGTTTGAAAAACACCGGTGCTACCTTCCAACGCGCAATGTCTTATGCATTCCATGATATTCGACACATTGTGCAACCTTACTTGGATGATCAACCAGCTCATTCAACAAAACACCAAGACCATCTCGCTCACCTTCGTGAAATCTTTCTCTGTTTTTGACACTACCGCATCCGGCTTAATCCACATAAGTGTGTCTTTTGCGTTGAGTCAGGCAGACTTCTCAGGTTCATCATCTCCTGAGAGGGCATCCGTTTGGATCCCCTTAAAGTCAAGGCCATTCTGAATCTCCTTCCCCCTGCTTCCTTGCAACAATTGCAAATTTTGCAGGGCAAAGCGAATTTTTACGACGATTCATTCCGAACTATGCCGAAGTGGCTAAAGGTTTTACGCAGTTATTGAAGCAGGATACCCCTTTTCTTTGGGATGCCACTGCTCAAGAGTCCTTCGAGTGCCTCAAGGTTCTCCTTGTCTCTACTCCGTTGTTGCATCCTCCTAATTATCATCGTGACTACACTCTGTACTTGGCCGCTATCGATACCACTATTGGCATGGTTCTTGTTTCAGATGATGACGATGACACTGAGTATGTCATTTATTATCTCAGCCGCAATCTATTAGATATGGAAAATTGATACACTTATGTCAAGAAGTTGGCATTGGTCGTCGTCTGTGCCGTCCAACGTTTTTGCCATTATATATTGTTGCACACCATGACAGTGATTTTTGAGTGCAACCCGATGACGTACATCCTGTCACGTCAGTTGCTGGGGGCAAGTACTCGAAGTGGATTGTTATCCTCCAAGAGTTCGACTTGGAATTCACTACTTCCAAGTCTAAGAAATCCCTTGTCTTTGTTGAGTTTCTTTGCTCTCTGCCATCTCTTACTGCGCCCTCTCAGTTAGAGGACCGTATTCCGGATGAAACTCTATTCTCAATTAGCACCCTCGACCCCCGGTACGGGGATATCATTGTCTATCTGCAAACATCCTCTTTTCGTCCCGATGTGTCTAAGGATGCTTGGCGATGGATTCGTCATCAGTCTCAGCCCTATCATATTATTGGCGACAACCTGTACCGTCTTGGCACCGACTCTATTCTCCGTCGATGCTTAACATTCGAGGAAGTTGAGCGAGTTTTAAATGATTGCCATTCTGGTGCTTGTGGTGGTCACATGTCCGGATATGCTACTGCTCAAAAGATCCTCCGTGTCAGTTACTTTTGGCCCTCCATCTTCAAGGATTGCATTCTTGCCATCCACTCCTGTCACGAGTGCCAAATCTACCAGTGGAAGATGCGCGCGCCCCCCGCTCCATTGCACCCTGTTGTTACCGTCGGCCCTTTTGCAAAATGGGGCATTGATTATATGACCTGTAACCCTCGCTCGGCTGGGGGGCATGGGTATATCATCGTTGTCGTTGATTACTTCACAAAATGGGTCGAGGTGATGCCCACACTATCTGAAGACGGTCACACAGCGGCGCAATTTTTGTTTAATCATGTTATCTCACTATTCGGAGTCCCTCTGGCTATCGTCATTGATCATGGTAAGCATTTCCGTAATCATATGATGACTGAGCTAACAACCCAGCTAGGCTTGCGGCATGATAGCTTGACTCCATACTATCCTCAAGCCAATGGCCAAGTAGAAACCGTCAACAAACTTCTAGTTACGATGCTTCAACGCATCGTTGGCATGCATAAGTCTAACTGGCACTTGATGTTGTTCTCTGCCCTATGGGCCTACCGAACTTTTGTGAAGGATGCCACTGGTTTCACTCCATTCCAATTAGTTTACGGACTGGAGGCTACCCTTCCCATCGAGTGCAAGATCCCTTCTTTGAAATTAGTCGTCGAATTACTCCCCAACACTAATCCGGTAGAAGAACGCCTTCTTTACCTAGAACGGCTGGACAAGACTCATCAACTAGCCTCTCTAGTTAGTTTACGGACTGGAGGCTACCCTTCCCATCGAGTGTGATATCCCTTCTTTGAAATTAGTCGTCGAATTACTCCCCAACACTAATCCGGTAGAAGAACGCCTTCTTTACCTAGAATGGCTGGACAAGACTCGTCAACTAGCCTCTCTAGTGATTGAAGCACAAAAGGAGAGAGTGAAAACTCACTTCGATCATACTGTCCATCCTCGTTCTTTTGTTGAAGGAGATTTAGTCGTGTTCTACGATCAAGCGAATGATAAGATGGGGGCAGGAAAATTTGAGCCCATGTGGCACGAGGCTTATATTGTAAAGTGAGTTTTGCAAAAAGGGGCCTACGAGCTGATTTAATATGAAGGGAATCCTCTAGATAAGCCCCGAAATGGGCTTTACTTGAAAAAGTATTATGCGTGAATTTCATGCACTTTGATTTGTACATACGTGTGTTTTTAGCAGGTGTGTTGCGTATGTTTTTTCATGTGTTGGCTTGGTGTGTAGGCATGATTGCTGCTTATTGTGTCTTTTGCTTCTTGTGTAGATGTCTAGTGGACCTTACGTTGGTTTCGCTGATGGTGCCTGCCGCAGTACTCGCAACCTGTCTTCTGCGGCGTGGGTGATCTGCGATCCTCATGGTGAGTTGATAGACCTTCAAGGTGTTTGTTTAGGTTGTACCATGAACAATGTCGCTGAATATAATGTTGTTATTGAGTTATTGGCCAAGGCGATCAATCTCGGTATTCATGCATTGGTTGTGAACCTGGACTTTCAACTTGTCATCCACCAGCTCAATGGGCGATATTCCGTCAGAGACCATCATATTTTAAGGTTGTATTTACGTTTTAAATTGTTAGAAATGAATTTTGATTTTATCACATATCAGCATATTCCATGAAGATTAAACGCGTTAATTGATGCATTGGCAAGCCATGTATTAGACAGACATTTGTGTAACATGTAATCAAAATAGCATACAAGAAGCATGTAAAGCACAATAATAAACCATAGGAATATGTATGTATCTATATATATATATATATATATATATATATATATATATATATATATATATATATATATATATATATATATATATATCATGTGGCGCACCTAGGCGCTCAAAAAATAAGTGTATATGTCTAAATAGAGTATGTGTTCTCCATACATCCGAGACACATGTCTCTCAAAAATCATCAACAGCAAATAAAACCTAGGTGTCTACTACGGTGGATTATGCTCCCTATAGCACACCACCGCTCATGCCACCCGCCTCAATAGGCAGTGCACCCTGGGTTCCACTCCTACTGTGTGGATCTGGAACGCTATGGGGACCTCTTTAATCCCCATGTAATCTGGAATCCCTACTGTTAGGCCCTTAAGGTTCCGGGCCACTGTCTCCACCATATCATCAGCTGGGGGAGCCAAGGCTAATGCTGCGATGCCCTGCGCATCCCTCCACACCTTTGGAGCCAGCTCGACGGGTCTCACTGGTCCTACACCTACATACCATAGCGTTCGTCATTAGGACATGTACATGAAAAATCTAAAAACATCATAAAAAATAAAATGTCAAAATATGTGATCAAGTGTCTTACCACCATCATCCCACTGCTCTCTAGCGGGCAGCTGCATGTCAGGATCTCCACAGAAGTCCATGCCAGCATATGGCCTGTCATGCGGAAAGAGTCGTTAGTGCGGACACAACCGACCTCCCTAGAAGCAAAAGCTTTCTAGTGACAAACAAGACAAATAAAGCTACCTTTCTCTAAACATGCATTGCAAATACAAGTATTCAGGGGATCTTTAACATACCTTCAGTCCAACGCTTTGTAGTAGTCCAGCCTCGCCGATCCGGATGAGCTCCTCCTTCTCTTCGAAACCTGCATTCACTAACAAGCCAAAAGATTAAATAGCACCTGATAAACTCATAAAACAATACATATCTATCATATAGACCAAGGAGTATATGAAACAAACCATGAATAACAATCTGTTGAGAAAAATAAGTTCATTTGCATTAAAAGGTAACAAAAGGAACCATTACAACCTAAGCCTTGGTGTTGTGCAAGTTCCTCCCAGGGTCCAGCAGGAGTTTTCCTTTACTTTGATCAGCTCACCCACTCTCAAATAAGGCTAGGAAAGGATGGGAATCTCTCCTCTCAAGCTTTACAAGGGAGTCCTAATTCCAGCAGCATCTACCCTTAGGAATGTTCAGCTTTCAACCTCCCTCCCTTTGGCCCAATGCCTGTATTTATAGTGCTCTAGAGGAATTTATTCAGGTCTACCATCAATGGGATAAGCCCCTCTTTGGATGGGATAGCTCCCCTCTTGATGGGATAAGTTCCTCTTTGGTAGGGATACATGAACCATCTGGAGGCGCTTCATACACGTCAAACAAGCTTCTAGAAGGCTCTAGAAATGACCACAAGTAACGTTTTTGGAGTGAAACTTGCGCCTTTTGACCTTTACAGGAGTACACACCCATTGCTTTACATACAGAGTGTACAAGTACGCAGGTATTGTGAACTTGGAGTGCGTACATGCAGGTAAGGCTAAGAGAAACTGCGTACCTAGAGATATATAGATTTTTAATGACTTCCTCTCTTTCTTGGAGTTTGACATGGAGAGCAGAGGTATGAGGCTTGCCAAGGAGGATAGTATGACAGTTGATGGAGCCATACTAACTGCAAATAGTCATGGTGACAAATTTTAGTGTAACAGATTGCCACCTAAAGTGCGAAGCCTGTAGTAGATAAGGGTTTCATTTTATCTAGGAAGGGTGAAGTACTTTATCATTTCAAGGATTATCTTGTGGAGAGCCCAGTCGGAACTTGCAAGTATTCAACACAAAATACATATATAAGATCATATCATCGCTGAGGTAGGCATTCCCATACTCAGATTGAAAACTTTAACTAATTGACTATCTACTGCTCTGATACAGGAATGATTCTGCAGTACATCATAATCATAGACTTTTGTAGACACAGTATGGATGCAGCCATCTGTTTATGATTAGTCTACTGTATAATGAATACAAAACTCCTCGCAGCCTGGATGATGGAAACTAGATCCAGGGTCTTCATTTCTACTTCCCGAACAGGTACGATTCTATCCATGCGAATAAATGAGTTGATGTCGAACATGGTAGAAACCACTTGATTACCAGTCAATGATGTAAACTGTTAACAAGCGTGAGAGAGACCACCAGTGATGTCAATGGTTCTCAAAGTACCCAGTACAATCCATGAGATGTGAATGAATGAGTTGATGTCGAACATTTCACGGAATCCTTCGATCGAAAGTCAATGATGAAAATTGTCGTCAAAGGCGAGAAACCTGCCATTGATGCATGCAGACTTCAAGGTATTGACGATTCCTAGGTCATCTTTCTAGATAATGTGCTGATGTCGATAGAAAGCGACCCGTTGCAGGCAAGCCCACAACACGAAATCATGGATCAAGTTGAAGAAATGTAGCTGTAAGGACTGACTCGGGGATGGTCAAAATGGATGACGAGTATTTTGCAGATGAATGTTTATTGTAGAGACCTCTTGAACACATAACGACACGACAGATGGCTTGGCGATATTTGACCCAAAGTTAATACCCAACTAAAGACTTTCAATGTGTTTGATCAACTGTGAGGCAAAGGATTTCCCAAACCAGGTGAATGAAAAGTGTCGTGTTCAAGAGTGGTAATAAGGCTTCTTCTGAGACAAAGGATAACAAATGGGCTCATTTTTCTCTCTTTTCCCCCACCATTTCTAGCAAGTACCTCTTTATTTTTTACAAGCTTGAGGAGGATAACATATGCTTGATTATAAGCTCATCCTTCGGATGAGTCCAAATTAGTTTTGATTCGAACCCTAAGAAGGAGTGGTCCATTCCTGTTTGTAATCGAACAGGTCCTTTACTGTGAAATTTTAATGAGTTCAGTATAGGAGAAACTCGGCGTTTTTCATTTTTAGAGAGTCTGAAAAAACTAAAGAAGACTCCAGGTTGAACTTTTTCGTAAAGTTGTGTCTCCCAAGCCCGAAAAAGTATAAAATAATACTTGAGAGAACCGCTTAGTCTTGCGACCAAGGAGTACTTTCATGATTAGTGCCTCTGACCTGAAAAGTAAAAAGCGATCAAGGACACGTCGTTTTATTTCCATATCGAGTTTGAAACGACAAAAACTCGGCGATCTTTTCCTGTTTTTACAGTCAGAAAAGAGCTATAAGGGGACCGTCTTTTAATTTCGTTTTAACGAGTGTAAAAGAAACGCTCGGCGATCTTTTCATGTTTTAGGAGTCAGAAAAGGGCTTAAAAGATGACTCTGATGTTTTGGTTCGTGAAAAATGATACTTTTCCTTGAAAGTCCTATTGTCCTGCACAAAAACGACACATTACTCATACCTGTTTAAGATAAGAAAAAATGCATTGAGAAATATCCTTCCATGGTGAAAAATAAACAAATTTAGCATTCATTTATCCAAAAAACCTATAAAAAGACCTTTTACCATGTCATTTTTACCATTTTACTGTTGAGGGAGAGAAAAGGGCTTTTGGCAAGAAACTTCCCGTGGACTTTGCGAAGAATCCGACCGTCGGAATCGAGTGCCGTCTCTTTCAGGTATTTCACAACATCCTCCTCTTTGTTTTCATCCGTTTAGAATTTCATTTTAAGCCCTAGTTTGATTTTTTGAGGGCTTTGGGGTTTTAGGATCCGCCTTTCAGGGTACGCAGGTGCCCAACGGGCGACCTGCATACCCCGACATTTTTGTTAATGGGAAAATGGCCGGAGTACGCAGCCTACCTTCAGAACAGTTGCATCCATACGCTCTGTTTCTAAACGTGGGGTGCGTACTCCGCGCAAAGCAATTTCAAAACCCCAAATCTCAAAACTAAACCATTAATTTTTGATTTAATGAATTCTAATGAATGTTTTCTGGTGTGTAGATTGCCCACCATGCTTGATTGGCGCGAAAGAGAACACGAAGATGTCGATTTGGCCGCAATAGATCATCAACCCTCCATTGATGCTTTGAAGGCATGCGGTCTCTACAAATACTGGGCCATACCTGGCATGAGGGCCCAGGTGCGATTCTTAGAATGGCTGGTTGAAAGGTGGAACGTTCAGGATCAATGCTTCTACATCGGAGGGCACCAGCTCGAGATAGAGCCCTCTGACATATATTTTCTCACTGGTTTGCCTAATAGGGGCGAGCAACTGACTCTGTCCGGGACTAGGCCGGGTGGCCAATCCCTTGCTAGCCTCCCGCTAGAGTGGTGCAACAATCAAAACCAGGAGAAAGGGATAGAAATCAGATACATATCCCTGCTCGAACTTATGGTAATTGCCTTTACAGTTACCAGACTCTGCGGTGCAGCCGCTTTGCATATTGCCACCGGGTCCCAAATGCGGATGGCGATAGATTGCTACCGAGGCACCATTTTCAATTGGTGTGACGCTGTGTTGGCCAATATGAAGGGCCAACTGACTAGGGCAAAGAAAAGGCAATTAAAGACCTTTGGGTATGGGCCTCTAGTTGTGAGCTTTGCCCTAGAGAGGGTTCCGATGCTGATCCCACAGCATCTCACTGTTCCAGATGGGCCTCCTCGGGAGCCAAAGTTGATGCGATGGGTTGCGGTGATGGCCCGACATCCTGATGAGGGAGCGGGAATTGTTCGATTTCCTGCGGGTTACTTTCACTGGTTGGAGGACCAGGTCTTTGCAATCTAGGATTTTCCTTATGCCGAAGTAGATTTTCGCGGTGATCCGGACATGGTTCTTCCACAGGGAGAACAATGGGACGACAGAGGTACTTCATTTTTCACAAGTTTTTAAATTATTTACTTTTTTTGTTTGTTTTTTTATATCGTCTCAAAACTGACAGTGACAAATTTCAAAATGCAGATGTAGGTCCACAACGTCCGGCCAATCTCCGGCCATTCGAGAGAAGAGTACCAGTTGCACCAGCACCGGCCCCACAGGATACGGCCGCAGAGACCTTAGCCGAGCTGGAACAGGACCTAGAGCATCTCACGGCGGACATACCAGAGACGACTATAGATGATATTCCTATCCAACTTCAGCGCTATGTGGTCGCAGTCCCGGGACCTTTCAGGAGGTTCCTGTGTAGGGTAGCGCGGGCAGAGGTCTCGTATAGAGAGCACCACCACTGATTGGCTAGTCACTTTTTGTAGACACATGTGACATTTTTGTTTTTTTTTGTACTTATCATTTTTGCCAATCATAAGGTGGTTTTCAACCTATGATCGAAGACGATGTATATTTTTGACACACTCCTATCATATATATATCATTATTACCGGCTTATCTTGTTAAACATGTATGATGAAATGTTTTTAAGTTTACATTTATGATTACCGCAAATGTTTGTCTAACATTCGAGAAGCAATTGCATCTGCTAATGTATTTAATGACCTTGGAATATGCTGATATTCAATGTAATCAAATTCACGTTCCAAGAGGCGCACTCTCAAAAATAATCTTAATAACACTGGATTTCTAATGGCATATACCCTATTAAGCTGTAATACAACGAGTTCAGAATCTAACCTCACTATCAAACTCCGAATCCCAAACGAAATAGATTCAGATAATAACTCAATCATTGCACTGTATTCTGCAATGTTGTTTGTTGTTTGACCGAGGCTCACCCCATGCATAGAAACTAACTCGTCAGAGGGCGAATAGATAACCCAAGCTGCGGAAGAGATATTCCGTGTACTACGACAAGCACCATCAGCAAATCCAATGTACGTTTGGAGAGGCGTCAACATCTGCAATATCAAAATTAACACCAAGATAAGCCAGAATAACGACGAAAACACACTTTCTAAGCTAAGCACACTGCCTAAACTAACAAACACACCAGCTAGAAAGAAAAATTAACCTAACTAACCTAACTGAATCTCCATACCCACCATTTAAGCATAATACCTCTTTAGGTAAAGTTCATTTCTGGGCTTACCCAAAGAGTCCCCATCAAAATCTACCAGCTCATAGGCCCCTTTTGCTAGCTTTCGCTTGACAATGTAGGGCCCATGCCACATAGGAACGAATTTTCCAGCACCTAATTTATCGTTAGCTTGATCATATAATAGCACTAGGTCTCCTTCTGAAAAATTACGAGGGGTCACGTTGCGATCATACTGAGCTTTCATCCTTTTTGCGTGAGTCTCGATTGCCAATGCAGCGTCATGTCGAGTCTCATCTAATTTAGCTAAGTATAATAGACGCTTCTCCTCTTCGGAAGTAGCTGGAAGTAATTCGACAGCCATTTGAAGTGATGGGATTTCGCATTCAATGGGCAACACTGCTTCCAAACCATAAACTAGTTGGAAAGGAGTGAACCCTATTGACGTTTTCACTAAGGTTCGGTACGCCCAAAGCGCTGAAAATAACATGTTGTGCCAATTCGACTGATGAATACCAATGATTCGTCGGATCATGATAACTAGAACTTTGTTGATGGACTCAACCAAACCGTTTGCTTGGGGATAATAAGGAGTAGAACTATCATGACGCAAACCAAGCTGGCTTGTAAGTTCTGTCATCATAATGTTTCGAAAATGGCGCCCATGGTCAGTGATTATCGCTTGTGGGACACCAAACCTAGCAATAATATGATTGAATACGAAAATCGCAGTTGTCTTGCTGTCAGCCTCGAATGTAGGCATCGCCTCGGCCCACTTAGTAAAATAATCAACCGCAAGGATGATATACGCATGCCCCCCGGCCGAGTGAGGGTTACTGTTTGGTCAATTTAGTGTTGTCTAAATTGCTATCATTAATTGTCAACCCGGGGCTCGTAAGCTGATGAAGTGAGATGTACAGTATGTACTTAAGTAACCTTTCCTAGTTCTTTTTGTCGTTTTTAGATGATGTTTGTGGTTGATTTAACTTCTTAAGATGGAGTGATGGTTTTATAAACAAATGAGTGCGTGTGTGTGTCTATGGTGATTACTAAATGCTTCTAGAACTTCTTAAAGAGGAAGCTTGAAAAGTGACTTGCAATGGAATTGAAACTTCGAATGAAAGCAAAGCATTAAACAAAGTGACTAATGGCACTAGTCCACTATCTATGCTGCTGATAAGAACAAAAATAGCATCTATGTTAACTCAATGGAAAGTGAAAAACACTACTTTAACTGCAAAACTTAAATGACAAATCATAACACTTCATTCTTTCTTAACACTCTGCCTCTAGCTGTAATTGTTCATGTGAAAAACAGTTAAGAAGGAATCAGTAATATGAGTCAAAAAGCTAATCAAACCAAGCTGCCACTCAATGATATTTTGGTCCAATAAAAGTTAGACAATTATGATGAGAAGACCATCAAAAGGTTAGTAAGCAACTTGTCAAAAACTTGATAAAGTAAACTAGCAATGAAACTGCGTAAGCAAGGTAAAAATCAGCAGCTAAGACAAGACAACTTCAAATACCATTAGTGATAAAAAGAAATAAAAAAAACACTATCCCGGGCTCCTAACACACCTGCATAAACAAACTGATCAGTTCTGAAAAGTGCTGGAAATGTAAAGGCATGAAATCAAACTGTACATTATTATACATGTTCAAAGAAATGAAAAACTGCAGAAATCAAACTATACATTATTGTACATGTGAAAATGAAAACAAAGAAAGGCAGGAAAATAAATTTAAATGCTAATGTACATAGGTTGTGGTAGATGGGGGCCCTCCATCCACTCAACCAGCTAAAGATCAGCTACGCAGAGATGAGCAGAAACAGTCTTCTTATATTAAATCAGCATGTCAAAATACAGTCAAAAAGTGTTGTAGAAACAGTCTTTAAAACAGAGTTTGATAGCCAAAACAATTACATCAATTACAATATCAAAAAGCTAATCTCTAAGCGTTGGCAAACGCTTTATTTATAGGCACAGGGACAAACTGTCCTCTGCGTAAACTAAGCAACTACAGTCTTAACTAATTAACTACGCAGCAACACGCAGGCAACTCCGTGCACGTTTGGAGGAAACGGTCATCATGGGGAGTAAATCTATGGTTAGATCCTGTCCCTTGCTGTCTTCATGGCATGGAGGAAGTGCCAGCTGTGGTTCCGTGTCTCAGTTGCTCACGCAGAGCCGTGCCACCGTCTGGAACTTAATTGTTTGACTGGGGGCATACGTGACTGATTTGGCCCAACCAATAGCATACGAACCATGTATACATCCATACCAACGTGCCCATGTGGCCCGTTCCTGGAGAAGACACGTGGAGTATAGCAAACAACAAAAAGGCTGCGGAATCTCTGAACAGCTGCGGAATTGCTGAGTAGCTGCGGAATTGCAGAACAGCTACGGAATTGCTGAACATGTACCAAAATTCTAAACAAACAGTCAATCATTAGCACAGTCAACAAATCATGTTAAAAAGACATATAATGCAATGAATTGAACAAGTTGATGGAGGAAATGATGTCAGAAGAGAGAAGTGAATAGGGAAAAGCTGTTGGGAGGACAGGTAAATGAGTGCAAGGTTGAAGCTCAACATACCCCCACTGCGAGGGTGTTGCATGTCCTCATGCAACCAAAATTTTGTCATAATCTTTCAGTTCACATGTTCAGATGCCTCTGCCAAGACATCCAACCTTCTCCTTTTCCTTCCTGTTGCCAAATTTGTTCTTGGTTTCCTAACCAAGCACCTGAATTTCAAGTTGATCAAGGCCCTGCTTAATTTCTTGCATTTCCTCTTCAATTTCCTGTTCTTTCTTTGCCAAAGACCCAAATGAAGCATTGTGTTATCGTGGATCATTTTGTCCACGTTTCTCTGTTCTTTCAATGCTTCGTTTTCCTGTTTGATGTGGCGGTTTAGGACCTCTAGCTCAAATACTTCTTGCTTCAGAGATTGAACCTGTTGTTCAAGGGGCAAGACAGTACTAGGACCAGCAACAGATTGCTCTAATGTTTCCAAATAATCATATGCCTCCTGCTAGACAGGGTCAATGTCAGGTGTTTGTCTTGGCCTAAATTCAAATCCTTGAAAACTGCTTTCTCTCTCTTGCTGGAAAGGACTTTCCTCTCTTGGAGGACTTAGCTCAATAGCTAGTCGAATTGGAGTCTTCTCAGGTGTGCCCAAATCAATGAAATGGGACCGTTTCTCTTTAGTCACACTCTTCTTCTCTATAAGTCTACTGCTTCTTCTTACTTGCAGGCTAGTACTTTTTGGTTCTTGCTGTTTTTGCTTTTGTTTCTTTTTGGAGATGGCAGTTTCATGAAGCTGAGCAAGCCTATGAGCTAATGTTTGGGTATCTTCTTCACTTGAGGGTTCAGGTGAAGGGTATGACTCTTGCAAAATAGCTTTCCCTTTATCCCCCTTTTGTCTTTTTGTTCTGCTTCCCTTTTTCTTTTCCTTTTGAATAGTTTCTTGAACAGTTTCTTGGGCAATTTCTTGAAGAGTTTTTGTAACAATTTCTTGGGCAGTTTCTTCAACTTCTACAGCAGTGTCTTGGGCAGCAGTCTCTTCTTGGGTAACCATTTCTTTCCCTTTTCTTCTACTTCTTTTTGGCACCCTAGGAGAGCTACTAGAGGCTTCTGCTGCCTCTTGAAAATGGTTTCTAACAAGGAATTTCTCCCATGTATCCTTTCTAATTTTTAACTGCTCCTCAATCAAGATTTTAATGAGTCCATGGTGATATAGGTGGGGCTCAATGTTTCCCACGTTTTTCTGAACAGTGGCACTCATTTTTTTTAGACTAGCTAGCAAGAAATAAGGAAGATTGATGGTATGTTCACCCATAAAATGCATCATTATCTTTGTATGATAAACATACATTATACCAAATCTGCCTTCACATGTTAAAAATTTCTGAACTAGCAAAAGTAAGGCAGTCCATTCCTTTTTAATGACACTTACAGGTATTCCTTTGGTGAAGATAGTGGTATCTATACCTGGATTTTTCAACATGTTCTTCCACTCTTGGCCTTCAACAGTTCGATTTTTGAACCAACGTTCCCCAGTACGAGGCAAAGCAGTTGCTTGAGCCAAGCTGCTCTCTGTGACAGTGAATTGTAGGTCTCCAATCTCCACAGTATTTGTTTTTCCATCAAACGACCGAGCAAAGGCCTTGGTAACTTCCTTGTGATATCCTTTGAACTTCTGAATAAATTTTAACCACTTGGCCTTCTGCAGGGCATTCTTCGTTTGTGGGTAACCGTCTAAAAACTTAGAACCTTCCGGCTCTGCTCTTAATAACTTGCCCATTTCGGTTACCAGCTCTCTTGCTGCTCTGACAGCATTGTTTGAATACTGGAGAGAGAGCTATACGGGAAAAACAGTGCTCAGCAGTGGGTATTACGGCTACAACAGAACGCTCAGCAGTGGGTATTACGGCTACAACAGAATGCTCAGCAGTGGGTATTACGGCTACAACAGAATGGCCGTGATGCAATTACGAGACTGGTGGTCAGGGTTTTGAGCGGAGAGGTGAGGAAAATAGAACAGAGTATGTTCACGGTGAAACAGAGTAGTGAATGAAACCGAGAGTGAAAACGGTGAGGGCGTAGATAACAATGCGAAGATGAGGTTATGCATGCGAGAAGCGGAGTTATGGGTAGAGGATACAACGGCCAAATCCCTGAACGTCGGGTGGCTGCGTACACTTGGCTGCGGAATGATCAATTGGAGAGCCGTGGTACAACAGTACACGTCACTCTGGTACGAAGAATTAATGAGAGAGAGCAGGCCGTATTAAGTTCAAATCAACAGCACCGTTAGGAAGGTGGTGAGGTGGATTACGCAGCATAATGGATGAGGATTATGAGGAGTGGACGGAGGTCTTGTCAATCATTACATTACGTGCCTCCTACCATAATCCGAAAACCATACATAAATGATATAACTGTTAGTTAGAAATTTAGAACATACCTTCGTGTATTTGCATTTTGATCCCTAACCTTTGATTTATTGCTGCCTTTGTATATGCCATGTGTCCTTGCTCTTTAATGATGCTGGTGCTTTTGACTGCAGATTTTTCTTTTTGAAACAGAGTTTGTTTTTGTTGCAGGAACAGAGTGTATTAGCTGCGGAATCTTGATATCAGCTGCGGAATTGGCTCCTAGCTGTGGAAATTGCAGCAACACTTTTCTGCCTGCACAAAGAGGATTAAAACAACTTGACTGAATGGAATAGTCCTGAGAGGGACTTTATTGGTGAAAATGAGATGGAATGAATGGACTGAAAGAAAATGAAGTGGAATGAAAATGATGAGATGGATGAGATGGATGAGATGGATAGAAAAAGAGAAAATATAAAGTGTCAGGTGACCCTGATTTTCACTTCATATTTTCTGCATAAGACTGCCAATCCAAGATTGGTTTTCAGGCTTATACAAGAGATTTTTTTTTTTTTTTCCTTTTTTTTTTCAACTGAAAGAAACAAAGATCAGGCTGATGGAGGAGAAGAATTCTTCTCCACTAGCCTCATTGCAGAATCTTCTTGGAACAACTTAACAAATTCCTCCCTTGAGAGTGGCTTGTGGTAGACTTTCAATCTATGGCCATTCACAATGAGAGGAGTCTGAAGCTCATCAATGGTCTTCACTCGAACTGCTCCATTTTTAAAGACTTCATCAATCTCATATGGCCCAAGCCAATGAGTTTGAAATTTTCCTTTGAAGTCCTTAAACTTGGAATCAAACAATAGTGCCCAATCTCCCTTCTGAAACTTTCTTTCTTTGATGTGTCGATCATGCCATTTAGTTCTTTGGTGCTGAACTAGATCAGTCCTTAGAATTGCATCTTGTCTTATTTCATCTAGCTCATTTAGCTGGTCCATTCTGTGTTTTTGAGCTTCTGATAGGCTCATCCCCAATTGAACTGCCATCTTGAAGGTCTTGATTTGGAACTCAATGGGGTGCAGGACTTCTTTCCCATAAACAAGTTCATAGGGAGAATGTCCTGTTGTGTTCCTCCATGTAGTTCTATAGGCCCATAAGGCTTCAGGAAGCCTTTCCGCCCAATCTCTTCTATGAAGATGAACAGTCTTGGTGATAATGCCTTCAAGGACTTTATTTGTAGATTCCACTTGACCATTTGATTGCGGATGGTATGGAGTAGATGTTCTGTGCTTGATTTTGTATTCCTCAATCAGCTTCTCCATCAATTTAGATGTAAATTGGCTTCCCTGATCTGTCACAATTTCTCTTGGGACACCAAAACGAGTAAAAATATCCTCAAAAAGAAATTGAACAACTGAATTTTCAGTGGCAGAAGGCAATGCCTTGGCTTCTACCCACTTAGTAACATAATCAGTGCAAACCAATATGTACTTCTTTTGCTTAGATGGTGGATTAATAGGTCCAACGAAATCTAGAGCCCATTTCTCAAAGGGTTCGATGCATACCTGTGGCTGTAGTGGCATTTCATTTGAAGGAGTTGGTCTCCCAACTCTTTGGCAGCTGTCACACCTTCTAACATACTGCTTTGCATCTTTAAAGAGAGAAGGCCAATAATATCCTAAAGAAAGGATTTTATAGGCTGTCCTCTTGTCAGCAAAGTGTCCGCCACACGGTTCATCATGACATGCCTTAAGGATGTCAGGCATTTCATCTTCCCGAACACATCTTCTGATCATACAATCTGGCCCTGTTTTGAACAATTCATTAGAAATCCAAGAATAGTGTGAACTCTCCTGAATGATTTTCCTTTTCTCATTAGGAAATAAGTGTGGAGGTAGCTTCCCTGTAACTAGATAATTAGCAATATCTGCATACCAAGGAGTCTTGGTAGTTACTGCAAACAGGTATTCATCTAGAAACTTATCCTCTATAGGAGAATCTTCGTTAGTGTTTTGGATTCTAGACAAGAAATCAGCTACTGTGTTTTGTTTTCCTGGTCTATCTAACACAGTAATGTTGAATTCTTGTAAAAGTAAAAGCCATCTTGTAACTCTGCCATTAGTAATAGGTTTGTTCATGAGATATCTAATTGCAGAGTGATCAGTATGGACAAAAGTTTCATAGCCGGTTATGTAGTGTCTAAACTTGTTGATTGCATGAACAATGGCTAAGAATTCTTTTTCAGTCACAGTGTAATTTAACTCGGTGGGAGTCAAATTTTTACTGGTGTAATAAATGGCATAAGGGACCAAATCCTTTTGTCCCAAAACAGCTCCTAGAGCTGTATCTGAAGCATCAGTAGAAATGTGGAAAGGGAGTTTCCAATTT
This sequence comes from Pinus tabuliformis, assembly GCA_031772625.1. Classification (NCBI taxonomy): domain Eukaryota; kingdom Viridiplantae; phylum Streptophyta; class Pinopsida; order Pinales; family Pinaceae; genus Pinus; species Pinus tabuliformis. The sequence continues at coordinate 1,110,920,113 of CM062818.1, forward strand.
GGTCCTCTCAAAATGGGTGCTTCATATATTCTAGTCTTTAAAGTTTCAAAGGCAGACTGACATTCAGGATCCCATTTGAACTCACAGTCTTTGGTAAGTAATTTGAAAAGAGGAGATGCTATCTTAGTGAAGTTTTCAATAAATCTTCTATAATATCCAGTAAACCCAAGAAAACTTCTAACATCTTTCTGGAAATTTGGAACAGGTAACTTGGAGATGACTTCCACTTTGGATCTATCAACTTTAATTCCATCTCCTGAAATATGATGTCCTTCAGTAAACATCATAAAACACTTTTCATGACTTAATGAAAGATTTGTTTCTTTACATCTAATTAGAACTTTCTCCAAATTTTCTAATGCTTCTTCAAATGTGTTACCATAAACTGTGAAATCATCCATGTAGACCTCTACACAATCATGAATTAGATCTGAAAATATTCCTAGTACAGCCCTTTGAAATGTAGCGGGTGCATTGCATAATCCAAAAGGAAGTACTCGGTAAGCAAAAGTTCCCCAAGGACAAGTAAATGTGGTTTTGTCTTGATCTTCAGGTGCTACCTGAATTTGATTGTAACCACTAAAACCATCCAAAAATGAGAAAAACTTTTTACCTGCTAAAGTATCTAATACTTGATCAATAAAGGGCAAAGGAAAGTGATCCTTCAAGGTTGCTTTGTTTAATTCTCTGTAATCAATGCAAACCCTCCATTTACCATTCTTTTTAGGTACTATAACCAAGGGAGAAACCCATTGGCTATCTGAAATAGGGTAAATGAAGTTTACATTGAGTAACTTCTGGAGCTCTTCTTTCACTATCTCTCTAAGATTTGGATTCATCCTTCTTTGAGGTTGTCTGATTGGTCTACTGTTTTCCTCAATGTAGATGTGATGAATGCAAGTCTTAGGGTCAATACCTTTCATGTCAGTATACTCCCATGCAAAAGCAGTAGAATGTCTTTGCAAGACTTTGGTTAGCTCTTCCTGTTGGGATTTTTCCAAGTTTTTGTTAATGTTTAATGTCTTTCCTGGAAAGATCTCAATGGCAAACTACCAAATTCTTCCATAGAGAAAAGAGACATTTGTCTAGATGATAGACACTCTATGTCAGAATCCAACTGAAATTGTGTAGAGTCATATTGAAGATGGTTCAAAATTTTCTAATGTATTCAGAATTTGACTATCTTCACTAATCTCAGAAATGGTAAAGACAGGTTGTATAGTATCTTCATCATCAACCCACTCATTATCTCCTATTTCTGTAATTGCTTTTGCTGGAGGATACAGATTGAACTTCTTTGTTGAATTGCCATCATAAATATACATATCCCCAGACCTACAACTTATGAAAGCATCAGCTGTGGCCAGCCAAGGTCTTCCTAAAATAAGAGGATGTCCTCCTAGATTGTTCTTGGGAGTTAAAATCATAAAATCAACTGGATATTCCCAAGAGTCTAGGGAGACTGGAATGTCTTCCAATACACCATCAGGTTTAATGATTGATCTATCTGCAAGCTGCAGTAAAGTAGGTGTAAAGAGAAGGTTAGGAAGTTTTAACTGGTCCATGGTCTGTCTACTCATAATGTTGATAGCAGCCCCTAAATCAATCAAAGTATTTGGTATTTCTACCCCATTGATATGTGTTTTGACAATTGGACTACCGGGGTCTACATATTTCTGCATGGTAATCTTTCCCATCATAATGTCTGCAATTTTTCCTACCAGGTGGATCCTTCTGGTATCTCTTGGTTTCCTTCCTGGTCTTTTAAGGCTCAACTCCTTTATTGTTTTTGCTAGAATGGGAATCTCTTTAATGGCTTGTAACAAGGGAATCTTGATACAGACATTCTTCAATTCATCTAGAAAATTATAGTCAGGCAACCAAATTTGCTTTTCCACTCCTTTGTCGATTTGTAACCTTTCAGGAAAAGGAGGTGTGGTCACAGATGTAGGTTGCTCAACTATGGGAGTTGTGGGGATTGATTCTTTTTCTTTTTATTTTTGAGTGTTTGGGTTTTGAAGGGATGCTTCAGAACCCTTATTAGCTCTAAGAGATTCTTCCTCAGAAATGCTTGGTTGTTGAACATTTATAGAAGGTGGATCTAAGATTCTACCTGATCTGAGTTGTACTTCATTGAGAGGAACAATCATATAGGTAGGGAATGGTTGACCTTCCATCATGTAAGCATTTTGAGGGTTCCTATTATTGGGGTTTGGCAATGACTGAGAAGGAAGTTGATTTGACTTTTGTTGGGATTGGAGCAAGAGTTGAGAATTTTGATTTTGTGGAGAAGGTTGTTGTTGTTGAGGGAATGGTAATGATAGTTGTTGACTTTGATTTGGAAGTTGTGGAGCTTGCTGATTCTGAAAAGATGGAGGATATTGATAGAATTGAGCAAATCTCCCATAAGGATTTTGCATGCTTTGCATCCATGATTGAAAAGGATTTTGAGGTTGAGGCCAAGGTTGTTGCCAAGGATTCCAATTTGGTTGGGGTTGAAAATTCATAGAGTTGTTAAACCCTTGATTTTGTTGCCCCTGCCAAGGTCTCCTTGCAACAAAACAGAGAGATTCAAGTGTATTTGGATCCTCTTGAAAGACTGCTTTGAGCCCAGGGATTGAAGGACAAACCTTGGTCTCATGGTTTTCTGAGCAAATTACACATGTTTCCACAACTTGTGCTTCCAAGGGACATTCCCTTAAAGCATGTTTCTTCCTACATTTCGGGCAAAAGATGGCCAAGGCCTCGGCTTCTGCTTTCTGTTTATTGTGGATCTTAAGGGTGTCTAATTGTTCACTCAGGCTCCCTAAGATGTCAGTTTTGAATTCATCAAGCATATTGCCGATCTCAGCCCTACTTACTGATCCAGTTGCAGATTTATTTTCTCTAAGGAGAGAAGGATCTCTAGGCCCTTTTTGAGTTTTTGATTTGCCCCTTGAGAGATGGACACATAATTCTGCTATATCAGAAAGTGGAAGCTGAGATATATCTCCCTTCCCCATCATATTCAAAAGATCTATCCATTCATCTCTAATGGCTTTTAGTAATAGGGCTTTCAAGGTCTCTTCATCCAAGTTACTCATTTTTGCTCTTTTCAAATTATACTGAAATATTTCAATCAATTCCTCCAAATTCTCATCTTCTCTTTGTACCATTTTAAATACCTCATCCTTGTGGTTGGTGGGCATACAATAGTCCAGGTACCTATCCAAAAATGTCTGTTTCATATCATTCCAAGACCTAATGGATTGAGTGACTAACCCCATGAACCATTTCAAAGCTTGTCCTTTCAATGTGGAAGGGAACAATTTGAGTTTTTGAGTGTCATCCAAATAGTCATAAGTTCTACATACGACTTCAAACTCAAATAAGAATGTTTCAGGGTCCTCATTCCTTGATCCATGAAAGTTTGGGAGGACAGATGGTGAGATGTTCTTCATGGTGGCTCGGGAATCCTCATCAACTATAGGGAATCCGAATGAGTTATCCCCATCCCTATTTCCTCCAATATTACCTCTACCTCCTCCATTATTTCCTCCTCCTCTACCTCTACCTCTACCAAATCCAGGTGCTTCTTCCTCTGCCATGGTAGTTTCCCCAGAGACTTCAGAGTCTTCTGGTTCTTCTACTAAGGGTGTATGAGAAGGATTCCCTCCTTCTTCTTCAGGTGTTTCTACTTCTTCAATTATAATTTGCCTCTCTGGAGAAAGAAGGAAAGGATCTCTTTCAGACTCGATGGAAGGTATGGGAGAGTCGACTCCTGCTTCTTGAATTCCGGGAACCCTAGGGCTAGGAGTGTCAGTTGGAGATAAGGAAGGTGTCTCTTGTCTATCCCTTGAAGTAGATGGACTTGTAAAAATCGAACTCTTGGCTCTAGCTAAAAACCTTCCCCTAGAATCTCTAGCTCTATGCATGTCATTTTTTATTTTTTCCTTCAAGTCAGGCTAATAATTCTTTTTCTGATCTTCCAGGTCACTCTAGGTGCAAGAAGAGAGCATACTTAAGAAACTATTAAACCAATAACTTTCTCTTTTCTGATCCTCCAGATCACTCTAGGTGCAAGAGGAGAGCATACTTTGAGAGGTTATCAATTTCCCTTTCTTGAAATTTTCTTAATTTTTTTTTAGAATTGGCTACCTAATTTCACTTCCCCGGCAATGGCGCCAAAATGTTTGGTCAATTTAGTGTTGTCTAAATTGCTATCATTAATTGTCAACCCGGGGCTCGTAAGCTGATGAAGTGAGATGTACAATATGTACTTAAGTAACCTTTCCTAGTTCTTTTTGTCGTTTTTAGATGATGTTTGTGGTTGATTTAACTTCTTAAGATGGAGTGATGGTTTTATAAACAAATGAGTGCGTGTGTGTGTCTATGGTGATTACTAAATGCTTCTAGAACTTCTTAAAGAGGAAGCTTGAAAAGTGACTTGCAATGGAATTGAAACTTCGAATGAAAGCAAAGCATTAAACAAAGTGACTAATGGCACTAGTCCACTATCTATGCTGCTGATAAGAACAAAAATAGCATCTATGTTAACTCAATGGAAAGTGAAAAACACTACTTTAACTGCAAAACTTAAATGACAAATCATAACACTTCATTCTTTCTTAACACTCTGCCTCTAGCTGTAATTGTTCATGTGAAAAACAGTTAAGAAGGAATCAGTAATATGAGTCAAAAAGCTAATCAAACCAAGCTGCCACTCAATGATATTTTGGTCCAATAAAAGTTAGACAATTATGATGAGAAGACCATCAAAAGGTTAGTAAGCAACTTGTCAAAAACTTGATAAAGTAAACTAGCAATGAAACTGCGTAAGCAAGGTAAAAATCAGCAGCTAAGACAAGACAACTTCAAATACCATCAGTGATAAAAAGAAATAAAAAACACACTATCCCGGGCTCCTAACACACCTGCATAAACAAACTGATCAGTTCTGAAAAGTGCTGGAAATGTAAAGGCATGAAATCAAACTGTACATTATTATACATGTTCAAAGAAACGAAAAACTGCAGAAATCAAACTATACATTATTGTACATGTGAAAATGAAAACAAAGAAAGGCAGGAAAATAAAGTTAAATGCTACTGTACATAGGTTGTGGTAGATGGGGGCCCTCCATCCACTCAACCAGCTAAAGATCAGCTACGCAGAGATGAGCAGAAACAGTCTTCTTATATTAAATCAGCATGTCAAAATACAGTCAAAAAGTGTTGTAGAAACAGTCTTTAAAACAGAGTTTGATAGCCAAAACAATTACAGCAATTACAATATCAAAAAGCTAATCTCTAAGCGTTGGCAAACGCTTTATTTATAGGCACAGGGACAAACTGTCCTCTGCGTAAACTAAGCAACTACAGTCTTAACTAATTAACTACGCAGCAACACGCAGGCAACTCCGTGCACGTTTGGAGGAAACGGTCATCATGGGGAGTAAATCTATGGTTAGATCCTGTCCCTTGCTGTCTTCGTGGCGTGGAGGAAGTGCCAGCTGTGGTTCCGTGTCTCAGTTGCTCACGCAGAGCCGTGCCACTGTCTGGAACTTAATTGTTCGACCGTGGCTACTCCTGCGTTGACCGGGGGCATACGTGACTGATTTGGCCCAACCAATAGCATACGAACCATGTATACATCCATACCAACGTGCCCATGTGGCCCATTCCTGGAGAAGACACGTGGAGTATAGCAAACAACAAAAAGGCTGCGAAATCTCTGAACAGCTGCGGAATTGCTGAGTAGCTGCGGAATTGCAGAACAGCTGCGGAATTGCTGAACATGTACCAAAATTCTAAACAAACAGTCAATCATTAGCACAGTCAACAAATCATGTTAAAAAGACATATAATGCAATGAATTGAACAAATTGATGGAGGAAATGATGTCAGAAGAGAGAAGTGAATAGGGAAAAGCTGTTGGGAGGACAGGTAAATGAGTGCAAGGTTGAAGCTCAACATACCCCCACTGCGAGGGTGTTGCATGTCCTCATGCAACCAAAATTTTGTCATAATCTTTCAGTTCACATGTTCAGATGCCTCTGCCAAGACATCCAACCTTCTCCTTTTCCTTCCTGTTGCCAAATTTGTTCTTGGTTTCCTAACCAAGCACCTGAATTTCAAGTTGATCAAGGCCCTGCTTAATTTCTTGCATTTCCTCTTCAATTTCCTGTTCTTTCTTTGCCAAAGACCCAAATGAAGCATTGTGTTATCGTGGATCATTTTGTCCACGTTTCTCTGTTCTTTCAATGCTTCATTTTCCTGTTTGATGTGGCGGTTTAGGACCTCTAGCTCAAATACTTCTTGCTTCAGAGATTGAACCTGCTATTCAAGGGGCAAGACAGTACTAGGACCAGCAACAGATTGCTCTAATGTTTCCAAATAATCATATGCCTCCTGCTAGACAGGGTCAATGTCAGGTGTTTGTCTTGGCCTAAATTCAAATCCTTGAAAACTGCTTTCTCTCTCTTGCTGGAAAGGACTTTCCTCTCTTGGAGGACTTAGCTCAATAGCTAGTCGAATTGGAGTCTTCTCAGGTGTGCCCAAATCAATGAAATGGGACTGTTTCTCTTTAGTCACACTCTTCTTCTCTATAAGTCTACTGCTTCTTCTTACTTGCAGGCTAGTACTTTTTGGTTCTTGCTGTTTTTGCTTTTGTTTCTTTTTGGAGATGGCAGTTTCATGAAGCTGAGCAAGCCTATGAGCTAATGTTTGGGTATCTTCTTCACTTGAGGGTTCAGGTGAAGGGTATGACTCTTGCAAAATAGCTTTCCCTTTATCCCCCTTTTGTCTTTTTGTTCTGCTTCCCTTTTTCTTTTCCTTTTGAATAGTTTCTTGAACAGTTTCTTGGGCAATTTCTTGAAGAGTTTTTGTAACAATTTCTTGGGCAGTTTCTTCAACTTCTACAGCAGTGTCTTGGGCAGCAGTCTCTTCTTGGGTAACCATTTCTTTCCCTTTTCTTCTACTTCTTTTTGGCACCCTAGGAGAGCTACTAGAGGCTTCTGCTGCCTCTTGAAAATGGTTTCTAACAAGGAATTTCTCCCATGTATCCTTTCTAATTTTTAACTGCTCCTCAATCAAGATTTTAATGAGTCCATGGTGATATAGGTGGGGCTCAATGTTTCCCACATTTTTCTGAACAGTGGCACTCATTTTTTTTAGACTAGCTAGCAAGAAATAAGGAAGATTGATGGTATGTTCACCCATAAAATGCATCATTATCTTTGTATGATAAACATACATTATACCAAATCTGCCTTCACATGTTAAAAATTTCTGAACTAGCAAAAGTAAGGCAGTCCATTCCTTTTTAATGACACTTACAGGTATTCCTTTGGTGAAGATAGTGGTATCTATACCTGGATTTTTCAACATGTTCTTCCACTCTTGGCCTTCAACAGTTCAATTTTTGAACCAACGTTCCCCAGTACGAGGCAAAGCAGTTGCTTGAGCCAAGCTGCTCTCTGTGACAGTGAATTGTAGGTCTCCAATCTCCACAGTATTTTTTTTTCCATCAAACGACCGAGCAAAGGCCTTGGTAACTTCCTTGTGATATCCTTTGAACTTCTGAATAAATTTTAACCACTTGGCCTTCTGCAGGGCATTCTTCGTTTGTGGGTAACCGTCTAAAAACTTAGAACCTTCCGGCTCTACTCTTAATAACTTGCCCATTTCGGTTACCAGCTCTCTTGCTGCTCTGACAACATTGTTTGAATACTGGAGAGAGAGCTATACGGGAAAAATAGTGCTCAGCAGTGGGTATTACGGCTACAACAGAACGCTCAGCAGTGGGTATTATGGCTACAACAGAATGCTCAGCAGTGGGTATTACGGCTACAACAGAATGGCCGTGATGCAATTACGAGACTGGTGGTCAGGGTTTTGAGCGGAGAGGTGAGGAAAATAGAGCAGAGTATGTTCACGGTGAAACAGAGTAGTGAATGAAACCGAGAGTGAAAACGGTGAGGGCGTAGATAACAATGCGAAGATGAGGTTATGCATGCGAGAAGCGGAGTTATGGGTAGAGGATACAACGGCCAAATCCCTGAACGTCGGGTGGCTGCGTACACTTGGCTGCGGAATGATCAATTGGAGAGCTGTGGTACAACAGTACACGTCACTCTGGTACGAAGAATTAATGAGAGAGAGCAGGCCGTATTAAGTTCAAATCAACAGCATCGTTAGGAAGGTGGTGAGGTGGATTACGCAGCATAATGGATGAGGATTATGAGGAGTGGACGGAGGTCTTGTCAATCATTACATTACGTGCCTCCTACCATAATCCAAAAACCATACATAAATGATATAACTGTTAGTTAGAAATTTAGAACATACCTTCGTGTATTTGCATTTTGATCCCTAACCTTTGATTTATTGCTGCCTTTGTATATGCCATGTGTCCTTGCTCTTTATTGATGCTGGTGCTTTTGATTGCAGATTTTTCTTTTTGAAACAGAGTTTGTTTTTGTTGCAGAAACAGAGTGTATTAGCTGCGGAATCTTGATATCAGCTGCGGAATTGGCTCCTAGCTGTGGAAATTGCAGCAACACTTTTCTGCCTGCACAAAGAGGATTAAAACAACTTGACTGAATGGAATAGTCCTGAGAGGGACTTTATTGGTGAAAATGAGATGGAATGAATGGACTGAAAGAAAATGAAGTGGAATGAAAATGATGAGATGGATGAGATGGACAGAAAAAGAGAAAATATAAAGTTTTAAGTGACCCTGATTTTCACTTCATATTTTCTGCATAAGACTGCCAATCCAAGATTGGTTTTCAGGCTTATACAAGAGATTTTCTTTTTTCTTTTTTCTTTTTTTTTTTTTTTTTTTTTTTTTTTTTTTTTTTTTTTCCTTTTTTTTTTCAACTGAAAGAAACAAAGATCAGGCTGATGGAGGAGAAGAATTCTTCTCCACTAGCCTCATTGCAGAATCTTCTTGGAACAACTTAACAAATTCCTCCCTTGAGAGTGGCTTGTGGTAGAATTTCAATCTATGGCCATTCACAATGAGAGGAGTTTGAAGCTCATCAATGGTCTTCACTCGAACTGCTCCATTTTTAAAGACTTCATCAATCTCATATGGCCCAAGCCAATGAGTTTGAAATTTTCCTTTGAAGTCCTTAAACTTGGAATCAAACAATAGTGCCCAATCTCCCTTCTGAAACTTTCTTTCTTTGATGTGTCGATCATGCCATTTAGTTCTTTGGTGCTGAACTAGATCAGTCCTTAGAATTGCATCTTGTCTTATTTCATCTAGCTCATTTAGCTGGTCCATTCTGTGTTTTTGAGCTTCTGATAGGCTCATCCCCAATTGAACTGCCATCTTGAAGGTCTTGATTTGGAACTCAATGAGAAACAGAGATTCGTCCGCAATGGGTTCCTCTGCCACAGTTTCCGTGTCAGCACGCGGGAAGTCACACATCAATTCCACAAAAACTAAAGATTTCTTAGACTTAGATTTTTCAAACTCCAAGTCGAACTCTTGCAAGATAACAATCCATTTAGAGTACTTGCCCCCTAGCAATTGTTTAGTCAAAATATAAATCATAGGGTTGCAATCCGAAATGACTGTAGTTTTACGGAGAAGAATGTAATGACGAAAACGTTGGACAGCCTGAACAGCTGCCAGGGCCAATTTCTCCACATGCGAATATTTAAGCTCAGTGGGATTTAATGTCCTAATAAGATAATAAATCACATGTTCCGTTTCGAATTCATCTTCCTGCACTAAGACCATCCCAATGGTGGAATGAGCGGCGGCGAGATACAAAAAGTAATCCTGGTTGTAGTTGGGAGGATGCAGCAACGGTGCATGGGTCAACGCGTGCTTTAGCGCATAAAAAGATTTCTGAGCGATCTCATCCCAAGAAAATTGAGCATTTTGTTTTAACAACCGGGTAAAACCCTTGGTAATCTCGGCGTAGTTAGGAATGAATCGGCGTAAAAAGTTTGCTTTCCCTTGCAAACTTTGGAGTTGGCGCAAACTCGAAGGAGGAGGCAATTTGATGATAGCTTCGACCTTCGAGGGATCGACGCGAATGCTGGCTTTTGAAACTACAAATCCCAGCAATCGTCCCACTTCGATGTAGAATACACATTTGTGTGGGTTCAACCATATATGATAATGCCTACACCTCATAAAAATTGCTCGTAAATGGACAAGGTGATCAGCTCGACATAAGGAGTGAGCGGGTAAATCATCGAGATACGGTTGCACAATGTGCTTGATGTCATGAAATGCATAAGACATCACCCTTTGGAAAGTGGCTCCGGCATTCTTAAGCCCAAAAGGTAATTTGCAATAAGCAAATGTCCCCCATGGACAAATGAAAGCTGTTTTTGGTTGATCGGCAGGTAGAATATTGATTTGGTTGTAACCAGAAAAACCATCCATAAAGGAAAATATTTCACTGTCGGCACAATCATCAATTATTTGATCGATATAGGGCGTCGGATAGTTGTCCTTGGGACAAGCACGATTGATATCCCTATAATCGATACATATTCTTATTGTTCCTTGCTTTTTATTAACCGGAACAATATTCGATACCCAATCCGTTAACGGGATCGAATAAATGAAACCTGCTTTCAACAACTTCTCAACTTCTGCTTTAATTGCAGCCGCTTTCCGAGGGTGGATCTGACGCAGACGTTGCCGAACGGGTTTAGCGTCCGGGTAAGTCTTGATCTCATGAACAATAATGGAGAGATCAATTCCTGGCATTTCCTCATAGGACCAGGCAAACACGTCGCGGAATTCTTGAAATAGGGCCTTGTATGTTTGAATTTCGTCATCTGAACACGAGGCACCTATATGAATGTGTTCAACAATTCCTGGCTTCACTAAAATGTCAATGGGAATAGTGCGAGAAACGTTTCCCAAATTCAGCTCTGAATCAGGATGTTTCATTGGACTCTGAGCGTCTTTGACATATTCAGCTGTAAAAATTGATGAGAAATCGTTTTCAAAACGATCATCCTCAGGTAAAAACGAAGATCTATGATGGAGATCTTCCCATGGTAAATCGTCTACACACAGGATTTCACAAAGTTGTTCGTCAGATGACACAACTTCGGGAAATGTTATTAACTCCGAGGTTGACACGAAAAGGGATTCCTCACAGACCACATTCATTTGGTCAATTTGGGTTGAACTTGGGTCGGAAAAAGACTGCACTGCCTCATAAGCAATTTCATATGGACTCAAAGGCATTGCATCACCAAATGATTCTATCTCAGATTCAGATGGGACAATCCAAGGATCATCGTAAATAATAGTGTCTGAAGTAATCATATGAATGGATGCGAATGAAGTGTCTGCGTTGATCGAAGGAAAAGGAAAAGTTCCCAGTAAACCGGAATCTTTAACTAATCCTACGCCAACATCCTTGAGGTTGCCCCCTAGACACAATTTGTGTACCTTGAGGTTGCCCCCTAGGCGTTAATTGAGCACCTTGAGGTTGAGAACCGATAGCTGAACCTGACATCATGTAAATGTCCCCTACACCCAACGGTTTATTACCATTGTTTCCAGCGAATAACCCATGTTCAATGGGTTGAGGAGATGCTCCCGCAAAAGTACCAGAAAGTGACTGATACCCGGAGGGAATAGAAGGACCGCCATACAAGAAATATTCAGGAGATTGAGTGAACACAGACGACTGACCAGACATATTTACAGGAGTATAAATACCTCCAGGTGGAAAAGGAGTTCGAGGTGGAGAAAAACTTATCCCTGAGTTGTCTAAATAATTAGTTAACGAAAGGTACCAAGTAGTACTTCTAGGAGGACTGTAAAAGATAGATTCACGCTCTCTTAGATCAATAGTAGGTTGATCTTCAAGGATAGATACGCCTAATTCTTCCTCTGGAGCAAGTTCTTCAATAGCTATCAAACCAGCAGGAAGATTTTTGGTGATGACTCTTTCTACCCTAGGTGAATCAGGTGCACTAGAAGTTGGAGTAACAGGTTCAGATACTTCAGGTTCTTCGCCTATATCACTAGTAGATGAAAAACTACCAGCAAGCTCGGAAACTGCAACAGCTTCGGGATTATAACCTGTTTCTAGACCTTGGTAATCTGGATGGACTACCAACGATGATTCTCCTTCTTCAGGTGAACCTACTTTACTGCCACTAGGAGTTACAAGGACCTTTAAACCTTCGTAATGACTCGGGACCTCTTCAGGAGGTTCGCCCCACAATCTACGGGACTTCCTCAACAAATCGGCCACGGTAACAATCTCAGGAGACTTGCCCCGAAGTCTACGGGACTGTCTCGGTAATTCAGCCACAGTTAAAAACTTTTAACTACTGCACACGCAAACAAAGTAAAATCTCAAAGCAAACCACCTAAAGTCTCTAAAGAACCAAACAAATTTGAATCACACGCCTAAAGAATCTAGGGCGTCAAACCATACACAAACAGTAGCCTTCCGGATCGAAAAGACTAGTTGGAGATGAAACCCAACATCACCGAATTCAGTACAGAAGTGGTGGGCGGAACAGTTACCCCGGCAACCTGCTTAATGAATAGACTGGCACAAGTTCCTCCACTTTAACCGTCTCGAGTGAAGTGAACCCCCCGGAAAATCCAAGTGAGTCTAGCCGACGTCTGCTCCAGGTACAGTGGGATCTTCCCTCCACCGTCACCTCGGTAGAATCCTAAAGATAATGGTCACTAAGGTTACCAACAGCAACAAATGCACCTGGGGGAACAGTCTACACTCCGACAGCACACAAGGGCAGAGTATCAAGCTCAATCCCCTTGCCGGCTCCTTGACAATAATCCAAGGTTTACCGACAAGTGACCCCTGGCTCCTCGACAATGATTAATCCAAGGTTTACCGTTTGTAATACGTGCGTGTCTGGCGTCGTTCCCAACGAGGGAGGATTGATCCCCTCACTGGTTCGGACACGAGCTCGTGCTTCTCCTTTAAGAGGAGCTTTCCTAGAGTACAAATGAAACAATTGGATTTATCCTACCACAAGATGAGCTACTTGTTTGGTTTTGCTGTCTTGGAGAGTTAATTACTCTCCTACTCCAAGACACTAACATGATCTAGATTAGTGTTTCAGAGCCCTAGTAAATAAAAGTTACTAAGTTGATTTTACTTTAAGCGTTAATTTTATGGCTTTCTTAAAGACAAAAAGGTAGTGGAGATGAAACTGATGGTGTGTAGACTCGACCGAAATCCACTAAAAAGATGCACTTAGGATGATTTACTCTAATTTTTCTTTTTCAATGAATTCCCTAGCTAAGAGAGTTGGAGAATGCAAATTTGATATAAAAACAACTTTCTTGGCAATGAAAACAAAGAAACAAACTCTTTATCTTTTCAAAACATACGACAAATGACCACTAATCACTTCACGAAAATTCCTTTTTCTTTCAAAGACACAAATGCTACCAAAGCAAACTTTCCTTCAAAAGATATTTTTGTATTTTTTCCTAATTAATAAAGCATGTAAAACTTACTTTAACAAAAATCAAAGTTAAAAAAGCTATGGCAATCAAATCAACTCAATTCCACTCAAAATCAAATCTAAGAGAAAAGCACCTAAAAGTAAATCTAACGAGTCAAAAGCTTACTAAAGATGATTCCTAGATGTTTTACTTAGTCAAAATGTAACTAAGGACTAGTTAATGCAAAACCAAAAACTAGTCAAAAACAAAAATCAAAATCTTTTTGTTCTTTTCTCAAGAATAAAATTCAAAGTTCAAACAACAAACTTTTTCGAGATTCGCAAAGAGAAGACACAAAGGTAGGTCTCTCACAAGGGTGAATTCTATGACAGGCCCGACTCCTAAGAGGACTGAACAAAACCAAGGAGATCCAAAGTTTGACAACCTCTAACGCCAAAGTCACTACAGGACCAGTTAAAAATCAAACCCTAAGGAAAAATCCCTATGAATTTCACTAAAACCCTCGACACTGATGAAACAAGCTTAGGTGAAGATTTATGGCAGAAAACTAGTGGATCTGGGCAGAAAAACAAATTAAAAACAAAATGTAAAAGGCAAAAAGAAGGAAAATTAAATTTTCTTAGTTTTGACAGGGATACGCAGGCGACATGTTTGCATAGGTGCGGGTACGCTCTGTGCACAAAGCGACAGTGCGTACAGGTAACGCAATGTGCTCAACTCAGAGGCTGCGTACTTCTAGCAAAACAAAGAAAAACTAAAATCTAATTCAACCCTAAGCTAGCCCACCCAAATACACAGTCAGACAACCAAAAACCAGAAAACAAATAACTTTTCTCAGATCAAAAGTTCATACAAAGGAAAAAACATTCACATCAATGGATTCCCCAGCGGAGTCGCCATTTTGTCATGCGGAAAGATTCGTTAGTGCAGACACAACCGACCTCCCTAGAAGCAAAAGCTTTCTAGTGACAAACAAGACAAATAAAGCTACCTTTCTCTAAACATGCATTGCAAATACAAGTAATCAGGGGATCTTTAACATACCTTCAGTCCAACGCTTTGTAGTAGTCCAGCCTCGCCGATCCAGATGAGCTCCTCCTTCTCTTCGAAACCTGCATTCACTAACAAGCCAAAAGATTAAATAGCACCTGATAAACTCATAAAACAATACATATCTATCATATAGACCAAGGAGTATATGAAACAAACCATGAATAACAATCTGTTGAGAAAAATAAGTTCATTTGCATTAAAAGGTAACAAAAGGAACCATTACAACCTGAGCCTTGGTGTTGTGCAAGTTCCTCCCAGGGTCCAGCAGGAGTTTTCCTTTACTTTGATCAGCTCACCCACTCTCAAATAAGGCTAGGAAAGGATGGGAATCTCTCCTCTCAAGCTTTACAAGGGAGTCCTAATTCCAGCAGCATCTACCCTTAGGAATGTTCAGCTTTCAACCTCCCTCCCTTTGGCCCAATGCCTGTATTTATAGTGCTCTAGAGGAAGTTATTCAGGTCCACCATCAATGGGATAAGCCCCTCTTTGGATGGGATAGCTCCCCTCTTGATGGGATAAGTTCCTCTTTGGTAGGGATACATGAACCATCTGGAGGCGCTTCATACACGTCAAACAAGCTTCTAGAAGGCTCTAGAAATGACCACAAGTAACTTTTTTGGAGTGAAACTTGCGCCTTTTGACCTTTACAGGAGTACGCACCCATTGCTTTACATACAGAGCATACAAGTACGCAGGTATTGTGAACTTGGAGTGCGTACACGCAGGTAAGGCTAAGAGAAACTGCGTACCCAGAGATATATAGATTTTTAATGACTTCCTCTCTTTCTTGGAGTTTGACATGGAGAGCAGAGGTATGAGGCTTGCCAAGGAGGATAGTATGACAGTTGATGGAGCCATACTAACTGCAAATAGTCATGGTGACAAATTTTATATCGAATGGGTTTATGTTTGACGTGCTTTGTGTAGAGCTATAGGTAGTGGAATTATGTCAGCTTCATGTACACTTGATCCGAAAAGTTTTTTTTAACACTCTTTTCTGACTTGAAAAAAAAAAGATAGCCAAGTTGTCCCTCTTGACTTGTTAAACGAAAAATAGGTCGTCGCCTTTATGCTCTTTTATGACCGTGTAAACACGAAAAGATTGTCGAGCCTTTGTCATTTCAAGCTCATTATTGGTTATGAAACGACGTGATTCCTACCGCTTTTCTACTTTTTTGGGCCGAAGTCACTAGTTACGAAAGTACTCCTCAATCGTAATGGTCGAGCGGTTCTTTCGAGTATTGTTTTATACCTTTTCGGGTTCGGGAGACACAAATCTACGAAAATGACCCCCCTGGAGTTTTCTTTTCTGTGTCTTTTTCAAACTCTCTAAACATGAAAAAGACTTCGAGTTTTACCTATGTCGGACTCGTTAAACCCTGACGACATTGGACTCGTCGCCATGATGAAATTCGAGCTTCTCCTTCCTAGGGCTTTTTAAATTATTACTAGGTTGGACTCAACAGTAGGTTTATCATTGATTGTCTATGGCAACTAATCACTCTTGAACATCGACACTTTTCCTTCTTGTCGAGTTGGGACATCCATACATCGTCATTTGGCCTTTCGCGGGTTTTTGGGTTGTCATTTAGCCTCTTTCCATCTGATTCACGCCTTTTCCGTCGTGCCTCTGATCCCTTGGTACCTGAATGCTGCCACCCTCCGGAGTCGTGTCACTGACATGTTCAAGAGTATAATCCTTCTGCAGTTTACACCCTCGCCTTCTCCTCTGATACTCTGTTTCACCATCTACCACTTATTCCTTATCTCGTGTCGTTGATGGGGGAAACACTATGGCCCTCCTGCAATGGGTCATCTCCTGTCGACATCAGCTCATTATCTAGGAGATTGATCTAGAGATCCCCTTTGGTACCTTAGAGCTTGCATGCCTCAATGGCAAGTTCTTCACACCTGACTTGATCAATTGGGTGATTCCACAAGTGTTCGACTTCAGCTCCTTCTTCACAATTCGTGGATTGTGCTAGCTAGTACCTTGAGAACCATTGGCATTATTGGTGGTTTCTCTCGCCCTTGTTAATGGTTTCCATCATTGACCGGTAATCAAGCGACTTTCTATCATGCTCGACCTCAGCACATCTATTCGCATGTTAGAATTTGTACTATGATCGGTTGGATTCAAGACCCCGAACTCAGATTACAAGTGTTCGGGCTGCATGGATTGGTTTATGATTACATGACTCATTGATGGATGGCTGCAACCATACTTGAGTCTTCATGGATGGCTGCGACCATACCTTTATCATTATCATGGTCTCATTAGCTGGATGGCTGTGTCCATACCACAGACCTATTTCGTATGTCTTTTGGATGGTTGCGCCCATACCTAGACTGCATGTACTTCATTATCAGAGATATCAATTGTACTTGCGTGCAGGTTATTCTAGATGGTGTTCCATCTCAGTCCATGTCGTAAAGAATTTCACCCCTCCCACTCTCTCGGGCTTCATACTTTAGGGGGCATTTGTTACACAGTAATTTGTCACTGTCTTCACTCCAGTCCTTCTACTGTGTCATGTGTCCAAGTCAAACATGCTCATATTAGAAAAATGCTCTCTGATGTTGCCAAATGACCCACTTTTCCTAAGTTATCTGCCTCATCGCATCTGTTGGCTAAATATACGCGCTGAAGGGCACTCCTAAATAGTCAAGATGCACTGCCAGCATGAATGTACACCTGATTCCTACGATGGTCCGATTTCATGTCCCAGCGCGAGGTTTCTTGTAATCTATAGTGATGATCTGACTAGCTACATTACTCAATAGCGATGTCAGTGCTATAGATCAGTTATGTCCCTGCGATGATCCAGATTGGGCGAATTTGTTCCAACAGTCAGCCTTCCAGATGACTCCAGACCTGGTTGTTGGCATAGTTTATATCGCCCTCCTTTCTCTGGTGTGGTTGTTCCGTCATTTGTGCTACCTTCCTTGAAGATAAGCTCACTCTTCCACCTTTCATGGAGACTCCTTCTCCTATTTAAACTCTCACCATGGCTATGCATTGCTAGTTTTCTTATAGTTGGCTAGTTGAGCAGTGCTATTAGTGTTTGTGATTTTGCTAGATAGTTGGTGTGAGTGTGACAAGTGTGGGATTGTTGATAGCTTGTGGAAGGTTTTGAAGTGCCCTTAATCTTGTGTGAAACTAATGAGTGAGAGAGACTTGTATGTTGGGAGATCCATCTTCAAAGAGTGAATGCTTGAAGAACAGGCTAGTTGGATCCCTCTGAGAAGGCTTGTGATGTCAAGACTTTGGTTGTTGATCACTTGTTAGGAAGCGGAAGCTGGAGCAGCACAATGGAACTCCATCGACCACCATTTGAGGTAGGCCTCCAACTATGACTATTTAAGGAAAACTATTGTTGATCTGTCCTTGTTTGTGACTAGACCCACTCTAGGGCTAGAGGGGTTGCCTCTGTCTGTAGAGGGAACACTTTTTTGCATCAAACTCCTAATGAATGCCTCCCTTACAAAAGGAATGTAAGCAAGTGTCTCCTATGTTTGGGCTTCATTATCTTGTGTCTCCATAGGCTCAATTTGGACAACACCCTTGGCTACTTCTTGAATTATGAAAAAATCAATTGGGGTGCTTTTTTCAGCATCTATTTGAATGGAAATGTTCACAGAAAGGTATTCCATTTGTGTCTCTTGTGAGAAAACACAAGGGTCTTATGTCTACATTTCAGTGTCCTCTACAAGACATGGCTATTTCTAAGTTTCCTTTGAATAGACCAAAAGAATCTTAGTTTGGGTTTCAGTATCTTTTCCAGAACAATGTTTTGTCTTTGTTCCTGTGGTCTCCATTTCCACTTTCAATTTCCTGGCTCTTATAGCTTCTCTTAACCACTGTCTTAGCTGCGCAATTATTCTCTTTTTTTTCTATACTTTTTAAGAATTTTTCTGAGCCTGTCCTTGTAGGACTTCTTTATTCTGGTACTTCCAACCAATAGTGGTGCAACTGCATTTTCCTCAAGTTCATGCTCAGGTGGTACTGTGTCAGCATTAGGGAGTGTTTCAATTGGAAATGTATCTCCCAATGGAGCTTCACCTTCTAGCTCTTCTTTTTCATGAATTTCTCTCTCAGGAAACCCCAATAAAATGGTGTCTCCTAAGAAGTTATCATTCTCTGGGTTTTCTTCTGGGTAGACCTCATCCTCAGGGGACTTAAAAAATATAGTATTTCCTGGTTGATTTTCATCTCCCATGGTTTCATCTGTAGGATTTTCTTTAGCTAGGGGGTCCACTGGACCGGTACCTGTTGTCTAATTTTCTTCTCTAATAGCTTCCTCTTCATGCACCTCAGCTTCAAGGGGTTTTTCCACATAAGGGATGGGTTCCCTCTGTTCTTCCAAGAAATCAATAAATGGTAAGGTTTGATTATAACCAGGGTTGTCAGCAGAGGTAGACTAGTTGTGGGTACAATTCTATCCTTCAACATTCTCAGATTGTTCTCTTCCCTCACCAAATATCCCCATGTTTTCCAATACCCTGGCCACCTCTTCCTCATAGTCTTGCAAAGGGGCATTTTGCGGACTTGGAGGTGGTGTGTGAGATGGCCCGACCTCATTTGTTTGAATTGGGGTATGTTGCTAGGACTTCACCCGCACAGAGTACCTACATTTGGCTAGGTTCAAGGGCACAGAGGAATTCTTTCTTTTCAGTGTCCTTCTCGGACCTGGGGTTCTTGGCCCTTGCTTTTTTCTAGAGGTGGGGCCAGAGTAGGATTTACAATATTGTCCCAGGTTAGCTATTGTTGGTCCAGTCCATGCATGATAATCAATTCGGTCAGTCCATGATGATTGATGACTGTGTGTGGGTCCTTAGCTTTCCTAACTCGACGAGTGACATCATGCAAGAGGGAATTCAAATAAAACTACAAATTAACTGAAATTTTATGTTTTAGGATGGTTAAAAAATTGAGTTGGCAAGGCTTTACCATTTGCAGTGATGTATCATTGCATAATGACTGCCAATTCCTGCCATGGTTGTCTTAACGTTGAAGGGTGAATCCCTTTCCCTGTTCGCACCAATTTCTCGTCCGGGTCCTGGAACACTGCGACTGCATTGTGCAGAAGAGCATGCTTGTTTGTCCATTTTTTTCCTTCAGCTGGAAGTCTGGTGACTTCACTATGACTGCTTCAGAGACCGTTATGTCCCTACCTCTTACTATGGTGCTACCATTCAGCAAATTCTGTAGGAATTCGAGTATCATTTCTTCGTGAAATCCCTACAATTTATTCAGATATTGCAGCGAGCCAGTGCGCTTGAGAATTTCACGAGCCTGTTCTGATACCATGATCACTTTGGGTTAATTTAGGATATCTCTACCTCCCATGGTTGTTGTTTTCCCGGGACTGGTTCACTCGCATGCACTTTTCTTACACTTTCACAGTTTAAAACAGCAGCAAAGAACGTTAAAGCAACTAACAGGAAAATGACTTTGTTTTTGGAATTAACAACATATGCAGTCAATTCATTTGTCTCGTCAGCAATATTTGATGCAGACTCATAATAAATCTGCATGCCATCCATAATGGTTGTCGTCCTTTCTCCAATCAGAAATACTTTGATAATTATTACGCATACACAATCATCATGCAGTCCTTTACCCCAGAAATCAATTTAATAATTATCACTCAATTATCCATAACTGTCACACATGTTGTTCACACACAGACCATCCCTCCTCCAATGAGAAAAGGGCTTCCACGTCCGCCAAGCATGTGAAAAGAAAGAGAAAGAATTGGTAATTCATAAATGTAGGCAACCAATCCATAAAAGCAGTGCGATTTATGACAAAGAAATTAAAGCAATACACGTATCAAAGGTGAAATGGCTGAAAAATAAAAAACAGTTCTTTAAATCATTATGTCAAAATATTTTCACCTTAAGTGGTATTAGTAACAAACACATAATGGGCGGTAAGTATTAATGACTGTCATTAAGTGATTGGACAACTATAATATAATAAATATATAACATAAGTTACCATGCATGTTGGCTTGTAAGAGTTTTGTTCAAATCGAAAATTTCCTTTAGAAATGAATCCATAGGTGGTAATAGAATATAGAGAATTTGGTAGTGTAAGATAATACTCTAATACCACAAGCACGGCCACTGCTACCAGCAGGCGTTCATATCCTCGACAGGGTTTCTTTTTAACCCCACAAATGAGATTGAGTCCTCATTTTAGCATGTAGATGATTCTTTATTTTCTTGTCATAAAGAGACCAACATGCTAGAATGGTGACCAGATAATCATAGTTCCATTCACCAAGATATAACAAAGTGATCAGGTTAGCTTGTAATGAGACCCCCTGTCCTTCTGATAGTTTTAATTATCAAGAAGGTCATTACCCTTGTTTGGTGGCCAACATGGAATGTGACGTGTTACATCCTTATGATCATGGTAGGTTGGCTCATGATGAGACCCCCTATCCTCTTTTTGTTGTATTCACATATTTCGTTATTTTCATATTTTGATGCTTTTATTGTAAAAAGAGGTAGGCTCATTTACTCCTTAAAGGTCATGGATGGTGTAAGAAGTAAGAAAAATTTCAATGACAGTTTATATTTTTACCCCCATCTCATCGTATCAAAGGGATTTATCCATTTCAAAGTGTGAAAAATAAGCCATCGTGGTTTTAAAATAATGAATCATTTTATGATGTGTCCAAAGAAAAGATGTTCAACCAATCATTATAGAGATGCACCATATCAAATTTTGAAAAAAGATAACCATCAAAAGGCTTCATATGTCATTATGGTAATGACATTACTATTTTTCTTTATGTTAGGCACAAATCCACTCAGATGGTGTTTATTCAAAACATAAAACAAAAAAGGAATATGGCACAATGACTGGTGACGAAACAATAAAAGAAATCATAGTTATTCCTATAAAAAACACAAAAAAGTGTTGTTCAATTGATTGAACAACAAAATGTAAAAGAAAACAAAATTGTTGTTCAATTGATTGAACAGAAAAATCAAAAAGAAACAAATTGTTGTTCAATAAATTGAACAACAATCGTTCAATCGATTGAACAGCAAAATCGAAAAAAAACGCAAAAGTGATGTTCATGATTGAAAAACAATCGTTCAATCATTTGAATAGCAAAAATCGAAAAAAAAAAACAAAAAACAACACGAAAGTGTTGTTCGATTGATTGAACAGCAAGCGTTCAATCATTTGAACAACAAATATCGAAAAGAAAAAATGCAAGAGTGATGTTCAATCGATTGTACATCAATCGTTCAATCGTTTGAATAGCAAAATAAAAGATGTGAAAGTGTTGTTCAATCGATTGAAAAAAAATCATTCAATCATTTGAACAACAAATAAAAAATGCACAAGTGTTGTTTAATCGATTGAACAACAATCATTTAATCATTTGAACAACAAATCGAAAAGAAAGAAAAAAAACGCGATAGTGTTGTTCAATCGATTGAATAGTAATCATTCAAGCATTTGAACAGTAAATTGAAAACGCAAAAGTGTTTTTCAATCGATTGAATAACAATCGTCCAACCGTTTGAACAGCAAAATCAAAAACACAGAAATGATGATCAATTGATTGACAACAATCGTTCAATCGTTTGAACACCAAAAATTGAAAAGAAAAAAATGCAAATGTGTTGTTCAATCAATTGAACAACAATCGTTCAATCGTTTGAACAGCAAATCAAAAACGCAAAAGTGTTGTTCAATCAATTGAACAGAAATCGTTCAATCATTTGAACAACAAAATTGAAAAGAAAAATGCAAAAGTGTTGTTCAATCGATTGAACAACAATTGTTCAATCGTTTGAACAACAAAATTGAAAAAGAAAAATGCAAAAGTGTTGTTCAATCAATTGAAAAGTAATTGTTCAATCGTTTGAACAGCAAATCAAAACTCAAAAGTGTTGTTCAACCGATTGAACAGAAATCGTTCAATCGTTTGAACAGCAAATTAAAAATGCAAAAGTGTTGTTCAATCGATTGAACAACAATCGTTCAATCATTTGAACAACAAAATCAAAGAACACAAAAAGTGTTGTTCAACCGTTTGAACAGAAAAATAAAAATAAAATGTAAAAAGTGTTGTTCAGTCGATTGAACAACAATCGTTCAATCATCTGAACAACAAAATGCAAAAAAATAGAAGAAGTTGTTATTCAATTGATTGAACAAGAATCGTCCAATCGATTGAATAATACTTACCAAAAACAAAAACAAAAAGTCTCATATTTACATGACGATGCCTACTGAATTGCAATCAATCAAAAGAACATATACATTACTTACAATTTAAAGAAAATCACAATTTTGCGAAAGAAAAGTTTTCGGGCCACTACTCCCTCCAGCTAAGATTTGCATGGAGGGGTCCTCACGTACCTGTTGGAAAAAAGACTCCTTGGTGAGTGGTTTGTGGTAGAGACACACCTAATTCCCATTCACCTTGAAAGAATGGCCAGACCCGTCAATGGTAATCAAAGTGAGAGTACCATTGTTATGTACTTCTTGAATTTCATAAGGGTCGAACCATCTTGTTTGCAACTTGCCCGGAAAATCCTAGAATCTGGAGTCATAGAGGAGTGCCCAATCCCCTTTTTGAAACGTCTTCTTTTTAATAAGGCTATCATGTTACTTTTCCCTTTGTTTCTAAATAATTGCAGTCTGTTGCAGAGCAAGCAGTCGAGCCTCATCTAGTTCGTTGATTTGTTGAAGTCGCTTGGTTTGGGCTTCTATTAAATCCAATCCCACTTCTTGAGTTGTTCTTAGAGTCTTTATTTCGAATTCAATCATAAAAATAGGTTCTTTGTCGAACACAAGTTGGTACGAAGAGTATCCAGTAGTATTCCTCCAAGTCATGTCATAGGCCCACAAGGCCTCCAGCATTCTAACAGCCTAGTCTCGTCGATGTGTTGAGACTGTCTTGGTCAGAATTGCTTCAATGACCTTATTGGTGCTTCCGACCTGATCATTCACCTATGGGTGATACGAGGAAGTGATTTTGTGTGTAATGTGATGATTTCTGAGAATGGTTGTAATCTTGTGTCTTACAAATTTCCCTCCCCCATCTGTTATCACTTCCCGCAGTAAACCATACCACACGAATAGCCCAAAGAGGAAGTTAATCACAGCTTCCTCTATAGCTCTTGGTAAATCTACTATTTCCACCCATTTCTTCACATAATCTGTGGCAACTAGTATGTAAGCTTTCTGATTTGATGGCGGGTGGAATGGGCCATCAAAGTCGAATGCCCATCATTTGAAGGGTTCTATGACTAGTTGGGGTTGCAACGGTATTTCATCATATTGGCCGAGCCGGCCCATCCTTTGGAACTATCATAAGCCTGGGCATATTTCTTAGCATCTTTAAAAATAGTGGGCCAATAATAGACCATTTGTAGTACCTTATGCACTATCCTTCGATCTACAAAGTGTCCCCCCAGGGCTCTTCATGGCAAGCCTTTAGGATGTCATAAATCTCATCCTCGCAAATGCATTTGCATATACACATATCGAACCCTGTGTGAAAAAGATATCCACCAATGTAAGAGAATTGGGTGCTATGCTGAACCATCTGTTTCCTTTCCCTTTCTGTGAAATGTCTGGGCAGCTTCCCCACTACCAGATAATTTGCCACATCTGTGTACCATCATGTTTTGACTGCTATGAAAAACAAATGTTCATCTGGAAATTGGTCATCTACTATCAGTGGATCATTTATCTTCGGAACTCGGGATAGAAAATCAGTGACTGGGTTTTCCTTCATCGGATTATCTTTGATAGTGATGTCAAACTCCTGCAAGAGAAATAGCCAATGAGTCACTCGACCATTTATGATAGGTTTGTTAGCTAAATACCGAATGGTAGAGTGATCAGTATATAGAAAAACTTGGCAGCCAATTATATAATGTCTAAATTTGTTTATGTCATAAATGAAAACTAAGAATTCTTTTTCTGTTACTTTAAAATTGAGCTCTACAGCAGTAATATTTTTGCTAATATACTATATATAATATGGTTTTTTGTCATCCTCCTGGTCAAGGGTAGCGCCTATCGTTTCATCTGATGCATCCATGGATATGTGAAAAGGAAGCTCCTAGTTTGGTCCTTGTAATACTTGATCCAGGTGGATGTTGGTGGCCACCCACCTATCCCACTTGGACCCCCACAACTATCTCTATCAGTTTTTCAATTTCCTTATTTGTGGCACAATTTATTATTTTTAGCAGTTTTTCAGGTCCTGAACTTTCGGAGCCTTTTTGAGGCCCTAAACGACGTTTTTTTGGGAAAACTGGGAGCAACATGGGTCTATGGACGGATTTTGCTCTTCCCAAAGTTGTAGTTCTCGGATAGATCTTTCTAACAAGATATTGTACGCGTCAAACGGAGATCGTATGCCAAAGTTACGACCCCGAGAAGTTGATGTACCAATTTACCCAAACGAGGCCCACAGTTTGGCATTTCATCTTCTAGGGTTAGGTTTTTGGATGTTGAGGGTTTTCCATTGATTCTCAACAATAAATAGGCCTTCGAGCCTCATTGTAACACAGTTCAGAGGCATGTAGCCACCACATCTCTTCTCAGAGATAAGCTACCATCGCCCTAGCTGGTTTATTTCCATTTCTGTTTGTAAGCATATTTCAGTATTTTACAGTAATGAAATGAAGTATTATTTCTACTGCATATCTATATTTATGGTTATCTTTGCAATTTGTTGCATTCCTGTTTAAATCTGTATCAATACTGGTGTCATTGAGACTAGTTTCTTTAAACTTGTAAAAGATGTGTCACATTCGTCAAACCACTTGAAATCAAAATTTCTAGTTAAAGCATATAAAGATGCAGAAATTTGTAAAAAAATTAATAAACCTGTGATAATAGCTTGCATATCCCAAGAAGCTATGTACCCCCGTCTAAGTATAGGGTGTAGGTAGTAAAAGAATTACCTATATTTCTGTTGGATCTACATGTATCCCTATTGCAGAAATATAATGTGCCTTCTGTCATCATCATGTGACACTTGACATTGCTTAAACATAACTTGGTAGCAATGCATCATTCTAAAACCTTTTCTAATGTTTGCAGTGCTTGATCAAATTCATCCCATATGGAGTAAATTCATCCATATATACCTCAAGTCCTTCATTTATCAGGTTAGCAAAAATTTTGAGTATATCTCTTTGAAATGTGGTTGGGGCATTGCATAAGCCAAATGGTAACACTTTGTAAGAGAATGTACCCCAGGGATAGGTGAAGGTTGTTTTTTCTTGATCTTCAAGGGAGATTTGAATCTGATTGTAGCCGTTGAAGCCATCTAGAAAGGAAAATAATTGCTTCCCTGCCAAAGTATCAAGGACCTGATCAATAAAAGGGAGAGGGAAGTGATATTTTTGTGTTGCCTTATTCAATTACTAGTAATCTAGATAGATACCCCACTTCCCATTTTTCTTGGGGATGACCACCAATGGAGAAACCCATTTGCTATCCGAAATAGGATAAAAGAAATTCACATCCAGCAGCTTTTGTAACTCTTCTTTCACAATTTCCTTGAGATGTGGATTCAATCTCCCCTGAGGCTATTGGATAGGACAAGAATCATTTCCTTGAGATGTGATGTGTACACAATTGTGGGTCTATACACTTCACGTCAGGATAATCCCAAGCAAAATCCCCTTTATATGTTTGTAGTACCCGAATGAGCTTTTGTTGTTGATCATTGTCCAAGCTATCATTAATGTTTAAAAAATTGCCTGGTTCAATCTCCACAGGCTTGATGCAAGAGCATGAGGCTTGAAGACAAAAGACTTCAAATTTTATTCCAAAAATACAAAAAAAAATTACAAACAAAGGAGTGGGATCCTTTAGCTGTCACTTTGCAAAGCTTTCTAGATAGGATTTGAGCTAGAATTCAGGGATTCAAATTATCTTGTAATTAATTTAAGTATTTAGGATTAGTTGAGATTTGTGAGGAGAATATCATGCATTTTAGATATTACCTAGGATTAGGCATATTCGATCCATTGATTTAGGATCTAATTATTGTATGTATAGGTATTTATGTAAGTTTTGAATGAGTAGAATAGGATTTTGAAGGATTTTGACAAATTTTGGCTGGATTTTGGCTGTGGAGGATTGGAATGTAAAATTTGGAATCTCTCTGTATCTCTATGTATACTGTGCATGAATGGTCAAATCCCAGAGGTTTTAATTTCCTTTGAAATATTTATGACTGTTGTTGATTTCCAATTTGGCCCCTTTAGAATTAGATTTTGCGTAATCTTGTGTGGTCGCATATAAATATTCACTCACCATGCATCAAAATAACCTGGATGTATTCTAAATCACAAAATATAATTTAGAGACAAACTAAACTTGGTGGAAGTGCTAAGTCTTGGTGGAATGAGGAAACCCTAACAAATTTGTGAGAAACCCAGGAGAAGATCTGAAACGTCTGATCGACAAATCCAATACATCTAATGGTCATCGCATGCCAACAAGTGCAAACATTATTCAGAAAAGAAGAGTGGTCTTCGTAGGTGTAAGCAGTATCTCACGCGGTCTCAAAGTGGTAATTGGTAGTCTAAAGTTTCACGTGATTACCTTTAGCAGATGACACGTATCACGAGAAAACTACTTTTATTGCGCACTCTCGACCTGATATCGGTCATGCACAATTTCACGCAAGATTGCAAAATAGTTGTTGGATCGAGTGGGATTGATCAATGGTAGAGATTGACCAAGCTAGTTGGCAAGCGGGTGACGCGATAGCCGTTCGATTAGATGGATCGAATCTATCGGTGATCGTGTCAGAAGATGTATATGAGTTAAATTAAGTTTCAAACACGATAAGGTTTTAAACTAGGGTTTTGTTTCCTTTTGATTCCGTAGAAAATTTGGGGTTTTGCCATATATCAGCTAAATTAAAGATTTCTGCTATTTTAACAGTATAACTAAAATTGGAGATTGATGACTGATACTCCAAAGGAAATCCAAGAAGAAGTTCCACCTGAACTTGAAGGAATAGTTTCTAGTTTTGAACGATTATCCTTAACACCTGCAACCAACCCACCATTAGTGGTATCAAAGTAGCCTATTGACATTGAGTAGGATCTCAAATATCATAAAAATAAATCCAACATGGCTTTCAGAGTTGGAGGAAGACCTGGTGGTGGTCAAAGAGGAAGACCAGTTGCAAATGTTGAAGTGTTACAAGCTATGCAATGAATGTAAGCTAGATTAGAAGCAGTGGAATGGGAAATCAAAGAGATGCAAGTGTTGAAGATGTCAATGAGCCTAAAGTTGAAGCTGTAGAAGAAGAGGAACCTACAGAAGTTACTCCTAAAATGAGATTCTTTAAATCAGTGTTGGGATCCACATCTAAACCCAGACTTCAGGTTTCAGTTTATACAGGAAGTTTAAACCCTGAGGCGCTGATAGACTGGATTAATGACATGGATAAATTATTTGATTGTGAAAAAATAGAAGAAGGAAAGAGAGTGAAATTTGTTGTCACAAAATTGAAAGGACATGCAGCACTTTGGTGGGATGGAGTGCGGGAAGAAAGAAGGAGACTTGGTAAGAAGCCAATTAAAAATTGGAAGAGTATGGTGGCAAAGTTGAGAGGTTTCATTATTTAGATAGATGCAGACACTTAGACAGAGGTTTTTGACAGTGAAATAATACACAGAGGAATTTTACAAAGTGAGTATAAGAGCTGGACAAATTCAAGATACAGATGAGAAGGTTGCAAGATATATAAATGGTCTCAGAATGGTCTCAGAATGGGTTATCAAATGCTCCTAGTACATTTATGAGGCTTATGAATGGAGTTCTGAAAGAATTTATTGGTAAATTTGTAATAGTATATCTAGATGATATATTAGTTTACAGTGAGTCTAAAGAGGAACAATGAGACATCTAAATTATGTCTTACAGAAGTTGCAACAAGAAAAGTTACTGTTAAATTTAAAGAAATGTTCATTCATGAAGGAAGAGTTGGTATATTTGGCCTTTTTTGTTTCTGCTGATGGATTAAAGATGGATCCAGAGAAGATAAAGGCAATCATACAGTGGCCTTCTAGTCTTTTGAGGTAAGAAGTTTTCATGGTCTTGCTAGTTTTTATAGAAAATTCATAAGGAATTTTAGTAAGATCAATGCTTCTATTATTGACACTATCAAGAAGGATAAATAGCCATTTAAATGGATTGTTGACGCAGAAAAGAACTTCCAGCTGTTGAAAAGAAAGATCACTGAAAACATACTTTAACTTTGCCTCATTTTAATAAACCTTTTCAAGTGAAATGTGATGTTAGTGGAGAAGCTATTGGCACTGTTTTAAGTTAGGAGGATAGACCTGTAGCTTATTTCAATGAAAAATGAATGAATCAAAGAAGAAATTTTCTTCTTATGATAAGTAATTTTATGCAATTGTGCAGTAATTGAAAAAGTGGAGACATTACTTGATGTCTAATTAGTTTATACTTTATTCAGAAAATCATGCATTGCAGTACATTATGCAACAGCCAAAGCTTAGTCAGAAACATACAAAATGGGTAGAATATCTTCAAGGTTTTAATTTTGTATTAAAACATATAAGTGACCAATCAAACAAAGTAGCAGATGCCTTAAGTAGAAAAAGCATTTTAGTTCAAGAAAGTCAAATTCAAGTGTTGGGTTTTGATTTTCTTAAAGAATTATATGAGAAAGATTTAGATTTTAAAGAGGCATTTGAAGCTTTTAAAAATCCTGTTTTGTTAGACAGAAGTAAGTGGTTGGATTTTTTCTTGCAAGAAGGATTGTTGTTTAAAAGAAATCAGTTGTGCATACCAAATTGTTCTATGAGGGAAATTTTAATCAAGGAGAAACATAGTGGTGGACTTGGAGGACATTTTGGTGCAGACAAGACTTATGAGAAGTTGAATCAATTTTATTTTTGACCGAAGATGAGATCTGAAGTGGAGGAGTATGTAAAAAATTGTGTCTATCAGTATGCAAAGAGAAGGAGCCAAAACACAGGTTTGTATGTTCCATTACCTATTCCAAATAGACCTTGGGATATGGTAAGTATGGATTTTTTTTGGCTTTACCAAAAACTCAAAGAGGAAATGATTCAATTTATGTTGTGGTTGACAAATTTTCTAAAATGACACATTTTATTCCATGCTATAAAACCAGTGACGCTACTCACATTGCTAATATGTTTTTTAAGGAGATTAAAAGGTTGCATGGGTTACCTAAGAGAATTGTTTTAGACAGAGACACCAGATTTGTTGGTCATTTCTGGAGGACCTTATGGAAGAAACTTGGTACTAAACTGAGTTTTAGTTCAGCTTATCATCCTCAGACTGATGGACACACTGAAGTTGTAAACAGAAGCTTTGGTAATCTTCTAAGAAGTCTTGCAGGTGAACATCCAAAACAGTGGGATCAAATTTTGGCACAGGTTGAATATGCTTATAATGATTCTCCTAACAGGATTACAGGGCAGAGTCCATTCCATATAGTTTATGGAATTCACCCAAGAGGAGTGTTTGAATTATGAGACTTGGGAAAAGAAGAAATGAGAAGTGTTGAAGGAGAATATTTTGCTTCAGAGATTCAAGCTATACATGAACAAGTAAAACAGCAGTTAGAGGATAGCAACATAAAGTACAAGAGCAGAGCAGATTTGAAGAAAATAGAAGTTAATTTTGAGGTTGGAGATTTGGTTTTAGCACATATAAGGAATAAGAGATTTCCAAAAATTTAGTATAACAAGTTAAAATTTAAGAAAATTGGACCATGCAGAGTCTTGAGGAAATTTTCTACAAATGCATATGAAATTGAATTACCCCTCGACATTGGAATATCTCCAATTTTCAATGTTGTTGATTTGAACAGGTATGAAAATAGAAATGCAGATGATACAGCTAAAGATAAAGAAGAACAAGAGGTTGATTGGGTAAAATAGTTACCGACAACAAAGGAATTGTATCCAGAAAATATTTTAGATAAGAGACTACTTAAAAAGACAAGAGGACAGGAGTATTTTCAATATTTGATCAAGTGGAAGGATCAACCAATTGCTTAAGCTGTGTTGAAAAGTGTGCAACAAGAAATGCTTGTTGAGAATGCAACAAGATGATGGAGCTTAGTGGAAAGGAGTCACCTTCACTAAGTGGGCCCGCAGGAAAATTATGGCACAAATTCTATTTTTGGATCACAGTAGGAGTGATTAGAGTCTATTTTTAGACTGCTAGTCAAAAATAGAAAAGTCAAATATTATTGTCTCATAATAATATTTAGACTATAAACTTTATCTTATTCTCTTGGAGCACTTCAGTTTGAGCTACAGATGTGGCACATGCAGATGTCAGAAGGAAATGCATTTTCTTATGAGTCAGTTGAGCTATTGCATGCAGGACATCAGTTAGAACTCATGTGGTTGAGTTCTGTGGAGTTGGATGAGCAGTTAATGGAGTTGTGTTCAGTTTGACTTAGTTGAACTAGTTGTATTTAGTCTAACTGATCAATAGACTAAGTGATGAGTTGTGTGAATTAGTTATTAATTAATTCACTAATTATTAACTCATAATGCAGCTGAAGAATACATCAGTTAATTCAGTGCATGTACAGTTTCCGTGGAGACAGGTGTTAGAGGTTGAGATTGCTATTAATTGTGCATGAGATTGTGCAAATGCATGGGATTGAGTTATGCCAATGATCTCTGCGTAGTGTGGGCCAATACCAAGTGAATTATAGCTTCTGCTCACGTGATTTACAGTGTGGGTTATTTTCAAAAGGTAAATAGGAGTTTGGATCAACCATTCTCATTCATTCTCAGCAGGATTGTGCAGTGGAGGCAGGCAAAGCAGCGGAGGAGATTTGGAGATCAGATCTGAGTTGTATTGTGTGTAACAGTTGGAGATAGTACTAAGTATTTGTGAGGATTATTGTACTATGTTTGTTACATGTTCTCAATCAATATAATATATAGATAGTTGGGCTTTTTAGCGAGATGCTTTCCCCGGGAAAATATTGTGTTGATATGTGTGATTGATGCTTCTATGTGCGCATGTTATTGTTTCTGCTTCTGTAAATTAATTATCAACGTAGAGGAGGTTATATATTATGCATATATTCCACAATAGTGTATAATCGGGATAATCTCTATGAATATGTGTCATATTATTCAAAATTTCTACATGGTATCAGAGCTGGTTGATTTGTAGAAAAAGTTCTACATGGTATCAGAGGTGTTGATCATCAGATCTACTATTCAGAAAGTGTTTACATCTTATTTCTTCAGGCAGAGTCTGTAATCGAGCCAGGTAGCCTCTGGATTCATCCTTCCTTTGGAAGGTGAGATATCTGGTAAAAGCCCATACAGTCAATCTCTGTACGAGAAATACTTTGTTCTCACGAATTTTAGATCAGAAGTGGTTGAGTTTTAAGCTGGTGGAATGGCGCTCAAGGATAAACTCAGAAAGATCTAAGTGTGAGAATGGAGACAGTATGCCCCAGTATCTCACGAAGTTCACCTAGTGCAGGGATGAGCTGGGAAGTGTGGGGGTGACTGTTGATGATGAGGACTTGGTGAGCTTGGCTCTTCTTGGTCTTCCGAAGAGTTGGCATTCCTATCAGGACTCTGTTAATGGTCGGGAGAAATTGCCAGGATGGGAGAGACTTTGGTCAGATCTTGTGCAAGAGGAGATTAGACAGCTCACCAGAGATAATTCTTCATCTATGCATAATTAGGAGAACTGTGCCTTAGCGAGTAGCCGAAGAAGGGGAAGGGGAAGGTTTCTCTTTCTTAATCCAATTCTTCCAATGATGGGAAGAAGGTTGACAAGTCGAGGGTGAGATGTTTTCGTTGTCATGAGTTGGGCCATTATGCTACTAATTGCCCAAAGAAGAAGTCCAAGAAGGGATTCGGGGAAGGATCTGAAGGTGAGGCACTTGCTTCACAATTTGAGTTGGATTTCACACTCTTCGCATGCATGGTTTCATCCATGGTGGGAAGTGGTTGGTTTCTTAATAGTGGAGCTTCTTTCCATATGACCAGTGACAAAATTTTGTTCAGTACTTTGGAGGAGAAATATCTCCAGATACTCATAGCGATGGGTAATGATGAGAAGTATAGTGTCTCAGGTGTAGGCACGGTTATTTTTCAGAGGGAGCATGGAGCTCGCCTTACCCTGACCGATGTCAAGTATGTACCAAGACTGAAGAGAAACTTGGTTTCGATCGCGATGCTGGAAGACATAGGCTATGGTGTAGTCTTCAGTAAGGGAAAGGTTTTCCTTAGACACATCATCACTAGACAGGTGAAGCAGATTGGTTCATGGGTCAAGAACCTGTATGCTCTTGAGGTTCAAGATGCATGCAAAGCCTTGAGTAGGGAGGCAACTAATGGAGACTTGGTGGTTGAGAGGGAGCGTATATTAACTCTCAACATACAGAGCCAGAAGAAGTCTCAGACGATTGTGGAGGAGCCACGATTGGTGTAGCAGCTTCAGGAGGTTGTGGAGCAGCCACAACAAGGGAAGCTGAGAGGAGATCAAGTAGAGACATCTACTCATGCAGAGACCTCCAGTAGGGGGAAACTTCGAGCCAGGTGGGCTGAGGGATCACATGCAGCCATACCTCCAGGTAGGAGGTGGGGTGATGTGGATTGGTCGTCCCAAGGAGGAGGAGCAAGATCCTTGAGGTACCCAACCTCTTGGATGAGACCTTGCTACAGGAGCCCCGATGTGGAGTAGCAGGAACTGATTGATTGGGCACAAGTGTTTTGCATAGTGCTAGGTGGCATAGAGAGGTATGCAATGGTGCGAGATGCATGGAGATGTTGCAGTAGCGCAGATGTCAGAGAGGGAGCACCTGTCAGCAGCAGGTAGAGCTTTAGCATCAGAGTATGTTCCTAGCCCAACAGAGTGGTCAGATGGGAGTGCTTTTGTTCCAAGTGTTGTTGGAGCAAAATGGACCGGGCAGATGTGTTGCATGCAGAACATTCCAGAGTTACAGGATCGGGTTTGAGAGGAAACCTTTCTTGTTGAGAGGGAGTGTTGAAAAGTGTGCAACAAGAAATGCTTTTTGAGAATGCAACAAGATGATGGAGCTTAGTGGAAAGGAGTCGCCTTCACTAAGTGGGCCCGCAGGGAAATTATGGCGCAAAGTCTATTTTTGGATCACAGCAGGAGTGATCATAGTCTATTTTTAGACTGCTAGTCAAAAATAGAAAAGTCAAATATTATCGTCTCATAATAATATTTAGACTATAAACTTTATCTTATTCTCTTGGAGCACTTCAGTTTGAGCTACAGATGTGGCACATGCAGATGTCAGAAGGAAATACGTTTTCTTATGAGTCAGTTGAGCTATTGCATGCAGGACATCAGTTAGAACTCATGTGGTTGAGTTCTATGGAGTTGGATGAGCAGTTAATGGAGTTGTGTTCAGTTTGACTTAGTTGAACTAGTTGTATTTAGTCTAACTGATCAATAGACTAAGTGATGAGTTGTGTGGATTAGTTATTAATTAATTCACTAATTATTAACTCATAATGCAACTGAAGAATACATCAATTAACTCAGTGCATGTACAGTTCAGTGGAGACAGGTGTTAGAGGTTGAGATTGCTATTAGTTGTGCATGAGATTGTGCACATGCATGTGATTGAGTTATGCCAATGATCTCTGCGTAGTGTGGGCCAATACCAAGTGAAATATAGCTTGTGCTCACGTGATTTACAGTATGGGTTATTTTCACAAGGTAAATAGGAGTTTGGATCAGCCATTCTCATTCATTCTCAGCAGGATTGTGCAGTGGAGGCAAGCAAAGCAGCGGAGGAGATTTGGAGATCAGATCTGAGCTGTATTGTGTGTAACAGGTGGAGATAGTACTGAGTACTTGTGAGGAGTATTGTACTATGTTTGTTACATGTTCTCAATCAATATAATATACAGATAGTTAGGGTTTTTAGCGAGATGCTTTCCCCGGGAAAATACTGTGTTGATATGTGTGATTGATGCTTCTATGTGCGCATGTTATTATTTCGACTTCTGTAAGTTAATGATCAACGTAGAGGAGGTTATGTATTATGCATGTATTCCGCAATAGTGTATAATCGAGATAATCTCTGTGAATAGGTGTCATATAATTCAAAATTTCTACAAGCTGCTTGGATGATAGATGCCATGCTACAAAAGTTGGGCAGTTCTGTATAAGAGCTCATGTACAGGAGCCCATGAAGAATTTTTTCCTCAGGAGTCTAATGCAGGAGCATGAGGCTTGAAGACAAAAGACTTCGAATTTTATTCCAAAAATACAAAAAACGTTTACAAGCAAAGTAGTGGGATCCTTTAGCTATCACTTTACAAAGCTTTCTAGATAGAATTTGAGCTAGAATTCATGGATTTGAATTATCTTGTAATTAATTTAAGTATTTAGGCTTAGTTGAGATTCATGAGGAAAATATCATGTAGATTAGAAATTATCTAGGATTAGGTAGATTCGATCCATTGATTTAGGATCTGATTGTTGTATGTATAGGTATTTATGTAAGTTTTGAATGAGTAGAATAAGATTTTGAAGGCTTTTGATAGATTTTGGCTGGATTTTGGCTGTGGAGAATTGGAATGTAAATTTTGAAATCTCTTTGTATCTCTGTGTATACTGTGCATGAATGGTCAAATCCCAGAGGTTTTAATTTCCTTCAAAATATTTTTGAGTGTTGTTGATTTTCAATTTGGTCCCTTTAGAATTAGATTTTGTGTAATCTTGTGTGGTCGCATCTAAATCTTCACTCATTATGCATTGAAATAACCTGGATGTATTCGAAATCACAGAATATAATTTAGAGACGGACTAAACTTGGAAGAAGTGCTAAGTCTTGGCAGAACGTGGAAACCCTGACAAATTCGTGAGAAACCCAGGAGAAGATCTAAATCGTCCGATCAACAAATCTAATAGATATAACGGTCATCGCGTGCCAACAAGTGCAGGCATTAATCCGAAAATAAGAGCAATCTTTGTAGGTGTAAGCAGTATCTTGCACGGTCTCAAAGTGGTAAGTGGTATTCTAAAATTTCACGCGATTACCCTTAGCGGCTGACACGTATCATGAGAAAACTACTTTTCTCGCGCGCTCTCACTTGATATCGGTCATGCATGATTTCATGCGAGATTTCACGATAGCCATTGGATCGAGCGGGATTTATCAACAGTGGAGATTATCCAAGCTAGTTGGTGAGGGAGTGATGCAATAGCTGTTTGATTAGACAGGTTGTATCTGTCGGTGTGTGTGCTTCCTACTCCTGTGTGTGTGCTTCCTCGTGAACACCTGATACATAAGCGGATGATTTCATCGTAATATTCTTGAGAAATACCCCCTTTCCCCATTAAATTTAGAGTTTCTATCCACACTTCTTTCATTCCTTTAATTAAGACAGCTCTTAGGAATTCTTTTGGTAAGGTGGTTTGTGGAGATCTCTACAAGTTATAATGAAATTGTTCGACATATTCTTCTATAGTTTCATTATCCTTTACAGCCATATTAAAGATTTCATCCTTTAGCTCCCTAGTCTTACAAAAGTCCTGGTATCTTGTGAGGAAGGAAGTCTTCATATCATCCCAAGAATTAATAGTACGTCCACCCAGACCCATGAACCATCTTAAAGTTGCTCCTTTCAAAGTAGAAGGGAATAGTTTTAGCTTTTGAGGGTCAGTGGTGTAGTCATACCCTCTGCAGAGGACATCAATTCAAATAGGAAGGCATCAGGATCCTCTGTGATCATCCCATGAAAATTTGGGATGCTCTGCAGAGGAATAGCCTTCATGGGGGCATTAGCTACTTGGTCGACTATGGGGTATTCCAATGTCGAGGTTTGACCTTGAGGTGGTTGATTTTCCATTTGGTCAAAGATGTGCCAATATCCTTCAGGGATTTCAAGGGGTTCTCTTTGAGTAAGCGGAGGATTAGAAATCTGGGTTGGCTTTGCAGCATTTCTTAGATCTTGGATCATAGGATACCCTTGTTATGAAAGTTGAGGTCCTGCCTTAGCAGTTCCACTAGTTTCTCCCTCTCCTTCTCTTAAGTTAAATGACTTCCCTTTTGTATAGGATCAGAATGTAAATTCATTGTAACCTGAAGACTCTGTTCAGATCCTCCAATTTGGCTTTGAATCTCAGCGTAAGCTGCAGATGGTGAGCCTGCTGCCTGAGGGATTATAGTAGGACTTTTTCCAGATACAACCCAAAATCCTACTGATGCTTGAGACTCTGCTTTTCTTACAATTTTTTCTATAAAGGTCATTCTCCAAAGGTTCACTAATCCCTTGGGTTTTGTGGATTTAGGTGGGGGGTTCTAATCTTTTTCTATCTTTCTATTCCTAGTCATTCATAAAAACTTATTCATATTTAACCTCTAAGCTTTTACTAAAAAGCGGGCTAGTAAGCATGCACTTTACTTGCTAGGTACGCAAGTTCTTACCTCCTGTTTTTAAAACTCAATTCTTTTGCAGCAATATAAAAAGGAAATCACTTTGAAACACTCTTCCTGGCAATGGCACCAAAATTTTGGTGCACTAAGATGTATTTTTATAGGCAATCTTAAATCCTACATTAATTGTCAACCCAAGGCAAGTCTTTTTATTTCAAGAGTGTCAGCACTATATATGCAGTAAATTCAAAGGTTAACTAATAATAAAGCGTTGCAATTGCTAATGACTATCTTCTTCAAACTCAATCCAAACAATTCTGAAATAAATTTATAACATACTTTGCAATTCTACTTAACCTATCATGAAAGCAAATGAATCTGAGTACAACTGTAAAGAATCACACTTGGCAGTCTTAAATGGAATTGAAACTAACTCACTCAATCATTAAAGAGAACTACGGCAATTGAACGACAAATGATAATTGAATAGAAAATCCCAATTGAACAACAACTAATAATTGAACATCAAATGATAATATAACAACAAATGATATATGAATAAAAAATAACTATATTGCAGAAAGTGATCAATTCTATCTCTAAAATCTATGATAACATTACTTGTAATGAACCGGTGATCTAATGTTGGAACTAACATAACCAATCCAACAAAAAGAATTACTCATATATAACACACCGCTAAATCTAACTCTCGAATGAACAGCAAAAGTAAATCAGAATCGACAATCCTCACGCTAATCAAAATGATATTAACTTAACATTAACAAATAGTAAATAATAAAATAGAAAAGGTTATAGCACAAGCGAAGCAGTAGATGTTCTCCTGATTGGGCCCAGAGTTGCCAGAAGTCTCCACTATGAGATATCAAAATATAATTATGATTTAAACACAATATTCTTCATTAAAATGAATAACAGAGTTACAGTATCACCAAATTAACAATATTATATGTCCAAAATAATAATTGTAAACTATGAATTTTTGAACTAGTCATGCAGTTTGCCTTTCGGCCTTATATATAACAATGAGAAAAGTAAATAGATAAAAGTGAATCCTTGGGATCAGGGGATCCTAAGGATTTCCCAATACTCAATCTAATTTTGTCATAAAATAGCATCGGTTTGCTCGGTCATCCACTGTCTTGCCTTGCCTCTGACGTTGTCTTTTTCCTTTATGAGATGTTGTTGTTCTATCGATTGAACAACTATCATCCAATTCACGTCTTCTGCACATAAAGATAGTAAAAATCAATTTTTCCTGCTCAGATTCGTCTAATTTGTTACTGATTACTTCTACCCAACTTTAGCTATTTTTCCCTCTAATTTTATCCATAAACAAATATAATCATGTGAGGATGAGTGCTAAATAAATCTATTACCAAGGAGAAAACATACATTATTCTTGACCCAACACTTTGTAACCCAAAGCAATGAAAATTGTGCTGCTTCTGGTAATCCTTCTTCCAGTAGAGGAAACTGGCTATCCTCCGGTAGTTCCCACACAACCAACACAATGGAGAGCAGCAACCAAGCGTAATGAAACGACTTGGTTTCATCCTAGGCCTCGGGGAAATTAGCGAGGAATTCTTGGCATAGGTACCTGGACCAATTGAACAGAACGCCTTTACCGCATTGAGCCGCTAGAGACACTACGGGCACCAGAACTTCATCCACACGGCATTTCCTCATTACCTTTCTGGCCAATATATGCATTGAAAATTGAACTGCAGGGTCTGAGATGGAAAAAATGGAATAACCGCATGACTTTTTCACAACTTCAAACTCTTTCTTCATTCTCTATGCAAGGTCCTTTTCCCCGTTTTTCCAACAAACTCTTAGGCCGAGTTTAGACCTTCATGAAGCAGGTTCATAATCCTATGAATCAGAATGACAGTGATGGGGATAGGCTCTCCTAACCATAAACACCCATCATGCACCAAAGTGAACAACTGGCATATGCAAATTGTGTTAGTGCGGGTGCAGTGGTAATGTGGCACCCATAGCAAGTTGACCAATCCTTATTGCTCAACACCACAGATGCATTCATCTGCTTCCAGCGTGATAACACTTGTTTCTTCATAGTAAACTCTCTTCATGTATTTATCAGTCGCTAAGTGAGGGAACTTAGCATGATCTGCGAGGTCCCAATCCTCCATCTTTAATAGAGGGACTCACGAAAGCCACAGACCTTCAAAAGGCACCTGCCCAAGTAGCAGGGGGGTGGAGATTATGAATTTGTCTGAGTCTGGGTCTTTAGTGATCTTCGCCTTTCCCTTTCTCGGAGGGATATACCTAGGTAGCTTTGTTATAGGTTCTACTCCTTCGACATCAACGTCTTCTTTTCCCTGGTCGTCTTCCACCTCCAAGTATACAACCTTCTATTTTCCTTTTGCTGGCTTCTTGTCTTTCTTCTATGTTAGTGTCATAGTATGCTTCCTTGGGGAAGTGCATACCTGCACTGGCTTTTTTTTCTTTTCCTGTGTTATAGGTTGCTTTTCTTTTACGTGGACTCTTTCAGCCTTGGCAACCTCGGCACCGTGGGCACCGTAGGTGTAGCTTCATCACTGGAGATTTATGGTCCTAGAGAATCAGATACAGCGGCTTCTGAACTCATGACTTTGGGAGGGTTGGTGGCAGTCATCCTCTCTATAAACAACTCATGGGCTTCCAGAGAAATATTTTAGTGGCCAAAGAATTCCTCCCAAAATGCTCGGCTCATCAACAGACAACAAATTTCAATAACAACTCTAAGGGCACAAAGTGTTCTCTGTTTGGCCAGCATGCCGAATTTATAGGGCTTTTTGAATTCAAATACGACCATTCCCCCGAAATTTTGACAATTAATGTTGCTTTATCAGCAGGTCTTCAAAGATTCTTACCTTAAATTCCACCAACCTACTCCTCTTAACCGTCGTCTGGCTATTGCGCTGTGTGGAAGCTCCCTCTGTGGGCGCAGCTCCATATGTTGCAGCTTCACCATTTTCCTTGTAGCTCGCCTGCTGCATAGTCCTTCGAACCTGGTAGTGTATTTTATAGTCTGACGCTCCTTGCAACTGCCTGAAGCACTAAGAATGTCTTGTTGCCATGTAGTCATTGTGTAGGATCCCCTGTATATAGCTTCAATTGGCTTCCATTCACTCTTCCCAAAAAAAATTTCTCCATTCAACTTCATGAGCTAAACTGCGCCTCCATCTGTAATTTCTTTGATAATATATTGCCCTAGCCAATGCATATGAAATTTCCCCGGAAAATTAGTGAATTTACTATTATATAACAAAATCAAATCATTTAGCTTGAACGTGTGAAGCTTGATGTGTCGATCATGCCATGCTTTTTCATGTTCCTTCTATACTTGTTGATGAAATCCAGCCAAAAATCTAACCTCTTCGAGCTCCATCAATTATGCAAGTCGTTTCTCCAAGGCCTCATGATTTTCCATACTTGTGAGAGCTATTATGTGTAGATTAGGCATGATATACTCCATTAGCATCACAGCTTCTACACCATAGACCAATATGAATAGCGTTTGTCCTGTCAACTTCTTGCAAATAGTCCTATACACCCATAGTACTATAGGTACGCGCACATCCCAGTTATTTCGCTATGTGTTGCAGATCTTTGTCAGTGCATTCTCCAAAATCTTGTTGAAGGCTTCAACAGTTTCATTGGCCTATGGGTGATATGGTGTACTTTTCTGATGATAAACCTGGAATTCCTTTGTTAACACGTTGATTGTTTCATTCACAAAGTGCGTACCTCTATCGCTCATCAACAATTTCGAGCAGCCAAACCTAGTTAAGACACATTCAAACAAAAACTTTAATACGGTAGCTCTTGTAAAATCCTTAACTAGTTGTGCCCCTACCCATCTAGTTAGATATTTCGTCACAGTGATGATGTAGCACGCACCAGTTTTCTTCCCTAGGGGATGAATTGGCCCAACAAAATCAATCACCCATTTTTCAAATGGCTACAACAATACTTGAGTTTGTAATCGCAATTCATCCCTTCATGATGGTTTGCTCGTTCTCTGACATGCATCACATTCCCTACAGTACGCTTTGGAATCTTTGTGCAACGTAGGCCACCATAAACCTGTATGCAAAATCTTCTGCGCAGTCGCCTTTCTTGCATAATGTCCTCCCGCATCCCCTTCATGAGTTTCAGCGAGAATGTTGTCCCTCTCAAAATCTGTCACATATCATCACAATATCTCGTCTGCACCCATCTTATACAGATGTCTCACTATCACTGAAAATTTTGTTGTACACACTACTATTTCCTTCTTTTTCTGACTTGTATACCCTTCTGGTGCCATCCCTGTAGTCAAAAAATGGATAATATCTGAAAAATGATTGTCTGCTACACGCACCGCGAAGAGTTGTGCATCTAGAAACCCTTCCTCCAAATTAGTAGGCTCCTCTCTAGTTTCGATTCACGACAGATGATCAGGTCCTACATTTAACCTCCCTGGATTCACAATTACCTCAAATTCATACTCCTGGAATAGTAGCAGCCATCTGCAGATCTTCCCCCCCAACACAGGGTTATTGACTAGGTATTTCAAGGCAGAATGATCTGTGTACATTTTTAAATGTCTGCCCAACAGATAGTGCCTAAACTTTTGAAGCGCATACACCATAGCCAACCCTTTGCACTCCATCGTTGAGTAATTATTCTTGGCCTTCGATAATTTCCTACTTGCGAAGGCTACATGATGGTCCATTTCTCCCTCACCAACTTGTGTTATCACTGCACCCAACACAATGCCAGAGGCATCGACATGCACATGGAATTCCTTTTTCCAATCAGGGAAGACCAAGATCAGGGTAGTGACCATCTTCTCTTTCAATACATCCAAACTACGCTGACATTCTTCATCCAAATAGAATGTGGCGTCCTTCTTCAGCAGTTTCTCCATGGGTGTGGTAATCTGAGCATAAGCCTTGACGAACTTCTTGTAATATCTTGTATGTCCCAGTCTCACATGTAGCTGCTTAACACTCCTCAAGGCCTCCAAATTCACTATCACCGCAATATTTGCAGGGTCCACCATCAATCCTTGCTTGCATACCACGTGACCCAGCAAGATCACAAAGGGAACACAGAATAAGCATTTTTCAAGTTCAGTGTGATCTGGTATCTGTGACATTTATATAACATCAGGTGCAGACTTGCTACATGGCGCTTCACTAAACTGAACATCATCCAATCATCAAAGTATACTTCCAACAACTTATGAATGAACTCTTTAAATGCTGCTATAACTACGCGGAGAATATAGCAGGCGCATTCTTGAGTCCAAACGGGTCACAGTATACTAGAAAAAAACTCATTCAATCGTGAAGGTTGTTTTGCTCTTATCCTCTAGCACGATCTTGATCTGATGATACCCAGAAAACTCATTAGTGAACGAATAGGCCTCCTTCCCTCCAACATTATCCAACACTTCATTTGTAAATGGCATCGGGAATGGGTCATGGACACAAGCATCATTAAGCTTCCTTAGATCTACACAAATCCTTATTTCACCCTTATGTTTCTTCTCCTGAACCACCATCGGGCTTACCCAATCAAATTCCTCCACGGGTTCTATGATGCCTGCCTCCAGCATCTTATCCAACTCCTAATGAACCTTTTCCTTGTATTTGGGATTAAGACGATACGACCTCTGCTTAATAGGCTTCGCGTCCAGCTTTAGAGTAATCTTCATAACACCCAAATGGACTATTATGCCCTTCAAGTCCAAAAACTTGGTAGGAAAAATATCCTAGTATTTTCAGAATAACTCAACAACTTTATCCACAGTTGCATCATCCCAATAATCTCCAATCTTTGCAAAATTTGGTTCTGCTTTAGTACCAATGTTGACTTGCTTTGTCTTCAACGATACGGTCATGTTCAAGTTTTCTATTTCTGGACCTTCAACTTCGTTATGCTCGTCTACCTCTGGAATATTAATATTTCTTGGATCATCATCCTCCTCTTCAGCGGTCACATTATAACATTCCAGTGCATGGTGCATCTAGGTGCTCTAATCTGGCTGGACCCATTCCAAAGGTTCTTACGGTGTTCTAAAGATAACAACTTTGATTTCCTGCAGATGCTTGCGAAAGTCGTCCTCAAAGCTAAAGTTCAATAAGAATCCTTGCTTCAATATATCCCACTCCGCGATGCCATGGCGGAGCTCCATTTCCAAATACCAATTCATAGGAATTGTATCCAAAGTATGACAAAAGAGGTGTACCCACTCTGGCTGCGGTTCCGTTCCATAACCTTTAGTCCATTTTTCTAGGTGATCGTGCGGATCATCCCTCCCATTGTATTTATCAGTCAATCGATTGTTAGGGCATCCAAATCGCAACCTCATTATCCTTTTGTAATCTTTCTATCCATCAAAGCTATCCTTGTGTGTACCCCACCATCGTGTGGGTGTAGCGCACAGCGCCAAATATAACACTTGGAAGCGGTGGTGCTTGGGGACTTCATGCTTGAATGCATCCAAAAACTTATCCATGTCA
Source organism: Pinus tabuliformis (assembly GCA_031772625.1). Classification (NCBI taxonomy): domain Eukaryota; kingdom Viridiplantae; phylum Streptophyta; class Pinopsida; order Pinales; family Pinaceae; genus Pinus; species Pinus tabuliformis. The sequence goes on from CM062818.1 coordinate 1,110,963,560, forward strand.
GTTAACCCATCATAATAAGGTAAGTTCCTCACCTCCGACAAAATGCAACACAGCAATTTATTCATCATCTTGTAGTGCAATGTAGATACTTCATGTAGGCGATTCTACCAATGCTCTGACTCTTCATCTGAATCAGAGGTGCAAGAACTCTCCCATCCCATGTAATTTGTCCATCTGTCATCAGATTGATCCAGTCCTAGTCTCGCGTTGTTATTTTGTAGATCTGATCTAGTTCATCTTCACTTTATTCACAGTCGCGGACTGGTTCAGTGTAGTGCGGCCCTTCTGCAAGGTCCAACGGCACTACAACCTGGAGTGATTTTCTCTCAAACAACATTGTCCTCTTCTTCAAATTAATAACCCCATTCATGTCAATGGCCCAGTCAATTCCTAGGAGCATAGGGTATGGATTACTATCATCAATGATTTCTATCACCTCAAAATCAGCCATCACACTCACACCTTCGATATCAACTATTACTCCATATAATCTTCCCATAGGGATGATCTTCTGCTAGTTTTCCATTCTAAGCTGAATTGGAGAACACTACAACATAGTTCTCCCCATCCTTTCCCATGTTTTTCTTGGCAAAATGTTCGCATCAAATCCCATGTCCAAAATGACCTGGTATATCTCGTAGTCTCCTATCTACGCGGTGAGCCTCATATCGCACCCCGTTCTAGCCTTATGTTTGTCAATTTTTCTAACCACGCGGTGTCCCTCAAGGGCGTTCTCTTTGTCAACGCATTTGTTTATTAACTACTGCAAACCTTTCATAGCTTTGTTATTGCGCGGTAGTTTCATGTAGGTTTCGAAGAATCTGGTAAGAACAGAGGGATCAACCTTTGCAAGTGCGTTGGTGTCTTGCATATTGGCTTGACTTCCTGAGGTGGATGCCTCAACGAAGCTTTTTTTGGTCTCCATAAATGTTTCCTTTGCACACTCCAAATCAAAACCAACCTCCTTTTCTAGGGCCTTGCGGACCCATCCGTCCTCTTTAGGTTGTTTTTCCTTATCATCACCAGTGGTTATTCCACTCCTCAGCACTATATTCACGCTATAATTTTCCTCATGGGGCTCAACTCTCATAACTTTTAAGTTCTGCGTAGGTTGCTAAAGCTACACTTTCTTCTCCTCCATCTTAGCTATCAACACCTTGCATTCTTCTATAGTGTGGTCAAATTGGTTGCAGTATTGACATGATGGGCATGTATAATTCTGACACTCCCATGCGTAGTGCCCTAGTGTTCCATAGTTATAGCAAATAACCTATCCGCGATCTCTACCAGTTCCCCCTCCTCTACAACCTCATTCGCTTCCTTGATAACCTCCATGCGCTCCTCATGCGCTATAATCTGGAGGTCGAGTTTCTGCTTGCATCTGGTACGTAGGCGTTCTTTCCATCATCAGTTCATCGTTGCGACAATGGCTCTCATCATGGCCCACAAATTTACAGAAGTCACAGAACAATTGTCATGGTGTCTGAATGAAATTTTGAAGAAAATGACAATTATTTGTTGTGTGTTTTCCAGCCACATGACAAATAGCACACCATAGAGGAGCCCCCATGCTTGGCCCTGTTGGGGCTTCTTGTTTCAGGGGAATTGGGCCCCCTCCTGTAATATAATATGCAAAGACAGGGAAGTGGTCTTTGTCGTTCCCCTAGCTCTTGCACTTCAGACACCATACTTCCATGCACACCTCTAGTTTAGTCTCTTTCTCTTTCTTCAAGCTCTACAATTCCAAGAAGAGGCTCTGCAACTGGGAGTGAATATGTTGTACACCCAAGGTCACATCCTAAATGGGCATTGCATGCAACATCATCATGATTTCCAGGGATTTTTCCTGAGTTCCTATCTTCTGTTGTGACAGAGCAATCCTAAGGTGGGGTAGAAGTGAAGCTATAAACCATTCACTATGTTGACTATATATGAGCTAAATGTTAGCTTCTCGAATCACACATTTCAACCATTGATCTAGTTTCCAAGGCATCTCATCAACCCTCACTATGATTTCCTTGAATCCAACTACTGACTACGAGTCAAAATTAGGCTTGCTAAACACTTTTTTCAAAGTTTCCCTGGTATCTACTAGCGATGCAAGAGGTTGATCAGAACAAAACTTAATATACCAAGTTAGTGTGTGATCTTGCAGAACATTAACCAACTGTGCCTTATTTATATTATCGTCAGTAACCTGTTGTATAGTCCACACAACATCTGCAACAAACCAAAACTATTATGTATTCTCACTCACGATGCCTTTGAAAATCAACAATTTCATCATGTTCACCATGGCAGATGGTGGTGGTGGAGGTGGAGGTGTGGGTGAAGGTGTATGTGGTGGAGGTGGAGGTGTGGGTGAAGGCATATGCAGTGGAGGTGGAGGTGAGGGTGGAGTGGATGGGTGATGTATTCGAGGAAACCCCTAAGTGATTAGTTGAAAAGTGCTTCACGGTAGAGTTCGTTCCACCACTTCGTCATCACTCACAGGGGGTCCAATCAAAGGACTATAATCTATTCCTGATCCTTTGTGGTTTCTAAACATCAAGGACTATAATCTAGTCCACTTCGCGTAGATCTGAACATCAAGGCAATGGCATCACCCATTTTTCGCACAACAACATTTTAATCTAGGTATTCAGAGATCTTAAATACTTACCTTACGGTCCCTTGAAGAAGTGTAGCTTCACTTCGTTGTAGCTAACTAAGGTATCAACTGTGAATTCTATAACAAATCCTCGTATAATTCGATCAAGCCAATGATCGATAGCCCGCACGATATTATCTTCAGAAGCTTCCAATTTTCGCACTAGCTCCGGAGTCCACACTATTGGACCGTCAAGCTTCCACATCCCTTGGCTCTCTGCCAGCTTAGCTAACCACTCATATAATTCGACTGGGAAGGTGCAGAAGAAAATTTCGTGAATTTTTGTATACAAATATCTACCCAATCATTGTTCCTTTGATATGCACGGATTCCTATTTTCCTGCACTGTGAATTTGTGAATATTTCTGCCAAACCATTTTTCAAATTCCTTCTTAGTTGGATTCTAGTGATGTTACATCACACATCTCCTTCAGAATATCTTGGTCCTAGCAACAGAACCATTTGTTGGCTTAAGGGATCTTGACCCAAGTTCAGAGTTAGCTCACCAACCAAAAAAACCCTACACTACTAGCCCTTTCGACAACAACTCGTGTAGCGCAGGCTACAGTCTCACCCGAACCAGTATGGGAGGATGTTGGAACCAAGTTTTTTCATCCAGAGATAAATGTGATATCTTTTACTTCCCTAGACCTTCCTTCACATAGATCTATAAGCCCTTAGGGCTCGGTACTAAACTCTATTAAAACAGCCTTCAGATCTTCGCAAAGATCCACAATCGGTCTTTGTGGACCCCTAACAGCCTATTCATCCACTTATGCACACCAGAAAACAACCCTAGATCAGAGCTCGTGCAGATCTACCTTAAGTATTTAATAAACATAACTGATTTTATCCCAGTCTTGCGAAAGTACTTAACATGCATGGCATACATTTATTAAGAATTATTCAAGTGAATCGCACATCATTAGATCAATATTTCATAAACACATTATCCATCCACAACATATATCGTAAACATAAGTAAACAGAAATAAATAGATATACATAGGAATTCTTCAATAATCTTCTTTATTGATCTTTAGTTCAGGTTTACATACTCAAAAACTAACATGTGCACTCAGCTCCAGGGGTCTGCGCACTCAGTTGCGGACTCTACCTAGGCCTCTGCACACTTAGATGCAGAGCCTCTCTCTTATCTAACCCTTTCTTCTACACTATCACTTTTAAGACTTCATCCGTTCTTATCCATATACATGCCTTAGACTCTCTAAGACACACCTATTTATAGCCTTTTACATATAATCCCATGGTCCGCAGACCATGGGTGGATCTCAAAACCGACTCAAACTTTACATAAATAAGGGGCTAAACCCCCTTTGAATCCCAACCATCTACACACTTTGCATCCACAAATCTCAGTGACTTTACATCATTTACAAAAAATACATCAAAACTTGGGTTATCTTAACCCCAAAATTGATCCAGGGGACCCCATCCCAACACCTTACGTGTTGCATATCTTGGCTTGCAGGTGATATGGTGTGCTCTTCTGATGGTAGACCGAGAATTCTTCAGTCAACGCATTGATCGTTTCATTCAGAAAGTGCATACCTCTGTCCCTCATTAACACTTTTGGTCAGCAAAATCTGGTTAAGACATATTCAAACAAAAAAATTGCCATTGTAGCCGTTGTACAATCCTTGACCGGTTGTGCTTCCGCCCATCTGGTGAGATACTTTGTCATGGTGATGATATAACATGCACCTGTTTTCTTTCCCGGGGGTTGAATTGGCCCGGCTAATCAATTGCCCATTTCTTAAATGGATGCAAAGATACCTGAGGATGTAATGGCAATTCATTCCTTCATGATTGTCTGCCCATTCTTTGACCTGCATCGCATGCCTTACAATATGCATTGGAATCCTTGTGCAAGGTAGGCCACCATAGACCTACGCGCAAAATCTTTTGTGTAGTCCCCTTACCTGCATAATGACCTCCAGGACCTCCCCCTTGAGCTTCAGCAAGAATGTTATCCCTCTCAAAATCCGGCACATATCTTCACAATATTTCATCGGCACCCATCTTATATAAATGTCCAGCAATAACTGAAAAATATGGAGTGCACACTACTAATTCCTTCTTTTGCTAACTTGTATACCCTTCAACTGTCATCCCCGTATTCAAGAAGTGAATAATATCTACAAAATTATTATCTGCTACGTGCACTACAAAGAGTTGAACATCTTGAAACCCTTCCTCTAGATTATTAGGTTCCTCGCCTGTTTCGATTTGCGACAGATGGTCAGGTCTTGCATTCAACCTCCCTAACTTCACAATGACTTCAAAGTCATACTCCTGAAATAGTAGCAACCATTTGCAGATCTTCCCCCCCAACACAGGCTTATTGACCAGGTATTTCAAGGCAGAATGATCTGTGTACATTTTGAAATTCCCTCCTAACAGATAATGCCTAAATTTTTGTAGCACGTACACCATGTCCAATCCTTAATGCTCAGTCGTTGAATAATTCTTCTCAGCCTCCGATAATTTCCTGCTCCCAAATGCTATAGGGTGGTCCATTTCTCCTTCACCAGCATGTGTTAGCATTACACCCAACACACTGCAAGAGGCATCCACATGTACATGAAACTCCTTTTTCCAATCAAGAAATACCAAGATTGGTGCGGTGACTATCTTTTCTTTTAATACATCTAAGTTGCGCTGACATCCTTCATCCCAACAGAATGTTGTGTCCTTCAGCAGTTTCTCCATGGGCACAGTAATTTGAGCATAGTCTTTGATCAATTTTGTATAATATCATGTATGTCCCAACATCACACGCAAATGCTTGACATTCCTTGGGGCCTCCAAATTCACAATCACTTCAATCTTTGCAGGGTCCACTATCAATCCTTGCTTGCACACCACATGACCGAGCAAGATTCCGAAGGGAACACAGAATATGTATTTCTTCAAATTTAGCTTGATATGGTATCTACGACACATATCCAACATCAAGCACAGACTTGCGACATGGCACTTTACTAATCCAAACATTGTCCAATCATCAAAGTACACTTCTAGGAACTTATGAATGAACTCTTTGAACAGTGTGATGACTACGCGAGAAAATATCACGGGCGCACTCTTGACTCCAAACGGCATCACAGTGTATTGAAAACAACCCCACTCCATCAAGAAGGTCATTTTTCTTCTATCATTGGGCGCGATCTTAATCTGATGATACCTAGAAAACCCATCAGTAAAGGAGTAGGCCTCCTTCCCTCCAACATTGTCTAATACTTCATCTGTAGACAACATTTTGAATGGGTTGTGAACACACGCATCATTAATCTTCCACAGATCTACACAAATCCTTATTTCTCCTTTATTTTTCTTCTCCTAAACCACCATGTGGCTCACCCAATCAGATTCTTCAACTAGTTTTATGATTCCTGCCTCCAGCATCTTATCCAACTCCTAGCGAACCTTTTCCTTGTACTTATGATTAAGGTGATATAGTATTTGCTTAATAGGCTTTGCGTCCAGCTTTAAAGTGATCTTCATAATGCCTAAATTGCCAATTATGCCCTTCAAATCTGAAAAATTGGTAGGGAAGAGATCCTGATATTTGCAGAGTAACCCACAACTTTATCCATAGTAGTATCATCCCAATAATCTCAAATCTTTGAAAACTTCGATTTTTCTTCAGTGCCAATATTTACTTGCTTTGTCTTCAATGGCACGGTGATGTCCGTGTTGTCTATTTGTGGGCCCTGGACTTCACGATTCCCTTCTTCCTCTGGAATGTTAATGTTTCTTATATCTTCATCCTCCTCTTCAGTGGTTACATTATAGAATTCCAACGCGTGGCGCAGCTTGGTGCTCCAGTCTGGTTGGACCCATTCCATGGGCTCTTATAGTGTTCTGAAGATAATCACCTTAAGTTCTTGTAATGCTTCATCGATGCTTGCAAAGCCGTCTTCAAAACTGAAGGTCAATAAGAATCCTTCCCTTAATATATCCCACTCCACGGTGCCATGGCAAAGTTCTGTTTCCAAATACCGGTTCATGGGAATTGTATCCAAAGTATGGCAAAATATGTGTACCCACTCTGACTCCAGCTCTGTCCCCCATGCTTTCTTCCATTTTTCTAAGTGATCACTTCGATCATCCCTCCCATTATATTTCTCATTCAATTTAGTGTTAGGATGCCCAAACCATAACCTCATCATTCTTTTTCAATCTCTCCATCCAACAAAACTATCTTTATGCGTACCCCACCATCGTGTAGGCATAGCGCTCAAAGCCAAATCTAATTCTTGGAAGTGGTGATCCTTAGGGACTTCACACTCAAATTCATCAAAAAACAAATCAACATCAGTTAAACCATCATAATAGGGTAATTTCAGAGCAGGTTACGATTCCATGGGAATGAGGGTTACGATGCTCGGATCATTGTACCTCCGACGAAACACAGCGCAGCAATTTTGTCATCATATTGCATTGCAATGTAGACACTTCATGAAAACGATTATGCCAATGCTCTGACTCTTCATCTGAATTAGAGGTTTAGGAACTCTCCCAGTCCCATGCAATCCATCCATCTGTTGTTAGATTGATCCATTCGTGATCTCGCAATGATATTTTGTAGATTTTATCCAGTACATCATCACTTTCTTCATAATCGCGAACTGGGTCAGTATAGCGCGCTCCTTCTGCAGGGTCCAATGGTACTACAACCCAAAGCTATTTCCTTTCAAACAACATTTTCCTCTTCTTCAAATTGATGACTCCATTCATGTCAATGGACCAGTCAATTTCCAAGAGCGCAGGGTATGGATTGTTGACATCAACAATCTCTATAACCTCAAAGTCGGCCATCGCACTCGCACCTCCAAATAATCATCCCATAGGGATGATTTTCTACTAGTTCACCATTCTGAGCTAAATCAGAGACCACTGCAGCACAGGTCTCCCCATTCTTTCCCATGTTTGTTTTGGGAAAACCTTCCCATCAGACCCTAGATCCAAAATGACCTGGTCCATCTCATAATCACCTATCTGCACAATGAGCCTCATCTAGTGCCCTATTTGTGCCTTATGTTTTCCAATTTTTCTGACCACCCGGTGTCCATCAGGGACCATCTCTTTGCTGGCACATTTTTTTATTAACTCCTACAGGCCTTCCACAACTTTTTTGTCATGCAACAATTTTACACAGGTCTCCAAAAACGTAGTAAGCACGGGGGGATCAACATCTACAAGTGCATTGGTTTCTTGCACCTTGTTCTGGCTTCCTAAGGTGGAGGCCTCAGCGAAGCTTTTCTTGACTTTCATAATAGTTTCCTTAGTGTGCTCCATCCTTCTTTAGGGCCTTGCGGACCCATTCGTCCTCTTCAGGTTGTTTTCCTTTATCATCGCCAGTTGTTATTCCACTTCTCAGCACCATATTCATGCTTTGATTCTCCTCGCGGGGCTCATATCTCATCATCTATAAGTTTTGCATAGGCTGTTGAGGTTGCGCTTTCTTCTCTTGAATTTTAGCTATCAGCACTGGGCAGTCTTCTATAGTATGGTCAAACTGGCTGCAATATTGACATGACGGGCATGTTTGATTTTGGTAGTCTCACACATAGTGCCCTGACGTTCCACAGTTGTAGTAGATGAGCTGACCTCGTTCTCTACCAGGTCCTCCTCCTCCTTAGCCCCATCCACATCCTTGATAACCTCCTCGCGCTCTCCTGGTGCCCTAATCTGGAGGTCAAGTTTCTACCTACATCCGATATGTAGGTGTTCTTTCCATCATCAGCTCGTAGCTTCGACAGTGGCACTCATCGTGGCCCACCAATTTTCATAAGTTACAGAACAACTGTTGAGGTGGCTGGACAAATTTTTGTAGTAAATGACAATTATCCATCGCATTTCTCCAGCAACCTGATAAATAGCACGCTATAGCGTAGCCTCCACACACGGTCCTAGTAGGGCTTCTTGCTTTAGGGGAATTGGTCCTCCTCCTATAATATAATTTGAGTACATGGGACATCGGTCTTTATCGTGCCCATGCCTCTTGCACTTTAGACACCATACTTTTTCGAGCACCTCTCGCTTAGTCTCCTTGTCTTTTTTCAAGCTCTGTAATTCTAGGTGTAAGCTTTGTAGCTGAGAGTGAATCTGTTGTACCCCCAGGGTGGCATCCTGAATAGATGTTGCATGTAACCTCATTGCGATTTCCAAGGCTTCTTCCTATGATCCTATCTTCTGTTGTGACAAGGAAATTCTCAGGTGGGTTGAAAGCGAAGCTATAAACCATTCATGATGCTGACTATCTGAGATATGCATGTTAGATTCTCAAATCTAACACTTCAACCATTGATCTAATTCCCAAGGCATCTCATCAACCCTCATCATGATTTCTTTGAATCTGATTATTCACTATGAATCAGACTTAGGCTTGCTAAACTCCTAGTTCAAAGTTGCCTTAGTCTTTGCTAGCAATGCAAGAGTATTATCAGAACAATACTTAATATACCAAGTTAGCGTGTGATCCTGCAGAGTGGTAACTAACTGTGCCTTATTTGTCATCAGTAATTTGTTGTGTTTTCCATATAGTGTTCACAACAGATCGAAACTGCTTTGTATCTTCACTCCCTATACCTTTGAAGGTTGGAAATTTCATTGTGTTTGCCATGTTGGATGGTGGTGGTGGAGGTGGAGGTGTGGGTGAAGGTGTAAGTGGTGGAGGTGGAGGTGTAGGTGGAGTGGACGGATGATTTACTCCAGGAGTCCCCTGAGTTATTAGTTGAATAGTGCTTCGTGGTGAAGTCTGTTCTGCCCCTTCCTTGTCACTTAAAGGAGGTCCAATCGATGGACTATACTCTGGTCTTGATCCTTCGTGATTTGTAAAGAATCGTCCACTTCGCGTAGCTCTAAACATCAAGGTAATGGCATCACCCATTTTCACATAACAACATTTTAATCCAAGTATTCAATGATCTTAAGTACTTACCTCGTGGTCCTTTGAAAAATATTTTCTCTACTTCATTGTAGCTGACTAAGGTATCAACTACAAATTTTGTAACAAATCCTCCTATAATTTGATTGATCCAATGATCGACAGCCCGCATGATCTTGTTTTCATAAGCTTCTAACCATCGCACTAATTATGGAGTCCACACTATAGGATTATCAAGCTTCCACCTTCCTTGGCTATCTGTCAATTTAGCCAACCACTCATATAGTTCAATAGGAACAGTATAGAAGAAGATCTCGTGTAACTCCATGTATAGATACATGTTCAACCATTATTCCTTCGACAGGCATGGTTTCCTATTTGATTGTGTCACGAACTCGTGAATCTTCTTATTCAACCACCTCCCAATTTCTTTCTTGGTCGAATTCCAATGATGCAACATCACACATCTCCTTCAAGCAAATCCCAGTCCCGAAAATGGAACCATTTGTTGCCTTAGGGGGTCCTAACCTAGGTCCAGAGTTAGTTGTGCCAACCAAAAAATCCCTACAGTACTAGCCCTTTCGGTAACAACCCGCGTAGCATAGATTGCAGTCTCACCAGAAGCAATATTGGGGGATGTTAGAACCAATTTTCTGCATCCAGAGACTAGTGTGATGTCTTTTAGCACCTCATATTTTCCTTCACGCGGATCGATGCACTCCTAGGGCACACAACTGCAACTCTGTCAAAATGGAATTTAGACCTTCGTGAAGGTCGACAATTAGTTTTTTTGGACTTTTAACAGTCAATTTATCTACTTACATGCATCATAAAGTAGTCCTAAATTAGGGTTCGCATAGATTTACTTAAGTTATTAGTAAACATCAAGGAATTCATCAAAGTCTTCGCAAAAATACATAAACATGCTTTGTGTGCATCATTAACAGTTATTCAATAGAATCGTGCAACATTTAACCAATATTTCATAAAACGAATTATTCATAGATAGCATATATCATAAACAGAAGTAAATAGAAATACACAAGAATTCTTTAGGAAACTATCTTTATTGAACTTCAATTCAGGGTTACAGACTCAAAACTACCTTGCGCACTCATCTGCAGGGGTCTGTGCACTCAGCTGCAGACCCTACCTAGGCCTCTGCGCACTCAGCTGCAGAGCCTTTCTTCTCCTATCTGACCCACTTCTCTTCATTATCACTTCTCTTCTATCTACCCTTTGCTTGTTAATTTATGCCTTAGACTCTCTAAGACACACCTATTTATAGCCTTTTTCATACAATGCCCTGGTCTGTGGACCATGGGTGGATCTTAAAACTAACTCGAACTTTACATAAAACAAGGGACTAAGCCCCTTTGACTGCTAGCCATCTATGCGCTCCGCGTCCACAAATCGCAGAGACTTTACATTAATTACAAAAATGTATCACAACTTGGGTTATCTTAACCCCAAAATTGACCCAGGGAACCCCATCCCAATAGTAGCATTTGACTCAACATAGGACCAAGGGTCATATTGACGAAGTAGAATAATAAAAACAGAGGCAAAATGGATTACCCAAATCCTGAAAGACAAGTGACTAAGTGAGGATGTCCCAAACCCGACACAAGAAATAGATGAGTGTCATGTTCAAGAGAGACATGTTGCATATACAAGAGATGTTTCACTTTCACTTTTTCCCCCACTATTTCTAGTGAGTACCTCTTTATTTTTACACAAGCTTGAAGAGGATACCATATGATTTTCGTATAAGTTCACTCCTAGGATGAATCCATCCTAGTAAATTTTACGAGTCCTAGGAAGGAGGAACTCGAGCTCGTCATGGTGACAAGTCTTTCATCATTTAATTTTATACGAGTCCAACGAAAGAGTAACTCAGTGTCTTTTTCATATTTAGAGAATTGGAAAAAGAGATGAAAAACAAAATTCCATCAGGTCCCTTTTCATAATTTGTCTCTCGAACCCAAAAAGGTATAAAACAATATTCGAGAGAACCTCTCAGCCATGTCGATCAAGGTGTACTTTTTTCATAAATAGTAAATCTCTGCCCAAAAAAGGGGTAAATGCATACTAAGATGATTTCAATTCATTTAATTTAATGACTTTGAAAATACAAGAACTCGGTGATCTTTTGATGTTTCGAGAGTCAAAAAATATCTTAAAGGTGACTCCTCCTAGAGGAACGAGTGGTGTAAAAATATAACAATTGGTTGTGGTGATGATGGAACTGCTCAAAACATGTAAGGGTCAAGAGGTTGGCTAATAATACCACTCATCGCAAATTTTCCTCACGCATAGGTAAAATAATCAAGTGAAATCATATGATCAGCCAAAGAGGTGTTGACGATGGAATGGAACAACCAAGGCTCATCTAGCACAAACAGGTTGATAATAATAGCAATCATGAGATGTTAAATGGGAATGGTTTCATTTTTTCACAAGCTTGAAACATGGGAAACTATGCTTGAAAATTGATCTCATTTTTTACAAGCTTGAAACAAAGATAAACTATGCTTGAGATGATTTTTCATGCCCCCAACATAATGACTCAATTCGAGGTACATGCCCCTCAAGCTTCATTGCATTCGCCTAAGTGTATGGAATGAAGGTTCATGTATGAGATCAAGTGAAAGACTTGACTAGGATTTTACGAGATATAATCAAAGACTCGAATTGAAATGGGATTTGTTTCATTTTTTAACGAGCTTGACACAGGTAAAGGAACCATGCTCATGACACTTTGTTTATTTTTTACCAATCTTGACACAAGCAAAGCAACTATTCTCATGGGGACCTATTTCATTTTTGAACGAGGTTGACATAGTAAAAGAACTATACTCATAATCATTTGTTTCATTTTTTAACGAGCTTGACACAAGACAAGGATCTCTGCTCCATGGTCCTTGTTTCATTTTTTAATGAGCTTGACACAAAACAAGGAAATTTTCTCCATGATCCTTGTTTCATTTTTTAATGAGATTGACACAAGACAAGGGACTTTGCTCCATAAACTTGATCACAGACCAAAAGAGGCCATGGCTTCCAAGAGGTTCTCATTATATGGGAGAACAACACTCTGGAAGGGATACATGTCCAGGGATCCAAATGAAAAATCGAGTTCCAATGCCTTCAGTACATGGTGTACTGCATCACCTACTAGATCACCAGTAGATGTGGGCATAGAAAAAGTGGCCACGTAATTAACCTGTGGTGGGGGTAATACCGCTTGCAAATAAGAACCATTTAGGGATGACAGTTGATGGGGAGTTGATTTAGGACCAATGGATGTAAGTTGACTCAATGATTGCAATGCTTCCTTCATGCAGGAAACACATCACTCTAAAGAGGGAGGAAACAAGATCTCCCATGACGTAAACATAGTCATAGCCAAGGAGTAGATTAAAATCCAATGGGACTTGGACAACCATCACGTTTATATACATAGTCTTTCCTCCCATAGTAATAAGTAACTTAGGAAGGATCCCTAATGGTTCATTGGTTCTTCTATTAAAATATAACAGATTCTGGGTGACAGGGACAAGTTGAGGAGAACCTAAATCTTTCCAAGGAGTTGAAGACAGGATGCTAACAGATGTGCCCTCGTCTATGACTATGCTAGGTACGACCATATGGTATGCATGTACTATAATCTAAAAAGGAACATAAGACAAAATACGATATCCTGCTAGTCGATTCCAATCAAAAGAAGTGACTAAACTACTAGGAAGGGGTGTCGTAGGAAAGTGATAGCTACCCTCTTTCTCGATGGGAATAGGAGAACTGCACTCATGCACCTTGGGGATGGAAGGATTTCACTCTAGTTCATTCTAAACTGACGAAACTAGAAGAACTTGAGCATTATGGAGTTCACTATCTACCTGAAAGGTACAGTTAAATGAAGGTAGAGTCAAGTCTATCGGTTTCTCAACCAATGGTTGGTTGAGAACGGACTCACGAGACTCGCCTTCAGAGAGAGCAGGGTTGACCAAAGATGACTTTTGATCAATCACTAGATCAACTACTGAAGGATCAGGGGAAAGCTTTGGATACCATGTTAGAAGACAAGGTTGAGAAGCTGTAAGGTTTTCCAACTCTTTGGAAGCTTCATACATAAGAGGACAAAAGTGAATGGGATGATTACCTTCACACAGCTTACAGGGAAATTTCACTTTTCCCCTTTTCCCATGGGATTTATTGTTACTAGTTGAGGGTTTGTCACCAAAATGATCTCCAGAGGCTGATGAAAAAGGTCAATGTGAAATTGTAGACAACACTTCTAAGACCTTGGGATTGCTGGGACAATTTTGAGGAAGGTGGTTACCCTTACATAACATGAAAGGGAATTTTACTTTTTGGGGCTCGTTGGAAGATTTTGCTACATCAGTTGCATCAAGAGCAATGGATTATTGGTTTCCCCCTTGCTTTTTTGGCTTCTTCTTCTTCGTCCTCTTCTTCTTCTTATTAGCTTCTTCATTACTAGAATCCATACTTTCACCAAGCGAAGAGGAAGAACGGGGTGAAGAAACAGGCGAAGAAGGTGAGGGGTCAATTTTAGGATCAACATGAGGTTGATATTGTTTAGGTGGAGGAGAACTTAGTTGAAAATAATTTTGGACACTCGGAACCACTGAGGTTGAAAATAGCTAAATTGGCATACCAATTGTCAATCCAAGAAGGGACAACATCGCCATAGAGGGAGCACCAGTGTTTCCAAAAGAAGGAAAAGGACTAGAATTCCCAATAGAGGGGTTTCCTTAACTGGTAGACTCGGGAAATGTTTCCATTGGTATCAACCTAAGATCTACAAAGAGTATTTCCACAAGAAGGATTTTGTTCACAGTCAATTAATTTTAGAATTTGAAACAAAAACTTTTCCTTTTCATGTTTTAAGAGTCAAGAAAAGAACGACAAGGTGACTCTAGTTGCTTTCATTGGTTTAGCAAGCTTGAAAAGATAAGTGCTCGATGATCTTTTCAAATTTAAGGAGTCAGAAAAGATAGAAATGACTTCTTTGGATACTCTAGGAAAAATGGATTACCAAGTAACCGTGAACTACAATATACACCTTAGCAAATAAATTTACTAAGGGCTTGACGTATGTGCAGGCAATCTCCCCGAATGTTGTTTTTGGTGTATCACATTTACAGGGTAGCAGACCCAGCGTCCTATGGATAAATTTTTGCAACCTATGAGGGTTTCCCTTTATATACTGGATAGTATGGACAGAAAAAGTTTGTGTTGGCACTGTGTAACGCAAGATTATTGAAAATGATAGCTTTTGAGTTTTGTAGACGCCGGAACACAACTCTAGCCTAGACCACTATGTATAAGCATTAATGTTTCAAATGCTCCTTAGAGTAATTGATAGATTTTAAAGTTGATCTTGAAATAATGTTTTGGTTTCAAGGCATTAGCGATGTCACTTGTTCCTAAAATGAAGCTAAATGATGAAAAGGGAATTTTCCACTTCAATGAAAGCTAGACTAACCAAGTGAAGAAATTTCAACCAATAATGCATCAAACAAATTGCATCATGCAAAATGCCTTCCACTAACTTTCACTTTCATCATCCAAATGCAATGCCAAAAGTAAAAATTATTTCCACTTTTCACTATCCTAAATGCAACTTTTCAAAAGCAAAATGGTTTTACTTTACAAGGATGCACTTATATGAATTATGCTTTTCTTCTCGTTTTGAATGATTTGATGCACCTAATATAGTCTTTAGCTTTCAAGCACTGAAAAATGTAATCTATTTTCAATGATGAATCTCAAAAAATAACTTTTCAATGCAACTAATCTAATGCATTTTCACGAAAAGTAAATTTTGAAATACAAGCTAAAACAAATGCAAAACGATGTTCTCAATGATTTCCACAGAAAACAACACTCAATCAATTAGCATAACAAACATTTCAATGACACCAACAAGTAGCAAGTGATGACCAATTGACTAGAAACCCTAGAACTCAGTCAGATTTCACTTCAAAGCCAGTGAGACAAATTTTACAAATTAATCAAGGCAATCAATCAAAAACTGACAAATCCAACCATACAGGATAGGAAAATACCTTAGGGGCCAAGACACACTAGATTCTAAGGAAGAAATCTTAAAAATTCACCCATTCAAGGATCATTGCTACTTTATATACCCAAACCCGTGACGATTGGGTTATCATCGCTACTTTGCATAGCCAAACCCGCGATTGTCGGGATCATCATCACTACTTTGTATAGAAAAAGTAGCGATGATTTCAGCATGACCAAATAGTGAAGAAAAAATTTTCCATCGTGATGCCATCACAATTGTTAGAGCTAAACCTGCAATGAGCAAGGGATATGGGAAAAAACAAAAAAAAACTTCCAAGAAACAATTCAGACTTAGCACTCTAAGGCAGTAATCAGTGATGGTATAAACCCAGACTGATGCACACAAGTCGAGAAATCGGCGGTTGGTCTAACTAGTCAAAGGATCTAATTGAAGGAATGGATGGAAAGGGTTATATCTTCCCCAGTTGAGTCGCCATTTTTTTATCTAGGTAAATCCTCTCTGTGAATAGAGACGGTCCCTCTAGCCAAATGAGTGGGACTAGCAACCTAAGTGACAATCTACCAAACACTTTCCTAGGTTACAATTGAAAAGAGAAATGAAGAAGATGGTCTACCTTGCTCTGATGCTATCTCGATCTCCTTTGTTGAAGACCTTGAATCACTTACATCACGGACTCATTCCTGCTGCTCACAGCATTTATGCACCTGCACAAGAGATCGAGACACAACAAGGCATGAAAATACAAATAGCATATTCAAAAGAAACCTACTTCACTAATAAAGGAATGTTAAGATAGATGATGCATGAGCATACACATCAATGGAAAATGAACCAGCATTTGTGTATTAATAGAAAATAAGTGGAATCATACAACCAAGCCTTGATGTTGATAGTCTCTCCTTGAATGAATATCCAAATCCAAGCTAAGCTCTCCAAGCACTCCTTCTCCAAGCTAAATGAGTAGCATATAGGCACAATCTTAGCATAAGGGTGAAAATAGACATAGACCAACCATTTGGGAATGGGAGGGGATGAATATATAGGCTGGGAAAGGGAGTTAGGATCTCTCTAAAGATAGGAATAGGCCCTCATCTCAAGGAGGTAGCTCATAGGGATAAGACCAAGAGGCCAAGTTGGGAGAACTCGACCTCATCTATGTTGAATAACCTCCAACATGCTACTTTGGAAGCTTCTACATCATGAAGCTTCTCATCCTCTTTGGGAAAATTTCCTTTTTGTAATCATCATGGGTATACACATAAATAGAGTGATGCCATTGCAGGTCGATTATAATACAACAGGCGACCATCGCGATTTTTAGTCTCATAAGAGCGATGATTCTCAAATCAGGGTTTAAGAGTTATTTCCTTCAGGGGATGCTCAAGCCATTTTCCAATCAATGTCTTAGGAAGGATCTAAGCTACATATATGAATGAGTACAATACATAATGGTTAGGTTACGGGCACTTCGGGGTTTGTCACAGGGAAGTGCAGGAGGTGTGACAAAATATTGTGTAATAGTGTGATCTTTTCTTTGTCTCTTTCCTACTATAATTTGAGAATTTGATCTTGCTTTAATTGTAATGAATAAGAAGGAGTTTATTCAATGAATTGCACTAGGGCCAGAGAGGGAATAGCTAGATTTGATGGAATGACATCTTCTTTGCCATAAATCAAATTAAATGGAGATGTGCCTACGGAGGCCTTATGAGTGATTATGTCCGCCCACAGAGCAAATGTCAAAGATTTGTGCCAATTCTTTTGGTTTTGGTCGACAGTTCGTTTAATGATTCTAATGAGGTTTTTGTTAGTTGATTATGCTAACCCATTCCCTTGAGGATAGTAATTGGAAGAATAATTCAATTTAAAACCTCTTTTTAGTGTGAATTATTTCATACTATTTCCATAAAAATAAGATGCGCTGTCAAACATGAGTGCATTGGGTAAGCCAAATCTGGTTATGATAAATTGATCAATGAATTCAATAATTGCATCAGAATTGACTACTCTTAGTGGAATTACTTCCACCCACTTGGTAAAATAATATGTAGCAGTAAGAATGTAATTGTGTTGTTTTAAAGATTTAGGAACGATCTCACCTATGACATCCAATCCCCATTGTTCAAAAGGTTGTTCAATGTTAACAGGTTGTAACGGAAGTGTTGGTTTCCTTTGTATTCTAGCAGTTGTTTGACATAATTTTCATTTTCGCACATATTCATGAGTTTCCTTCAACATTTTTGGCCAATAATAACCAACATGAAGTATTTTATGCGTTGTTGTATCTCCTCCAAAATGTCCACTGATTGGTCCATCATGGAGTTCCTGCAAACCTTTTTCAGCTTTAGAATTTTTTAGGCATCTTAGCAAAGTGGAATCATAATTTTTTTGAAATAACATATTATCAATGATTTTATATTGATTAGCTTTTAGCCTTAAAGATATTTTCCTTTTATATCTAAGTTCAGGAGGAGTAAATCCGTTTCTCAAATAGAAAATCAAATCAGCATATTATGATTCGGAATTGTTTAGATTTACCTAAGATATTTGCACAGTATTACCAGAATCTTCATTTGCTGATATGTTGGAAGCTCCTACTAACATCCTGCAAAAAACTTGTCCTTTGACGATTTTAGCTAGTTTAATTTCAATGTCATATTCCTACAGTGTTGTCACCCAATTTTCCCTTTTCTCTCCTAATTCTTTTGCACTAGTAAATTTCTCACAGATGAGAATGGGACTATTACTTTAGTGTGTGTTTTAAGAAGAAAAGGTCTGAAATTCTTTATAGATTTGAAAACAAAAAAAGCTTGTTTTTCAACGTCTGAGTAATTCAATTCAACGCCTTGCAAATTGGAGCTAAAGAAAGAGATTGGTGCTTCAATTTTCTCATCATTTATTTGTGTCAAAATGGCTGCATATGATGTTTCGGAGGCAAAAGTATATAAAATAAAATGATTAGAAAAGTTCGGGGTTGCTAAAGAGGGAGCATTTATAATTTCTTGTTTCATAATATCAAAAGCTTCTCGCTCATTGTGTCCCCATTTAAAAACCGAATTTTTATTGATCATGGATTGTAAGGGTAAAAAAATTTGTGAAAAATCAAGGACAAATCTTTTAACAAAATTTATCCAACCTAGGAAGGGATGCATGGATTTTTTGTTGTGAGGCAAAGAGATTTCAGAAATTTCTTTTATCCTATTGGGATCTATGTGAATGCCATCTTTGGATACAATAAATCTGAGAAGTTTACCTTCTCTTAAAGCAAAGTAAGACTTCTTTGGGTTTAGATAAATTCTGTACCTTTAACAATGTTCAAAGATTTGTTTTAAGTATTTTAAATGATTACTACGTTTCTTTGAATATACTATTATATCATCTCAATAAAATGACCACAATTTTATTTACCAGACCTTTGAAAGCTATATCCATGTCTCTATGGAAACTCGCACTAGTATTGATTAATCCAAACGGCATCTTTTGATAGGTGTATGTTCCCCATTTGGTTCTGAATGTGGTTTTCAGTCGATCGTCTGGATGTACGAGAATTTGATTGTAACCTAAAAATCCATCTAGAAAAGAAATTAATTTTGAACCTGCAACTGACTGCAATACTTGTTCCATGGGGGCAATGTAAAATTGTCCTTTTAACAAGCCTTGTTGAGATTGCAGAAGTCTATGAAAATACAAATATCACCATTCCTTTTCCTGGCTGGTACTAGGTTAGAAACCCATCTTGAATGTATAACAAGAAAAATGATTTTGTATTTAAGAATTTTGTTTAATTCAAATTTGATTTGATTTTCCAAATTTGGGTGAATCTTTCTCAACTTCTGTTGTACAGGCTTTTCGTTGGATATCATAGGAATAGTGCATTGTATGATAGAAGTATCATATGTTTTAAGGTCATCATAATTCCAAGCAAAAACATTTTTATATCTTCTCAACAAATGAATGAAGGCTAACCTTTCATCAGGTGCAAGATCAAGGCCTAGATTAATATTTTGTGGTTTTAGATCAGTTCCAAGATTTACTAATTCAAACCTCAATGTTGAACTTTGAAGTTTTGAATTAGTTGGTTTCTTGAATTAGTCTTTAAGATCGTACAGATCTTCTAGCTTTACTATATATTTGGGTATGGGATTTTCATTTGTCTTTTGTTTAAGTTGACTATCATGTTGGTCTTCATCTATTATTTGGTCATCGTATGATCCTTCATATGTTAAGAAGTTTATCATATCCTAATCGTCATTAAAAACTTGCCAATTGGTGATATTATCAATAATATAAGGTCTAAAAATTAACTCTATAAAAAATCGGTCAAGACTATAATCCTCTGATGGTATTAGTTTGGAAGCAATGCTAGCCAAGAGATCAACACTTGCATTCTGAAGTCTTGGTATTGGAGAGATATTAAATGCCAAGAAATGCGAGGTGAGGTTCTAGACTAATGATTGATAATGCTTTAAATGTCCATAAAGGAAGTGAATAGTGTACCTTGCCTATTTGATCATGTTTTTAGAGTCTCCAAAGACATGGAGGTATTTTATATCAAGGCCTATGGCTTTGTACAATCCTTGAATCAATGCCTCATACTCAGTAGTGTTATTCATGCATTCAAATTCAAGTCTACATGCCAACATAGTTTGCTCTCCTTCGGGGATAGCTAATATACAACCTTCTCCCACTCCATCGTTAGATTTAGATCCATCAAAAAATAATTTCCAAAAAACAAAATTAACTATTGGTTTATCTATAAAATTGATACATTTGGGCAAATTTGTTTGCGAATAATTTTGAATCTGTGAGGTAATAGAATTATCCAAAAAAGGTGAAGTTTGTGCATTAAAATTACCCAAAAATGATTCAGTAGAATAGTTTCCAATGATATTATTGGTGTATGCAACAGACCCATTTTCTCCTTCCAATTCAATCACGGTGTACTTTAAATGCTTCTCATGGTCGACCCTTATTTGATTTTGCTTTCCATTTTACAGAAGATGCATATGAGACTAGTCTATTGTGAAATAGCCATGAAGAATTTCGGACCAATATCTATTGAGGATTAAGTCATAAAATTCAGGAATATCAGTGACTAATATGTCAATTACTTGGCATACTCTCGGATTTGAAGAAAGTTTGATGGTGACCAAATTAATTTCTCCTATGACTTCGACTTGTGCTTGATCTAACTATACAATGTGAACAACAGATTTCTGGGGTGAAACGTTTAATTTCGCAAGACTATCTTTGGCATAATGTTGGATGTATCCCATGAATCAACTAAACAAATGTGAAAATTCTTATTAAATATTTCAAAATTCAAAAGAAAAGGAGGAGTATGAGAATTAGATCTATCACCAATTAAAACAACATCAGTAGGTTTGACTTTATCCGATGAATTACTGGGAGGTTTATCCATTCCTTGAGCATCTTGAGAAATTACAGCAGCAAGAAGAGGAGAAGTGGGAACTGCATTTAATTCCTTGAGCAATAGATTTTGCAGATGTTTCAGCTTGCTAAGCTTGCATAGCGTAATATTAGCTCTAGTCTTCTTCATGTCTTCAACTATGTTGTATTCCATATCATCATAAATTACCAAGGTTTTGGCTACAGGCAAAGGATTAGATTGAGGTGGGGATGTTTGAGTAGACTTGGGAGATGATTTCTTACCAATTTCTTTTTCTTTGAGAGGAGGATTTTATGATTTCTATTTTTGACTTGACTGTGGTGAATTAATAGTTCTCTTTCTTCTAGTGGTAACAGGTAAAGCTTATTCTTCCTCATTGTCTGACAGAGGAAGAATGAAATCATACACATTCCATGTACTTCAACCAGCTCTTCATCATCAGTTTGTTCATCAGTTATTGATATTTCTTCTTCTTCCAAATATGATTCAGTATTTGATATGGTATTTGGAGGTTTAGGATCAGATATTGGATTTCTTTTAAAATGTGTAAAAGGATTTCTAGAAGAAGATTGATCTACTTGCTTCTTTAGCTCAACCATTTCATTGGACATGGTTTTAAGTACTTTTTTCAGACCTTCAAGATCGAAAGGGTATTTAGGTGTTTTCTTTTTAGATTCGTCTTTGAAGGTGACCTTTTTGGACTTTATTTCTTCTAATGTTTTTTTCTTCTCTAAGGCTAAAATTTGTTTCTCTACAGTTATAGCTTCTTTCATGTTTTCAGCCAGGGTTGGGTTAGTAGCTTTATGAACAAAAATAGTTGTATTCGAAGGGAGAGCTGAAATGTACCATTCATTTTGTACTTCGGCACTTGGTCTGGATGCAGATCGGATTTTATTTAACAAATTGTTAAAATGTGAATTGAAACCCTTAATGGGCTCTTTCGATTCATCTTTTAAGTTGGAGAGATCATTAAGAATAGTAGTTGTTGAGCAGTCATCTCCAAATTTGGTTAGGAATCGTTCTTGGAACACGTTCCAATTATCAATGGAACCAGATGGTAATGAAAAGTACCAAGATCTTGCTGATCCTTTGAAAGTATAAGGAAATAATCGTACAACAGCATCTTCTT
The DNA here is from genome assembly GCA_031772625.1 of Pinus tabuliformis. NCBI lineage: Eukaryota > Viridiplantae > Streptophyta > Pinopsida > Pinales > Pinaceae > Pinus > Pinus tabuliformis. Next base: position 1,110,985,738 of record CM062818.1, read on the forward strand.
CTACAACTCCATTTAGATTTATAGATAACATGAAGTTGTTTATATGCTCCTCGGCAGGAAGTCCATCATCAGGGTTATATTTTGGCAACCATTTTTCCAAATGAGCAGGTAATGGATGTAATGGTCCTTCCATTTGAATGGCTCTTGGATTTGTCCATGCTCTTTGAGCCATTGTGGGTATTTGTGTGAAAGAAGATGCACCAGTAGTAGAAGGTGATTCGGTGGAGGAAAATTGTGCTCCAATATTGGTGTAAATGATTGTTTGAGATGGTGAAGTGGATGATTGGATAGAGTGAATTTGTGATGAAGATGATTGAATAAATGAAAGAGTTTTTGGTAGTGGTGAGAAAATCTCACTATATGTTTTAGACTCAGATTTCTTAATTTTCCTTCAAGGAGGAGGTAGAGGAAATTCAAATGGAGGTATTCCAAATTTTTCACTCTGTAATCTAGTTAATATTCAAGAGGAAGGAAAAGATGAGGAAATGATGGCTTCAGATAATTTAGATACCTCTAGAGATAGAGAAATCCCTTCTAATTTTTGAATTAAAGATTGTACTTCAAGGATTTATGCAGAAGAAGGTTGATCTGATTTCTTTGGGGAAACACTAGTGGATTTTAGATATTTTTTCACAACTTCACGTCTGGGATTTGGAGATCTAGAATGTGACCAGGAAGTTGGAGGTGACGGTGAGGGATTTTGACTCTTAAAATGGCTTTCCGATTTAGATTTACTTGCCATTCATAGCCTGGCCCTCCTTCTAGCTCCAAAATGTTGAAGCCTTGAAATTCGTTGCGACAACATGAGGAATAACCACCCGGTCGGGGACTTGAATATTGTTCCTTATCCATTTGGGTTGGTGGCTTTGACTGGAATTATGGGACCAATTTCCAAATTTTAAAGATGGTAGGATGGGGTATGTGTTTGATTATCAAAGCTAATTTGGTAACTGAGGGTGGTTTAAATAGAAAAATCAAACTATCTATATATATTACTATTACGCAAGCTTAAATCAATATTTGTGCAATCTAAATAAATGATTTTCTTGAATGATAATGAAGATTATTCATGCAACAAGTATAAAAATTTCATAAAAACAAATATTTCGATTAAATGGTTAATCGAAATGGTTGACTAGAAAACGTATCTCATAAAATACTTAACAGAAATTTGTTTATCAAAAATAAAGAGAATGATAGCTCAACTATATTTCAAAATTGAAGGAATAACAGGTTGTATTAAAACACAATTGACAAACAAATGTACATATAGAAGTGTATGTTTTTTAAAGAGTCTCAAATAAGATTATCATACCCCGTTCTAAATACATGAAAGGGGTTTAAATAATAAAAATATTACAAAAATAGCTAAGTGCCAAATTTTGAGGAGTGAAATGACTCTCCTTAGAATCTGTCCCAGAAATGCAAAACTAAAATTGATTTAAAATTCAAAAATATGATTTTGATTGGTGTTGGCTTCTGATTTGTTTCCTCTTCTTGTAGATATCTATGATTTCCTAAACTCCTGGAGGGTGCCTAATGCTTATCTTCACTTGTCCCAAATAAATTATATCTGATAATGATGTCGGCATATGGATGATAGAATTGGTTAAGCATCATAAGGCCATCAATTGGTTGTCTGGTTTCACTAGGTATGACCAATAAGCTTCCCAATTCAAATGTGGCATTTGTCTGATTCGTTGTTCTTTTGCTCCAAGATTTTCGTGCCAACTTGATTCAAAATCCTCAATCTCGGGTAGATTACCTGGCAAACAATTTTGAATAAACCTTGCATACCAAAGATTATCATTAACATTTTCTATCATATTGTTTCATGTTTCACTTGCACTAAAAAATACCATTGTAACCTGTTTTATCTGGATTTCCTAATCAGTAAAGAGAATGTCCTTGTGAGATTCTTTGATATTTGACAAATCTGTTGTTTTTCCCTTTGAATTGTCCTGCCATGTGATCAAATTTGAAATATTTTCATCTATTTCTTCAAAGTTGATTTTAGCATATGTGAATTGATTTACTAATGCATCAACTTCTTGGCACAGTGGGCTAATCTCTACTAATTGCTTACAAAAGCCTAATTGTTTCTTTGATAGAGACAAATTGATTTCTAAGCCTCTTTGATGAATTCATTAACTTTTGGGTAATCCTTCATTTGATCTACAGTAAATCGCAGTTGTCCGATTTTAGTGTCTTTGGCATTTAATTCTATTTGTCTTTGAAGTTTTAGGCTCTCGAAACTCTGCTGAATTTGTTCAAGCTATGATTTAACCTGTTCCTGTGCATTTGCCTTTTCTCTTGTGATTTTATCCTCTATTTGCCTTATTCTTTCCTCCTTTTCTCTGATCAAATTTCTCACTTCTTCTGCTTTATCAATCATTGCAGAAGCATAAGCTCCTACAAACTAAGATAACTTGGTCAAGTTTTCGGATGGATCTATAGGTGTATCTTTCCAGACAATGTCCATTAGCTCGTTGCCTGGCAAGATAATATCAGTATGGTCAATCTTTCTCTTTTTCCTTTATCTCTTCACGACTGCCCGATGTTTGGGACTATAGAAAATATCTAAAGGAGGAATTTCCTCTTCTTCCAAAACAATCTCTGAAGAAGGAAAAGCAAGAATAACTTCGATTTCTTCTGAAGTAGTGAGAGGATTTTTCATAGATTTCTCGGGAGGCTTTGGTGTTTTGAGAAAATTATGTGTTTGATTCGTACCTCCTTGTGGTTCATTGATAATTTGTTCAAATTGTCCCCATTCTTTCTCATTTTCTCCTAATCAAGTCCCTTCTCAGTATTCTTTTTGTCATAAGGTTCTTCCACCCTTTTCTCTATAGCAGAATCTTCTCGTGGTTTAGCATCTTTGAATTCTTTCTTTGCATCATTTCCTGATGTTAGGGTCCTATATTAATAGGATTCATAATTTTGAATTGGCTATGGTTAGTGTTGGCTTGATGGGGTCTGACCCAGTTTCGGAGTTAATTAGCCAAACAAATCCCTACACTGTTGGCCCTTTTGGCATCAGCTTGTGGTGTGCGGACTGAAGTCTCACCTGAAGCAGTATGGGGGGATGTTGGAACCAAGTTTTTGCACCCTTGAGATGTCAAAGGCATCGATTTAGACCAATTGTGCCTACCTTCATGCAGGTTACTTCGCGCATTGTTCTGACCTGCGATACCTCCGTGATCTATTATAAATGTCCTTTGTGCAGCCCTAACCAGGTGGCTAAGGTGATTTCCTGCTGCTATGATAGCGGCCTGCACTATTTCCCCAAGTTACACCATGTATCTTAATTATCCTCTTATAGATGTTAGTCAACTTCACGTAACCAGATACTTTAACTCACATTTACTTAATCTACACAGTTATATATGTTCACGCACCATATAGACAACAGAAATGCAATTTATACCCAATATATTTGATACATATAAAAGGAAATAAATACACAGAATTGATGTAAAGCTTCTCTTTATTAATGCTTCAACAGTAGCAGACTTGACTCGCCCTGCGCACTCAGTTGCAGGGGTCCGCGCACTCAGCTGCGGACTAGTAGGCCTTTGCACACTCAGTTGTAGAGCCTTCTCCTACTCTACAACCCAAAGACTCGACTTTACACTTAGATATTTTGCTATGCTTCTATTCCATGATCACTTCTTAAATTAGATTCCTTCAACTACTTAGAGCCTCGCTCTATTTATACAATCCCATGGTCTGCGGACATTGGGTATATCTCTAAAGCCAACATTACATTACAAAATTAAGGGCGGTCAACCCTATGACTCATTTACAACTTCGCACTCTGTGCCCACAAAATGCAGAGTCTTTACATCATATTCACACTTTTTAGCCAAAATTTGGGGTTTAAGCCCTAAAACCTTCCTTGGAGGATCCCACACCCAACGGGTCCCCAACACAAACATCGTGACTCACTCTCGATTCACTCTATCGATGTAGAGATCTTCGCATGGAGACCTCCCAACTCTGCTTGGACTGCTGCAAGATCGATAGTGCATTGAGTAGTTTCCTGCTGCACTTCCTCGATGTGTTGTTCAGAGATTGCTTTAGCTGAATTGCTGCCCTGCAACTGTTCTTGCATTCCCTACATCTGTGTGAGATTGGCTTCAATCGAGGTTGTAATGACAAACGCCTCATCGATCCATGGTTTTACGCGTGCCTTCAAGACAGCTTCCTTATGTCGCGCAGCATCTACTTGATCCTTGAGCACTTTTGCCTGCTGCATCCATGCGAGCCTCTGTGTAAGGGCCACCATTTGCGCAGTCCCTTTTATTTCATCATACTATTGTTGCAGCTCGCGTGCCTCTGTTTCTAAGCATTGTATGTTCGGGTCCTCCTACAGAGTGGTGAGGACCTCGAACAACTCTTCAAACAGTTTGGTGCAGTCCTTCACTGCACTGTTGATCTCTGTTATTCCTGTTGTAATGGCATTGGCGCGTTGTTCCTTCACCTCAGGTGGAGTTGAAGGTTGTGCCTTCAATTGCAGCTCAACTATCTGAAGCTGAACCTTACCCATTTCTTCTTCGCCTCGTACACCCCTACTGCTAGTCTCCGAGTGCGCGCCTCCGCTGGTTCCTCTGCCAGGATGGCCAACTCAGGGACCATCTGGCAGGCTTCCTCAACCACCTGCACTAGCTAGCTGTTCTGTGTCATGACCTCGTCGCGTTGCAGGCTTAATTGTTCAATATTAATCCATTGCTCATTCATCACGAAGAATGTGGCCCTGCCTAGCACGCAGTTCTGCAGTCACTCTGTCCTGCAAAACATAGAGCGTCTCCTGAGGGAGCACATCCATGTTTATCCCAACTCCCTTTAGTGCACTGACCATAGGCATGTCGCCCTCATTTTCTGTAACCAATGCCCCCCGTGCAGCACTATAATATTGGTCATGCGTGCGCGTAGCATTTCTTAAATCGCGGTCATGCCTAGTGCGAGGTTTGTCGACATAGTACCAGCCTAATGAGTGCGCACATGCAACTCCTCTATATGTGCCCGAAGGGCCCACAACTCCATCTGATTTTCCTCTGTGAACTATTGGATGGCCTCTGCAGTGACGTCCTGCACCGTCTCTCCTATGTCATGGAGATCCCCCTAAGTGAGGGTGATCAGGTCAAAAGAAGTCTTAGAGGCTTTCAACTTCTTCCGCGGCCCCACCTGCTCTCTCGGGCATTGCTGCTTCAGTTGTGTGGACGTTGTCTATGGTTTTGTGCCACCTTCCTCTGTTTGTGTTTCCTGTTTCGACAAAGGCAATTTTTGGCCCTCGTGTTCCTTCTCTACTGCCTTTTGTTGTTCTTATGCTGCCTTCGCAGTGTCGTGCATCTCCTGCTCCTTGATTGTTGCTGCTTCGTTCCTCCTTTTCTCCGCCAACTGCATCATCTGCAGTTTTGCCTCCTCCTTTTTCCTCTGTGCAATGGACTTCTCCGCTTCCACCGCGGAGCTGGCAGGAGCATGCCACTCCGACGGCCACAACTCAAGCACAGTGAATATGACATCGTCTGTCACCAGATAAGGTAGCTCCTTACATGCCTTTGTGAGGTCCTTCCTCGCCCTGATGTACACGTGATGAAAGTCTTCCTTGAACTCTGTGAAGCTGTGTAGACTATTATAGATAGTTGGTGATAACCGTGGCTTAAAGTTAATCCCATTCTAATGTTCATCTCCATGAACACCCAGAATATCTTGTTGTCTCTAATCCTCTGCGCATATTTAGTTTCCCACAGCGAAGCATACTTCACTGCCTCCGGAAGATCCTGCGCAATTGTGAGGAACTAGTTGTCCTGGGGTAATTCCCAAGCCACCAGCACTATGGATAGCATAAGCCATGCATAGTGGAAAGTCTTCCCCTATTCCTGTGCCTCGCAGTAGTTTTCCAGGAATTCTCAGCACAAGTAATATGCCCAGTTAACCCATACCCCCTCTACGGACTACGCGGCAAGTGCAACCACCGACACGGGCACCTCATTCGTACGGCACTTCTGCATAACCTTCCTAGCCAATATCTGTGTCGTGACTCTGACTCCAGCATTATTGATACTGGAGATCGCATACCCTCTCTTTTTCTTCTCCAGCTTGAACTTTTTCTTCATGGCCTCCGCGATGGCCAAATCATCACTTTTACCCTCGGATATGTTCGTTGGATCCTCCCCTTTGCAAGGGAACCAGGTAATTTTGTGAATTAGATGATCCATCATGGGGATGGGCTCCTCCAGCCACAGACACCCATCATACACTAGGTAGAGCAGCTGCCTAATGACGAAAATAGTCACCGGGGCACGATGGTAATGCGACACCCAAAGCAGCTTTAACAATCCTACTTTCTCTACTCCTCACAACCACTTATGCAGTTCCAACTTTGTGACTCCCGCCATTGTATTTTTCTTCGGCCGCATTAGTTTTTCGGTTGCCAAATGTGGGAATTTCTTGTGGTCCGCGAGATCCTAGTCTTCAAATTTTAGAACCGGCACCCGTCCCAAGTGTGCTCTGTCAAAAATGATGTCATCAGGGAGCAACAGAGTCTGTGGAGATCTCTTTCTCTCATCTAGGTCCTTGGGCACCTGTTCTTTCCCCTTCCGCAGAGGAACATATGTGGGAAACGTGGTTATAGGGTCTGCACCCTAGGTTTCTTCCTCCATTTGTTCATCCTCCTCTTCTTCTACGAGGATTTCCTTAAGGTCTTCCCCCTCCTCATCGGCTTCCAAATTTATCGGCTTCCCCTTTTCTTCCATGGTAAGTTTAGTTCTCAGCGAGTTTCTAGTGGACATGCATACCGGAACCATAGGTTGCTTATTTTTCTTGGGTCTCAGTGTGCATGATAATTTAGGCATTTCCGCGACTATCCTGGCGCTTTCTGGGGCATCTCCTATCGTCATGGCCTACGCGGCCTCTTCAGCAGTCATCTCTCTGATATCCATGGCTTCTTCATACGCTACCATATTGTTGTTCCACAAATCTCTCAATGGTTCAGGTAAGTGCTCAAATAATTCCTTCGACTTCAAAAGATCGAACAGATCAGGGTTCCTGAATCTCTGGGCGCGCAATAGCTCAATTCTCAAATGGCCAAGTATTGTTTGTTGGACAACCCTTTGCAGTTTATAGTGCCTTTTGAATTCAAATTCGACCATTCCCCCAAAATCAAATCCACTAATGCTCCCTTGGCGGCATATTTTTCCAAATCTAGCCCATAAAGTTCGCCTTAAATGCCTGCCACCCTCTCCATTTGGTCTCAAACCAAGCATCACATTGTGAATCGTGACTATAACGGTCACTTTCCAGCCAACCTGCATGGCAGCGCAGCTACCCTTGCGCTGTCGTGGACCCTGTGACACCTCACTATTGTGCGTAGTCCTAACATCGTGCAGCTCTCAAGTAGAGTAGTTTATAGTCCCACACCTCCTTTCAGCTACCTCGAGCACTAAGACTATGCTTCCCGTGACTAACTAGATGGTCGGGCCACCTGTGTAAGGCTTCAACCGACTACCATTTACTTTTCCTAGGAAGAGTTTGCCATTTAACTTCTCCACTACACCGTGCCGCCATCTGTGATCTCCTTAATAACATACAGTCCCATCCAATGCATTTGTAGCTTCCTTGGGAATTGATCAAACTTACTATCATATAACAATACCAAATCATTCACCTTAAAGGTGTGCAACTTCATATGTTGATCATGCCAAGCCTTTTGGCGCTGCGTTTGTACCTGATGGTGGAATCCAGCCAAAAATCGTTCTTCTTCAAGCTCCTCCAACTGTGGGAGCCTCTCTAGGGCTCCGCGGTCCGTCATACCTATGAGCACTGCTATGCGTAGACTAGGCATGATATACTCCATCGGCATACGGTTTCCACTCCATAGACCAACCTAGAAGGCATTTGTCCCATCAGTTTCTTGCATGTTGTCCTATAAGCCCATAATATTGCGGGTACACGCAGGTCCCAATCACTTCATTGTGCATTGCATACTTTTTTCAGTGTGGTCTCCAAGACTTTGTTAAATGTCTCTATAGTCCCGTTATCATGTGGGTGATACGGTGTGCTTTTTTGATGATACACTTGAAACTCTTTTGTCAGCGTGCTGATTATTTCATTCAGGAAATGTGTACCGCAATCACTCATCAAGATCTTCGGACAACCGAATCATGTCAGTACATGTTCAAATAGAAACTTTTCGGTTGCCACAGCCATGCAATCTTTTACCGGCTGCACTTCTGCCCAACACGTCAGTTATTCTGTCGCAGTAATAATATATCGTGTGCCTATCTTTCCTTGCGATTTGATAGTTCCTACAAAGCCGATCGCCCACAATGGCTTACCCGTTCTTTGACATACATCACATGCCTTGTAATGTGCTTTTTGGGCATGGGATCCCCTGCAACATGTTTTTGAGGCTCAAATCCCAAGTTTTGGTCAATTATATTGTAAGACTCCATGAATTGCGGACGCTGAGCGTGAAGTCTAGGATGAGTCATAGGGTTGTCTTCCCTAAAATATTGTAATTTAATGTAAATTTGTGTCAGCCTACCCATGGTTCGTGAAACATGGGATTGTATAAATAGAGCGAGGCTCTAAGTTTAAAGGGAGTCAAAGAATAGATAGAATAGCGAAGGCATGGTTCGGGGTTATAGTCGGATCTGAAGTGTACTAGGTCATATTAGTAGGAAGAGGCTATGCAATTGAGTGCACAGAGGCCTAGAAGAGTCTGCAGCTGAGTGCGCAGACCCCTGCAGCTGAGTGCACAGGGCGGAGTTGGGTCTGTACTTGGGATTGAAAGTTAATAAAGAGAAGTTTATTTTGTGCATCTGTTCTTGAATCCGTATTTTGATGTTATGCATTACTTTTACTCTATTTATTTACTATGCACAATTGATAAATACTTGTATGAATGATTATATATGAAAATAATCTAAGTAATCAGCTAACAGAGCCTAATTAAGGAAGAATTGGGTAAATAACAAAGGTCGCGCTGTAGCTAGAACTACGCGAAGATAGTATCAAAGGGCGCAGGGTGCCCGTTGTTACGCGTAGCACAACAAGTGTGAAGGTTGGACTGTGTACCAATTACCTCCTATCATACATCCCCAAGGTGCGGAAACCTAGTTCTAGCACCCTCCCATACTACTTTAGGTGAGAACTCAGTTCGCACTCCGCGGACTATTGCCGAAAGGGCCAGTAGTACCAGCACTAATCCAAAAAATGGTTCCGTTGTCGGGACCGGGATCTGCATAAGGGATGTTTGATGTCATGCCACTGGAACCCAACAAAGAAGGAAATTGAAGAGTGGTTGGACAAGAAGATTCACAAGTTCACAACACAGGAAAATATAACTTCGCAAGTATCTAAGGAAAAGTGGTTGGAACACTATGTGTATACAAAAATCCATGAGAATTTCTTTGCATCCTTTCCTTCTGAGTTGTATGAGTGGATCACAAAGTTAGCCAACAGCTAGGGAAGGTGTAGGCTTGACAAACCAATATTGTGGACTCTGAAATTAGTTCGCAAACTAGAAGTATCAGAAGATAAGATCGCGTGAGTTGTGGACCATTGGCTCGATCGAGTAATAGGGGTAATCATTGAGTTTTTGATAGACATGACCATGAGCTACAACGAGGCAGAATGACGCTTTATCAAAGGACCGCGACGTAAGTATATTAAATCTTTGGATACTTGGATTAAGATGATATTGTGTGAAAAAAGGGTCATGTGAATACATTAATGTTTGGGACTACACGGAGCAGAAAGATCTATAAGAGTAGCGAAGAATTAGAAAACAGTCCCCTAATTTTACCCTCGTGAGAGAGTGAGGAAGAATTCACTAAAGTCTCTCTGAGAAGCGTGGTTAGTTTGATAATGCAACGCATTCTGTGGCTACCACTTCCACACACACTGCGACCCGCTTCACCTCCCTCACCTCCATCTCCACCCACTCCACATCCACCACCTCCACCGTTCAGTATGGAAAGCACAATTAAATTACCAGTATGCAGAGGACTAGGGAATGAAGATCTGGACCAATTCTGGTTCGTGGTAAGAGCAATATGGGAAGCACAAGGTGTCATAGACGAAAATATTAAGAAGGTCACATTGGTGATCACACTATAGGATCGCACATTAACATGGTATATCAAGCACTCAAACGACCACCCAAATGCAAGGATAGCAGAGATCTAGAACACATTGAACATGGAATTTAGCAGGCCAAATTCAGAAACACAATCAATCATCAGGTTTACATAAATCGCGATGCTCCTAGGTGAGACTCCCTGGGATCTGGATCAAGGGCTGAAGAGTACGATCCGCGAAGCCAATATGACATTGACAGATGGACAGCATCACGCATGGTTTGTAGCATCTCTGACACCGCACTTGAGGACAGCGCTATCATAACAGAAACTTTCCACCCAGGCCGAAGCTTTGGAAATGGAAATGAAATTACTTGAGACCCCGATACAAGACCTTGGGTTGGGAGTTCAACAAATCCACATGCAACTACAGAATATGTGTTTGGAAATGCAAAGTTTGAAGCAAGATAGGGCACCGCGGCCAGAGGCACGTTAGGAAGTATGGTGCATAAAATGCAAAGGCTAGGGCCATGACAAGGATCATTGTCCAATGTTCACGAACTACTTGGCAGGAGGAGGGCCAATGTCATTGAGACCAGAGGCATAGGTAGGGCAAAGTGCAACACCTGCTTTATGGTGTGTGATTTGTCAAATAGGAGGGAAACACATGACGGATAATTTTCATTTTTTGTAGAAGTATACACAGACACCCCAGATATTTCTTTGTAATTTATGCATGTCGGTAGACCACGATGAGTGCACTTGCTATAGTTACGAGCTAATGATGGATCAGACCCCTGCCTATAGGATGCAGACCAAAACGCGAGCCCTCGACCCAGATGCGGGGATGGCACGTGCTGGATTTCATGGGCAGGGTCGAGGATGAGGTGGAATGGGACTAGGAAGGGGCCTCGGACAATTAATCTATTACAATTGTGGAGGACCAAGGCACTATGTCTGTGATTGTACCAACCTGATGAGGATATCCTATTAATATTGTGCTTAATTTGATCATGAAACAATAGATTGTCCTACATTGATCACAAGGATGCGCGAAAAAAGGGGTATTCCCACCTCCCCCAACTTAGAATATACAAATGATGAGGTTTGAGCTGCGCAAAGAGGACCCAAATGTAAACATGATGCTCAAAAGCAGTATGGCCATGAGAGAGGATACAGGGAAGCAGCTAGAGGAAAGTACATGGCTTCACAAGGCTCATGCAAAGGAACTTGAGTTTGACATAGAACGCACAAAGGAGACACTCATGGAAGCTAAGAAGAGCTTCACGGAGGCCTCCACTTCAAGTAGTAAGGATCAACGAGAGCCAGGAATGGATCCTTCAATGCTCACTACATTTCTGGAGACATGCATGAAACTGTTGCGCGGCAGCAAGGCAGTTAAAGGACTACAAGAGCCGATCACCATATGCACAGGGTCAGGAGAACCGCACGTAGTCTGGAAATTAGGGAAGCATGCATTGCGCACCGTAAGGGAAATGAGGTTGACTGCACAGATCGGTGAGTATGAAATGGATCAGGTAATCTTAGATCTGGGTTTGGATGCGAATGCATTATCAAAGCAAACATGGGAACGCATGGGCAAGCCCACGTTACAATGGTCCCCTATTCAATTACGAATGGCGAACCAACAAAAGATTTTTCGCATGAGGAGGTTGTAAGGAGTAACAGTTGATATTGAGGGCGCAAGCACGCAGGCGAATTTTGAGGTAATAGAGATTGTCGATGACAGCAATCCCTGTCTCACGCTGTTGGGAATAGACTGGGCCACCGATATGAATGGAGTCATCAATCTAAAGAAGCGCAAAATGATCTTCGAGAAAAAGTCACTATGCATAGTAGTCCCACTGGACCCAGCCGAAGGAGCGCGCTACATTGAACCAGTGCACGATGATGATAGTGAAGATGATCTCAATTGTATTTACAAGATAACTGCACGAGACCGGGATTGGGTGAATTCAACTGTAGATGGGAGGATCACGTGGGAGCACGAAATCTCCTGCACTTCAGATTCAGACGAGGAAGTAGATCAATGGCAGAATCGGTTGCACGAAGTGACGATGCTGAATTGCAACATGATTGTTAGGTCACTGCGTTGCATGAAAACAAATGTAAGAGAACTGTCAACATATGATGGATTGACAGTAGTGGATGAATTCCTGAGCAAATTTGAAAGCGCAGTACCAGAACAGTAGCGGTTTCATGCGTTGAAGTGGGCACTGCGCGTAACACCCGCATGATGGTGGGGTACACATCAAGGAAATTCTTAGGACTGGCGCGGATGTAGAAGGATGTTGCGACTACGGTTTGGAAGCCCCCAGCTTCAAACAAGAGTCGGTCAGCAAGAACGGAGCAACTCGCGCGCCCACCTGTTTTGGTGGGTACAGACATGTGTTGTGCAGCCCACACAAGCACACCCCAAACTCAGGATCAAAAATTAGAACAGGACACAGCAGCAGGAAAGGCAACACGCACCACAAACGTTCCATGTGGAAGCATTCAATAAGGTGTGCGGAGTCCTGAATAGGGTTCACCAGGCGAGAAGAACTGATTGGGACCTGTGCGTGCCGGCGGTTCGATGGGCCTATAGGACCATGTGCAAAACCCTGAGCGTGGAGACAATCCCAAAACTAAGGAGCAGAGTCAAGACCATCATTTTGGAGGAAAGGAATCCTCACGCAATAGCTCCCACAGGTGGGACAATACGTGAGGACCAGGATGAAGTAATTATGCAGCTACGTAAGGGCGAACATATGCAGATTCAGGAAGCCATTCAGGGATGGAACCTTAGACTTAGCGAACTCAAAGAAGATAGGGTACGACTGAGGAAGAAAATAATGTCACTAGACGCGGAGATCAAAAAACTGGAAAATGAAATCGTGCAAGCTTGTCTCGTCTATAAACTAAGAATGACAAAACAAGATACAGATAGCCATACTACTGCATTAGAATATTGTCACTGAGAATTTGTGACTCTACTACCATGTTTGCGACTGCACCTTACCAAACAAAGTAACCAGGGGAGCGCACAGCATAAGGAAGAACGTGCAGCGTTGACTGTCGCGAGGGTAATTAAGAAGTGCCCACGGACTAGGCTGGAAGGTGAATTGAAGTCTCGCATAGGTGGTGCGACCACTTGACTAGCTGTAGGAAGCACAGCCTCAGCACTTCAAGCTGTTGAAAGAGAGCGCGAGACTATAAAATACTATGTGGGGGAGCTACATAATAGGGAGGTTACACACAGGATCGGCATGTCACAAGGGTCGCGCCCACGCAGAGGGGGATGCGCTGCGATGCCGGTAGGCTGGGAAGTGACCGTTGGTGTCACTGTTAATGACAAGATGTCCAATTTAAGACAAAGAGGAGTGGGTGGCGGGCAATTAAGACACGAATTAAGAGCTAGATTTGGGATGATCTACCACCAAGAAGGCATTAATGACTCAGAAGTGGGGAGAATGGTCAAATTCAAATTTACAAAAGGCTATAAAACCCCCAGGTCTATCCACGAGACAACACTTGGTTTTTTGATATTTGAGAAATTATAGGGCAGTGAGCATCGAGCACTCTTACCACCTTTGAGTACGTGACAGAACATATCCCATGTAAACACGATGACTACTACCAGACCAGGTGTGTGATTCACCGAAGATACCGCTGGGGAGGCCACAGAGCCCCATATGGTCCATGAGGAGCCCGGAGATGCGACAGTTGTGCCAGAAGTTCCAAAATCACCACAGACACCACGGCCGCAGAAAGACAAGAAAACTATGGGACCAGTCTACGTATCCCCAAGAAACCCATGGTTCGGAAAGTTGTCAATGGAAGAAAAAGGCAAAGCCATCACCATTGAATCAGATGAAGAGGAGGAAGACTTACAGGCTCTAATTGATCAGATAGAGGTGCAAGACGATGTGGAGGAGGATGTCCCACCAATGCCTTCCGCAACAAAGTTACCCATGTACGTCCCTCCATGGAAAGGGAAAGTTTGAGCAGCCAAAGACCTGGAGGCCACGAAGAGTGCACTCTAGACCCCACTCCTCCCCAATGGCATTACTTTTGAAGGTCCGCCCCTCGGGTAGGCGCCTACCCTGAAATTCGAAGATTGGGACCTCACAGACGGCGAGAAGTTCCCGCACCTGGCGACGAAAATCTTTATGAAACAGAAGTTGGAGGGGCCAGTGATCATGTTGGAGCCGAAAAAATGGCTGCATGGTGTGGAGAAGGTCGGTTTACTTCATCTACAGTGGATACCCCGCTTTCACCGCGCGCCCATCACCATTTTTGTCATCAGGCAACTACTATTCCTGGTGCATGATGGGTATCTATGGCTGGAGGACCCTATTCCCATCATGGCAGAACTTATTCACAGGATTTCTCGGCTTCCTTGTAAGGGAAGGAACCCCACGGAAATAGCTGGTAAAAGAAGTGACTTGGCTCTCGCGGAAGCCATGAAAACCAAATATAAGCTGCAAAAGAAGAAGCACGGCTATGCAATTTCAAGTATCAAGTACAAAGGCATGCGCGTAAACACCCAACTCCTGGCTAGCAAATTAATGTGGAAGTGTCATGCCGATGAAGTACCAACGCCTGTGGTTGTGTTGGCCAAACAGTGTGTGGAGGGCTTCCAGTTCAACTGGGATAAGTTCCTCTGTGAGGAATTTTTGATGAAGTACAAGGAGGCCCAAGAGTAGGGTAAGACCTTCCACTACGTGTGGTTTCTCTTATCTATCTTGCTGGTAGCAGGTGAACTACCAGTAGATAGCCAATTCCCCCTATTGACCACGACCTACCTAAGGCCGCGAAGTATGCTTAGCTCTAGGCCATGAAGGACGCAAAGCGGATTCACACGAGCAAGGTTTTTTGGGTGCTGATGGAGGTGAGCATCTAGATGTGGATCAATAGAAGGCCATGATTGTCTCCCACAGTGTACGCCACTCTATAGAGCTTTACAAAGTTTAAAGCGGACATGCACAACATTCATGTCCAGGCATGGAAGGATCCAGCAAAGGAATGGACAAAGCTTCCATTTATTACTACTGATGACACCATCTTCACAGCATTGGAAACATGGCCTCCGAAGTGGCGTGCCCCAGACTTGGCAGGAATGGAGAAGGCCGCAGCCCAGCAAAGGAAGAAGGATGCCAAGCTGCGCATCGCGCAGCTGGCCGAAAAGAGGTGCCAGGAACAAGCAGCAGCAGAAGCAGCCGCACAACAGAAGACGGTCGATGCAGCAGTAGTGGCATAGATGGCAGAAACAACAATAGCACTAATAGAAGAGGCTGAGAGGGGCCATGAAATGTCCACAGGGAAGGGAGTTGAGGACATCAACCTGGATGAAGAGCAAGCAGATCCAGAAACTACCTCGCAACAGTTGAAATGGTCGTGCATCCCTGAGAAACCATTCCCCATAAAGAATACTAAGGCATCCAAGATATCCATTGACCCAATCACGCTTATAGAAGGTGATATTTTTGACATTGGTGAAATGGTTCGCGATGTCACTAAGGACGTGCTCCAAGAAGTGATGGTGGAGCAGAACACTTTGTTGGTGGTGATACAAACACAGTTACAGGGACTACAGGTGCAACCCCCTCAAACAAGAATGATGACCCCATATGTCGCAGTCGGTACATCAGAGGCAGAACAGATGTTACACACCTGCGTGACCAACACTTCTGTGTTCCCCAAGGGCATGTTAACAGTAGAAAATGAGGTTGACCAAGCTGCGGTGGGCAGGATTAAGGGGTTGAGCTTAAACTTTATTGCCCTTCCACGAGAAACCCTGTACCAGTTATAGGATGGGTTCATAGTCGAGCTCCGTGCCAGAGAAGGTCATGCACTATAGGTATTGAGTGAACAAAAGATCAATCTAGAACATCTCAGCCGGCAGTGTGATGAACTCGTTGCACAGACTCAAGGACTAGGGCATGTGGTGGACAATGCCTATAGAACTATCCCAGAATTGGTTGTCCCAGCAGATCTACCACTAGGAATGTGAATTCACAAATTGGCCAATGGATTCTACAAGGAAAAGGAGGAAGCAACGAGGATACAACTGGACCTCAACCTTCAAATTGTCGAATTGTTATTAAAGGTGCAGTCATCCACACCCCCAAAATTTAGGGAACAACACACTGCATTATCCAAAAAGGGCTGGAGGAAATAAGACAGGCAGTGCAGACCTATACTACTATGTTGGAAGAATCCTTCGCGGTCCTCACTTCCTTACAGGAGGACCCCCACCATACAGTGCCTAGAAACAGAGGCGTAGGAGCTTCAATTGCAATATGACATTGTGCACAGAATGGCGCAGATAGTTGTCTTGACCCAGTGGTTGGCGAGGCTACAACAAGCGATGGCATTGAAGTAACAGGTGGATGTCACACGACAGAAAGAGGCAGTACTTAAAGTGTGCATCCAGCCTTGGATTGATGAGGCCTTCCTCATCACTGCTGACATTGAAGGAAAGCTCACACAGATGAAACTGATGCATGCCTTAAGATAGGGATTTTCCCCTGACAACGAGCATTCGGCCGAAAGATCAGAGTAGATCCAACAGAACATTGCGTTGCAACTTCACGCAGCACAGGCACAGTTGGAGGGGCTCCGTGCCAAGATCGCCACACCATCACAGTGACTCAGGACGAGTCACGATGATTATGTTGAGGGCTTGTTGGGCATGGGATCCACTGCAACATGTTTTTGGGGCTCAAAGCCCAAGTTTTGGTCAATTATATTGTAAGACTCCATGAATTGTGGGCGCAAAGCGTGAAGTCTAGGATGAGTCATAGAGTTGTCCGCCCTAAAATATTGTAATTTAATGTAAAGTTGTGTCGGCCTACCCATGGTCTGCGGACCATGGGATTGTATAAATAGAGCGAGGCTCTAAGTGTAAAGGGAGTCAAAGAATAGATAGAATAGCGAAGGCATGGTTTAGGGTTAGAGTCTGATTTGGAGTGTACTGGGTCATAGTAGTAGGAAGAGGCTCTGCAGCTGAGTGCACAAAGGCCTAGAAGAGTCCACAGCTGATTGTGCAGACCCCTGTAACTGAGTGCGTAGGGTGGTGTCGGGTCTGTACTTGGGATTGAAAGTTAATAAAGAGAATTTTATTCTGTGCATCTTTTCTTGAATCTGTATTTTGATGTTATGCATTACTTTTACTCTATTTATTTACTGCACACAATTGATAAATACTTGCATGAATTCTTATATATGAAAATAATCTAAGTAATTAGCTAACATAGCCTAATTAAGGAAGAATTGCGTAAATAACACGGGTCGCGTTGCAGCTAGAATTGCACGAAGACAATATCGCAGAGCATGGGGTGCCCGCTGTTGCGCATAGCATAGCAAGTGTGAAGGTTGGACCGCTTACCAATTACCTCCTATCAGACATCCCCAGGGTGTGGAAACCTAGTTCTAGCACCCTCCCATACTACTTTGGGTGAGACCTCAATCCGCACTCCGCAAACTATTGCCGAAAGGGCTAGTAGTACTGGGATTTGCTTGGCTAAATCACTTCTGAACCTGGGTTAGGCCCCACTAAGCCAATAGTGCTTTTGAATCCTGATGAAGGGTCGGCCACCACAACCCTTCACGGAGAATCTTCTACGTGGTTGCTCTCCCTGCATAATGACCTCCCTCAAGGCTCCCATGAGCATCCACGAGGATGCTACTTTTTTCAAACTTTGGTACATACTTTCACAGTATCTCATCATTCCCCATCTTGTATAGATGCCCCACAATGACAGAAAAGTTTGTCGCGCGCACCACTAGTTCCTTCTTCTACTGGATAGAGTAACCTTCCGACGCAGTTCCAGTTGTTAAAAAGTGAATTATATCTTCAAAATGTCCATCTGCTACGCGTATAACAAAAAGTTATGTGTCAGGTAGTCCTTCCTCCAAGCTAGTAGTTTCCTCCCCTATCTCAATGCACGATAGGTGATCAAGTCCCGTGTTTAGTCGTCTATGCTTCCCAACAACTTCAAAATCACATTCTTGGAACAATAAAATCCACCTGCATATGTGCCCCCCCAACACAGGCTTATTAACCAAGTATTTCAGTGCAAAATGATTTGTATACATCTTGAAGTGTCCCCCTAGCAAGTAGTGTCAATATTTCTGGAGCACATACACCATAGCCAGTCCCTCGCGTTCAATGGTGGAATAGTTCTTTTTGCTTTATATAATCTATGACTCATGAATGTAATAGGGTGATCCAAACATTCTCTGCCATATTTTCTGAGTACTACCCCCAGCACTATACATGACGCATCAACATGAACATGAAACTCTTTCTTCCAGTTCAGGAAGACAAGAATCGGCGCAGTAACCATCTTCTCCTTCAATATATCTAGGCTTTTCTTACATTCATCATCCCAACAAAACATGACATCCTTCTTCAATAGTTTTTACATCGGTGCGATGATCTGGGCGTAAGTATTGATAAACTTTTTGTAGTACCCCGTATGTCCCAAGGTAATGCGCAGCTGTTTCACACTTCGTGGTGCTTCCAAATTCATAATCACTGCAATTTTCACGAGGTCTACCATCAGCGCTTGTTTACAAACCACGTGCCCCAACAAATTCCCAAAAGGAACGAGAAACATACACTTCTTGAGGTTGAGCATGATTTAGTATCTTCGGCATGTATCCAGCATCAAGCGCAGGTTCACTAGATGGCACTTGACCAGCCCAAATACAGTCCAATCATCAAAATAGACCTCCAAGAACTTATGAATATATTCCCTAAACGTCACAACAACCATGCATGAAAATATGGTCGGCTCGTTCTTCAGTCTAAACGGCATGATAGTGTATTGAAAGCAACCCCACTCTGTCGCGAACTTGCTCCTATCCTCTGGCGCGATTCTGATCTATTGGAACCCTGAGAACCCGTCAGTAAAAGAATATGCTTCCTAACCACCTACATTGTCCAACACCTCATCTGTGAACAGAGTTGGGAATGGATCATGTGCACAAGCGTCATTCAACTTTCTGAGATCCATGCATATTCTTATTTCGTCCTTCTGCTTCGTCTCTTGTACCACCATCGGGCTTACCCAATCAGATTCCTCCATAGGCTCAATGATGTCTATCGTGAGCATATTTTCTAATTCTACGTGGACCTTTTCTTTGTATTTCGGATTTAAGCGATATGGTCTCTGCTTGACTGGCTTTGCGTCGAGTTTTAACGTGATCCTCATTACCCCTAAGTCTCTGATTATTCCATTTAAGTCCGTAAACTTGGTCGAGAATAAGTCTTGATATTCGCGAAGTAGTTCAGTGACCTTATCCACCATCGCATCATCCCAGTAGTCCCCAATCTTTGTGAATTTAGGTTCCGCCTCTGTACCAATATTCACCTGCTTAGTCTTCACTGGCATGGTTATGTCAGGATTCTCAATTTGTGGTCCTTGAACCTCGCGTTGGCCTTCTGTTTCAGGAATATTAATTTTCCGTGGATCTTCATCCTCTTCCTCAGCAGTTACATTATAACACTCTAGCGCACGGCTTAACTGAGCAGCCCATTCAGGCTGAATTGGTTCTACTGGTCCCTATGGTATCCTGAAGATGGTTTCTTTTACGTCTTGTAGCACTTCATCAATACTATCCCATCCATCCTCAAAATTGAAGGTCATCATGAACCCTTCGCACAGAACATCCCATTCACCTGTCCTATGGCGGAGCTCTGTTTCTCTATACCAGTTCATTGGCATAACATCCAGGGTGTGACAGAACAGGTGCACCCACTCAGGTTGTGGCTTTTCCCCATAGGCTTGTGTCCACTAAGCTAGATGCGTGCCTGGATCATCCTGCCCATTGTATTTGTCTTTCAATCGCACTCTAGGCTTCCCAAATCATGTGTGCATCATCCTTTTACATTCATGCCAGTCATCAAAGCTCCCTTTGTGCATACCCCATCACCCCGCAAGCGTAGCGTGCAATACCCAGTTCAAGGCCTAGAAGCATTGCTTTTCCGGCACCTCCCTTTCAATTTTTTTCCAAGAAGGCATCTACCTCACTTGACCCATCACAAGTAGGCAGATCTCTCATTTATGTTGATACACAATGCAGTGATTTTTTCATCATGTTACAATTAAGCATGGTTATCTCATGTAATCGATTATGCCATCGCTCTATCTCCTCATCAGAATCCGAAGTATAGGAGCTCTCGCACTTCCATGAAATTCATCCATCCGCGGTGGGATTTACCTAGTCTTTCCCTCGTGCAGTTATCTTGTAGATGCAGTCCAAATCATCATCACTTTCATAGTCGTGCACCGGCTCTGTATAGCATGATCCCTCAGTAGGGTCCAAGGGTATAACTACGCGTAGAGACTTCTTCTAAAAAATCATCTTGCACTTCTTCATATTAATCACCCCGTTCATGTTAGTGGCCTAATCAATTCCTAAGAGCGCGGGCTATGGATTTTTGTCATCAACAATCTCTATCACTTCAAAGTCTGCTAGCACACTCGCTCCCTCAATATCCACAATGATTCCCTGCAATCGTCCCATGGGTATTATCTTATGTTGGTTTGCCATTCGCAGCTGAATAGGAGACCACTACAGTGCAGGCTTCCCCATGCGCTCCCATGTCTACTTCAGCAGAACATTCACATCTGATCCCAAATCCAAAATTACTTGGTCCATCTCATATTCTCCAATCTGTGTAGTTAACCTCATTTCTCTTCACGTCCTTGTCTTATGCTTTCCAATCTTCCGGAATATGCGCGGTTCTCCTGGCGCGGTCCCAGCGCATTTGTTAATGAGTTCCTGTAATCCTTTTACAGCTTTACTGTCGCGCAGTAACTTCATGCATGTTTCCAGGAATGTTGTGAGCATAGATGGGTCCATCTCTGACTCTGGTTTATCTTTACTTCCTGAAGTGGAGGCATTAGCGAAGCTCTTCTTAGCTTCCATGAAGGTTTCCTGAGTGCACTTCTAATCAAACTCTGCTTCTTTCGCTGGAGCTTTGCGAACCCAAGTATTATCTTCAGGTTGTTTTCCTTTGTCATCTCCCATCACGATTCCACTTCAAAGCACAATGTTCACATTTGGATCTTCCTTGCGTGGCTCAAACCCCATCATATGTATGTTATGAGTCGGGGGAGGTGCTAGCGTTCCCTTGTCGCGTATCCTAGCTATTAGCGTAGGACATTCTTCTGTCTCATGATCAAACAAAGTACTATATAGACATGATGGATGCGTTGGGTTCGTACAATTGCAGGCATAATGTCCTGGCCCTCCGCAATTATAGCATATCAGTTATTTGCGACCTCTTCTAGGTCCTCCTCTACCTCGGCCTCGTCCATGCACCTGAAATTTGGTTTGCACCCTTCCTGCATTCTGGTCTAAGGGTTTGTGTTTCGACCTGAACTCTGTAGGTGGGAGTTCCATCCATCATTAGCTCATAGCTTCTACAAGTGCACTCATCGTGTCCCACTAACCTACATAACTTACAGAACAACTATTGCAAATTTTGTGTATACTTTTGTAACAAATGGCAGTTGCTTGTAGCATGCTTTCCACCTATTTGACAAATCATGCACCACAAAGCAAGCATTGCACTAGGTCCTGCTTGTGCCTCCGACCTTAACAGATTTGGTCCTCCTCCCACAAGGTAATTTGAGAACAACAGGTAGTGGTCCTTGTCATGACCATGCCCCTTGCATTTTATGCACCAAACCTCTTCACGCACTTCTGGTCGAGTTGTCCTGTCTTGTTTGAGACTCTGCATCTCAAGGCATAAGTTTTTCAACTGCACATGGATCTATTGAACTCCCAAGTTAAGATCTTGCATTGGGGTCTCATGCAACCTCATCATGATCTCTAAGGCCTCTGTTTGAGTCGTTAACTTCTGCTGCGACAGCGCACTCCTCAATTGTGGCGTTAGCAACACTACAAACCATTCGTGGTGTTGTCCATCTGTCAGCTTCATATTATCTTTGTGAATCATACACTTTAGCCTTGGATACAGCTCCCAAGGAGTCTCACCTGGTAGCATTGTGATCTCTTTGAATCCAATGATCGACTGTGCTTCTGACTTCGGCTGGCTAAATTCCTTATTTAGCGCAATTTGGATATCCGCAATTCCCACATTCGGATTATCATTTGAGTGCTTAATGTACCAGGTCAGTACGCGATCTTGTAGAGCGCTAACCAGCGTCACTTTCTTTATATTGTCATCTGTAACCCCCTATGCTTCCCATATGGCTCTTACCACGAACCAAAATTGGTCCAGATCCTCATTTCCCAATCCCTTGAACACAGGCAACTTTATTGTGCTTGCCAGATTGAAACGCGATGGTGGTGGAGGTGGTACGAGTGAAGATGGAGGTGATGGTGGTGAAGTTAGTGGTGGTGTGGGTGGGGGTGTTATACACGGAATTCTTTGCCTTATCAAATGGATCGCACTTCGTGGAGAGACCTTCGCGAGCTCTTCCTTGTCCCCATGTGGAGGTGAAATCAAAGGGCTATTCTCTGGTCCCTTACTTCCTTCGTTCCTATAGGTTTTTCCACTTTGTATAGCTTCGAATATCAAGGTGATTGCATAACCCTCTTTTCACACAATAACATTTTAATCCAAGTATTCAAAGACTTTACGTACTGACCTCGCTGTCCTTTGAGAAAGCGTCGCTCTACCTTGCTATAGCTAAATGAAGTGTCTACTGCAAAATCAATAATGAATCCTCCTATAATACAATCAAGCCAATGATCAACAGCATGCATGATCTTATCCTCTAATGCCTCCAATCTGCGCACCAACTCTGGGGTCCACACAATAGGACCATCGAGCTTCCACCTTCCTTTGCTATCTACTAGCTTCGCGATCCATTCGTACAACTCAGTAGGGAAAGATGCAAAGAAGATCTCGTGGACTTCTGTGTATAGGTAGCAGTCTAACCACTCTTCTTTTGTCAGTCGTAGATTCATGTTCTCCTGTGCCGCAAACACATGAATTATCCTGTCCAACCAACCTTCAATTTCCTTCTTAGTTGGATTCCAATGATATGAAATCAGACATCTCTATGCAGATTTCGGTCCCGGAAATAGAACCATTTGTTGGCTTGATGGGGCCTGACCCAGGTTCGAAGTTAATTAGCCAAACAAATCCCTACACTACTTGCCCTTTCGGCATCATCCCGCGGTGCATGGACTGAAGTCTCACCCGAAGCAATATGGGGGGATGTTGGAACGAATTTTTTGCACCCTTGAGATGTCTGAGGGGTCAATTTAGTCCAACTATGCCTACCTTCGCACAGGTTAGTTCGCACACTGTTTTGACCTGTGATACCTTCACGATCTGTTATAATTATCCTTTGTGTAGCCCTAACCAAGTGGCTGAGGTGATTTCACGCTGCTATGGCAGCGATCTGCACTATTTCCCCAAGTTACACCGTGTATCTTAATTATCCTATTATAGATGTTAGTCAACTTCGCGTAACTAGATACAAAACCATTTGTTGGCTTGATGGGGCCTGACCCAAGTTCAAAGTTAATTAGCCAAACAAATCCCTACACTACTGGCCCTTTTGGCATCATCCCACGGTGCATGGACTGAAGTCTCACCCAAAGCAGTATGGGGGGATGCTGGAACCAAGTTTCCACACCCTTGAGATGTCTGAGAGGTCAATTTAGTCCAACTGTGCCTACTTTCGCGCAGGTTAGTTTGCACACTTTTTTTACCTATGATACCTTCATGATCTGTTATAATTATCCTTTGTGCATTCGTAACCAAGTGGCTGAGGTTATTTCACGCTGCTATGGCAGTGATTTGAATTATTTCCCCAAGTTACATCGTATATCTTAATTATCCTCTTATAGATGTTAGTCAACTTCGCGTAACCAGATAATTTAACTCACATTTACTTAATCTACACAGTTATATATGTTCGTGCACCATATTGACAACAGAAATGCAATTTATACTCAATGTATTCGATAGAGGAAATAGGAAATAAAAACACAGAATTGATTTAAAGCTTCTCTTTGTTAATGCTTCAACAATTACAGACTCGACTCGCCTTGCATACTTAGTTGCAGGGGTCCGCGCACTTAGCTGCAGACTACTAGGCCTCTGCACACTCAACTGCAGAGCCTTCTCCTACTCTACAACCCAAAGACTCATCTTTACACTTAGATCTTCTACTATGCTTCTATTCCATGATCACTTCTTAAATTAGATTCTTTCAACTACTTAGAGCCTAGCTCTATTTATATATTCCCAAGGTCCGTGGACCATGGGTAGATCTCTAAAGCTAACATTACATTACAAAATTGAGGGTGGACAAACCTATGACTCATTTACAACTTTGCACTCCGTGCCCACAAAATGCGGAGTTTTTACATCGGATTCACACTTTTTAGCCAAAATCTGGGCTTTAAGCCCCAAACTTTCCTTGGGGGATCCCACGCCGAACAGTTAGTCTTGTAATATTATACATACTTTTTCTTTCTACAAAATGTTTTCCATATTAAAAATTTAAAAATGTAAAGAGGGTATGTCTTAAAAGAATAATCAAAGGACAAAAAGAAATATAAAAGATCAAAAAAGTGAAAAATATGAACCCCAAAAGAAAATAAAATAGACCATGAAAATGTGCAAAGTCAAGTGCCATTACCTTTTACTTTATTATGCAAAATAAGGTTGTGTGTAGCTTGTTAGAAATGCCACAATCCATTGTGGTCAAATAGCGTAATCTTCACTTATTCATGCTTTAAATTTTATGTTGATAGATAGAGAATAAGCATCTAGCCAAATTGTTTAACCTTGGCAGATCAGTAGTTAGATAGAGAATAAAAATGAGCTCATTAGCTTAATCTAAGCCATTGGAAGTTATAAAGTTAGAATTAGATAGTTTTCTTGTAAAAATAAAAGGGAATAAAGGGTCAGCAAGCTCAAATGAACCCAATAAAGTGAAGAAAAAATGTTAGGATAAATAAAGGGTAGGTAGAAGAAAGGTTGCAAATGCACAAGGTTGTTGAGTCAAAAGCACATTTATCATGCATAATCCTATGTTTCATGTGCAAGAGCATTTATGAGAAACAAAAGATGTTCACAAGCTGGTTTAACTAATTTCCCCTCATTTCACTATGCCCCAACATGCTTATTTGTTAATTTCCCCATTATCCATTTATCAATTATAAATCCCCTTTTCCTTTGATTTTGACCCTTACCCCTTGGTTTCACACATTCCCTAGTAATTACCCTTCAAAAATCATCCCCCTACCCAAAACCCCTTTCCCCTAGGATGAAACCCATTTCGTTGCAAATATTACTTCCCCCCTTATTAATTTCCCTATTTCCCTTCAAAAAACGATAAAAACCCCCTTATCCTAAGTTTTTATCCCCCTACATTATCTAATTAATTTCCCCGCTTTATATTTCCCCGAAAAAACCCTTTTTTAACCCACCAACCCTTGGTACGGTTAAAAAACCCCGCCACATAACCCTTAGTCCCACTTTATTAACCAGGTGCTTATATTTAATCCCGACCTTATACATTAATTATTTACAATTTGTTTAATTAAACCTCGGTCCCCACAAATCCCTTTCTCAATTTGCTCTGAGCATCTCAAACACACAACAGTTTTCCAATCTCCTACCCCCAGATCCGACGGTGCGCATCCATATCACGCGGGTTCATTATCCGCCCCATAACAACCCGAGAGCACGCGAGATTCGTGGTTTTGCCTAGGCACTGTTCTGCTACATGGCAACACCAGGTGAGATCGCGTGCTCACGAAAAATACCACATACCCTCCAAAAGCAGTGTGATGGCCCAGAAAACCACCTCCCTGCCAAAGCCGAAAACTTCCCACTATTCATTCATAATTTCTGCGCCAAAATGTGACCATTACCCATTAAAAATCCGAAAAATCCCCAATTCACTCTTTTTGCTCTTTTTTCACTGCAGTTGTTGCTTAAGCCATTTTGCGACACCCTGAACCTCTGTGACCAAATTGACCACCGTTTGTCACCTGAAGAAGCTCCGGACACCCAATTCAAGCAACTAGTTCACAATTGAAGCCACCGTACCCTCTACATTCACCATTGAACCCAGTTTACAAGCCAGACTACCAATTTCCAGGTATTCTTGGGAAAACCAGAACGACCCTTCAATTTGAAAATGCACAGTCTAATTGAAAGCTTAATTAATTGAAATAAATTAAGAAATTTGCCTAAATTGAAGACAAGCTTATTTGTATACCCCAAACCCTCATTTTACAGTTTGTAATTTCTCACTCACTGTACCAGAAACTCCTAAAACCCCACTTCTAGAACCTCTACAACCCTAATTCATATCTCTAAACCTAGTTATGGATTCCCAAACCTCTCTAGATGTGATACCTATGCAAAGTCCTCACCTAGACATCAACCACCTAGCATTAGCAGATAGAGATTTTCACATAAAGGATATTGCTTCCCCAGCTTACCTTCTAAAGCTCCATTGTTGGAGTAAGGATAGATTCCTAAACCAGAACGATGATATTCACCTTTGGGATTCTAATTTGCCCAAGTATTTTTTCCCAGAAGTACACCCATTCCCTGACATCATCCACTTCTGTCATGCCTGTTACATTCCTAGCCAAAGGGCTATTATCACCCCTAACCAGCAAGTGTTATTTACTATCATTGCAGAGTCTATTAACCAAATGTTGTAGGTCCAACCAAGCCCTAATGAGACCCCACTGTCTATTGGAGACTTGTTGAACCTCTATGTCAAATTAGACCTGCCCAAAATAGCCCAAATTTTCCAAACCTTCATCATAAAGGACTGCTATACTCCCACAGATAGTCCCCCTTATGCTACCACCATTTTTCAGAGAGAGGCAAACAAATTATTGCCATGCTCTCATGCATCTTAGGATATGCCATAGATGAGCATGTGGATGAGGTTGTCCTGGCCTTTCTTTCCATATTTAGCACAGGTAAGCCTCCTGCTATTATTTATAACTATGCTCAGTTCATTGCAGACAAGATGCATGAACAATTCACCAGAATACCAACTGAGAGAGTTTTCAAGTATTGTTCTGTATTATTTCACATGTTTTTATATCAATCAGATAAATTCCCTATCAGCATCCAGAAGCTGGATACCAAAGGAACTCCAATGTCAGTTATTTATTGGACACCCTTAATCCATAAATACTCCACTGCATTCATATATAAGGACTTCATTGATTCATTTGTCCATCTAGTCATGAACATGCTAACCAATAGTCCTCAGCCTAGAATCGGCGAAGAGATCAAAAGGGTCTTACAGTTGGCCAAGAATAGCAAGGTGAGAGACTGGTATCTGTACCAGAACCCCACAGAGATTAGAATTTATGGATGCCAACTCCCAAATACCTCCCTATGAAGATATTTGCACTGGAATATTTTAGGCAGATCATCAATTCTAATGAAGTCAACTTCCTAGCAATTAGGAAGAAAACCCAATTTAAAATGAAAAATCAATTGGGCCCCTTCATTTGTAATAACAGAGAAGCTGGACCAGAGGCAAATAAGATTCTACAACAAATGAAATTCAGAAACAGCTTTATGTGGTAGTATGACCCTTATGGGGTCATAAATAAGTTGAGGATCAAGGTCAAATTGGGACCTTTCATCCATCATCCCATACCAGACATTGAGAGGTTTTCCAACCAATCAGAATGGTTGGAAAACACTCTAATTGACATGGATAGCATAGTAGTGGATGTAGAAAATACATTGATTGATGTAGAGAAACAAATTGATGAAAGTTATTTCCTGCAGGTTCCAGAACTAGGGGAACCAATGAATATTCCTCCTGTTTTACAGACCTCGGCAAATGAGGAGAGAAACCCAAAGAGAAATAGGGAGGAGGGTTCCAGTTCTGCTATGGAAACCACAGATGAGCACTTTGAGCTCAGGAAAAGGTCCAAGATGAATCATGTAACTAAACAGGAGGACACCATTGAACCAGTGGAAATAAATGGCACTGATACAATGGTCGAAAGAAGCAAAGGTATAGCAGCTTCAGGAGAAACACAGCAGCCTTCAACATCTAACACTCAACTAATTGAGAGACAACTCAGTGTTGAGGTTTCTTCTTTCACCAGGCTAGCAAATAAAGAAAAACACATTAAGGATAGATACAAGGAAATCAAATTGAGAAATGAGAAGTTGAAGTTTGAAAAATATGCTCAATACTTCAAGAACACACCGTCAAATCAGAGTAGGTTGATGTCAACTTTTGACATCAAAGCAGGAAAAATGCAGGTGTCCTTCATGCAACCTACTGTTCAGCAGCCAAAAACATCAGTTGACTACAGAAAAACTGACTTCGAGGTGTTGGCCAGGGATGTTCATCCCATTGACCAGATTAAATTCCACAAGAAGGAAGGAGAGATGATCTACTCCAATTTGACAGGAAAGGAAATGGCTGCACATAAGTTGCAAAGCTCCTTGGACAACATTACAACCCAATATAAATTGGAAAATTCCTCCTCACAGGCCAAGGACAACAGGATTAAGTCATTGGAGGACTTGGTAATTGAGCAGGGACATGATCCCAATGACATCAAAGTTGCTAATAAATTGATAAATAAGAAGAATGAGGACATTGCAGCTCTTAAAAAATAGTTGAAACTTCCTGGAGAGCCAAACATATCAAGAGGAGATGATGGATTTGGTTCTATAACTGAATGATCAACTAAAGGAAATGGAAAAGGAGTTAGATAGCTTGATACAGGTAAAACAAGCTAGTCTAGAGACTGCCCCTGCCACTGTTATCCCAACAGTTACTACAGCAATACCTTCCACTTTGGCAGCATCATTAGCTCCAATGGCTATAGCACTGCCAGCTTCTACAACATCTACAACAGCAATAGGGTCAATAGGTTATGAGGCTAGTAGATTGGTCAAGTAAATGGAAGACATGTCCATTCAGACCACTGAAATGAACAAGCTCAAGGAAAAGGTAACCAATATAGAGACTGACTATAAGCTTGCATAGATTATGCACAAAGAAGAAGTACAAAAATCAACTAGGATGAATGAAAGAATAAAAAACTTGGAGAAGTAATTGACTTTAAAAGAACCCCTTTGACAGGCTAAGGAACAATTATGAGCCAATATCATCGACTCTGTCAATGATATTTGGCCATCCATTCAAGTAATTTTTGAACAAATTGACTTAGTGAAGCAGGCTACAGAAGCTATACAGAGAGTGAAAACAGAATTGGGAGATATGCCAGAGGAAGCAAGAAGGATCATTCACTTCCTTAACTCCAAAAATAAGTATGAATTGTAGGAATTAGAGATACCTGACAGGACAGGTACAATACTGGAAGTAAGAAGGGTCCTTACCAAGAGAAATTTAATGCTAAACCTTGAAGATAAGTGCCAAACCATGCAACTGGCTATAGACAGGTTCATGGTTAAATTTGAAGTTTTGAGACAAAAGGGTCTGCCCAATCCCTTGGTAATAAATGATAAGTTAA
This sequence comes from Pinus tabuliformis, assembly GCA_031772625.1. NCBI lineage: Eukaryota > Viridiplantae > Streptophyta > Pinopsida > Pinales > Pinaceae > Pinus > Pinus tabuliformis. Next base: position 1,111,015,314 of record CM062818.1, read on the forward strand.
TGACACAAAAGGAATACAATAGAAGAATTATAGAAGTGGTCAAGGATCAAGTGAACACTTCATCTATGAAGTGGATGCCAACTGGCAAGTTCCTATACCAAAATTTTGAGAACTTGTTTTACCTCTAGCAAGAGGTAAAACACCTTTTTGTGAATAAGCCCACTTTTTCCAAGTACACAGAGGCAGATGAGATTTATAGGAAAATGATAAATATCCAATTACCAGATGTAGAAACATGGGAGAAATTGAATGACTTACTGTAGAAATACACAGTCAAAATGTAAAAATGTACAGTAAGGGGAAAAAGCACAGTAAAAGGATAATGACAGGCCAGCCAGATGAAAGAGTATCAGGTAAAAGTGTATCAGTTGAAATTAAAAAGAGCATTCAGCATGAATACCAATAGTAAAGCAGAGATTAAAAGGAAAAATATCAGATCTTAAAGACAACACAACCTAATAAATAGGGACAGCAAACAATAGTTCAATAGTTGTCTCTATCTTCTTGCATGAAGATATTTCTTTCTCCTAGATTAATTCCCAAGACAGTTTGGGATATTTTGTAAATTATTTTTGTATAAATACTTCATAATTTGAAGCATTGGGTGTGGATTGTTATACATTTGTAGAGTCATTTTGATCATAAATGTAAGGGTTACTGTACCAAATTTTCAAGTCAGCTGACTGGACCAAGTAATAAAGAGATTGCATTACAGGATTCATGTGTTGAGCTATTACAGTAAAGTATTTTCTTTGTAAAATTTTTATTTTCTTATGTTTTTCACAAAATTAACTGGAAATTTATCTTAGAATTTATTTAAGTACACTCTGTTTTGAACAGTTGATCATTTACATGTTTTCTTCTGATATCCGGATCTGAGAATCCTTAATTGCTCTCTTTTGATGCCCCGAAAATCGTTGTATCAACATTGGGGGATAACCACCCGGTCCGGACCTTAATACAACTCCTTTTCCGTTTGGGATGGTGGCTCCGACTGGATATAATGGGACCAGTTTCCCAATAATGAATAAAATGGGATGGATGAGTGATTGGTTTCTAATAAATGATAATGAATGGATGACTTAATCTAACAGTGAAAACATAAATGACTATTCTATCCCGGGAGGCTTCTATTCTTTTAAGTGCAACGCTTGATGATCTTTGTTCATTGATAGGCATATAGATGACTCTACACAATAAACATAGACATTTATTCACTTAATGATTGCTTTGTTCAAATAGTTGAACAAAGTGATTAACAAAACATTGTTACACTTATCCTTTTATATTACCGATACATGTATGATAAAAGAAAAGCATGTTGTAAACATCCAATAGTGGAAATTGTAAAGAATGTTGTTAAAAACACACGCATATATTCGATAATAGCAAGAGCGATCAAACAACAATTCACATAAATAGAATGAACTTAGACATAGATAGTAGTACCATATGAGCTGTAAATCATCCCCAACATCAATCGCTATCTGAATTCCTTCTTCCGATTCAGAAATACTTTTAAATAAAGGCAGTAGTGCACATCCACATAAAAGCTTCCTTATCAAAATTAGAATTATTGGCCCAGTCTTTATAAAAAAATATGCCTGAAGTACAGTAGTGCAACTCCAGGTTTAAGTCATATACAAAAACTTACGACCCTTTCCAATGCATTGAAAGGGTCTATAAATACTTGATTAAAACTAACTAACTATGAAATTAAAATCCTACTTAATTGGTACAACTTGATTTGGAGTATCTTCCTCATAGCAATCTGGCGCTCGGCAGCATGATTCATCACTTTGGTTGTTTGCCTTTCGACCTAAGTTGGCATATTGCTAGCATTGGTTCCACTTTTGGAGGTCGGTTGAGACGAGAATTGAGTTGGGCAGCATAGGTGGCATCTTGTATATCGGGAATGATACACCCGATTTCATCTGTCAGGCACTTGAGGGCGGCTCTTTGGCTGTATGGTTTGACTAGGAACAACCAATAGGTGTCCCAAGTCAAACTGTTAATACCTGCAATCAATCTCTCATTCTTCTCCAGCTCTTGATAACATGACTGCTCCAATGTTTTAGCCGATAGTAATTTACCTGGGGTACATTGAGAGATCATGTTAGATAAGTAGAGAGTATCATTAATCAATTCAACCAAATTACTTGTGGTTAACTTGCATCTGGAAACTGCTCTCTCTGCCTTCATTAACTGGGACTGCCATTCCATAAATAGGATCTCTTTATGGGATTCTAAGATTTTTGGCAAATTAGCTGCCTGTCCCTCATCAGTGTCTTGCCACTCAAGAAAATTTCAAGGTCTCATCGACCTGCTCCAAGTCTGTTCTAGCATCAACTGATTTATCAATTACTCACACTGTTATGTCACATAAGGGTTTTGCTTGAGCGATTTGTTGACATAACAACCTTATTTGTGTTACCAATGCTTTGTTAATCTATTGTGCTTCTGCTCTGAACTCTGCAGGTTGCGGAAGATTCTTTGACTTTTCTATTTGGGCTGATAATTGAGCAATTTGCTCATCTTTAGATTTCCCCATCTGTTCATGCACTGCTTTTAATTTTGCCAGCGCTTCTGACAGCTCTTTCTGCTTTTGAATTGCACTTGAATCAATTCTTTGCTTTTCTTCCTGCAATTGTTTATTAAATTGATTGTTTATTTGTTGTTGTGTAGACAACTACTGTTCAAGTTTCTCTGCTTTCTGCTGTGCCTCTGATAACTGTACTTGTAGCGAGGCGATTGCTTGGTCCTTTTCTCTTAACAGATTAGTCACTTCTAATGCCTTGTACATGGTGGTCGTCGAATAGGCTCCAACATATTGGGACAATTTTGTAAGGTCATCAGAAGGATCAAATTCCTCTTTCCAAACCACATTGGTTCTCACTGTTTGTTCAGGGAATAGGGAAGGTTGATCAGTCCTTCTCCTTTTCCGCTGTCATTTTACTACAGCCCTGTGCTTTGGGCTGTAAAAGACATCCAATGAGGTATCTCCTCCACTTGCAAAACGACCTGATCTGAAGGATCCTTTGGAATTATCTCTATTCCTGTAGAAAGGGGTAGGCCGCTGGTTCCACTTGGAACCTCTTTAGATGTTGTATCCTGTGTGTCAGTCGCTTTTGATGTATCGGCTTCCTTTGAGCTCTCAAGATTGCTTATGATTGAGTCAAATTGCTGCCATTCCTGGAGCAATTTTGGGTCAATCTGGGCATCTACATTCACGTCCGTGCTGCTCTGCTCCTGCTCTTTCCTCTGCATTTCCTCCTGCTCTTTTCTCTGCACTTCCTCCTGCTCTTTTCTCTGCACTTCCTCCTACTCTTTTCTCTGCACTTCCTCCTGCTCTTTTGTTTGGATTTCTCCAACAATTTTTGATGTAGCAAGAGGTTCATTGGTAAGTCGCTGCTCAGGCTCGCTTGATTGTGTCATCGGGGTCGTTGCTAACAGATCTAGAGGCAGAGTTTGCAACCTCTGTTCTCTAAGTCTGTTAAATTCAACTAACCTGTCGTCATGATATTTCATTCTGGCTAGTGATTGAACCTAGAATAGCGACTCGGCTAAGGAGAACAGGTCATCAAAATCATCATCTTTATGGTCAAATTTAGTGAGTTTTGCATGTTCAAGTGCATTGTAGGCGACTTTGTTTGGATCAAATCGCCTATTAGGAAGAGTGGCGAGATTCAGTGCCTTAATCTTATCTGCTTCTTTCTCTGCATGTTTAAAGTCATGCAAAGCGTAAACACCACATCTTAGAGGAAAAGAAGGCCAAACCTGCTTCTTTTTATTCCTTAGAGTCTATGTAACTCCTTCGGATGTAATCTGATATGCTACCTCTCGGGCTAATAGTTTGTCGGGTATATATAAAGGGAGGACATGAGGCTTGGCATGGCTGCCGAAAACTCTTACATAGGTGAATTTTTCTTCTCCGAACCATCTCCCTATGTCTGTCAAGTCAATCTCCGCTTGTGAGGAAATCTTCGGAGCAGGTTTGTCAAAAATGGCATAGTGAATGGGTAACATAAAACCATTGCAAACTTGATATAAATGGTATTTATAGTGGGCTTTCCATAACTTCTGGTGGTATATATGAATGGGCATGGGGTCTTGTGGAGTCCATCTACACCCCAGCACAGGAAATTTGGAATTAAAACACAGGGTACCCAAGATGTAGGCACTATAGTAAAATGGGGAATGAACCTTTCAGTAACGCGGGATTTGTTTCTGAATTCAAGAACTGCGGTTGCTAACTTATCAGACAGTATATTTCCCCAATCCATTATTTCACTATTGCATGTTGCCTCCATCAAAGGTACCATATCTATAGTGAAATTTGAGGAATCATGCAACCCCCACAACCTACACATCATTACTCTGACATAACAATAAGGAGAACACAAGGAATCGACAGAGTACTTACCCAAAGACTCATGCTTGTGTTTCACTGGGTTTTGCCTCCAATCCCGTATGGGTTCTGATTCGATGTCGTTTTCATTTCTGAATTTCTCCAGGAATGCTTTGTTGTACTTCTTCTCTGGTGTAGGCAAATGGTACATTTGCCTCAAATCATCGGGTTGAAATGAGCCGAAGACTCTCCCGTCCATGGTGCAAAATGTCCTGTTTGTGATTGGGATTTCTTCAATTGCCCATCTCACCAAATCTGTATATGGGAGAATTTGTTTTCAGGCTGCTATCCGATGAAGGTAAGAGTCAGCTAAATCCTTTAGAGTAGCATCAGACTTTCGAGTCGGGTTTTCTGTGGCTTGCACTGTTGTTACCTCAGGCTCTTCGGCTTCAATCAGATTGTAGATTCTTAGCCAAGTAGTTTTACCGAGTCCTAGACATGTGGTGTCCGATATCAGTCCCTTTTTTCTTGGTCCTGGATCGGCAATGTGTTGTCCTGTAACTGTTGAAGTGGAAGTTGTTCCAGTTTTCTTAGATTTGTTCCCCATTTGGCTTGAATTTGCTGCTTCGGAAGAGCTCTGCACAGGAGAGAAAATGAACGTAATACGGAGAATTGGTGGCGCAAACCAAATATGAACGAGATATATTAATCAATGAATAATGGAGGATTAACTTAAGGTGGCCGTGGATATAATCTCTAAAGAGATTTTAGCCTTATTGTTTCATTAAATGGCCGTTTAAACCTACCAATCCTTTAAATGCTCATCATATTTTTTATTGGCCGGATGATTCATTTAAGCGTGGCTTTGATGTTTTGGCGGTTGAGCGTAAGTGAATCACTATCGAGAAGAGAAAGGCCTTTAATACTAAATAGCCATAATATATCCCGGCCTTATCAATATTTTTTGAAATATGCGCTTAGCTTTATCGCAATCGGCGATTGGGGGAATGCTTAAGTTGTTATATTGGTGTCCTTTCGGAATCCCCGATCGCCGATAGCGATATCGCCAATTCGCATCGGGAGTTTTAAACGAGGGCTTTAGATGCATGCATGGTACATCCCCGATCGCCGATAGCGATATCGCATCGGAGCGAAGAGGGGCCTTTTTTTATGATCGCTTACCTTCCCGATATCTGATAGCCATTTGTGCATTGTCGCATCAGGGAAAATCAATGGGTCTTTAAGTCATGCATCCTTTGTTATTGCGATATGCGATCTTGCGATTGCTTTATCACAATAATAAAAGATTATTCATTCTTTATTATAAGACCGATTAAGTGATTTATCAAAAAGGTTTATAATGTTTTATTTCTTTTCGGACCTTTTGAATAATGATAAGTTGATACCAATTTAAATGAAAAGGGACCCATTTCATATTATAGTTTAGAAAAATAAAAATTGTATGAAATGGGGGGGTTGTTGTAGAGCACAACACTCTCCCATCCCAGTTGACCTCTTTCACTTTCTTCATAATCCGGCCTAAGGAACCCTTAATTTCTCTTTGGATCCGATTGAAAACCACTTCACCATCCATCCTTGAGATCTGAAGTAACTCTATTATCTTTCTCTATAGACACTGTTTTTAGAACTTGATCCAATCCTGTTTGCTTGACATTTGACCCCATAGCCCAATGGTAAAAGACACCCTTATTTTCATCTAAGTAAGTGATCCCACCACCAAATCCAAATCAAATCCCAAGTACAATGATAACTAGCCTAAAATCAAATAACTAAAAAATGTTAAATCATAAAGAGAGAGCCCTCTCTAAGAATTAGGAAGGCTAGATCCTAAACTCCAAAGTAGGTTTGTGGTTAACTCTAATCATTTCTTTCTAATCAACTCCTAAGAAATATTGGAGTAATAACACCTGAGATATTAGTAGAAACCCTTTCCTCCTAAAATTCCTGCGGGACTATTTGAAGTAGATTTAAAGGCACTTGCATTAACCTTTGATTTTTGTACTCCTTGAACTGTGCTAATTCAGTTGGATTCAACCTTATGACAGCTAAACTTTGTACCTGTTAAAATTGTTTGGTCGCTTTAAAAATATTGTCAAAATGATCATCCTCATGAATAAACGACTTGAATTTTACATACAAGGTAAAGTTATACATGACCTGATTAAGGTCATACTACCTTTCACGAAACTCAACAAGATTTAAATTGTAAATGTGTTTGACTTCAACCTGTGCATGTTTGAAGTCTTGTAAACAATAAACACCAAACCGAAGTGAAAAAGTGGGCCAAAGATATTTTTTAGACTCTTTGAGAGACTTGGTTACACCATTGCTAATTGTCTAGTATGCAATTTCTTTGGCTAATAATTTATCAAGGACATACCACGGAAGTACATGTGGTGGAGCAGTGCTTCCAAAAACTCTAATATATGTTAATAATTCCTCTCCAAACCATCTCACCACAAGTTGAATATCGACCTTGGCTTCTTCAGATAACCTTGGGGCTTTCTTATCAAAGACATCCTGATGAATAGGGAGCATAACCCCCTGACAAATCTGATAGAAACATTCATTGAAACAATAATTCCAAAGGGATTTATGATATACATGAATTGGTGTGGGATCTTGAGGCATCCACTTCCATCCCATAATCGGAAAGGGAAAGATGAAACACATAGTGTCATGATGTAGGCACAAATAAAAAATGGAGGAACAGCTCTTGTAGTGGCAAAATGGTTCTTTCTATATTCTATGATGTGGTGGGATAAATTATTTGACAATATTGTGGCCCAATCCATTATTATAGAATTAGAAGCAACATCAATGAGAGGCACCCATTCAACTTAAAACTTGGTAGCGTCTGCATATCCAAATAATCTACATAGCATTACCGCAATATATAAATAAGGAGTGGCAAGAGAGGTTACCATATACATACCAATTCTATCCATCTTATGCTTGCTATGATTTGACCTCCATTGCTTTATAACTTTGGATGCTTCTTCATATTCGGCAGCAAATTGCTCAGCAAATGCTTTATCATAAACCTTGTGTGGTTGTGGTAAATGATACATCCTCCTAATATCCTCTGGTTTAAAAGAGTCGATGACCACTTGTCTTGAGGTTACAAATTCTTTGTCTTCAATGTTCACATTTTCAATAACCCATTTCAACATATCAGTGTAGTGTAATATTTTTGGTCTGGCAGCTACCTTATGCAAAACATATCTTACGACCTCAAAACAAGAAGTGTCTGAGTATTCAATATCATCTATCGTCGCTTCCTTCTATCTTCCCTTCTCGAATATATTATAAACATTCTCCCAGGAGCTGACGCTGCACTCTGGTGAACAAGTTGTATCAGAAAATAGAGGTGATGATTCTAGCACATATTCAATTGGGGACTGTGTAACCTTTCCCTTATTCATCTTGACCATTAAGCTGAGTAATCAAGTCTCTATTATAGTCCTGTCACCACAAAGAAGATGAGAGTGATAGTGCGAAGGATGAAAAATGGAAATATAACGGCATGCAGATATGAAAACCTTTTTCAAATTAATGAAACTGAAAAACTTAAATGCACCCATAAGGGTGAGAAGACATTGAATTTCTTGAGCCGCGGAGTCATAAATATCCATAATCTTGAAATGATAATTGCGTAAGATTCAGATTAACTCTCATTAATGTAGTTTATCACAAATGATATTTTTGGAGAATATCATTAAAAACTTGTTAACATACCATCCTTAGAATTTGAAATGTGATTTTATGATTTAATGATGTGTCACGTTGGTGGTCCCAGATTCTCTCGCAAATCGGCTATTCACAATGTCACACAAATAGTTTGATTGCCAGTTCTGCAATTTTGCGATTTGTGAAATTGTGATCTGACGGACGTGAAAATGTTTTGATATTAGAGTTATTTCATTTTTCGGGTCCATCATCATATCGCAATACGTAAAGGAAGGTTTAACATCTTTTTTTTCCTTTTTGCGATGCAAAAATTCCAACATGATTTGAACGGAAAGGAATATTCATGTCTTGTCTGCACATCGCAGATCAGTGATGTTCATATAGTAGTTTAAGTGTTGCGCACGAGTCTTTGTAAAATGTGAAATGAAATTTCACTTCGGAGCAGGGTAAATGAATTTTTTATTTGGATTTTAATGAATTTAAATCAAATTATTTTCTAAAGGATCCCCATTTATTATCTAAAGGATTTTCAACATAAATGGGGTTTGTTGTACAACACAACACCTTGAAACCATGTATGCCACTTGTTTATGTTTCCCTTCTTATACTCGATGAGTAGATGAAATTGCTATAAGAACCCCATTTACTTGCAATGTTTGGTATGTTACAACTTACTTCATGCAGATATTATAGTGACTGATGATTTGTGCATATGTTGGTCTCCTTGCTCATTAGATAGTGCTTCCACATTTTGACAGCTTGCACTAAGGCATAGATATCTTTGTCGTGGGTAGGGGAGTTGAGAACTATCCTAAATAACGTAGACTAATAGGATACATGCCTTCCTATTTGTATCAATACCACTCCCATGACATACACACTTGCATCCATCTCCACTTTGAAGGGCTTATGCAAATTTGGTAATGCGAGAATCATGCTTGACTGATTTTTGTTTTCAGCTCATCAAAATCCTTCTATTGGTCCTTTCACCATAGGACACTCTTGCCATTATTTGTCATGGCATGGAGTGGTGAGGCTATCAACTTTGGTAGCTAATGTGTTGCTCCAAAAAAACTCCTAACTTTAGATACATTTGTAGGAAATGGTCATTTCATGATGTCATACATTTTGTGGGAGCTATATTGAGCTCTCCTCCACCAATCACAAACCTGAAACACACCAAATAATACTAGGAAAACTCACATATATCTAGGTTTGCACATAGTTGATGCTTCCTTAAGGCCTTTAGCACTTGCATTAGATGAGAAATATTATCCTCCCAACTTACACTATAAATCGATATATCATCCAAGTAAATTATAACAAATGAATCTAGATATGGGCGTGATACATAATTCATCAATCTCATAAACGTAATGGTTGCATTGCATGAAACAAATAGCATTACCAACCATTCATATAAACCTTTCTTGGTTCTCAAGGTGGTCGTCCAATTTTCTTCTTATTTAACTTGAACCTAGTGGTATCCTTAATTTTAAATCCAGCTTGGTCAAGTATTTTACATGTTGTAATTGATCTAATAGATCATCAACCTTGGGTAGATGGTGTTGGTTCTTGAGAATAATGTTGTTTAATGCTATCTAATCAATGCATGTTCATTATGTCTTTTCCTTCTTTGGTACAATTATGATAGGTGACCCACAAGGCGATGTGTTTGGTCAAAACGTACATTGCTCCAATATTTGTTGCGGTTGCTTCTTCAATTCATTTGCTTCGAGAATGGACTATATATACAAATCAATATTCAACAATGGGGGCTCTGGAAATAATTTAATTTTGTGTTCCACTTCCCTCTTGGATGGTATCCCTATAGGTTCTCATAACACTCCTATGTGTGTCCAAATAAACTCTTCCAGTTGATGTTTGTGCTATTTAATACACCCCTCTAGGGATCCCTTTTCTCTTGTTGACTCATCATCAGATTTATTTTCTCTAAAGAAGAATAAAATATATTTCCTACTAGAACTAATCATCCTCTTAGCTTGGTTGGCACTTACTGGTGAGATCTTTGATTGGTGATAGAGGACTTCCCATATTTGGTGTGACAATATTGGTTGGCTCTTCACATGAAGATTACATCCCTCATATACATGTAGGGACTTCAAAACACAACTCCACATACATCAAGAAGTACTACATCTAATTCGACTTCATCAATATAATAAAAAATTAACAATAAAAGTAATCTTTGCACTATCTTGTGACCTTGATTTATGCATCCTTGTTTACCCATCCCAGTGGATATGGGCTAGAAAGATTGTGAACCTCCAATATAAGTTCATTGACTAGATCCATTCCCATGAGATTAGCTAGTGAGCCTAAGTTGAACAAAGCATGTATACTAGTCTTCTTGACCTGGATCTTAATGTGGAAGAGTTTGGTCATCTCTTTCTCTTCTTGGAGATGAAGGCCACTTAGATTCACCTCCTTTTTGCACTAATGTGTAGACAATATTCTCATCCACATTTAAATTTTCTCTTGACTTGATTTCTCAAATATGTGGCTAGAAGATTTATTTATTTTTTGCTTCCTTGTTGTGGTTCTCGAGGTTCAACTATGGATGTGGTTTCTAGAATTTTTCCTCAATGTGACCATCAATGTTGTAATGGTAACAAAAATTATCCTTGCACTTATGTGCAGTGGTTTTTATCTTCTTATCCTTTCCATTTTCCACTTCTTCTTCCCCTCATTATAAGCATCATGGTGCTCTTTCTACTTCAAACCACTTAGCTACTCTTTCTTTTGGTTTATGCTTGCCAAATATTGTGCATGTACACGTGCCTTATCTACTATATTTGATTTGAAAATCATAACTTACCTTCATATATGGATATGTAAACCCCCCAAATACTTGAGGAGTACATTTGGGTGCTTGGAAGAGATACCTAGCATGATTTCCATCATCTTCAACTCAATGGTGTACTCTTTTACAGTATGTGCCTACCTCTACCTAAAGTAGTGTCACTGGATCCATTGATCCTCTACATACTTAATAGGGTAAAATTAAGGCTTAATGATAGTTTTGAAGTCCTTCCACCTTGCTAATGGTGGATCACTATCCATCCTAAGTATTTTTGTATGCCATTCCCACTAATTCAGAGCATGTACCTCTAACTTCAATCTAGAAAATGATGTATTGTGTTCTTCATATGTATCGTGAATTCTAAAATAAAATTTAATTGTTGCAACCAATCATTCAATTTTAATGCATCAATATCACCTTGGTGTGGATTTATGTCCACATTTTCTTCCATATTGAATAGGATATGTGAATGGTTAATGACACTCAAACTCGGATTCTCTTTCTTGAACTCTTTCCTTGACTTATTTTATTGCTCTTCATGATATCCCAATTTCCCCTCCAATTTTACCTCTAAGTTAGAGCCTCCATCTTCTTTGACCTACACATTTTTACTCTCTATAGTTGCTATGAGGAGATTTATATTGTGATTGTTGTCAATGACTAGTGCTTTCAACCTCACAAATCTCTCTTTTATGAGATGTGAAAGGTTGTTGTAAATAATATCATCTGTCATAGTTCAGATTTTATGACTTTCTCCTTAAATTTATTATTGGATCCCCTAAAACTTCCCACAAAATATCCTAAAGAAACTTAATCTAATACTAAGATGATTCATAAACTATTGTGGATTTCACTAGAACAATTCGTCAAAATAAATTTGATAAAATTATTGAAATATTTACTCTGTTAGTTGAATTATCCTTCAGACCTCAAATTATTTAATAGTTGGTTTGTTTTTTTAAATGAATAAAATAGTTTAAATGTAAGATATAGAGAATAGAAAGAAATACACACACAATAAACACAATTTTTCCCTAGGAAACCCTTATGGGAGAAAACCCAGCTAGAAGATGAGGTCACAACACTCTCTTTCCATTAGTATAGAAATATCCAAATAAAAAGGAAGTGGTTCTCTCTATGGAGTTGAACAAGACCTGTGGTTGTTACACATTATTTTTTCTCATTCATGGAAATTAATGGTGTACCCCTATCCTTCGTCATCTAAAGCAATATTGTCATTAATCACATAAGAAGATGGAAGAAACTTATTTCCATAAAAAATGAAAAACCTTGTTCAAATCACTTTAAAAACCCTATTTCAAGAGGATGTTGCAGGTTTCACATTGATAACTGTAACATCATTGATTGTTCCAGGTTGGAAAAAGTAAAAAGAACAAGAAGCTTCTATAAGATAAGCCTCGTGGATTGTCTCTATCCTGATCAATTTGTATCTAACTCGCATCCCTGATTTGGATAGATCTTAACCTCCTCTTATTATCCTCCTCTAATCCTACAAATACAACCATATTTCATTGAGAGAGGGCTATTGGTTGATTTCATAAAGGATTTATCTCTAAGATTCTCATTGAAAGTCTGCTAAAGTGTCCAACTTATGATCCCAAAGCTTTTGAAAGCAAGATATTGATGTTGGAAATAATACTAAGAGGGGGGTGAATCAGTATTATCAGATCAATAATTTTAATTTCCCAAACAGATTTATATACGCTACTTCAGCTAAGCAAACTAGCATGTACATGGAACTGTACTTAAAGAAACCAGCGTATATGCAGAAAACTTTTGATTTAGACAGTTTATCATGTATTGAATTTTAACCAGTATATCAGAGATTTTATTAGATAGTGCGGTAAAAGAAAAATAAAGCATCACACATGAACACCAAGATATAAGGTGGAAACCCAATGTGGGTGAAAACCATCTGCTACTATCGTTTCTGTCTTCTTTTTAGTAATAAGAAAATATGTTTACAATCTTGTACTGGTGCATACTCATACCAGTACGTAGGCACCCACCTGTAGAAGGCTACAACCTTCTCTCATTCTCCAGCTACTACTGGAAGGAGCTACAACCCCCTAGTTCTTGTATTAGCCAATATGTATACTAGTACGTAGGTGCCAGCCTACAGAAGACTTCACTCTTCTACTAGGGACCACGTTTCATGAATTTTCAAACTGGATACTCCTGGAACATAACACCACAATCTGAAGGCCAAGTTTCATTCAGTTTTCATATTGGACCCATCAACAACATCATAACTACAATACAATCATCAAGTACATCTACATCAACCAATCACTAAACTTGAATCTGATTATTCAGAGCACAGTCACCAGAATACAGTCACCAGAACCCAAAACCCTGCAACAGCAAACAAAAACAACTGAAACATACTTCATAAGGTATACACTACTTTCATGTGTCAAACCAGCGTGTATATGCACTTTTATCAAAGCCAACTAGCGTACACATCTGTAAATATTAATTCATAATTTTGCAGCTATTACAGACTTCAGTTATACCCAGATCATAACATTTACATAATAATACATGCGTCAGTATTCAGATCTAGATTATACATGATCAAACCACATAAATATAATTCATTTCAAGCCTTAAGATCTCGATCCATCATTAGCTCTTATCCCTCTTCAATCGCTAAGGTTCACATCAAGCAAAGCACCATAAGCTAATAACCTGCATACTAGATCTAACACTTCATCAAATATTTGATACTTGCACACCTTGGCCTAATGATCTTCTCCTCCTTATATAGTTTGAGGCCTTTCTCAATACCATGGATCAAAACCACTTAGGACCAAATACCTAGGGTTAATACCTCAAACCAAATACCTTGGACCAATACCATTGATCAAAATACCTTGGACCAAATACTTCAGACCAAAACTTAGCTTTCCAACATATACGTGTTTTTCCTTCTATGAAAATGTGTGTGTTTGTATATGCTACTTGTGTTCGGTGAACCTGCGTGTATACGCAGCTTGGTCAAGGTGAACCTGCGTATACCTCTCTTTCTTCATTCTTTGTAGTCTGAATTGTAATTCTTTATTGTTGTCATGCTGCACCATGATCTTTCATCTGAGTGAGTTGCCATCAAGGACAACACTTGTATCATAATGCCAACAATCTCCCCCTTTGGACTTGATGGCAACAACAACACCAAGTCACTCTCCCCCTTTGACATCAAGGGCAAAGGATGGACCAATATATTCTCTCCCTTTGACATACATTATGTTGTTCATGCTCCCTCTGAGTACATGCTGAAGTCTCTGATTGAACTCCCCTTTTGTATATGTTGAGATGCACTGAAACCATACATGCTCCCCCTGAGCACAAGCAGGGTCTGAAAAAATATTTTCCAAAAGAATAACATGACTCTATAACTCAACTATGTGAGGATGACCTGCCTATCTCCAATGACACATACATACATCCATCTCCCAACCAAGTGGGGATATACCAAATTTGACTCATCCACCCAACCAAGTTGGGATATACCAAATGTGTATACATGACAGAAACAATAAATATTACGTCATCCATCCCATGTAAAGTGGGAATACAAATTACATCATTTTTCCAAGAGGACTCATTCAAATGTATGAGAAGACATATCACACCCTAGAATTTTACGTGACTTAAGCAACAAATCGTATAAATATCTGAAGCCATAGCTGGACTCAGCAACCATAATGCCAACAATGTTGAATGTACGTGAAGGCTAATGCTCCCCCTGAACATGTGCTACCTGTGCATTTTTAATAAGTCAATGATCAAGGCATCTTTGTCAGTTAGATAAAATTAATGAACAGATCATATAGACATTAATAATCAATATCAGTGAGAGCACCCATATCAGATCTTGCCCCTCTGTTTTTCTTGTATGAAACACATATACGCTCCTTTACCCATAGAAACCCGCATGTGTATGCGAATCTACTTCATGAAACACACGTATAATAGCCTTTTTCTAGAAAAAATGGATTTAACAGCAGGATGATGCAAAAACTACTCCCAGCTTTTGTCTGAGATATTCAAATGTCTCTCTGGGTAGTGGTTTAGTGAATATATCAGCAACCTGTTCTTTGGAGGGAACATACTCCAATTTAACCTTTTTTTCAAGCACTTGTTCATGTAGAAAATGGTATTTGATGGGTATGTTCTTGGTCTTGGAGTGCATGATTGGATTCTTTGAAATGTTGATGACACTTGTATTATCACATAGAATGGAGGTGGGTGGAGTACATGTGATCTGATTGTCTTGCAAGGTTTGCATCATGCAAAGTATTTGTGTGCAGCAAGATGCAGCAGCCACATATTCTACTTCAGCTGTAGATAGCGCAATTGAACTTTGTTTCTTGCTAAACCAAGATACTAACTTGGAACCCATATAGAATGCACCACCACTAGTGCTTTTTCTGTCATCAACACTTCCTGCCCAATCTGCATATGTATATGCATGAAGAGTGACATATGTATCTATAGGATACCATAAACCAAAGTTTTTTGTTCCTTGAAGATATTTGAAAATCCTTTTGACTACCTCAAGGTGAAATTCCTTTGGATTTGCTTGGAATCTTCCAATTGTTCCTACTGCATGCATGATGTCAGTTCAGGTACCTGTTAGATAAAGCAGACTGCCAATCATGGCTCTGTAAGTCAGTTGATGTACTATTTTTGATTCATCATTTGAGCTGAGACTGCATCCTGTTACCATTGGTGTACATACATGATTAGAATCTTCCATGCTATACCTTTTCAAGATCTGTTTGAGATATTTGGTTTGTGAAAGAAAAATACCATCTTTATTTTGTTGAACTTGTAGACCCAGAAAATAGGTAAGTTCATCAAGCAAGGATGTTTCAAATTCTTACTGCATTACTGATGAAAAATTCTGACTCATGGACTCTTCATTGCTACCAAAAATGATATCATCAACATAAACAACAATAATGAGTAATTTATCAGTATCAATCTTTGTATATAGATTGCTATCTGCTGAACCTTTTGAAAAACCTTGTTGGTGTAGATATTTGTCAAGATAGTAATACCAAGCCCTTGGAGCCTATTTCAGACCATAGAGAGCCTTTTTGAGTCTGCATACAAGTTTTGCATCATTTCCAAGAATGAATCCTTCTAGTTGTTCAATATAAACTTCTTCTTCTAAATCTCCGTTAAGGAAAGCAGATTTTACATCCATTTGGTATACTTTGAATTTCTGAAAGCTAGAAAGAGCAAGAAACATCCTTATGGCTTCAAGTCTAGCAACAGGTGCAAAAGTTTCTTCAAAATCTATACCTTCTTGTTGAGCATACCCTTTACAAACAAGTCTGGCCTTGTTTCTAATGACTTCTCAATTTTCATTCAGCTTGTTTTTTAATATCCATTTAGTTCCTATAATATTTTTATCATGAGGTCTAGGAACTAATTCCAAAGTATTATTCTTTTCAATTTGCTCAAGTTCTTCATTCATGGCCTTGACCCAACATTCATCTCTGCATGCTTCATTTACATTTTGAGGTTCGGTGGAGGATAGTAATGCTAGATAGCTTGAGTTTTCTATAATGGTTCTTCTTGTCTGTACACCTGCCTTTTTTCCCCCCTAAAATTTGAATTTCTGGATGATTTTTCTTAACATACCTGGACAGAGTCTTTTCTTCTACCGTTATCTCTTCTTCTGGTGCTTCATTAGTTTCTTCTTTAATATCATCATGATTTGATGTGGTAAAATACACCCCATCTTCTTCATTGTCATAATATTCTGTTTTTGTTTGTTTTGGATTTTTGCATGCTTCATCAGCTACAACATCAATACTTTCAACAAGTTTTCCAAGTCTTTTATTATAACATTTATATCCTTTACTTTGGGAAGAGTAACCAAGAAGAATACCTTCATCTGCTCTGGGCTCAAACTTACCAAGTTTTTCATCAGTCCTTTTGATATAACATTTTCTTCCAAAAACTTTGAAGTATTTTATAGTAGAAGTCTTACCATACCAAAGTTCATGTGGAGTTTGAGTGTTATTTACTCGAACATTTGCTTGGTTGAGAATAGTCACGGTGGTGAATGCATCTTCACCCCAAAAGGTTGCAGGAGTTCTAGATTCATCTAGCATAGCTTGAGCCATTTGTTGAACAATTATGTTCATTCTTTCTACCACTCCATTTTGCTGAGGATTCCTCGCGGTGGAGAATTGCCTTTTTATTCCATGTCGTTCACAAAATTCAAAGAATTCATCCGAGGTAAATTCCCCTCCTCGATCAGATCTGAGGCATTTTATTTTTCAATCTGATTCATTTTCAAACAAAGCTTTGAAGGCTTGGAACTTTTCAAATTCTTCATCTTTATGCTTTAGTATACCTATCCAACACATTCTGGAAAAATCATGAATGAACAAAATAAAATATTCTTCTCCACGAAGTGACTTTTTCCTTGATGGTCCACATAAATCAGTATGAACAAGTTCAAGAGGCTTACTAGCTGACCCTTCTTTTTCAATGAAGTGAACTCTGGTTTGCTTACTGAATTGACATTGTTTGCATATTGTGTTTTCAGGGATGCTGATATCTAGAAGATTACGAATAGCCTTGAATCTGCATGCTTTTCTTATTTGAGAAAATCTTAGATGTCCCAATATTCTATGCCATGGCCAGTTTTCATCATTTTTGCTTAGATAACACTATTGTTGTCCTCCCTTAAGTATGTATAAGTTGTTTGGAGTTCTTGTACCTTTGATCATGGTCTCCCCTGTATCAAGTTCACGAACAACACATCCATTTGATTGAAACACCACTTCATTTCCTTGATCACACATTTGACTGACACTCAACAGGTTATGCTTTAAACCGTCTACATACATAACACTTCTAGCTTTAACCTTTTCTTTCAAGAAAACAGATCCTTTACCTTTTATGTCAGTAGGATTGTCATTTCCAAATGAAACATTATTTTCCTTTTCTAAGGCATTATATGAGTGAAGTTTTTCTTTGTCACCTGTCATGTGCTTTGAGCATCCACTGTCGATGTACCACTGATTTTCTTTCCCTTTTGCATACAAGGCTATATCACATCTTTTTGTTTGAGATTCTTTCCTTCTCCATATCTTTGGATTTAATGGAGTTTGCTCCTTTTGAGATGATTGCCGAAATTTTCTCCTGCATTCAGATTCTTCATGACCAAAGTTGTTACAGATTGAGCATTCTATTTCATTTTCAAGAAAAGAAAAGTTATTATAGGAACTTTTCTTGACCCCTATTACATTCCTTTGATTTTGTGCTTCTCTAGTCATGATGGTTTTGTAAGCAACACATTGAGAAGATTTGTGCCAAAAATTGTGACATGAAAAACATTGCTCATTAAAGAAGTTCCTGCGACTATCAAATCTGTTGACCTGGTGATTGTAGCTTCTATTGATATTCATCTTTGGAGAAAATTGAGTATGATTTACCTGAGATTGGTAGTGGCTTCTATTCATCCTTGGAATAAATTGAGTTTTATTTACCTGGTGATCTACTTTATGCCTTTGTTGATGATTCTCATATTTTTCACTGGTCTTTACTGCATTAAGATAGCTTTTAGTGGAGGTTGACGGCTTCTGAGATTGAGATGCTTCTTCAGTGTATCCAAGACCTATCTTTATCAGAGGAGAATGTTTCACTTTGATAATTTCATCTAAATTTTATGATCTTTAGCAAATCTAAGATTGAGAGATTTTGTTTTCTCAAGATCCTTTCTTATACCCACAATTTCACATTCTAGTTTTTCATTGTGTTTTTCTTTTTCAGCAAGTTGGCATGTCAAAGTATCTATAATCATATTCTTTTCTTCTAAAAATATTTTGAGTTTAGAAATTTCTTCATGAAGGTCATCTTCTTCTAAAGAATTCCAAAAATTATCATCGTCGTAAGCCATTAGAAGTCTATAGTCATTACAATTTTCATTTTCATCACTATTTGATAAACCATCGCTATCTTCATTAGTATAGTAACTTCTTTTATTTACAACTTGTTTTCTATTCTATTTTGCATGTTCTTCCCTTTTTCATTTTTATCTTTATGAGGACATTTGGCAGCATAATGACTGACTCTACCACAGGCAAAGCATTTGAAAGGTAGCTTACCTCTAAATCTTCTGGAACCCCGTTGAAGCTTCTTGACAAAGTTTACCTCATCTTCTTCTTCTAAAATATGTGTTGATTCATTTTGCTCTTCCTTTCCTTTTGCTGAAGCTTTAAATGTGGCTTCTCTCATATCTGATGGACCTCCTTTCCTCATCTCAAAGGTAGTTAAGATTCTGTGAAGTTGTGTCATAGTGATAGTCTGCAGATCCTATTTTTCTTCTATGGTAGACACTTTTGATTCAAATTTAGCAGACAAGGATCTCAAAAAATTCTCAACTAAGGTAACTGCCTTTATATCTTCACCCAGATTCCTCATACAATTAAAAACCTCATCTATACGTAAGAAGTAACTAGCTATACTTTCATCACTATGCATCTTAAGGGTTTCATACTGAATTCTGAGAGTTTGAAGTTTAGCACGTTTTACCTAAGAGTCTCCTTCGTAGCTCAGAATGATTTTGTCCCATATTTCTTTGGTTGATTTGAGTTGCATGACCTTGACAAACTCTGATTATGACAGACTTCCCAATAAGGTATTTACAGCTCTGGCATTGGTTTCATATTGTTTCTTACCTACAATATCTGTAGGAATTGTTGTTGGAAATGTATATCCTCCTTACACAATTTCTTAGACATTCATTCCAAGTGATTGTAGATAGGCTCTAGTTCTTATTTTCCAATAAACAAATTTGCTCCCATCAAAGATTGCCAGTCTAATGGATCCCACGCTTTCTTGATTACTCATGATGATGGATCTCCCTTCAAGCGATCAAGCTTCTTCTGAAGGACCTGCTCTAATACCAATTGTTGGAAATAATACTAAGAGGGGGTGAATCAGTATTATCAAATCAATAATTTTAATTTCCCAAACAGATTTATATACGCTACTTCAGCTAAGTGAACTAACATGTACACGCAAATGTACTTAAAGCAACCAATGTACATGCAGAGAACTTTTGATTTAGATATTTAATCATGTATTGAAATTTAACCAGTATATCAGAGATTTTATCAGACAGTGCAGTAAAAGCAGAATAAAGCATCACACATGAACACCAAGATATAAGGTGGAAACCCAATGTGGGTGAAAACCACCTGTTGCTGTCATCTCCGTCTTCTTTTTAATAATAAGAAAATCTGTTTACAATCTTATACTAGTGCAGACTCATACCAGTACGCAGGAATCCACCTGCAGAAGACTACAGCCTTCTCTCGTTCTCTAGCTACTGCTGGAAGGGAGCTACAACCCCCTAGCTCTTGTACTAGCCAATATGTATACTAGTACGTAGGTGCCAGCCTACAGAAGACTCCACTCTTCTACCAGGGACCATGTTTCATGAATTTTCAGAATGGATACTCCTGGAACATAACACCACAATCTAAAGGTCACGTTTCATTCAATTTTCATACTGGACCCATCAAAAACATCATAACTGCAATACATTCTTCAAGTACATCTGCATCAACCAATCACTGAACCTGAATCTGATTATTCAGAACACTGTCCCCAAAATATAGTCACCAGAACCCAAAGCAGAACCCAGAACTCTGCAATAGCAAACAGAAACAACTAAAACATACTTCATAAGGTATACACTACTTCCATATGTAGAACCAGCGTGTATACGCACTTTTATCAAGGAAAACCAGCGTACACATCTTTAAAAATTAATTCATAATTTTGCAGTTATTCCAGACTTTAGTTATACCCAAATCATAACATTTATAGAATAATACATGCGTCAGTATTCAGATCTAGACTATACATGATCAAACCATATAAATATAATTCATTTCAAGCCTTAAGATCCCGATCCATCATTAGATATTATCCCTCTTCAACCGCTAAGGTTCATCCTTGGTTCAGATCAAGCAAAGCACTATAAGCCAATAACCTGCATACTAGATCTCACACTTCATCATATATTCGATACTTGAACACCTTGGCCTAATGATCTTCTCCTCCTTATATAGTTTGATGTCTTTCTCAATACCATGGATCAAAACCACTTAGGACCAATACCTTGGACCAAATACCTAGGGTCAATACCTCGGACCAAATACCTTGGACCAATACCATGGATCAAAATACCTTGGACCAAATACTTCAGACCAAAACTTAGTTTTCCAACATATACACGCTTTTCCTTCTGTGAAAGTGCGTGTGTATGTATATGCTACTTGTGTTCAGTGAACCTGCGTGTATATGCAACTTGGTTAAGGTGAACCTCTGTATACCTCTCTTTCTTCATTCTTTGTAGTCTGATTTGTAATTCTTTGTTGTTGTCATGTTGCACCGTGATCTTTCATCTGAGTGAGTTGCCATCAAGGACAATACCTGTATCATAATGCCAACAATTGAGATGAGGAATAGTTGGAAGGGGACTCTACAACATCAAGACATTAGGTTGTAACTGATGAGGCTCATTAATAGGTACATTACAAGGGTCATAATTCCACCCTCCGTCTATAGAACTATCTCTTTCTCACATTTATTTACAATTTTTGTTATATTATTCTTAGTGAGAGGGGTAAAAGATGTTTTTCTATGTCATGTGGACTAATATGGTTTAATTGCAGGAAATGGAGCATTTTTTAGATAATTTCCATGAAGGGGCTCAGAGTAGATAGAAAGGAGAGATTCTAGGAGATTTTTCACCTCCTTAACTCCTTCAATCAGCCCAATATCACAACACTCTCTTTCATCACCTCGTGGTTATCAACAGCCAAGCAAGATGAGGTCATTGGCAACCAAGCAAGTGTAGTTAATGAAGATAAAGATCCACCATTCTCAAGTTATGGGAGACAAACATTCCTATTTTCTAGGGAGTTTCTAGTAGCTACCCTCTTGTATAAATAAACATGTAAAAGAGCTCATTAGGATTCGAGTTTTGTTTTCAGCTAGGTAGCTATTGAGATCAAGTACTTGGCACTGTTATTTTTTACTGTTATGTGATGTATTAGACATTGATGCAATGATAATGAGAATTTTCTTATTGGTTCATCACTGAGTTAGTTCTAGAGGGCTGAGGCTCTTGGGTTTGGGCGCAACCCCAGTGGCTTAGGTACCTCTTGTGTATTTATATCTTCTTTTAATTCAGTGTTCTTATTAGTTTCTTGCATTTCATTAAAAAATAACCCAACAAAATTTTGTGATTACAACCTCTACCTCATCTCTCCCATGGGAGCATGAATGGAAGGACCTATAATCATAGTCCAAAAATATTATGTTTATGATTTCTTAGAAGAATATTTATGTTATTCATCTTGTTTTGTATGTGATTATTGTAGCTTAGGAGTTGATTTATTGACTATATCAGAGTTTTTGGCTTAGATTAGATGGAATTTAAATTCAACTTATATCTTCCACTATTTTTTGTTTCATTTTGTCAATGATCAAAGGGTATATGCATGTGATGATTGCAAGGTTGTTTATATCTACAGGCAAGAGCACCTTCACCAGCTCTATCTTGGACTTCCTCGCCCTCTTTTATGAATCCCAAATTTTGTCCTCAAAATTTTTTTCTTGAGATCATTTTCCTAAGCCACCATGAACAGCTCTCTTAGTGCAAAACAGGCCTTCAAAAGGCTCTGAGCTTGGCTAGGGGCTTTGGCCACCTTTTGATCCATTTACCTCAAACTCCATCCATATTTACATCCCTTGAACCCATCATTTCCACCTCCTAAACCTTCTCGGCAACCTTCCTGGAGCATTACAAGCCTTCTTGTACCACACCTGTAACAGTCTGTTTCCTCACTACTTTTGACCTTTACTGCAATTCAGACTTATCTTAGAAGTAGTTTGACCCCCAGTTTTGACTCCATGATCAAGGGTAGCACCTAGGCCACTCCAAACCCTCCTTTTCCTTCACTATAAAATAGAGTAGCATTAGTTTCTTTATCATAGATTTGGCACAAATAGAACATTTATTTATATGCAAGTGTGAGCTAGATAGATGATACATGGAATCTTGAGTTATGATTTGATAGGTTAGCTTCTTATTTTCACATATATTTGGTAGCTAGATGGTTGATTGAAAGATAATGTATTTTCCTTTCTGCAAGTAGTGTAACTCACTGGGGATAGCATCACTACCTAGGCTCAAATGCAACAAGCCTTTAATAGCAAGTACAGGGACTACTGCAGGTCCAAAGAAATGAAGGAAGAAATCTTTAGAATGACTCTTGGACCTGATGAATCCCTAGAGGAATATGATGAGAGATTTCAACTCAGATATAGGAGGGCCAGATGCACCCTTGATATTGAATCACTCAAGTTATTTCTTCTCCGAGGGATCAAGGAGGACATGTTGGAAACCCTCAACATGTCATCTAGGGGAGTTATCTATTAGTTATCCTATGTTGACATAAAATAGTGTTCAAAAATCACTCTGGGGCTACTAGAAATAGGGGTGGGTCTATTCAAGGCTTGATCAACTCCTCTCCTTCCACAACATCCATCAAGAATGACATTGGGAACATGTTGGAGGACTTTAAAACTGAAATGTTGCATACCTATGCTTTGCAAATAGATACCATGTAGATGATGAGGAAACAAGAGGAAGCAAAGAGAGTCCTAGTTATTTTCTACCTTAAATGCACTAGAAGGCACCCCAGAAACTAATGCCCTTTAAAATTCATAGAGGTATGCTCAGTCTGTGAGGAAAACCATGTCACAGATAAATTCCCTTATTTTCCTAGTTTAAAATTTGTATACCAAGGGGCAGAAGGTGGGGCTGAGCAACTCTGCTTTATAAGTTAAAGGAGGCATCAAGGACCTCATCCATACCAGCAGGGCATGCAAGGTGCATCTTACTCTTATTACCATCCCAACCAGAATGCACCCTTACCACCCTAGTACTCTTCCACTCATCCATCATTGTCCACACCTCCTTCTTGGCCTTATGTTCCTCAATACCCTCCTCAACCTGTCAATCAACCATTTCATCCATATGCGTGCCAACCTCCTCAATGGAACAACCCAACACAAGGGTGGAGGTCTCAACAGAACCAACATTCTGCTTTATTGCCTCCACCTCCACCTCAACCACAACTCACTCATCCTTCTCCACCAAAGCATCCTCAGATGCCTGCTGAATCCAATTTGAACCTAAATAACAAGCATGCATATTAATTCTACAATGGAGAGACATCTTATCCTACTTATGTTGTGGAGATGCAATAAATCAACCTTAGGTCTATAAGAGTGCTTCTAGATAAAAAACATCCATCTCTACTTGAAGAACTTGAGGAGAAAAGGAAGAGAGTACCCCTAGAGTAAATCCACCTCTTTTCCTGAGAGATTGATTCACCCCAGCCAACACACCCAATAAGAGATTGCACTTCTGGGAGAATTGAATAGTTTTTGTGTTAAAATATCCCTTATCTAAGCTATTAAGGATGTTCCCATCTATAATAATTTGATCAAGGAGAAATGTTTCAAACGCCCTGGACGAAGAAAAAGAGAGACCCCACCATCAATGTTATTGGTCAATTATCTGATTTGATGTTGGGGAGAGTGATTTTTCCAAAATATTAGACCCTAGAAGTCCAATAGTAGATGTGCACATTGATGGCATCATTGTCCCTCATAACCTAATTGACCTTGGGGTTGTCATCAACGTGATGACTAAAGAAACCATGATAAAACTAATATTCGAACAAGCCTTGAGAAATACCAATACAATGTTGCAACTTGCAAATAGATCTACAATAGCTTCTAAGGGAGTTGTTGAGGATGGCATGGTCTCCATTGACTCCTGGGAGTATCCTACTAACTTCTTAGTTCTCCAACCCAAAATCAAATATAATGGCCATCCTCTCATCTTGTGAAGGCCATGGTTAGCCACTATTTATGCTTACATTAGTTGCAGGGTTGGGAACATGACCATTAAGAATGGGCATTTTTCCAAGAATTTGGCATTATATCGTCCTGCTCAGCCATATATTGAGCATGACTTACCATTGTGGCTAGAAGAGGAGGAGGAAGATGAAGTGTATCATACAACATCCTACCCAATATGTACCCTAGATTTTGTTATAAGAGGTGTTAGAGTCAGTCTGGTCAGCCCTCCACCAGAGATCAAAACTCTTTGTGCATTTCAATTTTAGGTGTCCCGCTCCATTCACTCAGCTGCATTTCGCTAGGGACATACCATGACCTGACGAAGAAAGTCATGCTAGTCATTTTGCCGCATGTCTGGCCCCTGCTGGTTCAGGTCTTGGTCCATAATCACTGAAATTCATGATAGTCAAGGTCTGGTCATATTACAGGACAAAGCCATCTTTTATATTTTGGTTTAGGAAATCATCAATGTGTTCTTTGAAAAACATGTCCAGAACAAGCCATGCAAGCCAGAGGGAGACCTTATACAGCTATGGTTCTGAAAGCTTCATCATCACCTGAAGAGACATCGACTCTTCTTCAAAACTATGTTTTGAAGAAAAGTCAAACAAGGTCAACTATGACAAAATTTTCCAAAAAAAATCACCAGTTGACTTTTTCAGATGTAGTCATGGTTTCCATGGCCAAATGCCCAGTCACACAAACCCCGCAAAGAAATGCTGAAAATTTCATCATGAGAGCCAAAATTTCAAAGAAAAATGAAAATCAGGGTGTTTTAAAGTCAATGAAAAAAGTGCAAAACACAAACATTAGAAAGTGGGTTTTCAAAGAAGAAAAAATCAAACCCATCTCTCCCAAGCCTATATATAATTTTTGTGGGCCAAAGCAAAGCCATTTGTGCTCTTGCAAGCTTGGGAGAGACATTGCTAAGGTAAGAGAGCGAAGTGTGAGGAAGTTGAGTGAGTGAGAGCTGGTTTCAAGGAGCGCGGCGCATACACCAGGGAGCGCGGAGGCAGCCTACCCACCATTCAGCTTTTGCAAGGGTGCGACGCACACCCAGCGCGCGACGCACACGGCCAGGGGCATAAAAACAGTGCTAATCATTCCAAATCTTGGTGAAGGCTAGAAAATCAAGAGGTAGGCCCTGTTGACACCTCTCCTCTCTCTAATTTGTCAATGATTTGTTGTGCATAAGAAATTTAAATGGTACCCCAAAAGCACAAGATCGACCATGAAAAAATCATTAAGAAAAACGAGAAATGGGGTTGGAAAATGTGATGATAAGCACCAAGGTTCAGCTCCCCTCCCCTGGTCCCCTCACTCCTCATTGTTCCCACCTCTATTCCGCCATGTTTCCTAAAGAAACCACCCTAAAAGTGCCCTAAAACCCTCTCCCCTGTTTTTCAAGCAAGCTGGGTGACTTTTACAGTGCGCAGTGCACACACGAGGTGGCGCGGTGCACTCAGGGCGTGTGGCGCACTGGGAGCCTGGCCACACTGCAAAATCGCCACTGGCACGGTGCACGGCGCACTGGGCAGAGCGCGCGGCGCACAGACTTATAAGCCCAAAAAGGCACTAAATTGCCCAAAATTTTTGTGAATAATCCTCAAGGTTGGAGAGGTAGCCCAACTACCTTCACCATTGGAATTTAAAACTTGAAGAGGAATATGACTTTGATGACCATGAATCAAATGTAAAATTTTTTTAAAAAGTAAAACAAATATGACACAAAGAAGGTCAAGAAGCTAGGGTTTTTGCTACAGTGACATTATTGCTAAAGTATGCTCCTACCCTACCTCTATCAGCTAATTCCCCTGTAGCAGTTTCCTCCTAATAATCACCCTAGCTCCACTGTAATCATATCCATTTGTTCCTGTTATTCCTATGGCTCAAATTATCCAAGCCCTACCCCATCAACACCATACCCAAAACACTCCCAAATCCCTGATAAATTTCTCCTTTTAAACCTCTATTCCCCTTTTCATCAGGGTACAAACAGCAGTAATGGCATCAGAAAATTCATCAGATTATGAGGAGGGGACCCACAGTGACACATCTTCAGGAGAGAGAGCCCATAGGAGACATCACCGGAGCGGCAGACATCTTAGATATGAGCCAAGCACCCTCACTGAGCTGCAGGCATGCCCACTTGCCATGTCTTGTTTCCAGCACTTGGCATGTTATGAATTTTGTCAAAGGGTGGCAAATGTCAGAGTCCATCATGAGTTGGCTCGCCTTTTTGCACTTCATCTATAGGGAGGTCAATCTGTCCTGGTTGGGGTCACTTTCACATTGACACTGGAAACTATATCAGTGGCAACAGGAATACCAAACATTGGGGAACAATGGCACAAGAAAAAGAAGGTGGAGAGGCATCACTATGAGCCTACATCAAGAACAGTTGTTTGAGCCAGCTCACCAGAGCTTTTCCATTCAGGTTTTTGAGAGATGAGTATGCCCCACTCATGAGATTGATCATGAAGTATTTCAGTTGCGAGGGGAGGTTTTCACGCCTTTATGCATATCACATCAAGTTGCTCATGCACTTCACCAGGGTGTGGATGATGAGCCTTCCATTCTTCATTTGCAACAACATTGAGAATATGAAAAACTTCATGCAGCGCAAGACCCCTCGACAACAGCTAAACGGTGTCTATCATTTTGCTCTCATCCGGATTTTGGTGGACCATCAGTTGGGATTGCAAGGTATTGCTTGGGAGGACTTCATCTCCTGTGATTTCTTCAGCGCTCCACCGGTGGTATCAGAGGTAGAGCATGAGGTGGGGGGTCCTTCACATCAGTTTGAGCGCCATGAGACTGCCACCATGCCAGTATACATCACATACCAGAAGGGCAGTAGACCATTGTTCGCAGTAGCAAAGCGAGTGTTATCTCCACCCAAGGTGGAAGGGGCCTCGCTTCTGACATCAGCACCACAGGAGCAGGGTAAGGGCAAGGAGCCAATGCAGGAGGAAGGGCCATCAAGTGAGCAAGAGACCGAGTTTGTTCTCCTCCAGGATGATGAGACAGATGTAGAACCTACGAATGCTGAGCTAGGAGAGATCATTCAGGAGCAGCAATAAGTGATTGAGAACCTATCCCTGGACTTGGAGAGGGCCAAGTGTAACATGCAGTATCTGGAGCAGAGCAACAAGCAACTTGAGGATCGGCTAGCTGAGATAGAGTTCCAAATGATCAAGGAAAACCAGCGACACATCCTGGCAGCACAAGGCAGACCTATGGAGCAAAGAGACGAGGACCGGGAATATGTGTTAGAGAAAGTTAACGTTCACTTGGAGAAGCAGTTGGATAAGGCTAACAGAGAGAAAGACATGTTGAGGCGCATGACTCATCACTACCAGGCCTGAAACATGAGCTCCAAAGCAAGAATCAGGAGCCTAAAGGCAAAATTGAGCAAAGCGACAAAAGAGGCAAAGGAGGCAAAGGAGCAAGATCGGCTTCGAATCTTAGCTTAGGCTTCCTTGGCACATCATAGCACTTCATAGGGAACCTCCAGTCAAAATTTCAAAAAATTTGGGGCAAATTTTGGTCACAGGAAAATTTTTTGGACACAAAACAGGAAATTCCTCCCTGTGCGCCGCGCCACTGGCGCGACGCTAAAATCTAGGGCTCCAATCGAGGAACGTCTTGCATATTTGGATTTAGCATCGAAAAATACTACTACTGGTGTCTGAGCAAGAAATTTTGACAAGATCTGGGTCTCCTAAAGGTCAAAAAGCACCCAAAAATGGCCTCTCTACCACTTTTTTGACACACAGAAAGCAGTCTTGGGAGAATGAAGATTTGGAGGGGCAAATGAGCACCAAATTGGGAAATTCTAGTGGGGTTAGAAAGTAGACAGGATAGGATTTCCAACAAGCCCACTTGGGCACATTTTTGAAACCTGAAAGTTCCCCAAAATAGGCTCCAAAGTGGCACGACGCACAGAGAATTTGGCGCGGCACACATAGGAAAAAATTGCCAATTTGCTCCCGTTTCGCGAAATTTCGGGTCGTGACCTCTCCAAGTGGGCCCGGTCATCTACACTTCAGTTTTTTGGCACCAAGGTGGCATTTAAAGAGTTTTCTCTCTAGATGGGCATCTATCCAAGTGGCAAAAGAATGCAAAGGGTCATCCCAGCCAAATGTCATGCTTGAGAGCATTGCACCTGTAGCTGATGGTTGGCTCTCCATCTCCATTTCGTAATGATTTGAGTAACTTCCCAACCCCTGGGCATTCCATCTCTTCTCCACACATTCTATATATTGTATGTAAGTTATTTGCAAAGGGTTGGCTGGCTTGTAACTTCTGGGAGACTGTGGGAAAGAAACTTTGTTTCTGCACTGTGTATTTTTTACAGAGAATTAATGAAAGGCAGCGGCTCTGTTTCATGAGATTCTTGTGGTTGTGAGTGTAGCAAATGCATTCTTATGTTCCATATGTATCTTGTTATTTTTCATAATTCATTTCACGTTTCATTTCAGTGAAATTTTCTAAGTGAGATTAGGTAGAATTCAATTTATATTGCTCTGCCTGTGGGAAAATTTCATGTGCAGTGTTTTTCTTCTGTTGAAAAGGATTCATGCGACTATGCCCTTTTCACTCTCTTC
Source organism: Pinus tabuliformis (assembly GCA_031772625.1). NCBI lineage: Eukaryota > Viridiplantae > Streptophyta > Pinopsida > Pinales > Pinaceae > Pinus > Pinus tabuliformis. Next base: position 1,111,044,808 of record CM062818.1, read on the forward strand.
AGCAATCTTTCCATTCCGCGCTACCTTAAACTGAAATTGCTGCTCTTTCCGCCTACCTTGCCTCACGGAATAATCCGTGCCTTCATATTCAATTCTTTGTTGTTTGCTGAGCGCCAGTCCCATAACATCCCAGAAGCTCGATCATTCATAAAAATTGTTTCCAAAATCCCTTTTCACTTACTAGCCTAAGGTAAATATTTCATTGTAAGTCATCTCAGACCATTTTTGTTTATCCATTCACTGAGCGTGACTCGGAGAGAGCCCTCTCCTGCTCTGGTAGGGCTAGCTACCAGACTAATCATGGTTTGTGGTTACCCTAATTTTTGCCTTCCTTCAGCCTAAGGCAGATTTAGGTGCTAACATAGTGGCGACTCCACTGGGGAACAAGTTAAAAATCAAATCCCCTTGTTTCATAAGAATTCTAGGCTTCCGGATGATGAGCTTAGGATTGGAAAGGCTGAGTAAGTTGGTTGTGTCCCGTAATTCCTCTCAATAGCACGCTCGCTTCGAGACGATATACCAGAGCAAATCCAGACCCGAACCCTCCTCACATTTACAAAAATGCCAATTTGATCTCAAGACTCCTTCGTCAAGAAAGCACCATAACTCCCGTGTTCAAATCCCATTCATGTCTCGACATTTTTGAGTATCTTGAAGAGCTTGAGTTTGACGAACGATTTGAAATATCTTTGTTTGAGTCTAAATCCGAAAGGGTTGTTGATTATACCGTCCCCAATCCGCAATTTCTTGTGGACCTTGAAACGGAAAGAGCCAATAGATTAATTGATAATTACATTGCAACACAGCCCCAAACTCCAAGTGCAAGCCCCTTGCAAACTGTGCACACTCCTCCAACACCTCCAAGGCCAAATCCACCGAGAATGATGGCTACCTGTTTCAAACCCCTTGTTCTGCCCCAAGTCCTAGATGACATGCCAAATGATTATCAAAGTAAAATCCCGTTTTTTTATGTCACTCCTTGTTATAGACATTTTTGGGCACTGCAACCCCAAGCATAAAATGTCCATAAACCAAGCGCTCCTAAGTCCCTAAAGGTGTTGTTCCAACCCCTAAAAGAACAAGGTCAACTCATTACAGCATCTCCCAGAAGTTCTCCATGAAAAACTACTCAGAACTGGTCAAAACTGGACCATTTCACCTCCTCCATAGGCAAAGTGCATTGCATCCCACCTAAATACACACAGTAGGTGCGTTGCATTTCAAAAAGCCCTTCTATGGGGTGCGATGGGCGAGAAGGGACAAATGGCAGGGTCAATCTGCAAGGTGGAGAAGCATGGAATCTTCCAGAAACTTCTTCTGTGACACTTGCCTATCTGAATTTGACCAGGGGTGAGTAAGAGATCATCAATCTCCAAGTGGAATCAAGAACTATCAGAGGGAAGACACTAATCAAATCACAAGCTGACTCATCTCCCACTCAGAAGTCACTCAGATAATTCACCTGTGTCTCACCCACTGCATTACATTTACGCTCCATTCTTTCATGACTGCCACCCTGAACCTTATATCACCAGATCGTTTTCACCTCCATTAAAATAATTTGCTCCGTTCTATGTCATTGATGTGGGATTCATTAAGGCCCTCCTATGATGGATCGCTTCTTGTCGACATCAGCTCATTATCCAAGAAGGCGATCTAGGCACAACCCTTTCAGTACTTTGAAGCTTGCATGCCTCAATGGCAAGTTTCTCACTTCCGACGACAAGTTTACATCAATGGCCTTCGACCGAAATATTTTATGTGGTGTTCGATGCCAAGTCCCTTATTCACACCACGTGAATTGTACTGCAGTACCTTGAGGATCATTATCATTATCGGTGATTCCTCTCGCGTCCGTTAACGACTTACATCATTGGTTGGTAATCATGCGATGTCTTTCGATGTTCGACTCCAGAACATCTCTCACATGGAACGACTTGTACTTTGAGTGAAGATCAAACGAGATTGAAGACCTCGGATCTAGTTTCATCCATCCAGGCTGTGATATATATTCAGGAAAATAAAGACATCAAATGTACATCATTGCTGCACAGATAATCATCCAATCTAAGGGATGATGGCTCTACCAGAATCATCAGTCTACACTCAGACGATTGTCTGTCTCATGTACATGAAAAATGAATTTATAAAGTTGAGCATGGGAATGCCCGCCTCATCTAGATCATGAAAAAATTATGAAGATAATGTATTGTATTGTATCTTATTACAGGTCTCCTTCCAGCTTGAAAGAACTTCGGATCCTCATGATAAAGCATTTCACCCGACATCAAAAGATTAACGACCTCATGCTTTAGGGGGCAACTGTTATAGACATTTTTGGGCACTGCAACCCCAGCATAAAATTTCCATAAACCAAGGGCTCCTAAGTCCCTAAAGGTGTTGTGCCAACCCCTAAAAGAACAAGGTCAACTCATTACAGCATCTCCCAGAAGTTCTCCATGAAAAACTACTCAAACTGGTCAAAACTGGACCATTTCACCTGCTCCATAGGCAAAGTGCGTTGCATCCCACCTAAATACACACAGTAGGTGTGTTGCATTTCAAAAATCCCTTCTATGGGGTGTGATGGGCGAGAAGGGACAAATGGCAGGGTCAATCCACAAGGTGGAGAAGCATGGAATCTTCCAGAAACTTCTCCTGTGACACTTACCTATCTGAATTCGACCAGGGGTGAGTAAGAGATCATCAATCTCCAATTGGAATCAAGAAATACCAGAGGGAAGACACTAATCAAATCACAAGTTGACTCATCTCCCTTGCAGACATCTATATATGGATCCCTCATCCCAGAGATCCAGAGGCTGGAATTTTGCATCTAGCAAGGAATTGTTGTTGGTTTCTTGAGGCAACATCATAGTGTTGGGTGATCTAAGCTTTTCATGAGGTGAAGAAGGGCTTACTTTCTGAGAGGATGATGTTGGGTCAGAACAATTGGTTGTAATTCTCTTGGCTCTTTCTTGATTATCAATAAAACTATTCTAGTTTTCCTCCATACACTTGTGTGATTGATGTTTTATGCATTTCTGTGGTTAATATACATCTGATCCTATATTGCTTATGATAATAGATCCATGTTCTCGTATAGTGTTATGCTGCTTTGATTCTATAGGTACTCTGTGAAGCTGGGTATACAAGAAAGCAAGTAGCAAAGGACTATCAGAAGAGAGAGGAATCGAGCAAGGAACCAAGCACAAGACAGAGGTTGGTCTCCTTTATTCTTCTCTCATCTATTTTTCATAAAGGAAAACGAAAGTAGTTTTACTTTGTTTGTTTCTAAGGTAGCTACCAGCCTTAGTGGGATTAGCAGCTCTACATAGACACTATTCCCGGTAACAAAATGGCGACTCCGTTGCAGAGCGAGTAGATTGTTTGTTCATCTACATTTGTTTACTTTATAAACTTACAGACGAAGCCTGAAGTCAATCCAGCTAGCCTTCGAACTGCATTTGCTATGCAAGTGCAAAGTAGATCAACGCTGCTTCAGTCAATCTCTGGGGTTTTTTTATGAATTAAACAATTGAATTACAAACTCTCTAATTGCCCTTGTGGTGGCTCTAGTAACCTCCTTAGATCTACCCCTGTGATTGACTTACTGATTACCACTTGCTCGGCCAAAATCCCTGAACTGAACTGCAAACTGTGACCCGGAACCCAATCAAAGTCTCGTCCCTAGTCCAGTGCACTGTCTGTTCTGTGAACCTCAAATTCAGCGCACTTCCCAAGTGTAGTAGGTGCGTTGAATTTCAGTTTCACTGTGTTATAGCTGCGCTGATCAGACTAGGCATTGTTCCTAAATTTTGGTTTCTGTGTTCACTCTTTTCAGATCTATTCAAGAGTTTTGCTGCCTGTAGTCAGTACACCTCTGTTTGAAACCCCTTTCCTTGCTTTTATTCCGCCTCCATTATGCAAAGAACTGTAAATGTTTTTATGTATTTCTTGAGTCATTTTCAATTCTCCTTTACAAAGAAGTAACGTAATTGTACTGTCGTTTCTTGATTTGAAAGTGTCGCAAGTGTCGTTTTCAGTCATAGAAGAGAGACTGATTGCTCTTGATAGTTGATTACCCTGTTACTATTGTATTTGATCTGAATTAGTGGTTTTCTAGTGTCGAAAGCAAGTTTTCAATTCCAAATCGCAAAGTGTTGTCAGTGTCCTCATTTTGTTTTGGAAAGAAACTTGTTAGTAATTGTCACTTTGAAAAATAATTCAGATTTGCGCATTAGCTTTCTTTTTGCCATTTACACATTAAGAAGGCTGAAAACAAATACATGCATGTGCATTTGCATTTAGACTATTTGTTGGTTTGATTTAGGACAGTGCATACAGTGTGTGCTCTATGCTCTTTGTTGAAAGAACACCATCTCTCTTTCCTTAGTAGCTAGGATTTTCATTTGCAAAAAAGAAGATTAAGCGACTGTTTATCATCTTAGATTGCATTTTAGGAATTGTACATCTACATCACGTGGTGAACCTGAAAGGAAAATTTCTTAAGCAAGATCAACTATAAAATAAATTTAATGAATCTAACAACGCTTTGGAACCTAACGCACAACATCTAGAAGTCTAGGCTAGAGACGTATTCCGGCGTCGTAAACCTGGTAACTGTTGTTTTCACTGTTGGTTGGGTGATTCCTCCACTTTGAGACGATAAGTGCCAGTACGGACTTGTGCTCCCACGTACCGTCGAGTATATTTTGGGAGACCATAATAGGCTTAATCCTTTATCCATAAGAAGCCGTGTCTGCCGCCCTATCGATCGCAATGCACTGAACACAGCATTCGGGAAGATTGACTGCCATACCGTAAAAAGTATTCTGCAGTTTTGCGATTGGTTTGGTAATCCCTCTGTCTAGATTTCCAGAGCAGTCCCTTTCATTCCTTTTCAGACTCCTTAATGGAAAAGGTCCATCTGAGCACTTGTCACCTCAGGCTCATTAAAAATCGAAGGTGACTAGAGTCATCTTTTGTTTTTTCTCGACTCTTTAAAATTGAAAAAACAGGTTGTGTCAAAGCGTCTAAAATTTATTTTAAATGGAATAATTATCACCTTTCCTACGTTGGTCTTAGGTTGAATAAAAATTGAGTCCACCAACCAAGGAGTTCCCCTTGGAGGAAATCCTAGTCCCTTCTCCTCTTAGGGAGATGTTGGTGCACCCCATATGGCCACATTGTCGCTTCCAGGATTGACAATCGGCTTGCCCGTATGGCTCTTCTCAACCTCCGTCGTTCAGAACACCGCATTTTCTGAGCAATCAAGTCAGCAACTAAACGATTCCAAAGTTACCCCCCAACCCTCTACTTCGTCCAATTCTTCCTCTCCTCCTTCCTCTTCGCTTGATGAAGCTGGTAAAGCCAAAAATCAAGTACTTGAGAAGAAGAAGGAAAAGAAGAAGAAAGAGAAGAATAAGAAGGAGCCAAAGGCAAAAAGGGGCAACCAAGCGTCGTCTAGCGAAAATCCACACACTGCACTGGCTAGGCCTAAATCGCCATGTGTCATTTGCAAAGGAGACCACTATCATAGAGATTGTCCTTGCATCCCTCGGATCCTAAGGGACTGGTCTCCTCGTTTGCACAACCCGGTGTCATCAACCTCTGGTGATCATGTTGAAAGTACACCATCAACTAGTGAAAGTGAAGCCCCTGGACAAAAAGGAAAAGATAAACTTCCTTGTAGACTGTGTGAAGGTGATCATGCCGTTCACCGTTGTCCCTTCTTAGATGAGGCTAAAAGAGTTTTGGACGACCGTCCGATTTCACCGTTACGGCTCCCTCCTGGATATAAGAAACTCTTGCCGAGTCTGTCACTAGTTGAAAATCTGGCTGACACACCCTTGTGGTCGGCCGAAGCGTCTATCATTGAAGATAAACCATTTGAATCCATACCTGACGAAAGTCAAAAGGTCGAGGTGGCAGTTGAGCCGGTCTTGCCTTCAGAGGTTTCGTCTTCAAATGATACAGTCACCGAAGAGAACAAAGATGACACCGTCCAAATTCTCTTCGTAAGCACAGACTCCGATGAACATGGGGGCAGTTTACCCGTTCCTTTACCGCAGGAAGGAAGTTCGTCAGAGTCATACCCGGCCGTCTATTCGGTCCCACCTCCAAGCAACCTAGTCGTTTCCTTTGACTGGAATCTACTAGGTAGACCCCGTTTACCGGCTAGTATACCATTCTGAATCATCACTTAAGTATATAGAATGGTTATGGCCGGTACCATCATAGATGAAGGGGCTTCCTGTGAGTATCCTTTCTTCAACTGCTTGGAAACCGCTTAGTTCGCCATCGCTTTTGCCTGAAATGAGAAATCTAACAGGATTTGACAAAGGAACCAGTCGACCATTATGGATCCTTCCCAATGTGCCCATTACATTGAGAGGGAAAACCATTCACATGAACGTAATGGTAGTCCAAGGACCCCTGGATTATAATCTACTCCTTGGACGAGACTATATTTATTGCATGGGAGCCATTATCTCCTCACTCTTTGGAGTAATGTGTTTTCCACACGAAGGAAGAGTGGTCAAGCTCGTCGACCAGCTTTCATTCCCCGGTTCACGCATAGCAAATAGTCATATACCATCCTTGAATGGCCTTTTCACGCAAGGAATGTCTCATCAATCCCCAGTCCGTCCACCTGATGAGCGCGAGTGATTCGGGGGACATGACTGAAACCCAGGGGGCATGCATCCTGGTCTACTTCGGCAGAAGAACCTTGGGTATAGGGTTGATTTCTGCGAGGGATATATGACTAATCTGGTGAACCCATCCTTACAGGAAAATGGGAACAGACTAGAATAAGATACCTTCGTTAAGGTTATGCCGGGTGACACCACTCCTCTTTGCCTATTTCGATAGGCATCACCGAGAAAGAATTTTATCCGCTGCGCAGATGAAACTTTCTTGGTAACCTGGAAATTTTTCTCTATACCTGGGGGCATGCAAACCTTTTGGCGTGCAAGCGAAGAGTGACTATTTATTTTTTAAATTTGTAGGTCCTCTAACCCTTTAAACTCATAGGATTAGTCGTTTCCTAACTTGCATAAAGAAAGGATCCGGAGCAAAGCTTTGTAAGGTGCAAGCTCCACAAAAATGGCATCTTAGATGAGACATCCTTATTATACGACTGGATCGAGCAGTTTTATTGCAGAATTCAAGCTCGTTAAAAAATAAACATAAGCAATGAGCAAGTGTTTCCCCCCGCGTTTAAGCTCATTAAAAAATGAACTAATTTCTGGTAAATAACCATCGTGAATGTAGTACTTCAGCCTTTAAAGCCTTGGTCATTTTCTCATCATCACCTCCACTCTGTATTGGCCGATCATTCACCTCCACTTGATTTTTTACCCCTTTTGAGGAACAGCTGTGAAGAGTGATCTTGTTATCCATCCTTGTGACACTGCCATGATTGGAAAATTCCAAACCTTAGCTGGAATCAGCTGCTACCCGAATTTATCACTCGTTCCTCAAAAACGAGTCTCCTTTAATCTCTTTTCAACTGACTCGTAAAATATGAAAAGATTGCCGAGCCATTGGCCTCTCCAGCTCGTTAAAGTGACTGGAAGTGCTATCCCTCCTTTATATCTTAATCTTTTTGGACCTGAGGGATTATTACACAAAAAGATCGAGCGCTTGTCTTGTTCAGCTCGTTAAAATTACCGAAAATTTATCCCTTCATATTATTTTATACTTTTTTGGACTTAAGGGATTTGATGACGAAAAAGGATATTTGGAGTTTCCTTTACGTTCCTTTTTCAGACTCCCTAAAATTGAAAAGGACCGAGTTATCTTTGTCGTTAAACTCGTTAAAACCTAATAGCGACAAACTTGTCCATAACAGACAAGAACGAGTTTCACTATCGCTAGGCTCATTAAAACATAGCGATGGGTTTACCCGAAGGGCAAATTATAGAACAAGCATATGTTATCCTCCTCAAGCTTGACAAAAATAAAGAGGTTCTGGTCAGCAATGACTAGGGAAAAATTGGGAAGAAAACTTGAAGAAACTTTGTTGGTAGCAAGTCACTCTTGAACATGACACTTTCACTCCGCATCCTAGTCAGGTTGGGTTGTTCCATTCACCGGTCACATCACCATGGTTCCATCACACCATCCACATTCGGGGTTAATGCTACCAATCCATCATGTCAGTGTCGCTGATATGTTCAAGAGAAGTCACTCAGAGAATTCACCTGTGTCTCACCCACTGCAATACATTTACGCTCCATTCTTTCATGACCGCCACCCTGAACCTTATATCACCAGATCGTTTTCACCTCCATTAAAATCATTTGCTCCATTCCGTGTCATTGATGTGGGATTCATTAAGGCCCTCCTATGATGGATCGCTTCTTATTGACATCAGATCATTATCCAAGAAGGCGATCTACGAACAACCCTTTCAGTACTTTGAAGCTTGCATGCCTCAATGGCAAGTTTCTCACTTCCGGCGACAGGTTTACATCAATGGCCTTCGACCGAAAGATTTTACGTGGTGTTCGATGCCAAGTCCCTTATTCACACCACGTGAATTGTACTGCAGTACCTTGAGGATCATTATCATTATTGGTGATTCCTCTCGCGCCTGTTAACGACTTACATCATTGGTTGGTAATCAGGCGATGTCTTTCCATGCTCACCTCCAGACCATCTCTCACATGGATTGACTTGTACTTTGAGTGAAGATCGAACGATATTGAAGACCCTAGATCTAGTTTCATCCATCAGGGCTGCGATATATATTCAGGAAAATAAATACATCAAATGTACATCATTGCTGCACAGATAATCATCCAATCTAAGGGATGATGGCTCTACCATAATCATCAGTCTACACTCAGACGATTGTCTGTCTCATGTACATGAAAAATGAATTTATAAAGCTGAGCATGGGAATGCCCGCCTCAGCTAGATCATGAAAAATTATGAAGATAATGTATTGTATTGTATCTTATTACAGGTCTCCTTCCAGCTTGAAAGAACTTCGGATCCTCATGATAAAGCATTTCACCCGACATCAAAATATTAACGACCTCATGCTTTAGGGGGCAATTGTTATAGACATTTTTGGGCACTGCAACCCCAAGCATAAAATGTCCATAAACCAAGGGCTCCTAAGTCCCTAAAGGTGTTGTTCCAACCCCTAAAAGAACAAGGTCAACTCATTACAGCATCTCCCAGAAGTTCTCCATGAAAAACTACTCAGAACTGGTCAAAACTGGATCATTTCACCTGCTCCATAGGCAAAGTGTGTTGCATCCCACCTAAATACACACATTATGTGCGTTGCATTTCAAAAAGCCCTTCTATGGGGTGTGATGGGCGAGAAGGGACAAATGGCAAGGTCAATCCGCAAGGTGGAGAAGCATGGAATCTTCCAGAAACTTCTCCTGTGACACTTGCCTATTTGAATTCGACCAGGGGTGAGTAAGAGATCATCAATCTCCAAGTGGAATCAAGAACTATCAGAGGGAAGACACTAATCAAATCACAAGCTGACTCATCTCCCTTGCAGACATCTATATATGGATCCCTCATCCCAGAGATCCAGAGGCTGGAATTTTGCATCTAGTAAGGAATTGTTGTTGGTTGTTGGAAATAATACTGAGAGGGGGGGTGAATCAGTATTATCACATTAATAAAACTTTTTCATTTCCATAATCAAATTCATATATGCTACTTCCACAACTTCTTATGATTAAGTTAATTGATCTTCAATGAGTGTATTAGAACATTATCAACCATATTATCAGTTAACAGATGCAGTAACATAGAGTATATCATCACACATAAGGCACACACATGAACACCATGATATAAGGTGGAAACCCAATGTGGGAGAAAACCACCTGCTGCAAGTCATCTCAATCTTCTTCTTAATAAGAAAATCCTTTTACAATATTTTGTACTGGTGCAGTCTTATACCAGTACAGGAGCTACAACCCCCTTTGCTCTTGTACTAGCCGATCCATTTACTAGTACGCAGGCTGCTACCTGCTACAATGCTCCAAAGATTTCCTTTAGCTCTTGTACTAGCTTAGATACTAGTACGTAGGTGCTGACCTACAATCTTCTCTCCTGATGCACAACACATAATCTGAAAGGTCACATTTCATCCAATTTTCATACTGGGCCCAACAACATTGAAGCTCACAATCAAACAACCTTCTGAATTACCCAAGCACTAGATCAATACATATACAAGTGAGTCATCAATCAGATCTAGTCCATCAGATCACATAAAATGAGTCAATAAGAACCTGATCCATTCATCCATCAATGTATAAACATTTAATCAATCACTGCTGTTATCAAAACTTAATACCAGAAACCAGCCATCACTTCAAAACCCAGAACACAACAATAAACAGGGGTAGCTAAATAGATTTCATGAGAAGTACGCATCTTCACCCATATAACACCTGCGTAGAAGTACGCACTGTTTCCAACTGCTTTCCTGCGTACCCACGCACTGTGCCTCACAGACTTCCTGTGTACCTGCGCTCTGTGTTCAATGAACTGTCTGCGTACCTCCGCATCTGTAGCGCTTCTGGGCCTGCGTATCTGCGCACCTGCAGCACTTCTACGCCTACGTATCTCCGCACTTTTCTTTCACTGTACTTGCGTACATGTAGATATAGATAATTTCAAGACTTCAAGAATAACCCAGACTGTCAGATCTACAGATCTGAACATGCGCCGAGGAGATATCAACCCATTAGTAGATCCGACTTATAATTCTCATGTTTCACCTTGATATTGATTCAACTCTCTCTCACAAACCGGTTACAAGAATTTCAGATCTAGCTTCTCTTAAGATCTTCTAATTTCACAAGTGTGAGGCCAAATGATCTCCTTTGCTTTATATAGGCAAGCTCTTCCTAAAATCATGGATCAATACCATAGATAACCATAACATGGGGCTCAATAATAATAATAATAATATAAAACATTACCATGGGTCAAAACCATATAATCAAGAACGGCGGGCTAAATACCACGGGCCAAACATAAGAAACCCCACGTGAGCACGCTTCTCTGCCTTGAAGTGATTGAACTGGGGGTACGCACCTCATGAACGGGATAACTGAGGGTATGTACACACTTATGTAAGACAGGCCTGCGTGTACGCACCTTCTGTACGGTGTTCCTGCGTACCCCTTATTTTCTTCAATATTTGAGAGCTGATCATCAATCTCTGCTACTGACCTGAAGTACTGTGATCTATCACCTGTATGGGTTGCCATCAAGGACAATACTTTAGCCATAATGCCAACAATCTCCCCCTTTGGACTTGATGGCAAAGCTTACTAAGAACTTGCCATTTGATTCCTTTGAGCTGTATTATGTCACATCTGATATCTCTTCTGTAGATTCATCTGAATGTATATAAGTGAGATGATCTTCTATGAGAGGGTTGCCATCAAGTACAACACATGCATCATAATGCCAACAATCTCCCCCTTTGGACTTGATGGCAACAACACCAAATCACTCTCCCCCTTTGACATCAAGGGCAAAGGGTTTTTCTTCCCCTAAGAACATGCTCTGTTGAAGTCTTTGAATGAGCTCCCCCTTTGTATATGCCATGGTGAACCAATCTGATAATGCTCTGCTATATAGTGTTGTTCATGCTCAAGCTCCCCTTGACTGTAAGCAAGGTCTGCAAAAAGATGTTCTACAAGAAGAACATGACTCTATATATCATAAAAGACTTTCCTATCACCAAAGACTCATACATACATCTATCTCCCATCACAATGATGATACACCAAAAGTTTACATATGATAACATAAAAGAATAACATCATTCATCCCAGGCATAGTGGGGAAACCAACATAGGCCGTTACATGACCTGAAGAGATGACTATAATAGATAGAGACATACTATTACATCATGAGTCGTGATATGACTTTTATAACAGAGACCAATCACCTAAGATAAACATCAGCAACAACATTGTATGATCTGCTCCATAGTATCTGTCAACAGCAACTAGAGCATGAATCATCAAGGTATGTCCGCATCAACAAAATTTTCACATTCTATGTGAGAAACACCATAGCCATCATGATCATTATTTGGGAATATCTGCATCAATCAACATATGTACGAAACAACCTATTATAGGTAAGAGCTCATCATCATCATGTCTCCAACAATGCAACTTTGAATAATCATCCCTGTATCCAGCCAACAATCCTCATCCATATATTATATGCAAGCACCATTAGAGAATCAACCACAAATCTGATCCAAGAACCATGTGAACAACTCATAACCAAGCAAGATGAATCATAAGCATCGTCACCAAGGACCATAATGCCAACAATGTATTAAGAACATATGCTCCCCCTAAACTGGTGCCATCTGTCAGATCTTATCAACAAGAAAAGTCAGCCAATAAATGCCTTAAGACAGATACGCAGTTTCTCATTATATGACCTGCGTGGCTCCGCACTTCGTCTTTCGCTCCTCTGCGTATCCCCGCACCTGACCTTCTGTGTTTCTGCGTATTCATGCAGACAGCCTTCTACTACAGTGCGTACCCACGCACCTGTGCCATCAGTTGCGCCACGTAACTCACGCATACTTTGCTTCTATCGCGCCGTATACTTCTATGTACCTCCGCAGGATATCCTTCTATCGCGCCGCGTACCTTCGATTTTGCTACGCACCTCTTCTTCTGTCTCGCCACGTCCGTCCGCATGTGCTCTTTTTTTACGCGGTGTACTTACGCAACAGGACCATTGCCGCACTGCGTACCCTCGCACTTTCACTGTGTATCACCTGCGTACCTCTGATTAGAACCCAACAGTCCTCCTCTGTGCCACTGACAGTCAGATTCTCAGATCTGATCTTGTGCTCGAGAGATCATACTTCATAGATTCACTTCCAACTTCACTTTCCCTACTGCCTTTCTTCAAACAATCATATACGCGATTGTGCAGTATCCAACTCGCGTATATACGCGACTTTCCTTTATGGAGTTTGCATATGAGATTCAGGACACTGAAGTTTTGTACTTTCAGCTCCCTCTGATTCTGGTATGTCTGTACGTTGTGCTGTGCCGCCTTTTTCTGACTGTACTTCCTTTTTCCTCCATATCTTCAAGCGTGATGATGACATTTTCTCCTTTTGATATGGTGCCCACACTTTGTTCCTGCATTCCTTAGCTATATGTCCAAGCTTGTTACATGCATAACATCTTACATGTTTCATATTCCTCCTGTAACAGTCAGCAGCTTTATGACCATACATATTGCAAGCAAAGAAATATCCATTAAAGTACCTTGAATGTGATGATCTTTCTGCATAATGGTCTTGAACCCTTCTTCTACATCTAGCTGCAACATGTCCAAGATTATGACATACATAACATTCAACATTATTTATAGGAGGAGTAAAGGATTTTCTTTGAGGAATCTCTTTCCTTGGTTGATGATGAGATTGACCTTTCATTTCTTCTTTGATCACTTTAGATTTCTCTTTAGAGTTCCTTGCCTCACCTTGTGAACTCGATTCACCTTCAACATTTTCATGGAAGCCAAGACCAGTTTTGATAGCAGGAGACCTTTAACTACTAAGAATATCATCCAAGACTTTAGAACTATCTTGAAATCGTAAAAGCTTATCCTTTTCTTCTAATTTACCTTTCAAGATATTTACCTCAACCTGAAGCTGTTCTTCCTTTTTAAGAGATTGCCTTTTCAAATCTTCTTCAGCTTTCCTTCCTTCTTCCATTTGTTCCCTTAGTTTGAGAATCTCCTTTTCTTGTTCTTCATTCAGATCTTGCTGCATTTGACGAATTCTGAAGGCACTTTCCAGCTGGGATTTTAAGCTGATGACTTCGTTGTCTTGTTTTTCAATTGCTTGGTGTAGATCTTCATTCTGCTTCTTTGATTCTTCAAGATCTTCTTTTAGAGAGAGGATCGTGGCTTCACGACTTTCATAATAACTGGATCGATCTCTGAGCTCCTTGATTGTTGTGTTCTTTTCAATGACTTCATTTCTTAGAGATGTTGCTTCAACCTGCAATTTTTGATACTTGTCCTTAAATAGCTTCCTTACCTTGCTTCCTCTCTCTTGATGAGTTTTTAGATCGGTAGTTACCCTTTCAAAAGCACAGTTCCTTTTGTCCAACAGATCTTGCTGAGTTCTAATTTTGTCTGTAAGACTTTTAAATTCTGCCTCAATTTGATATCTTTCTTGCTCACCCATAAGAGCAAATTCAGTAGTCTCACAGTCACTTTCATCTTTTCCAAAAGGAAAGATAGCTGGAACATCAGAGGATAGAAAATTCATACCTGAAAGGTCATCTTCATTATGAACTGATTCTGAATCTGATTCTGAATCTGAAGAGCTTCTTATACCTAATCCCCAATCGATTCTCCCACTATCATAGTTCTTCTGAGATGTCTTCTTCTTCTTATGAGCTTTCTTCTTAAGCTTCTTTCCCATTGTTCCATGGATCTCCTTCAAGCGATCAAGCATCTACCAAAGGACTTGCTCTGATACCAATTGTTGGAAATAATACTGAGGGGGGGGGGTTAATCAGTATTATCACATTAATAAAACTTTTTCATTTCCATAATAAAATTCATATATGCTACTTCCACAACTTCTTATGATTAAGTTAATTGATCTTCAATGAGTGTATTAGAACATTATCAACCATATTATCAGTTAACAGATGCAGTAACATAGAGTAGATCATCACACATAAGGCACACACATGAACACCATGATATAAGGTGGAAACCCAATGTGGGAGAAAACCACCTGCTGTAAGTCATCTCAATCTTCTTCTTAATAAGAAAATCCTTTTACAATATTTTGTACTGGTGCAGTCTTATACCAGTACGGGAGCTACAAACCCCTTTGCTCTTGTACTAGCCGATCCATTTACTAGTACGCAGGCTGCTACCTGCTACAATGCTCCAATGATTTCCTTTAGCTCTTGTACTAGCTTAGATACTAGTACGTAGGTGCTGACCTACAATCTTCTCTCCTGATGCACAACACATAATCTGAAAGGCCACATTTCATCCAATTTTCATACTGGGCCCAACAACATTGAAGCTCACAATCAAACAACCTTCTGAATTACCCAAGCACTAAATCAATACATATACAAGTGAGTCATCAATCAGATCTAGTCCATCAGATCACATAAAATGAGTCAATAAGAACCTGATCCATTCATCCATCAATGTATAAACATTTAATCAATCACTGCTGTTATCAGAACTTAATACCAGAAACCAGCCATCACTTCAAAACCCAGAACACAACAATAAAGAGGGGCAGCTAAATAGATTTCATGAGAAGTACGCAGCTTCACCCATATAACACCTGCGTAGAAGTACGCACTGTTTCCAACTGCGTTCCTGCGTACCCACGCACTGTGCCTCACAGACTTCCTGCGTACCTGCGCTCTGTGTTCACTGAACTGTCTGCGTACCTCCGCATCGCAGTGCTTCTGGGCCTGCGTATCTACGCACTTGCAGCACTTCTGCGCCTGTGTATCTCCGCACTTTTCTTTCACTGTACTTGCGTACCTGTAGATATAGATAATTTCAAGACTTCAAGAATAACCCAGACTGTCAGATCTACAGATCTGAACATGCGCCGAGGAGATATCAACCCATTAGTAGATCCGACTTATAATTCTCATGTTTCACCTTGATATTGATTCAACTCTCTCTCACAAACCGACTACAAGAATTTCAGATCTAGCTTCTCTTAAGATCTTCTAATTTCACAAGTGTGAGGCCAAATGATCTCCTTTGCTTTATATAGGCAAGCTCTTCCTAAAATCATGGATCAATACCATAGATAACCAAAACATGGGGCTCAATAATAATAATAATAATATAAAACATTACCACGGGCCAAAACCATAGAATCAAGAACGGCGGGCTAAATACCACGGGCCAAACATAAGAAACCCCACGTGAGCGCGCTTCTCTGCCTTGAAGTGAGTGAACTGGGGGTACGCACCTCATGAACGGGATAACTGCGGGTATGTACGCACTTTATGTAAGACAGGCCTGCGTGTATACACCTTCTGTACGGTGTACCTGCGTACCCCTTATTTTCTTCAATATTTGAGAGCTGATCATCAATCTCTGCTACTGACCTGAACTACTGTGATCTATCACCTGTATGGGTTTCCATCAAGGACAATACTTTAGCCATAATGCCAACAATCTCCCCCTTTGGACTTGATGGCAAAGCTTACTAAGAACTTGCCATTTGATTCCTTTGAGCTGTATTATGTCACATCTGATATCTCTTCTGTAGATTCATCTGAATGTATATAAGTGAGATGATCTTCTATGAGAGGGTTGCCATCAAGTACAACACATGCATCATAATGCCAACATTGGTTTCTTGAGGCAACATCATAGTGTTGGGTGATCTAAGATTTTCATGAGGTGAAGAAGGGCTTACTTGCTGAGAGGATGATGCTAGGTCAGAACAATTGGTTGTAATTCTCTTGGCTCTTTCTTGATTATCAATAAAACTATTCTAGTTTTCCTCCATACACTTGTGTGATTGATGTTTTATGCATTTGTGTGGTTAATATACATCTGATCCTATATTGCTTATGATAATAGATCCATGTTCTCATATAGTGTTATGCTGCTTTGATTCTACAAGTACTCTGTGAAGCTGGGTATACAAGAAAGCAAGTAGCAAAGGACTATCAGAAGAGAGAGGAATCGAGCAAAGAACCAAGCGCAAGACAGAGGTTGGTCTCCTTTATTCTTCTCTCATCTATCTTTCATAAAGGAAAATGAAAGTAGTTTTACTTTGTTTGTTTCTAAGGTAGCTACCAGCCTTAGTGGGATTAATAGTTCTACATAGACACTATTCCCGGTAACACTCCTAACAGTATTACAGCTTAACAACATGTGGAGAAAATGGCAGACTTCTATGAACTTCATGAGATCGATGCAGAGAACGTGGAAATGAGGCTCTTTGTACAAACATTTTCAGGTGATGTGAGGAAATGGTTCAGAGGTTTGACGGCTGCAACTATCACTACCTTGGCTGAACTACAAAGACAGTTTTTGAACCGGTGGGAAGTGAAAAAGAATCCCCTTCAAATTCTGGCTGAATACGAGTAAATCAACTGGAATGTCGAGGAATCGGTCCAAGATTATTGTGTTAGATATAATGCAGTCTACAACGAAATTCCAGACCATCTAAAACCACCTGTGGGATTAGCAATGATGAAGTTTCCAGACAGTTTTGATGCTGACATGGCATACCAATTGAGAGAGAGAGAACCGACTACAATGGAAGACAATGCAGAAAATTGCGGTCAGCGTTGAGGCAAATCTGTTGTCCAAAAGAGCTAGAGCGAAAGCAGAGAAGAAAACCACGGTGAAAGAAGAATCTTCTTCAATGGATTAGCTCCTCAAAAAGGTAGAGCAGATGCTTGAAAGGGTAAAACTTGACAAGCCAGAGCCACAAGTTAGGAATCCTAACTTTCGTGGCCAACAGCAGCCACAATATAGAATAAGACAAAGAGATCAGCGAACTCAAGAGCAGACAGCACAACAGCCAGTACAAACACCTTTGCAGCAGAATTTTGTGCATGGACCGGAGTCAGATGAGGACGGGAATGTAATAGGCGAGGAAAACCATCTCTTTACTCCAGATGAGTTGCCTACTTACATCACCGAAGAGGAAGAATGTGCAGTAAATTCAGCTACACACCAAGACACCGATTTTATTCTAGCTAGCGACATCTTGTTGGAGGAAGAATTAGAAGAATATCAAAGAGGGTATATGAATGCTTTGTCCGCACAACAGCAGCGATATTCCCTTAGAAACAGAGATGTACCGGCCAAACCAATTCAGAAAAAGAAGGAGGGTGAAACAACAAAGAATGATCCATCAGCTACACAAAGAAAGGGAAAGGAGGCGGTTGTTCCGGAGAGCAGCAAATCAAAATCAGTAGAACAATCACAGCAACCAGCCACATCAAAAGAGAAGGAAAGGAAAGAGATCCCAGTCAAAGAGGTAGAAAGAACTCCCGCTTTCAGCCTAGAGAATGAGATTTCTAAGCTAAAGGTATCCATCCCTTTGACTGAAATCATGAAGAACAGCAGTTATAGAGGACATATTTCTAAAATGTTGAATTTGGACCCAATGTCCGACATGGTAAATGTAGAAGATGATCAGCCTGAAATGATTTTTGGGCCAGCAACGAATGGTGAGTCTCCCGATAGCGATGTGCCACCCTTCTATATCAGTTTACAATTGCATGATTTTGTGTTACACAATGCCATGTTCGATTCTGGAGCTTCTCACAATCTCATGCCCAAGGCTATCATGGATAAGCTTGGTCTGGACATCACACGGCAATATCATGATCTATATTCCTTCGATTCCAGCAGAGTAAGATGTATAGGACTCATCAAAGACTTGGTTGTGAGTTTGGATCAGCTTCCTATGAAAAATGTTCTGATGGATGTGGTGGTAGCAGATATTCATCCAAGGTTTGGCATGCTTCTTTCCAGGTCTTGGGTAGCGAAATTGAAAGGGACACTACAGCTGGATTTCTCCTATGCAACAATCTCGGTGTTTGGACAAATGAAGAAGTTATACCGGGAACAAAAGATGAAATATATGATCACAAGCAAGGAGAAACCGATAAATCATCCTATTAACTATGTACATACAGATTTAGAGTCTTTTGTTTTGTTTTCAGATAGTTTAAATGAGATAGATAGTCAGATAGTAGAAGCAGACGACATTCCGGAGATAATAGAAAATTTCAGAGAGATCTTGAAGAAAGAAGGACAAGAAAAGCAGCAAAAGATTTGGCAATCAGCTGAAAATGATGGACAACAGGCAAACAATGGGTAGCAAATAGATTTCCAGCACTTGCAAGATGAATAAGGCTTGTGGACCATGGATTTTGATGGAGCAGTAGGGAATGATGGCGCTGGTATTGGTATTTGGGTACGCAGTCCTTTCTCCGCCCCAAACAAAGTGCCTAGCAGCATGAGAGTTTGCTCTTACAAGCTGGCCTTTGAATGTTCAAATAATGAAGCTGAATATGAAGCTCTGATTGCTGGCCTGAGTTGGTGATAAAACAGGTCAGAGGTGAGTATCAAGCAAAACATCCTAGGATGCGGGCCTATCGTAATGCAGTTTTGGACATCTTGAAGCTATTTTTCGAATACACCTTGACATGTGTGCCACGTATACAAAATAGTATTGCTGATGCTCTTGCCAAGGCAGGGAGCAGCTTGAAGATCCCCATGAACTCCGGCAATAAATTTGAAATCCATGCCAAGCATCGTCCAACCATTCCAGAAAATCAGCGACATTGTCAAGTGTTCCAAGATGATGAGGAGATTAAGGATTTTCTGCTCAACAAAGGCAAGTTCAAAGAAACCTCAATCGATGTGGAAAATGATGAGGGCAAAGGGAATGGTACAGATGAAGTGCAGATCAATCAAATGGATGTATTACAGCTAAAGAATAACATCATTCCTAAAGGCTTGATACACCTAGAGGAACTTTTTGATCAGGATGATGTAGCCCGCAAGCCAACATTGCAGCCGACAGAGAAGGGTGTAGAAGAGGTAAACATCGGTACAGCTACAAATCCAAAGTTGGTAAAATTGTCCAAAGCATTACCGCCAAAGATCAAGGACAAATATATTAGTTTGATGGCTTCATTTGCAGATGTATTTTCTTTGGATTATTATGATTTAAAGAACTATGATACGAATATCATTCAGCACACAATACCCATCAAGCCCAACCAAAAACCATTTAGACAAAAGCTGAGAAGGATAAATCCAAAGTTGTTGCCGTCTATCGAAAAGGAGGTAAATAGGTTGTACACGTTAGGTATCATTGTGCCTATCAGATTTTCAGATTAGATATCTAACTTAGTACCTGTACGCAAGAAGACCGGTGAGATCCACCCATGCATCGATTTCAGAAATCTAAATAAGGTCTCATTGAAGGACAACTGTCCACTGCCCAAGATGGACCATATACTTCAGCGAGTAGTGGGGGCATCTCGTATGTCGCTGCTTGATGGTTACTCTGGATATAACCAAATTTCTGTCCATGAAGATGATAGGGACAAGACAGCATTCACCACTCCATGGGGAACCTTTCACTATGCCAAAATGCCATTCGGTTTAAAGAATGCAGGTGCCACATTTCAGCGGGAAATGGACTTGGCGTTTGTGAATGAGAAGGATGTGTTTTTGGTGGTGTACTTGGATGATTTGATGGTGTTTTCAAAGTTTGATGAAGAGCACATGCATCACCTAAAAATTGTCTTTCAAAAATGCAAGAAATATGGTCTATCGCTGAATCCTAAGAAGAGCTTGTTCACCATGGAGGAAGGCAAATTAATTGGGCACATCATTTCAAAAGATGGCATTCGTATAGACCCAGCATGTGTGCAAGAAATTCAGCAAATCGATCTGCCCATGAACAAAAAGGAAATACAATCATTCAATGGTAAGATGAATTTTCTGCGTCATTTTGTGCCTAATCTTGAAGAACACTTGAGAGAAATTACCAACGTGCTCAAGAAGGACAGCCAAGTGAAATGGACAGAGGAGGCTGTAAAATCTTTCAACTTGGTCAAATTGGCCCTTTCTTCAGCTCCAGTTCTAGTTAGCCCGGACTACACTCAAGATTTCATATTGTTTTCATTTGCTTCTTAGCACACTATGGCAGCGGTATTATTGCAGAAGAGGGATGATCATGAAAGACCCATTGCATTCTTCAGCAGGGCTATAAGGGATGCAGCTTTGAAGTACAACATCATTGAGAAGCAAGCCCTGGCATTGGTGAAGGCATTGAAGGATTTCCGGGTGTATATCCTACATTCTCACATTCTGGCCTATGTTCCTAATACTGCTGTGAAAGATGTTTTAGTGCAGACCGATCCGGAAGGGAGAAGAGGCAAATGGATCACAGCCTTGCTAGAATACGATGTGGAGATAAAGCCTACAAAGCTGGTCAAAGGACAGGGGTTGGCGAAGCTAATGGCTGAATCAAATTTGCATGCATTGGACATAAATATGATCGCTGCCATGTCTGATGAGAATTAGGAAGGAACGTCAATTCAGGTATCTGAAATGTTTGCTTTGTCCCCATGGTATTCTGATATAATATATGTGCTGAAAAATCTATCACCACCGCCCGGCATGGCTTCTGCACTGTATTGAAAAGATCCCGGTGGCATTTTGTTAAATTGTCTGGTGGAAGATGAGGCAAAGAAAGTCATGGAGGATTTCCACGGAGGAGAGTGTGGTGGACATCTTTTTTGGAAATCAACAGCGAACAAAATTTTGAGAGCAGGGTACTACTGGCCTACTTTGTTTGCTGATGTGCATAATATGGTCAAGCGCTATCATAAGTGTCAAATTTTCGAAGGAAAACAGAGATTACAGCCTTTACCACTTAAGCCTATTGAAGTGAGCGCTCCATTCCAGCAGTGGGGGTTGGATTTCATTGGGGAAATTCATCCTGCCTCTTCAGGACAGCATAGGTGGATCCTTACAGCGACGGACTATTTCACAAAATGGATTGAGGCAGCCCCTACCAGGCAAGCAACGGACACGGTAATCATTTCATTTCTCGAAAATACATCTTGTCTCGCTTTGGTTGTCCAAACAAATTAATCACTGATAATGCAGCAGCTTTCAAATCGAAAAGGATGGTAGGATTTTGTCATAAATATCATATAATTTTGGGTCATTCAACTGCCTATCATCCACAAGGCAATGGATTGGTGGAATCTTCGAATAAATCTTTGTTCAACATCATCAAGAAGCTACTGAAAATAAATAAGAAGAGCTGGAACAAGAGGTTGGTCCATGCGCTTTGGGAAGATCAGATCAGTCAGAAAAAGTCTATCGGTATGTCACTGTTTGAGCTTGTTTATGGAGTAGACACAGTATTCCCCGCTTCTCTTGCTACCCCGATGGTCAAACTTCTTCAGGAAGCCGGCAGTGAGGAAGATCCCATGCAGAGAAGGTTGAATCAAATGATCCACTTGCAGCAAACAAGAGAAGAAGTTTTCAAAATCACATCCAAGTTGTAGGAAAAGATAAAGAAAATCTATGACCGAAAAGCAAAAGCGGATAAATTTCAGTTGGATGATGTGGTACTGAAGTGGGATGCAAGGAATGAAGAGAAAGGCAAGCACGGAAAGTTAAAAAATATGTGGAAAGGTCCTTTCAAGATCGCAGCATATAGGGGTCAGAATGCCTTTCTTCTGAAGGAAATGAACGGGGAAGACTGTCCTCGAGGGGCGATCAATGGTCGGCTGCTCAAGCGGTATCACTGTTGATCTAGTAACGCTGCTTCCACTGTCATTGTAAATACCATTTTATTTCAGTTTGGTTTCGGTCTGTAAAGTCAGTTTTTGAGTTATTTCAAGGTCAGGTTTGAGTCAATTTCTTGGTTATTCCAGTTGTATAAATAAGTCAGAGTCCTGTGTTGTTTATTACAATGATGACTCCATAGCCCAATGGAAAAAAGGCACTGTCTAGCTCCTCCAGAAATTTGTTGTTCTTGGCACCTCCAAGGAGCTACCATCCCCCATTGGAGCCAATGTTAGAGTCGGTCTGGTTAGCCCTCAGTCAAAGATCAAAACTCTTTGTGCATTTCAATTTTAGGTGTCCCACTCCATTCACTCAGCTACATTTCGCTAGGGACATGCCATGATTTGATGGAGAAAGTCATGCTAGTCATTTTCCCGCATGTCTGGCCCTGTTGGTTCAGGTCTTGGTCCATAATCACTGAAATTCATGATAGTCAAGGTCTGGTCATATTACAGGACAAAGCCATCTTTTATATTTGGGTTTAGGAAATCATCAATGTGGTCTTTGAAAAACATGTCTAGAACAAACCATGCAGGCCAGAGGGAGACCTTATATAGCTATGGTTCCGAAAGCTTCATCATCACCTGAAGAGACATCGACTCTTCTTCAAAACTCTGTTTTGAAGAAAAGTCAAACAAGGCCAACTATGACAAAAATTTCCAAAAAAAATCGCCAGTTGACTTTTTCAGATGCAGTCATGGTTTCCATGGTCGAATTCCCAGTCACACAGTGCCCGCAAAGAAATGCCGAAAATTTCATCATGAGAACCAAAATTTCAAAGAAAAATGAAAATCAGGGTGTTTTAAAGTAATGAAAAAAGTGAAAAACACAAACATTAGAAAGTGGGTTTTCAAAGAAGAAAAAATCAAACCCATCTCTCCCAAGCCTATATATACTTGTTGTGGGCCAAAGCAAAGCCATTTGTGCTCTTTCAAGCTTGGGAGAGACATTGCTAAGATAAGAGAGCAAAGTGTGAGGAAGTTGAGTGAGTGAGAGCCGGTTTCAAGGAGCGCGGCGCATACACCAGGGAGCGCGGCGCACACAGAGGGCATGGCGCATAGGCAGCCTGCCCGCCATTCAGCTTTTGCAAGGGCGCAATGCACACCCAGCGCGTGGCGCACACGGCCAGGGGCATAAAAATAGTTCTAATCATTCCAAATCTCGGTGAAGGCTAGCAAATCAAGAGGTAGGCCCTGTTGACACCTCTCCTCTCTCTAATTTGTCAATGATTTGTTGTGCATAAGAAATTTAAATGGTACCCCAAAAGCACAAGATCGACCATGAAAAAATCATCAAGAAAAACGAGAAATGGGGTTGCAAAATGTGATGATAAGCACCAAGGTTCAGCTCCCCTCCCTTGGTCCCCTCACTCCTCATCATTCCCGCCTCTATTCTGCCATGTTTCCTAAAGAAACCACCCTAAAACTGACCTAAAACCCTCTCCCCTATTTTTCAAGCAAGCTGGGCGACTTTTACAGTGCGCGGCGCACACACGAGGTGGCGCGGCACACTCAGGGCGCGTGGCGCACTGGGAGCCCGACCACAGTGCAAAATCGCCACTGGCGCGGCGCATACCTGGCGCGCAGCGCACTGGGCAGAGCACGCGGCGCACAGACTTATAAGCCCAAAAATGCACTAAATTGCCCAAAATTTTTGTGAATAATCCTCAAGGTTGGAGAGGTAGCCCAACTACCTTCACCATTGGCATTTAAAACTTGAAGAGGAATATGATTTTGATGACCATGAATCAAATGTAAAAAATTTTAAAAAATTAAAGAAAATATGACACAAAGAAGGTCAAGAAGCTAGGGTTTTTGCTACAGTGACATTATTGCTAAAGTATGCTCCTACCCTACCTCTATCAGCTAATTCCCCTGTAGCAGTTTCCTCCTAATAATCACCCTAGCTCCACTGTAATCATATCCATTTGTTCCCTTTATTCCTATGGCTCAAATTATCCAAGCCCTACCCCATCAACACCATACCCAAAACACTCCCAAATCCCTGATAAATTTCTCCTTTTAAACCCCTATTCCCCTTTTCATCATCCCCCTCCTAACACTCCCTGTTTTATTGTCCCCTTGGTGACAGATTTTCAGAGCATCTATCAGTTTCATTGGATTCAAAGGGCGGCATAAAACTCAGGGTACAAACAACAGTAATGGCATTAGAAAATTCATCAGATTATGAGGAGGGGACCCACAGTGACACATCTTCAGGAGAGAGAGCCCATAGGAGACATCACCAGAGCGGCAGACATCTTAGAGATGAGCCAAGCACCCTCACTGAGCTGCAGGCATGCCCACTTGCCATGTCTTGTTTCCAGCACTTGGCATGTTATGAATTTTGTCAAAGGGTGGCAAATGTCAGAGTCCATCATGAGTTGGCACGCCTTTTTGCACTTCATATACAGGGAGGTCAATCTGTCCTGGCTGGGGTCACCTTCATATTGACACCAGAAACCATATCAGTGGCAACAGGAATACCAAACATTGGGGAACAGTGGCACAAGAAAAAGAACGTGGAGAGGCATCACTATGAGCCCTACATCAAGAACAGTTGTTTGAGCCAGCTCACCAAAGTTTTTCCATTCAGGTTTTTGAGAGATGAGTATGCCCCACTCATGAGATTGATCATGAAGTATTTCAGTTGCGAGGGGAGGTTTTCACACCTTTATGCATATCACATCAGGTTTCTCATGCACTTCACCAGGGTGTGGATGATGAGCCTTCCATTCTTCATTTGCAACAACATTGAGAAGATGAAAAACTTCATGCAGCACAAGACCCCTCGACAGCAACTAAACAGTGTCTATCATTTTGCTCTCATCCGAATTTTGGTGGACCACTAGTTGGGATTGCAGGGTATTGCTTGGGAGGACTTCATCTCCCATGATTTCTTCAGCGCTCCACCGGTGGTATCAGCAGCAGAGCATGAGGTGGGGGGTCCTTCACATCAGTTTGAGCACCATGAGATTGCCACCATGCCAGTATACATCACATACCAGAAGGGCAGTAGACCATTGTTCGCAGCAGCAGAGCAAGTGTTATCTCCACCCGGGGTGGAAGGGGTGTTACATGGAAAAGTGTCTATATAGAACTGCTCTATCCCACTAAGGTGTGACAGCTGCCTTAGAAACAAACAAAGAAAAGCTACTTTCGTTTTTCCTTTATGAATTATAGATAGAGAGGAATAGAAAGACCAACCTCTGTCTTCGGCTAATCTCCTGATTCGGTCCCTCTCTTCTTTGATAGTCTCCAGCTACCTGCTCCCTTGCACGCCCAGCTTCACAAGGTACCTGTAAGATCACAGAAGCATAGCACTATACAAATACATGGATCTATAATCATAAACAATCTAGGATCAGACGTAAATTGACCATACAAATGTAGCAAGCATCAATGACACAAAAGCATGGAGGAAAACTTGAATAGCTTTTATTGATAAACAAGAAAAGAGCCAAGAGGAGTCACAACCAGTTGTTCTGACCCAACATCAACCTCCCAGCAAAGAAGCCCCTCTTCACCTCAAACAAAGCTTAGATCACCCAACAATCTGATGTTTGTCTCAAGAAACCAATAGCAATTCCTTACAATATGCAAAATTCCAGCCTCTCTGGATCTCTGGGATGAGGGATCCATATATAGATATCTGTAAGGGGGATGAGTCAGCTTGTGATTTGATTAGTGTCTTCTCTCTCATAGTTCTTGCTTCTACTTGGAGACTGATGGCCTCTTACTCATCCTTGGTTGAATTCAGTGAGGCAAGTGTCACAGGAGAAGATTCTGGAAGCTTCCACTGCCTCTCCACCTCGCGGAATGACACTGCCATTTGTCATTTCTCGCCCATCACACCCCACAGAAGGGACTTTTGAAATGCAACGCTCCCTCACAGTGTATTTAGGTGAGATGCAATGCACTTAGCCAGTGGAGCAGCTGCAATGATCCTGTTTTGACCAATTCTGAGCAGTTTCTCATGGAGAACTTCTGGGAGAAGCTATAATCTGTTCACCTTGTTCCTTTAGGGGTTAGAACAACACTTTTAGGGACTTAGGAGCCCTTGATTTATGGACATTTCATGCTTGGGGTTGTAGGGCCCAAAAATGTCTATAACAGTTGCCCCCTAAAGCATGAGGCCGTTAATCTTTTGATGTCGGGTGAAATGCTTTATTATGAGGATCCGAAGTTCTTTCAATGCTGGGAGGAGACCTGTAATAAGATACAATACAATATATTATCTTCATACTATTTTCATGATCTAGTTGAGGCGGGCATTCCCATGCTCAGCTTTATAAATTCATTTTCACGTACATAGGACAGACAATCGTCTGAGTGTAGACTGATGATTCTGATAGAGCCATCATCCTTTTGAGTGGATGATTATCTGTACAGCAATGATGTACATTTAATGTCTTTATTTCCCTGAATATATATCGCAGCCCGGATGGATGAAACTAGATCCGAGGTCTTCAATCTCGTTCTATCTTCACTCGGAGTACAAGTCGATCCATGTGAGAAATGTTTTGAAGTCGAACATGGAAAGACATCGCTTGATTACCAGTCAATGATGTAAACTGTTAACAAGCGTGAGAGGAATCACCGATAATGATAATGACCCTCAAGTTATTGCAGTACAATTCATGTGGTGTGAATAAAGGACTTGGCGTCAAACACCACGCAAAATCTTTCGGTCGAAGGCCATTGATGTAAACCTGTCGCCGGAAGTGAGAAACTTGCCATTGAGGCATGCAAGCTTCAAAGTACTGAATGGGGTGTTCCTAGATCAACTTCTTGGATAATGAGCTGATGTCGACAAGAAGTGATCCGTCACAGGAGGGCCTTAATGAATCCCACATCAATGACACGGAACGGAGCAAATGATTTTAATGGAGGTGAAAACGATCTGGTGATATAAGGTTCAGGGTGGCGGTCATGAAAGAATGGAGTATAATGTATGACAGTGGGTGAGACAAAGGTGAATTCTCTGAATGACTTCTCTTGAACATATCGGCGACACTGATGTGATGGATTGGTAGCATTAACCCCAAATGTGGATGGTATGGCATGACCATGGTGATGTGACTGGTGAATGAAACAACCCAACCCGACTCGGACACGGAGTGGAAGTGTCATGTTCAAGAGCGACTTGCTACCAACAAAGTTTCTTTAAGTTTTCTTCCCAATTTTCCCCAGTCATTGCTGACCAGTACCTCTTTATTTTTGTCAAGCTTGAGGAGGATAACATATGCTTGTTCTATAATTTTCCCTTCGGGCAAACCCATCGCTATGTTTTAACGAGCCTAGCGATAGTGAAACTCGTTCTCGTCTATAGACAAGTTTGTCGCTATTAATCTTTTTAACGAATTTAACGACAAAGATAACTCGGTACTTTTCAATTTTAGAGAGTCTGAAAAGGGACGTAAAGGTAACTCCAAAATTCCTTTTTCGTCATCTAATCCCTTAAGTCCAAAAAAAGTATAAAACAATACAGAAGGGATGAATTTTCGATATTTTTAACGAGCCGAACAAAACAAGCGCTCGATCTTTTTGTGTAATAATCCCTTAGGTCCAAAAAGATTAAAATCTAGAGGAGGGATAGCACTTCCTGTCCCTTTAACGAGCTAGAGAGGCCAATGGCTCGGCAATATTTTCATATTTTACGAGTCAGTTGAAAAGAGCTTAAAGGAGACTCGTCTTTTGAGGAACGAGTGATAAAATGGGTAGCAGCTAATTCTAGGTAAGGTTTGGAGTTTTCCAATCACGACAGTGTCACAAGGATGGCTAGTGAAATCACTCTTCGCAGCTGTTCCTCAAAATGGGTAAACAATCAAATGGAGGTGAATGATCATCCAATGAAAAAGTGGAGGTGACGGTGCAAACACGACCAAGACTTTAATGGCTGAAGTACTACATTCACAATGGTTATTTACCAGGGAATAGTTCATATTTTAACGAGCTTAAACGCGGGGGAAACATTTGCTCATGTCTTATGTTTATTTTTTAACGAGCTTGAACTATGTGCTAAAACTGCTCGATTGAATGGTCCCTTTTTTATTTTACCATAAATAGCTTTTTTCTTTCAAAGATTGTACTGTATTTTCAAATGCTTCATCAAACTAGTCAGAAATGAACAATATATGCTTGAAAACGAGTTAGAACACTAATATTTTACTTTGAACTACGTAAAAAGTAATGAAAAAGTGTTTTTACCTCTCATTTTACCATTTCATTTGAACTTTGGTTTGTTGGAGCTTTGGAGGTGCTTTCCCCCTTTGATTTTCATCAGTTGATTTTGGGAGATTCTGTGGATGATTCTTGGCATCGTCTGGACCAGATACAAGCTAAACCTGAGCTCTTCCATTTCATGGTTTCCATTTTACATTCTGAGCTTGATTCCTAGTTTTTCTGAGCCTCTGGGGTTTGAAAAACTCGTTCTGCCTTCAGCGCACCCTCTGTGTATCGAAAGGTGCGTTGAATGTTGGCCTGTCTAAAGGCTATCTGACATGCAATGCACCCAGAACACTACTGTAGGTGCGATGGGCGCAGAGAAGGAATTCTGTGCACAATTTTTGATGGAAATTTTGCCTGTTTCTTACCAAAATCAGGATCTAACTCTTCTCTTGTTGTTTTTCAGAGATCTTTGGAGTAAGACGACCATTACATGGCGAGAACGTGAGCATGAAGAAGAGGAAATTCTTGCCCTACATGATCCAGTTACAGTAAACGCACTGCGGAACTGTGGCTTGCTGAAGTTTTTCCGCATTTCTAGCATGAGACAACAGATCAATTTACTGCAGTATTTGCTCGATGCTTGGGATCCTACCAACCAGGTTTTCCAGATCAGGGGCAAATCTATCCCCTTGAATATAGTAGACATCTATTTCTTGACTGGTTTGTCGAGGCGGGGTGCCCCCATCTCTTTATCAGGTTCGGCCCGAGGAGGTGACTCGGTGAGAGATTATGTTCGCCAGTACTGCAGAGAAGGATCTCAGCCGAGTAAATACGGCAAGATCATCATCCGTGATGTTACTGAAAAGTCCCTCAGGACTATTCTGTTTACTTTTGGTAGTATGGCCGGTGGTGCGGCTCTTCATGTAGCCAACCGATCTTATATGCAGTATGCCTTGGAATGCCTCCAACTGAAGGTGTTCAACTGGTGCGACGCAGTACTTCTTGTGATGAAAGAACAGTTGACCAAGATAAAGAGCGGGAGGTTGAAGAACTTTGGGTATGGTTCTATTTTGACCGCCTTTGCCTTGGAGAAGATACCACTGATGCAGCCGCAGTATATTGCACTCGACTTACCTTCTCCTACTGAACCACGAATGCAGAGATGGGTTGACCATATGTCTAGGCATGTCGGTTAGTCTCAGATTTCATTTTCTGATACCTTCTTCAAGTGGTTTGATCATCAGGAGATGGTTTATTCCGAGTATCCATATGTTGTCATGGACTTCCGGGGTGATCCAGATTTAGTATTGCCGGATGGCGAACAGTGGGGCGCCATTGGTAAAATCTTTGACCATATTTATGTTTATCGTTTTTCATTTATAATGTCCTTGTGCTTTATTCTATCAAGACTTTAATCAAACTCATGTGTACATGCAAATGTTGGTCCTGTCCATCCAGTAGTTCGCCTGAGAGTACCAGCTGCCGCCCCGGTAGGAGAGGCTATCGGAAGGGCTATCCTTCGTGACCTCGATGTGGCCAAGACTCTCACAGCGTTACAGGAGTAGGTTGAGGGCCTCACTCTTGGTATTCCAGATGTGAGGATTGACGAGCTACCTTTGAGGTTACAGCGGCATACTACTGGTGTGCCAAGACGATGGACTCGTCTCTTACACATGATTGCACAGGCTGTGACTTGCTATCACGAGCATCATTAGACTAGGGTGCCCCCTAGCATTTTGAGTTTTTTGGTCACTTGACCGATTTTGTCTTGGTTACAGAACATTATGTGCAAACTATAAACAGTTATATATATTTTTGATTTTCGGAGTTTTATTTTGGTTAAGTTACATGATCCAAATGTAAACATTGATGGTATGTTTCCTTTTATAAATGTTGCAAATGTCTATCTAACACATAATTTGCCAATGAGTCAGTTAATGTGTTTAAGTTTCTGGAAATATGTTGATATTGAATAAAATCAAATTGTCTTTCCAAAATCTTAACCCTTAGGAACATGTGATAAATAGCTGGATTTCGGAACGAGTAGATACCAGTGAGTTGTAGTATGACGAGTTGTGAGTCTAGCCTAACGATCAGTCGGCGTATATCATGTGTGATGGCACCAGAGAGGAGTTCTATCAACGCGCTATATTCAGCGATGTTTATTTGTTGATCGACCAATACATACCCCTCTGAAACTTACTAACTCGTCGTTTGGATCAAAAATGACCCAGGCCAGGGAAGATAGGTTCCGCGAACTACGACTCGTTCCGTCGGCATATCCAACACATGACTCCAATAGGTTTGACATCTGCAATAAATGTAAAAAGTGGATTTACTTGACCAAGATAAACACTTTAGCAAAAACAAAAACATAACAAAAGCACACAGGTTACCATTACGCATAGTAATGCTTGAGGTACAACCCGTTACGAAGTTGCGCCAGTGGAATTCCGTCATAATCCATTAACTCGTAGGCTCCTTTTGCTAACACCCATTTAACAATATAGGGGCCCATCCATAAATACTTAAATTTACCTGCTCCCAATTTATCGGATTCTTGGTCGTAAAGCAAGACCAAGTCACCTTCTGAGAAGACACGGGATTTGACATTTTTGTCGAACTGTGCCTTGACTCGTTTCTTATGGGCTTCGTTAGCCAAAGCGACATCACAACGGGTTTCATCCAATTGGACTAATTCCAAGAAACGAGCTTCTTCTTCTGAAGTTCCGGGGAGGAGATCAATTGCGAGTTTGAGAGACGAGATTTCGCACTGGATTGGTAAGACTGCTTCCAGGCCATATACCAGTTGGAAAGGTGTAAACCCGGTTGCATTCCTTACCGATGTTCGGTAAGCCCACAAAGTTGAGTACAGGATTAGGTGCCATCTTCTCTTGTGAACTCCAATCATCCTTTGCAACATGTGTTTCAAGACCTTGTTGATTGCTTCAACTTGTCTGTTGGCTTGCAGATAATATGGAGTAGAGCTGTCATGAGACAACCCTAGTTTGGCAGTTAATTCGACCATCATATGATTGCAAAAATGTGATCCATGATCTGTGACTATAGCCTGTGGTACGTCAAATCTGGCGACTACATGATTGAAAAAGAAGAGGGCAGTTGTTTCACCAGTATTATCTAATGTAGGCATTGCCTTGGCCCATTTGGTAAAATAGTCAACTGCGACTATGATATACCCATGCCCCCCGGTCGAGGTGGGGTTACATGTCATGAAATCGATGCCCCATTTGGCGAATGGCCCAACTGCAACTATTGGCTGCAGAGGTGCGGGTGGTCTTCTGGTTTTACTATCAAAAATTTGACAAGCATGGCAACTTCTGACTGTGGTTATGCCAGAAGTATCCTTCTCATAAGATTTTTTGCGTTGTAGCATATCCAGATTGATGCCCCCCACATGCGCTTGAATGACAATCATTCAGGACTTTTTCGGCCTCCTCATGGGTGAGGCACCTTCTCATAACTGTATCAATACCACGACGGTAAAGTGTATCACCAACGATCATGTAGTCTTTTGCTTGGTATCGAATACGTTTTTGTTCGAAGTGGGAGGTGTTTGGCCTGTATTTTTGGGTTTGGAGATAAATGATTATATCCCCATACCACTCATTGCTTGCAGATATCAGAAACAAACTTTTGTCCACGATTGTTTCTTCGAATGTTTCATCGTTGGACGACAATGGGAGATCGCATAATAATTCTACGAAAACTAGAGCTTTCTTTGACTTGGATTTTACAAATTCCAGATCAAACTCTTGCAGTATTGCTATCCATTTTGAATATTTCCCCCCAGCAACTGTCGCGACAATATATAAGTCATGGGGTTGCAATCTGACAGAATGGTAGTTTTCCGAAAGAGGACATAGTGTCAAAATCTCTATATCGCTTGAACAGCTGCGAGTGCTAGCTTTTCAATGTAAGAATATTTGCTTTCTGTATCATTTAAGTTTTTACTTAAATAATATATAGGATGTTCAATTCCATTGACTTCTTGAACTAAAACCATTGCGATGGTCGTATCCGCTGCAGCCAGATACAGGTTAAAATCTTTTTGATAATCAAGAGCGTACATTAATGATGCTTTCATTAGGGATTCTTTTAAAGCATCAAAGGAAGCTTGCGCAACCTGATCCCAAACAAAGGGCACTTCCTTTTCCAAAAGACGTGTATAACCTTTAGCAAGTTCGGTGTAATTTGGAATGAACCTCCTCAGAAAGTTCGCTTTCCCTTGGAGTTTCTGAATCTGAAGCAAATTCGAAGGTGGAGGCAAATTTATGATTGCCTTGACCTTACATGGGTCGAGACGAATCCCGTCCTTCGAGACTATAAAGCCAAGTAAACGACCAGAACTGACGCAAAATACACATTTGTGTGGATTGAGTCGTATCTTGTAGTGTCGGCAACGTAGAAATATCGCTCTTAAATGCTGCGGGTGATCAGTCCGCTTTCGCAAATGAGCCGGGAGGTCGTCGAGGTATGGTTGAACGATGTCTTTGATGTCATGGAAGGCATAATTCATTGCCCTCTGAAACGTCACCCCTGCGTTCTTTAAACCAAAGGGTAATTTTTTATATGCGAATGTGCCCCACGGACAAATAAATGCAGTCTTTGACTGGTCCTGTGGGCGGATATTTATTTGATTATACCCGGAGAATCCATCCATGAATGAAAAGATTTCGCATCCGGCGCATTCATCAATTATCTGGTTGATGAAGGGTGTAGGGTAGTTGTCTTTTCGACAAGCTTGATTTACATCCCTATAATCGATGCACACTCTAATTGTTCCTTGTTTTTTCATAACAGGGACAATATTCGATACCCAATCGGTTAGAGGAACCAGGTAGATGAAACTAGCATGGAGAAGTTTTTCAACTTCTGCCTTAATGGCAGCGGCTTTCTTGGGGTTCACCTGCCATAGCCGTTGTCGTACTGGTTTGACATCTGGATACATCTTAATTTCGTGTTCAACGATACTCGAGTCAATGCCTGGCATTTCACTATATGACCAAGCAAAGACATCTCTGAATTCACGAAAAAGAGCGTTATATATTTCCAGTTCTGAAGGAGAACAACATTTGCCAACATAAATATTCTCTACAACATCTGTTTTGGTCGAGATATTTATGGCGATAGTCTCTTCAATGTTGGACAAGTTTTGCTCGGAATCCACCGTGTTTACAGTATTTGATAGGAAATCAAAAACTGAAGGATGATAAAGGTCATATTGAGTATCTTCTCCACAATCCAGAAGAAGGGAACGATGGTGGGAATCATTCCATGGTGCCCCTTTAATTACCATTGATTGGACAATTCCTTCATCGGTGACATGCACTCGCGACCAAGGATCTGAAGGGGTACCATATTCTTTAGACCTATCTATCCAAACGCCTGATGAGCGTTGATCTGGGTTTGCCTCCCATGCTAGGAACATTGATTGCTACAATATTTCCGTTGGGCTTGGGGGCAAAACCATTGCATGATCCATGTTGATACCATTTTCTGAGATCTTTTTAGAAGATATCATATTGCAGGTTCCTATTGACGCTACTTCCGCCAGGTTGATTGGTGGTGGAAGGGCGAAAGTTCCCATTAATATAGGATCTTTTAGTAGGCCTACTCCGATATTTTGAAGCGAATGGGGGCTTCCATGGATCATGGGAATGCTTCCCGTAACTTGAGAACCATTGGGTAGGAAGTTTTGTTGATCGACAATTGTAATCCATCCTTGAAAGGGAAATGCAATCTTCCTAAAATAGGTCGACACAACAGCAGCCATAGCATATATCCATGGTCTTCCTAGTAGGATGTTGTAATCAAGATTTCCATCAATTACTTCAACATCTACTTCTACCGTTTTCCCTCCTAGTTCAACTTTCAAGTTAGTTAGAATACCATATGGGGTATATGTCCTTCCGTCAAATGCTTTTAATGTCATCGAAGATCGTGACAAGGTTGGAGATCCTAAAGTTTTCCAGCAACTCATCGACATAATTCATGTAGATGCTCCCTCATCAATAATTGTTCGATGAACAATTTTGTTGAGGGCTTTCACTTGAACAAGGAAAGCTAGTTGAGCTGGTAATTGAGGATCGTATCCTTTATGGTCGAAGGATACAAGATTGGAATCCTTTGGGTCTATCCCACCAATGGCTGATAATAAGGCCTACCTTTGGGATGGGAAATTCTGTAGTACTTCAAGAGTCGACATAGCGGATGGCGATTGGGCCAAATCTTCCACTATATTATAATGTTGTGCCGCTCTAGCGCGGGGATTAAACATCGACTTGTGTACTACTTCCTTTGGCGGTTTTATTGTCAATTCTGGAATGATGGGCGGCACAACTTCTGTCGAAGTCGTTGTCGAACTGCTAGGTTGATCTTTATCCTTGTTGTTCGACAGTTGTGGATTCCCATAATCTTTGTTCCTTGTCGATATCAAAGCATCATTTTGATGTTTTGAAACCGACAACATTAGCACTTGACACCGGGAAGCATCTTCGCTTTCAACCAGATTTGTTCCTGGATTTGGAAACGGATCAGTTAACACTGCGGAGGTTTTTGAATTCTTCAAGAATTTCTTAAGCTCAGCTCTGTGTGGACAATTTGCGGTCCAATGATCCTCATCGCATATGAAGCATGGATTTTTTGGTTTCCTATCTCCAAGAGGGTTTGAAGAAGATTTTCCAGGTGATGATTCCTCCTGTTTCTTCTTCTTCCCTTTGCCTTTCTTCTTGCTCCCTGGTTGTTTGGTTTCTTTACCTTTATCTGTTGATACGACATTTACTTCCGAAGCAAGAAGTTCATCTTTTGCATTTTGACTTGAAATCTTACGGGCCTTTTTGGATGTAGCCTTTGTCGATTTCGTGTCTGTTGTGCCAATCACGCCATCGCCGGCATGAGAGTCATTGTTTGATTTAGGAGGAGGAGGAATTGAGAATTCCGGTCTAGGGGCGTCAGGTATTTTATCGTAGAGCATGCTAGACTGAGTGTAAATCAAGTCCAAATATTGCGCACGAGCGATAACTTGCTCTTCTGTTACGACCCCCCCTTTTGCCACATCTTCCGTGATGGAAGGTAGTAATGACTTGATAAACCATTCAGCTAGGAGCTGATCGGGGACATACGTTTTTACCATTCTACGACGACGTTGCCACTCATGTATATGATCAGATATGTGAGTGGTTGTTGTCTATTTGAAGTTGGTAAGAAGTTTTGTTCCCGTTTCGTACCTTATTGGTAACTGAAAATGGGTTAAAAAGGTTGTGGCTAAGGTACTGAAGTTGTCGAACGAAGCTCTAGGCAATTCGATGTACCATTTTTCCACTGGACCCGTTAACATCCTCTAAAAGAGGCGAAGTCTTATCGAATCATCATTTAGGGTGTTTGATGAACACCATAGATGAAAGGTCATCACGTGATTCAATGGATCTTCACCCGGATGTTGTGGGGAAAAATGCCTATGTAGGACGATCCTATCCACCTAAGGTGTGATAGCGCCTTAGCAACAAACAAATACAGCTATTATGATTTCTTCCTTTATGAAATGTGAAAGAGGGGAGATCGGTAGACTTACCGTTGTCTTCTGGTTGTCCCTCGAACTAGATCCTCTTCTCTTTGTATGTCCACAGCTACTTGCCTCCTCGCTTGGTCAAGAGAACAGCTACTTGAATCCCACGAGATCACAAGAGAACAGCTACCTGTGACAAGAGGACAGCTACTTGCGACAAGAGAAGAACACCATACAAAGGCAAATATACATATTCATAAATGATTCAGGATTAGAAGCAAATCAAATATACTAATGCAATCATACAAAATACACTAGCATATAGGAAAGAATCAAGATAGCTTTATTGAAAGTAACAGGGTTCAGGAAGAGATACAACCCATAGGGCTCCAATCCAGCATCTCCTTCCCAGCAGAATGGAATTCCTTCTTCAGCTCCCTTCAAAGCATAACACACCCAATGTTTCTAGCCACAAACCAACAGCAATTCTTTGCAAATACCAAATTCCAGCCTCCAGATCTCATTGAGAAGAGATCCATATATAGATGTTTGGAGAGAGGATGAGTCAGCTTGAGATCTGACTAGTGTCCTCTCCCTCTATCAGTTCTTGAGTCCACTTGGAGGTTCTTGCTTCCACTTGGAGATTTGGAACCTCTTACTCATCACGAGTCGAATTCCCTGATCCAAGTGTCATTTTGGAAGCTTCCTGGGCATTGACACCTTGAGGAATGACTCTGCCACATGTCCAAACTCGCTCAGCGTAGGTAGCCTTTGTTGCAGTTGACATTCAACGCAGGTAGACAGTGGGGCAGTTGACATTCAGCGCAGATGCTCAGTGGAGCAGTTGACATGATCCAGAATTGCCTTGTTTTTGAGTGTTTTCAGGTGGAGAACTTCTGTGAATTGATGTGGTTACTTGGCCTTGTTCCTCTAGGGGTAGGAACAACATGTTTAGGGACTTTGGATCCCTTAGATTATGGACATTTCATGCTCAATGCTATAAGGCACAAAAATGTCTATAACAGTTGCCCCCTAAAGTATGAGGCCGTTTATCGAGTGAAATGCTTCATCCAGGAGGGTCCGAAGTTCATCCATCTGCTAGGAGGAGACCTGTAATAAAATACAATACAATACATTATGATTCATTCTGCTTTCATGATCTAGCTGAGGCGGGCATTCCCATGCTCAGCTTTATAAATTCATTTTTTTTTTGTACATAGAACAGACGATCGTCTGATGGTAGACTGATAATTTTGGCGAAATTATCATCCTTTGAGTAGGATGATCATTTGCTGCAATGATGTACATGTCAAATGTCTTTATTTTTCCTGAATATATATCGCAGCCCGGATGGATGAAACTAGATCCGGGGTCTTCAAACTCGTTCGATCTTCACTCTAAGTACAAGTCGATCCATGTGAGAATTGCGCTGAAGTCGAACATGGAAAGACATCGCTTGATTACCGGTCAATGACGTAAACCGTTAACAAGCGCGAGAGGAATCACCGATAATGATGATGACCCTCAAGGTACTGCAGTACAATTCACGTGGTGTGAATAAAGGACTCGGCGTCGAACACCACGCAAAATCTTCTGGTCGAAGGTCATTAATGTATACCTGTCGCCGGAAGTGAGAAACTTGCCATTGAGGCATGCAAGCTTCAAAGTACTGAAAGGGGTGTTCCTAGATCAACTTCTTGGATAATGAGCTGATGTCGACAAGAAGCGATCCGTCAAAGGAGGGCCTTGATGAATCCCACATCAGTGACACGGAACGGAGCTAATGATTTTAATGGAGGTGAAAACAATCTATGACATATGATTCAGGGTGGCGGTCATGAATGGACGAAGGATAATGTATGGCAGTGGATGGGACCCGGTTGACTCTTTCTAAACGACTTCTCTTGAACATATGGCGACACTGATGCGATGGATCGGTAGCATTACCCCAAATATGGATGGTATGGCGAGACCATGGTGACGTGACCGGTGAATGAAACAACCCAACCCGAATGTGGTACGGAGGAAAAGTGTCATGTTCAAGAGCGACCTGCTACCATCAAAGTTTTCTTGATTTTTCCCAATTTTTCCCCAGTCATTGCTGACCAGTACCTCTTTATTTTTGTCAAGCTTGAGGAGGATAACATATGCTTGTTCTATAACCTGCCCTTCGGGCAAGCCCATCGCTATATTTTAACGAGCTTAGCGATAGTGAAACTCGTTCTCGTCTAAAGACAAGTTTGTCGCTATTTAATAATTTTAACGAGTCTAACGACAAGGATAACTTGGTCCTTTTCACTTTTAGAGAGTCTGAAAAGGTACATAAAGTCAACTCCAAAATTCCTTTTTCGTCATCTAATCCCTTAAGTCCGAAAAAGTATAAAACAATACAGAAGGGATGAGTTTTCGATAATTTTAACGAGCCGAATAAAACAAGCGCTCGACCTTTTTGTGCAACAATCCCTTAGGTCCAAAAAGATTAAAATCTAGAGGAGGGATGGCTCTTCCTGTCCTTTAACGAGCTGGAAGGCCAAAACTCGGCAATCTTTTCATGTTTTACGAGTCAGTTGAAAAGAGCTTAAAGAAGACTCGTCTTTTGAGGAACGAGTGATAAACAGGGATAGCAACTGATTCCAGGTACAGGTTGGAATTTTCCAATCACGGCAGTGTCACAAGGATGGCTAGGTGAAATCACTCTTCGCAGCTGTTCCTCAAAATGGGTAAACAATCATATGGGGGTGAACGATCGGCCAAATGAAAAGTGGAGGTGGCAGGTGCAAACACGACCAAGGCTTTAACGGCTGATAAATTACATTCACAATGGTTATTTTACCGGTACTGGGTTCATTTTTTAAAGAGCTTGAATGCGCCAAAACACTGCTCAATCTTATGTTTATTTTTTAACGAGCATGAACTATGCGCTAAAACTGCTCGGATCTTGCGTTTATTTTTTAACGAGCATGAACTTTATGCTAAAACTGCTCGATTACCCAGTCATAAGATAAGAGTGTCTCATGAAAGATCCCATTTTTTATAGAGCTTGTGCCTTACCAAAGCTATGCTCACTCTCCTTTCTTTATGCAAGTTCGGAAATGACTAATCCTACAAGTTTAAAGGGTTAGAGGTCCTAAAAATTTAAAAAATAAATAGTCGCCCCTTGCTCACACTCCGAAAGGTTTGCATGCCCCCATGTATAAAGTATGATTTCAAGGTTACCCCTCAATTTGCAGATAAAACATTTGTTTTACCGGGAGAGGCCTGCCTCTTTCAGGCTACCCAAAGATTGTTCTGTTATTCTTTCAACAGAACACTTCCTCGGCAATGTCTACCGAAATAGACAAGGGTGAATGACTCTGGTGTCAAACACGTAACTTTGACAAAAGAATCCTATTCTAGAACAACCCCTCTTCCAATCACGGATGGGGTACGGACTAGTCATATTCTCCCGCGGAAACCTACCCTATACCCAAAGTTTCCCTGCCGAAGCAGGCCAGGATGCATGCCCCCTGGGTTCCGGTCATATCCTCCCGGATTACTCGCGCTCATCAGGAGGACGGACCGTGGGTTGAGACACTTCTTGCGTAAATAGACCATTTAGGGATGGCACATGACTATTTGCGATGTGTGATCCGGGAAACGAAAGTTGGTCTACGAGCTTGACCATTCTTCCTTCATGCGGAAAACACATTACTCTAAAGAGTGAGGAGACTACGGCTCCCATGCAATATATATAGTCTCGTCCAAGGAGTAGGTTATAATCCAAGGGTCCTTGAATGACCATCACGTTCATTCGAACGGTCTTCCCTTTCAATGTTATAGGCACATTGGGGAGGATCCCTAAAGGTCGATTGGTTCCTTTATCAAAACCTGATAGATTTCTCATCTCAGGTAAGAGTGCTGGCGAACCAAGTGCTCTCCAAGCAATAGAGGAAAGGATACTCACAGATGCCCCCTCATCAATGATAGTGCCAGCCATTACCATTCTGTATATTTGACAAATAATTCTGAATGGTACACTGGCAGGCAACCGGGGTCTGCCTAGTTGGTTCCAATCAAAGGACACAACCAGGTTGCTTGGTGGTGGGACCGAATATACGGCCGGATAGCGCTCTCATGAACTTCCTTCCTGCGATAAAGGAATGGTGGCATTGCCCCCTTGATCATCAGAGTCAGTTCTGATGAAGAGAATCTGGACGGTGTCGTCTTGATTTTCCTCTGTGATGGTGTCATTCGAAGATGGAGCCTCTGAAGGCAAAACCGGGTCAACTGCCGTATCAACCTTTTGACTTTCATCAGGCATGGATCCAGACGGTTCATCTTCAATGACAGGTGCTTCGGCTGACCACCTAAGCGGCTCAGCCGGATTCTCAACTAGTGAGGGACTTGGCAGGAGTCTTTGATATCCAGGAGGAAGTTGCGCTCGTAAAATCGGGCGATCTTCCAGAACTCTTTTTGCCTCGTCTAAGAAGGGACAACGGTGGATGGCGTGACCGCCTTCACACAGTCTGCAAGGAAATTTAGTTTTCCCGCTCTGTCCTGGAGCTTCACTCCCACTAGTTGACGGTGAGCAGTCGACATGGCTATCAGAGGTCGATGCTACCGAATTGTGCAAACGGGGGGACCAGTCTCTTAGTATCCGGGGGATACATGGACAATCTCTATGGAAGTGGTCTCCCCTACATATGACACATGGCAATTTAGGCCTTACGAGTGCGGTGTGTGGATTTTTGTTAGATGACACTTGTTTGCCCCCAGTCGCCTTAGGCTCCTTCTTCTTCTTTTTCTTCTTCTTCTTCTCCTTCTTCTCCTTAGGAACACGGTTTTTTGATTTACCAGTTCCGTCAAGTGAAGAGGAAGGAGGGGAGGAAGATGAAGTGGAAGGTTGGGAGGCAACTCTTGTCTGATCTAACTGTTGACTCGACTGTTCAGGAATGGTGGTATTCTGAACGACATTGGTTGAAAAGAGCCAAACTGGTAGGCCAATTGTCAGTCCTGGAAGCGACAATGTGGCCATGTGGGGCGCACCAACATCTCCCCAAGAGGAGAAGGGACTAGGATTTCCACCCAAGGGAACTCCTTGGTTGGTGTGCTCCATCTCTTCAACCTAAAGATCAACGCAGGATTAAAGGGTGATTGTTCCGTTTAAAATAAATTGTTAACGATGCTTTTAGACACAACTTGCTTTTTCACTTTTAAAGAGTCGAGAAAAAGCTAAAGATGACTCTAATCTCCTTCGATGTTTTAACGAGCCCAAAGTGACAAATGCTCGGGTGGACTTTTTCTGTTATAGAGTCTGAAAAAGGCCAAAAGAAATTGCTCTGGAGATCTAGGCAGAGGGTGTGCCAAACTTTTCGCAAAACCACAGAATACTTTTTACGGTACGGGTGGTCGATCTTCGTGAATGCTGTGTTCACTGCATTGCGATCAGTAGGGCGGCCGACACGGCTTCCTATGGATAAAAGATATATGCCTATAGGGGTCTCCCAATATATACGTGACGGTATGTGGGAGCACAAATCCGTATTAGCGCCACCGACTCTCAGGAGGAATCACCCACCTTCTTCGAGATCGACAGTCACTATGTTTAACGACGCCGGAACACGTCTCTAGCCTAGACCTCTATGTTGTGCGTTATGTTACAAAGCGTTGTTAGGTTCATTCAGTTTATTTTAGGTTGATCTTTTTAAAGTTTGCCTTTCAAGGTTCACCACGAGATGTATGATACAAATTCCTAAATGCAGTCTAAGATGATAAGCAAGCTTTATTATCTTTCAACTTTGAAAATCCTAGCTACTAAGGGAAAAGAGAGCGACTATCTTTTCTCAAAGAGCAATCAGCACACCCTAATGCACTTTCCCTAAATCCAACATGCAAACTTATCAAATGCAAAATGCACAATGCAGGTGTTTGTTTTCTACTTTCTTAGTAAAAATGCCTACAAAGAAAGCTTTTTGCACAACTTTGAATTTGCTTTTACAATGATCAAAATAAACAAGTTCACTTTCTTCAAAATCAACAAGGGTAGAAGAGATTACAATCACTTTGCGATTTTCGAAATAAAGACTCGTTTTAATACTTTGAAAAGAAAAAATTCAAACCAATAAGCAAAAGTAAAACTATAATCAATCTAAACAAACAGCCAATGAACTCTCTTCTAAGATCACTATCAATCATATCTGAATCAAAGGCTACAGAATGACTACTTTACCCATGCAAAGGAAGACTGTAAATGACGCCACAAACACATAAAAACATTCACAATCTTTTTGTACAAAATTGAGGCGGAATTCAAGCAAAGAAAAGGCTTATCAGACTGGCACCTATGCTGGTTAAAGGCTGCAAAAAACAGAGATCAAAACAGGGCAACAAAGGACAAAGAACCCCAGCTGCACAAGGCCACACTGGTTCAGCGCAGGTCCAACATTGTCAGTTTGACATTCAGCGCAGGTAGCCCCTTCGGGACCTGCGTTGAAATGCAGACTGCCTTCACAGTGCCTGCGCTGAAGAGAGAAACTCTCATTTCCCTTGGTTTCTGGGTCACAAAATGCTCAAAAAATCAACTGTTTCAGGCCAAATCAGA
This sequence comes from Pinus tabuliformis, assembly GCA_031772625.1. Taxonomy (NCBI): domain Eukaryota; kingdom Viridiplantae; phylum Streptophyta; class Pinopsida; order Pinales; family Pinaceae; genus Pinus; species Pinus tabuliformis. The sequence continues at coordinate 1,111,087,488 of CM062818.1, forward strand.
AACACAAGCAAGGTATAAATAGAGGGATGCTTTGATAGGGTACTAAAGACTATCACAAGGATCATCAAATCATATGTGGATCTAGTTTAAATCATAGACAAGTCCAACACACTGGATCAAAGCAGCAACTTTTACTTTGCATCTGGGAAAGATGCAGTTCAATAGTTGTTGTCAAGTCTATGAAGTAAACAAATGACGGAAACACAAATGAAGTGAATAAACAAGTTCTTCCCCAGTGGAGTCGCCAATTTTGTTGTGGGGAAAAATGCCTATGTAGGACGATCCTATCCACCTAAGGTGTGACAGCGCCTTAGCAACAAACGAATACAGCTATTATGATTTCTTCCTTTATGAAATGTGAAAGAGGGGAGATCGGCAGACTTACCGTTGTCTTCCGGTTGTCCCTCGAACTAGATCCTCTTCTCTTTGTATGTCCACAGCTACTTGCCTCCTCGCTTGGTCAAGAGAACAGCTACTTGAATCCCATGAGATCACAAGAGAACAGCTACCTGTGACAAGAGGACAGCTACTTGCGACAAGAGAAGAACACCATACAAAGGCAAATATACATATTCATAAATGATTCAGGATTAGAAGCAAATCAAATATACTAATGCAATCATACAAAATACACCAGCATATAGGAAAGAATCAAGATAGCTTTATTGAAAGTAACAGGGTTCAGGAAGAGATGCAACCCATAGGGCTCCAATCCAGCATCTCCTTCCCAGCAGAATGGAATTCCTTCTTCAGCTCCCTTCAAAGCATAACACACCCAATGTTTCTAGCCACAAACCAACAGCAATTCTTTGCAAATACCAAATTCCAGCCTCCAGATCTCATGGAGAAGAGATTCATATATAGATGTTTGGAGAGAGGATGAGTCAGCTTGAGATCTGACTAGTGTCCTCTCCCTCTATCAGTTCTTGAGTCCACTTGGAGGTTCTTGCTTCCACTTGGAGATTTGGAATCTCTTACTCATCACCAGTCGAATTCCCTGATCCAAGTGTCATTTTGGAAGCTTCCTGGGCATTGACACCTTGAGGAATGACTCTTCCACATGTCCAAACTCGCTCAACGCAGGTAGCCTTTGTTGCAGTTGACATTCAACGCAGGTAGACAGTGGGGCAGTTGACATTCAGCGCAGATGCTCAGTGGAGCAGTTGACATGATCCAGAATTGCCTTGTTTTTGAGTGTTTTCAGGTGGAGAACTTCTGTGAATTGCTGTGGTTACTTGGCCTTGTTCCTCTAGGGGTAGGAACAACATGTTTAGGGACTTTGGATCCCTTAGATTATGGACATTTCATGCTCAATGCTGTAAGGCACAAAAACGTCTATAACACCGGATTTCCATTAAATTTAGGAATATCTGATGGAAGTTTATGCGGAATCGCTGGCCACCAAGGGGCGTAAGCGATTGGATCGTTTGTTAACCTATTTAAATCAGGTAACTCTAAAGTCGCCACAAATGGTAAATGCTGATTCAGGTTAGGTGAAGCATACCCAGGATAAGATGGGATTGCTTGAGCAGTTGGTCTTTGCATACCGGCATAATGCATTTGATGCTGGTAACTTTGGTAAGGTTGGTGGGCATGACCATTGTAAAATGGTTGATTTTGACCATTTTGAATATACGGTTGTCCATTATTTGCAAAGATTTGTTGCTCAGAACCTTGGTATACTTGTTGGAATTGCAGTTGTTGGTATTGTACTAACCATGGTTGTGAAGCCATGCGCTGTTGACTGATACTAACAGTTTGACCAAGATGAGGGGTAATTGTACCTGTCTGAACCTATGTCATTCCACCAGTCGGTGATTGTGGTTGAGTCGCAGGGTCAAAGGGCTGTTGCATTAAAACCTGAGAAACCTGAGGTTGGAATACAACAGGCAGCGCTTGAACTTGCAACACCGTCACAATAGCTGGCGTAGTTGGTATATTTGACATAGGTAAGCATTGTTGCATCGAGTATACAACTCTTGGTTGTTGAGGTAGTATAGGTACCCAACCGCTTGAGGTAATTCCAGTATAACCTGAATGTTGTTGTGAACTCCCGTATGGATATCCTCCCGGAGGGGATAATGAAAGGGTATACTGCCCCCCATACGGTGGTAATCCAGAACTCAAGGGAATGGTTTGCCCTTGGGGGCCGGACTGCCCAAATTGACCTCCAAATGGATCAATTTGTTGAAATTCAACATAAGAGTTTCCGGATATTATTCCAGATGAACAAACAGGAACAGACCATACTGTCGAAATGGCCCCTGAGTGGGCTCCTTCTAGCAGTTGAGAGCTAGTCGGGACAGATGGTATACCGGCGAACATTGTCGGAGTGATAGCAGGGAGTTCTGCCATCGCTGTGTTAGACGACACAGTCCTAGATGTTGACGGTTGTTCAGACATTTGTAGTCTATCCAAAAGATTACCTAGCGATTCTATAGGAGCTTCCGCTGGTGGTAGACTAACTTCTGATGAAGAAGGATATAGAGTTATCCCAACTCCAAATTGGGATGGAGTACTCGTTGGAGGATCTTCTACAATCTCTTCTATGGCAATCAAACCAGGTGGAAGGGGAAGACCGTCAGGTCCGTAGAATATTTCTGGTGCCAAAGAAGGTATGGAGTCAGCAGCGACAGACGTTTGAAGAGCAAGACTCTCCGAACCAGTTGAAAATGGAACTGGTTCGGTAACACAAGTGTTTACTCTCATATTAGGATCAGTATCACTGTCCTTCTGTGGTTGCTGAACTTCTTCTGTAGAGGCAGGGGTTCCAGAAATGTTTGGAGTAACCGGAGTCTCTGATGTTGTTGGAACACTTGTTCTAACTTTAACAGGAGATTTGGAACCGGTTAAACGAGTTTGCTTTGTCCGTACTAGCTTCGATTTCGGAGACAAAGACGGCTGACTCGTAAGCCTCCGCGAACGACGGGGTTTCAATTGACTTTCTTCCACGATTGCGGATTTCTCGATCAACTAAAATAAAGGGGAAGTATGTTTCCGAATTAAATGAATTTTAGACGCTTTGACACAAGTTGTTTTTTCAATTTTTAAGAGTCGAGAAAAAACAAAAGAAGACTCAAGTCTCCTTCGATTTTTAATGAACCTGAAGTGACAAGTGCTCAGATGGACCTTTTCTGTTAAGGAGTCTGAAAAGGAACGAAAGGGAATGCTCTGGAAATCTAGGTAGAGGGATTACCAAACCAATCGCAAAACTACAGAATACTTTTTACGGTACGGCAGTCAATCTTCCCGAATGTTGTGTTCAGTGCATTGCGATTGATAGGGCGACAGACACGGCTTCCTATGGATAAAGGATTAAGCCTATTGGGGTCTCCCAAAATATACTCGACGGTACGTGGGAGCACAAGTTTGTACTGGCACTTATTGTCTCAAAGTGGAGGAATCACCCAACCATCAGTGAGAACAACAGTTACCAGGTTTTACGACGCCGGAATACGTCTCTAGCCTAGACTTCTAAATGTTGTGCGTTAAGTTCCAAAGCGTTGTTAGATTCATTGAATTTATTTTAAGTTGATCTTGTTTATGAAGTTTGCCTTTCGGGTTCACCACGAGATGTAGATTTAATTCCTAAAATGCAATCTAAGATGATAAACAAACTTTTTATCTCCTTTATGCAATGAAAATCCTAGCTACTAGGGAAAAGAAAGACATAATCTTTTCATAAAGAGCAAAGAGCACACTCTAAATGCACTTTCCTAAATCAAGCCAATCAGACTGTCTATATGCAAATGCACATGCATGTATTTGTTTTCGACTTTCTTAGTATATGAATGCTAAAAAGAAAGTTGATGCACAAATCTGAATCTCTTTTCAAGCGACAAATATCAACAAGTTTCTTTTCGAAATCAAAAATGGAGACGATCACAACACTTTACGATTTTGAACTGAATACTTGTTCTCGACACTAGAAAATTACAAATTCAAACCAAAAGCAATAGTAACAGGATAATCAACCATCAACAGCAATCAAACTCTTTCCTATGATTGAAATTGAAACTTGCGACAGATTCAAATCAAAGTACGACAGTACGATTACGCTACTTTTGCAAAGGAGAACTATAAATGACTCAACAAACACACAAAAACATCTACAGTTCTTTTGTACAAAGGAGGCAGAATAACAACAAGGAAAAGGGGTTTCAAACAGACATATACTGATCACAGGCAGCAAAATTCAGGAATAGAACTAGAAAGAATGAACCACAGAAACCACAACTGCACAAAGCTAGTCTGATCAGCGCACCTGTAACACAGAGAATCTGAAATGCAGCGCAGGTTTTCCACTCGGGAAGTGCGCTGAAATTCAGAATCTCTGAACAGTACCTGCGCTGGGCCAGAAACGAGACTTTGTTCGGGTTCCGGGTCACAGTTTGCAGTTCAGTTCTTGGGTTTTGGCCGAGCAAAAAAGCAATCAGTAATGCAACAATCATGGGTAGATCTAAGGAGGATCTAAGAGCTATCACAAGGGCAATAAGATAGTTTGTGAATCAGTTGTTTAAATCATAAACAGATCTAGTAGATGGATTGAAGTAGCAGTTATCTACTTTGCATCTATTATGGCAAACGCAGTTCGAATGCTACTTGTAAGTTTATGAAACAAACAACAAAGAATGATAAACAAACAAACTAATTAGCTCCCCAGCGGAGTCGCCATTTTGTTACAGGGAAAAGTGTCTATATAGAACTGCTCTATCCCACTAAGGTGTGACAGCTGCCTTAGAAACAAACAGAGAAAAGCTACTTTCGTTTTTCCTTTATGAATTATAGATAGAGAGGAATAGAAAGACCAACCTCTGTCTTGTGCTAATCTCCTGATTCGGTCCCTCTCTTCTTTGATAGTCTCCAGCTACCTGCTCCCTTGCACGCCCAGCTTCACAAGGTACCTGTAAGATCACAAAAGCATAGCACTATAAAAAGACATGGATCTATAATCATAAACAATCTAGGATCAGATGTAAATTGACCATACAAATGTAGAAAGCATCTTTGACACAAAAGAATGGAGGAAAACTTGAATAGCTTTTATTGATAAATAAGAAAAGAGCCAAGAGGAGTTACAACCAGTTGTTCTGACCCAGCATCAACCTCCCAGCAAAGAAGCCCCTCTTCACCTCAAACAAAGCTTATATCACCCAACAATCTGATGTTTGTCTCAAGAAACCAACAGCAATTCCTTACAATATGCAAAATTCCAGCCTCTCTGGATCTCTGGGATGAGGGATCCATATATAGATATCTGTAAGGGGGATGAGTCAGCTTGTGATTTGATTAGTGTCTTCTCTCTCATAGTTCTTGCTTCTACTTGGAGACTGATGGCCTCTTACTCATCCTTGGTTGAATTCAGTGAGGCAAGTGTCACAGGAGAAGATTCTGGAAGCTTCCATTGCCTCTCCACCTCACGGAATGACACTGCCATTTGTCATTTCTCGCCCATCACACCCCACAGAAGGGACTTTTGAAATGCAACGCTCCCTCATAATGTATTTAGGTGAGATGCAATGCACTTAGCCAGTGGAGCAGCTGCAATGATCCTGTTTTGACCAATTCTGAGCAGTTTCTCATGGAGAACTTCTGGGAGAAGCTATAATCTGTTCACCTTGTTCCTTTAGGGGTTAGAACAACACTTTTAGGGACTTAGGAGCCCTTGATTTATGGACATTTCATGCTTGGGGTTGTAGGGCCAAAAAATGTCTATAACAAGGGGCCTCACTTCCAACATCAACACCACAGGAGCAGGGTAAGGGAAAGGAGCCAATGCAGGAGGAAGGGCCATCAAGTGAGCAAGAGACCGAGTTTGTTCTCCTCCAGGATGATGAGACAGATGCAGAACCTATGAATGCTGAGCTGGGAGAGATCATTCAGGAGAAGCAATCAGTGATTGAGAACCTATCCCTGGACTTGGAGAGGGCCAACTGGAACATGCAGTATCTGGAACAGAGGAACAAGCAACTTGAGGATCGGCTAGCTGAGCTAGAGTTGCAAATGATCAAGGAAAACTGGCGACACATCCTGGCAGCACAAGGCAGACCTATGGAGCAAAGAGACAAGGACCAGGAGTATGTGTTAGAGAAAGTGAACGTTCACTTGGAGCAGTGGTTGGATAAGGCTAACAGAGAGAAAGCCATGCTGAGGCGCATGACTCATCACTACCAGGCCCGAAACATGAGCTCCAAAGCAAGAATCAAGAGCCTAAAGGCAAAATTGAGCAAAGCGACAAAAGAGGCAAAGGAGCAAGATCGGCTTCGAATCTTGGCTGAGGCTTCCTTGGCATAGCATAGCACTTTATAGGGAACCTCCAGCCCAAATTTCAAAAAATTTGGGGCAAATTTTGGTCACAGACAAATTTTTTGGACACAAAACAGGAAATTCCTCCTTGTGCGCCACGCCACTGGCGCGACGCTAAAAATATAGGGCTCCAATTGAGGAATGGCTTGCATATTTGGATTCAGCATCGAAAAATACTACTATTGGTCTCTGGGCAAGAAATTTTGACAAGATCTGGGTCTCCTAAAGGTCAAAAAACACCCAAAAATGGCCTCTCTGCCACCTTTTTGACACACAGAAAGCAGTCTTGGGAGAATGAATATTTGGAGGGGAAAATGAGCACCAAATTGGGAAATTATAGTGGGGTTAGAAAGTAGATAGGATAGGCTTTCCAACAAGCCCACTTGGGCACATTTTGGACACCTACAAGTGCCCCAAAACAGGCTCCAAAGTGGCGCGACGCACAGAGAATTTGGCGCGGCACACAGAGGAAAAAATTGCCAATTTGCTCCCGTTTCGCGAAATTTCGGGTCGCGACTTCTCCAAGTGGGCCCGGTCATCTACACTTCGGTTTTTTGGCACCAAAGGCGGCATTTAAAGAGTTTTCTCTCCAGATGGGCATCTATCCAAGTGGCAAAAGAATGCAAAGGGTCATCCCAGCCAAATGTCATGCTTGAGAGCGTTGCACCTGTAGCTGATGGTTGGCTCTCCGTCTCCATTTCGTAATGATTTGAGTAAATTCCCAACCCCTGGGCATTCCATCTCTTCTCCACACATTCTATATATTGTATGCAAGTTATTTGCAAAGGGTTGGCTGGCTTGTAACATCTGGGAGACTGTGGGAAAGAAACTATATTTCTGCACTGTGTATTTTTGACAGAGAATTAATGAAAGGCAGCAGCTCTGTTTCATGAGATTCTTGTGGTTGTGGGTGTAGCAAATGTGTTATTATGTTCCATATGTATCTTGTTATGTTTCATAATTCATTTCATGTTTCATTTTAGTGAAATTTTCTAAGTGAGATTAGGTAGAATTCAATTTATATTGCTCTGCCTGTGGGAAAATTTCATGTGCAGTGTTTTTCTTCTGTTGAAAAGGATTCATGCGACTATGCCCTTTTCACTCTCTTCAGCAATCTTTCCATTCCGCGCTACCTTAAACCGAAATTGCTGCTCTTCCCGCCTACCTTGCCTCACGTAATAATTCGTGCCTTCATATTCAATTCTCTGTTCTTTGCTGAGCGCCAGTCCCATAACATCCCAAAAGCTCGATTGTTCATAAAAATTATTTCCTGAATCCCTTTTCACTTACTAGCCTAAGGTAAATATTTCATTGTAAGTCATCTTAGACCATTTTTGTTTATCCATTCACTGAGCGTGACTCGGAGAGAGCCCTCTCCTGCTCTGGTAGGGCTAGCTAGCAGAGTGAGCGTGGTTTGTGGTTACCCTAATTTTTGCCTTCCTTCAGCCTGAGGCAGATTTAGGTGCTAACAGGAGGGGGGAACCTAATGAAGATGACCTCATTGACCATATACTTTAGAACCAACCTCCCAATACCATACTTCTTGATGAGCTAGTGAAAGAGTCTGAGAGTAGTCCTTGGACTGAATTATGCTCAGTTGACCCAAGTCTTGCCCATGTCAAAGTTGTAGAATTTGGCCCATATAGAACCTTGAATATTAACCCCTCTCTCTCGGCCAACCAAGAAGAGAAATTGTGTAAGATATTGAGAGAACACTTAGATCCATTTGCTTGGAAATATAAAGAAATGAAGGTGGTGCATCCCTCGATTTCTACTCATCACATCTACATCAAGGAGGGATGAAAACATGTGCACAAACCTTAGAAGAGAATGAACCCAACCCTCAAGGACATAGTAAATGAAGAGTTACAAAATTTCTTGGATGCAGGGTTCATATACCCCATCTCAGATAGTGAGAGGGTGTCCCCTCTAGTTTTAATCCCAAAGAAGACTGGGAAATGGAGGATCTGTGTGAATTACAAAAAATTGAACAAAGCCACCAAGAAAGATCATTTCCCTTTGCCTTTCATTGATAAATTTTTAGATGGTTTTACATGGAAAATGTTATTCTCTTTCCTGGATGGATTCGGTGGTTACAATCAGATCCAGATCAGCCCTGAGGATCAATACAAGACTACATTCACATGTCCTTGGGTACCTTTGCTTATAGGGTCCTCCCTTTCAGTCTATGCAATGCTCCTACCACTTTTCAAAGGAAAGTTCTGAGCATCTTTGTTGAGATTGTCCATGGCTTTGTGGAGATCAACATGGATGATTTCACTCCATATGGGTGAGACTTCCCGGAGGCTCTCTCTAATCTCGGAAAAGTCTTTAGAAAATTCATTGAAATGAACCTATCACTTAATCTTGATAGATGTGAATTCTTAATGAATGCGGGGATTGTCCTTGGCCATTCAATATCTCAAGAGGGAATACAAGTGGACCCAAACAAGATTTCGATCATAAAAAGGCTCCCTACTCCTCAAAAGCAAAGGGATGTTAGGATTTTCTTGGGCTTAGTTGGCTATTATAGGAGGTTTATCAAGGATTTCAGTAAAGTGGCTTCACGATTGTTTGGATTTCTAGCCAAAGACTCATAATTATGTTTAACATGTAGCTCCCAAGAGGCCCTTGAGATTTCTAAAGAGAAATTGACCACTGCACCCACACTTAGGGGTCCCAACTAGGCTCTTCCTTTCCATATCCATGTTCATGCATCAAACAAAGTTGTGGGGGCATCCTTGGGGTAAATAGATGATAAGTTACCCTATGCCATTTATTCCATTAGTAAAAATATATCTAAGGTTGAATTGAGCTACACTATCACTGAAAAAGAACTCGTAGTTGTTGTACACTCCTTAAACAAATTTAGACACTACATCATTGGATACCAAAACTTTGTGCATACTAATCATGCAGCTATTAAATATTTGATGAACAAGCCTAATGTGAATGCCAGAATCATTAGATGGTTTCTATTGTTACAATAGTTTGATTTTACTATCATTGAAAAATAAGAAAATAAAATGTAGTTGCATATTTTACGTTTAGACTTTCTTTGCCTGCAAGTGTTGAAGAGATGGTTGATGATCAACTTCTAGATGAGAACCTATTTTCTATTTCATTTCTCTCTCAGTTTTCCGACATATCCAACTACCTAGTTTCTAGGAGATTTCCTCCAAATATGTCATGCAAGGAGAATAGCATAATTGTAAGGAAAAGTTCCCCTTTCACTTGGATTAGGGGTAATATTTTCAAAGGTGGACCAGATCATATTCTAAGGAGACGTGTTAGGTTAGAGGAAGTCTTTGATATCCTCTAGTTCTTCCATTATGGGCCCTGTGGAGGTCATTTTGCTGCCAAGAGAACAGATTTCAAAGCTCTACAAGTTGGCTATTATTGGCCCACTCTCCACCAAGATGCAAGAAGGTATACCAGTAGATGTGATCAATGCCAGAGGATGGGGAAACCCACACTGAGGGAGCAGATTCCTCTACAACCTTAAGTAGCCTTAGAGCCATTTGACAGGTGGGGCATGGATTTCACTAGGACAATTGATCCACCATTACGGCAGAGAAAGTACATTCTTGTGTGCATTGATTACTTAACAAAGTGGCTCGAGACAAAGGTTGTCAAAGTAGCAACATTGGAGGAGGTGGTTGATTTCTTAAGGGAAAATATTTTCTACAAATTTGGTTACCCAAGGGAGATAGTCATCGATCAGGGGGCTCAATTCACATCACATCTGATTGAGAATATCCTAAGGCAACATCATATCAAACACAAAACATATACTTCCTATCACCCTCAGGAAAATAGGCAAGTAGAGGTTACAAATAGGGAGTTGGAGAGCATCCTCATTGAGGTTGTGAGAAACAACAGGAGATAATTGGAATACAAATTAGTGGAGGCCACTTGGACCTATAACACCACTTGGAAGACAACTACTGGGTTCACTCCATATGATCTGGTTTATGGAAAGAAAGCTTTGCTTTCTATTGAGTTTGAGTATAATACTTTGAGAATAGCAACCCAATTGGACTTAGATGTCACCAAAGCACAGTAAGAGAGGTTGCTCCAATTGAATGTATTGGATGAGTGTAGAATGTAAACCCTCTTACACACTTAAGTTATACAATTGCAAAGGAAGGCCTGGCATGATATGCATATCAAGGAAAATGTTTTTCAAGAAGGGGATTGGCCATTATTATATGATTCTAGGTTCAAAGAATATTTTAAAGGGAAAATAATGACAAGATGGTTAGGCCCATACCTGATATAAAAATTTCATGACAATGGAGTTGTTAAAATCAGGACCATTGATGAGGAAGGGAACCCCTTTATTGTCAATGGTTATAGGTTGAAGATATATAGAAAACTTATATCTAAGGAAGCATTCATCAGTGCAATCATCAGAGAAGTAAATGTGATTGGGAGCGTCATAGATTCTAGTCCACAACATCTTTATATATTAAACAAAACAAAAAAAGAGAAAAAAGAAAAATAAAATGTCTGGATGAAAACATCTAAGGCCAATTCATTGGTTGAAAACCTCTCTGAGGCAGCTCAGGAAAAAAAAAAAAAAAAAAGAAGAAGACATGGGTGAAAAACCTCTCTTGAGGCACCTAGGGCAAGTATACAGGTTGAAAACCTCCTTTGAGGTAGCCTGTACGTCTCAAAAAAAAAAAAACAAAACAAAACAAAAGAAATGGATCTATACCATGTCTGTTAACTTTTTTTGTCATTTTGTAGGATTATATACAGTGGCAGATTCCATGGCTACAGGGCCAAAATTCTCAATATTTCCTTCATTCCTCCATTCATCCACTTCCTATCCATCATCCACACTTATGAGATCACGTATCTCCATCCCATTAGCCTAAAATTCAAGTTTCACCCCCTCTCTGGACTGCTACAGGAAGGACTTATAATTGCTATAGGAAGATCCTGTAGTGCTAAGGAGGGTTCTGAAAAACTACAAGAGGGAAATTTGAGGACAAGGACAGCCCAACAGGGACCCTATGACCATAATAATTATCAATAAGGTGCCCCCACCATGGTCCATCATCCATCTATCACTAATCCATCCCATTTCACAAAAATTCACTCACTTTGTCTTACCCATGTTAAAAATTTGGGAAAATACACAAAAGCCACTATCTTCATTTTTATAAGTCTACATTACTCCCTCAAGGTCTTAGCATTATCCTCAAGACTTGTTACAACTTCTCCAATCACCCCCATGCAAATTGAAGACCCTATAGGAATGCTTTGGAGAGGATGCCCATGTATAAGAGGATTATGCAAATATTAAAATTTAAGTGAGTCAGACTCAAGCTTAGTCCACCATTGATGCTAGGCCTACAGGAAGGAAGAGATGAAGCATAAGAGTAGAAGGAGTGGATAGAATTAGAAAAAAATGCAGGTTCCTATTCCCAAGAAGGCAAACCATCTGAGGAACCCTGAGATGTCAGGCAAGCCATCTTGGCCATGAAATAATTGCACATAGATGACTAAGTTTATCAGAGGATGAGCAACAATTTCAGTAAGGGGGTGATGATGAGGCTCATCAATAGGTACATTATAAGGGTCATAATTCCATCCTATAGCTTTATAACTCTCTTTCTCACATTTATTACAATTTTTATATTATGCTTAGTGAGAAGGGTAAAAGATGTTTTTCTATGTTATGTGGACTAATATGGTTTAATTGCAGGAAATGGAGCATTTTTTAGATAATTTCCATGCAAGGGCTCGGAGTAGACAATAGGGAGAGATTTTAGGAGGTTGTTCACCTCCTTAATTCCTACAATCAGCCCAATAACACAACACTCTCTTTCATCACCTCGTGGTCATCGGCAACCAAGCAAGACGAGGTCATTGGAAGCCAAGCAAGTGTAGTTAATGAAGATAAAGATTCACCATTCTCAAGTTATGGGAGACAAATAGTCCTATTTTATAGGGAGTTTCTAGTAGCTACCCTCTTGTATATATAAACATCTAAAAGAGTTCATTAGGATTCGAGTTTTGTTTTCACCTAGGTAGCTATTGAGATCAAGTACTTGCCACTGTTATTTTTTACTATTATGTGATGTATTAGACATTGATGCAATGATAATGAGAATTTCCTTATTGGTTCATCACTGAGTTAGTTCCAGAGGGTTGAAGCTCTTGGTTTCGGGCCCAACCCAATGGCTTAGGTCCCTCTTGTGTATTTGTATCTCCTGTTAATTCAGAGTGCTTATTAGATTCTTGCATTTCATTAGAAAATAACCCATCAAAATTTTGTGATTGCAACCTCTACCTCATCTCTCCCATGGGAGCATGAATGGAAGGAGCTACAATCAAAGTCAAAAAATACTATGTTTATGATTTCTTGGAATAATATTTATTCTGGGCATCTTGTTTTGTATGTGTAGAAATTCTCACTGTAGATCACCTGATAATGCAATGTACTAAAGCAAAATACTTGATCTACTTCTACTATCAAACTTTATAGAAGCTTAATCAATTCGAGAAAGATCAATCAAAACACATATAACAGAGAAGAAGAAATCAATCACACATGAACACAAAAGAATACTCTGGGGAAAGCCTCAGCTAAAAAACCCCAATCTTTGTATTATCATACAAGTGGAAATATGTCCGGATTACACAAAGATTTAGCTAAAAATCTATCGAGCTCTCAGTACAACCCCTCTTCTGCTCATAGACAATCAAAGGCTTCTCACAAACCTTCTCCTCTGCCCTCCAAGCCTCCTATTTCCTTGCGCAATTTTCCTTGGGGTCCAGTGCTGCCACTTGTGTGAATTGGCCTCTTCACACACTCACTAACCTCTGATCTAGCTGCATAATCCTGAAGGATATAAATCGTTCTGCATGGATGAGTTTCCTTTATAGGAAAAATTCATCCAACTGATAGTACATTGTCCCTCCTCTGATCTCAACTCGGTCTCTAACAGAACTGACATGCATGAGTTAGTTATGAGAGAATATTCAGTTATTTGGAGAGCAGCAGTTACATGCATGCAAGCATTAACTAACTGAATTCACAATTAATTCAACAAACTTTTTGAATTAATCTAACCAGACTTGACTCAGTTAACTGAGCCAACTAATTACAACTCATCCTTATCTCTTTAATTGATGGATAAATTCCTCAATTAATGGAGAAACTATTGCATGTCCTCACATAGACTTCATGTTTGATTTTCCTTAACTAATTAACTCAAGATGAATTAATTAATTATTTTACAAATAGCTGTTAAGATCAAATTCGAATTTTACTTCACTATTTTAGTTCAGGGACTAACTAAAATAGGAATCTATCCCGAACTGCTATTTTTAGCAATGTTATTTATAGCACTTCCATTTTTCATTCCTTATTTCTATGTCCAACACTAGTACCTGAACTGCTATTTATAGCAATGCTATTTTTATCATTTCTATTTTTAGCATTTCTTGTTGCCATTTTCAACAGTATGTGCTTAGTGTAGCTTAGGAGTTGATTTATTGACTAGATAAGAGTTTTTAGCCTAGATTAGATGGCATTTAAATTCAACTCATTTTTTCACTATTAGTTGAAAATGTTGTGTTTATGATTTCTTGGAAGAATATTTATGTTAGTCATCTTGTTGTGCATGTGCATATTGTAGCTTAGGAGTTGATTAAAGGAATAGATTAGAGTTTTTGGCCTAGATTAGATGGCATTTAAATTCAACTCATTTTTTCACTATTAGTTGTTTCATGTTGTCAATGATAAAAGGGTATATGCATGTGATGATTGCAGGGATGTTTGGATCTATAGGAAAGGTCACCTTCACCACCTCCATCTTGGACTTCCTCACCCTCTTTTATTAATCCCAAATTTTGTCCTCAAAGTTATGTGCTTGAGATCATTTTCCTATACCACCGTGAGCAACTATCCTAGAGAAAAAGAGATCTTCAGAAGGCTTTGAGCTTGGCTAGGGGCTTTGGCCACCCTTCATTCATTTACCTCAACCTCCATCCACCTTGTTATCCCTTGAAACCATCATTTCCACCTCCTAAACCTTCTTGGCATCCTTCCTATAGAATTATAGGCCTTCCTGTAGCACACATGTAGTAGCCTGTTTCCTTACCAGTTTTGACCTTTTCTACAATTTGGACTTAGCTTAGGAGTAGGTTGACCCCCAGTTGTGACTCCATGATCAAGGGCAGCACCTAGGGCACTCCAAACCCTCCTTTTCCTTCACTATAAAATAGAATAGTGTTAGTTTCTTTATCACAGCTTTGGCACAAATAGTACATTGATTTATATGCAAGTGTGAGCTATGTAGATGATACATGGAATCTTGAATTATGATTTGGTAGGTTAGCTTCTTGTCTGCAAGTAGATATGGTAGCTATGTGGTTGATTGCAAGATAATGTATTTTCCTTTCTGCAAGTAACATAGCTCTTATATTTTCATGAATTGATTCAATAAGATTTGCAAGTTGAAGTTCATATGATTTTCTTTTTCATGGTTAGAGGTAGCTTCTAAATTGCATCTTCATTAGCTAGTTCTCATTCTAATTCAGTAGGAGGAATGGCTTTGGAGCACTATTGATCAATTTTCCTAGTTGAGGGTGGCATGAGTAGAATCCCATCTACTATGCATATAGAACTGTCACCTCGAAGCTTGTATGAACCTCTGGTTGATAAATAGAGTTGAGGATCCCTTGGGAGTAGCATCACTCTTGGTGCAATACTAGGGCTCACCAGTAACCACTTCCTTTGTGATAATACAGTTATATATTTTTTCCCATAATCATTGTATATGTTTGATGATTTTCGTTATATATTGTTGATCAGTGGTTGTCAATGATGTCAACCGAAGCCGCACTAGGGGCTTCCCTGATCTTCTAGATGTATTCTACTCGTCAAGACATTTCCGTTGATATATTGCATGCAAAGTAATTCTTCACGGTTTGAGAGATATTCATGTTTGAAGTTAGTAACCCCAGTTAGTGAGCTAAAACCCTATGGGGTTGTGGCATGGCACTCATAATTGGTTGTGGTAATTGCATAGTCAATAATTAATTAAATATTTTTCTCCTAAAATCCCTCCAATGTTCACTCATTGAGGACCCTCTCAACTCAAGACATTCATAGAAATAATGACCCTCATATCCTCCTCTAGTAGGGATTTTGTGGCTTCAAACAGGTCATCGTGGAATTTTCACTATAAATTTGTTTCTGTGAAGCGCAAGAAGCTGAAATTAAAACTCATTTGAGCCAAACTATTGATGTACCTTGTGACTGAATTTCAGATCTTGGTTCACTATATTTTCAGGTATATGATCTTAGGAAGTTAGGATTTTTGCAGGCTCCTGAATTCCATGTCAAACAAGTGACGTTTGGAAAATCGTCATAAATTTCTCTCTGAGCATTGGATTCAAATTTTGTAAATAGTCACAGAAATAGAATGGAATTTGTTGAGTATCATTTTCAGGGCCGAAGGTCACAACAATGACACTGGAACTTCGTACAAGTTCACTCTACTGAACCAGTCTATAATCGGGTCATGGTGGGAGATTGGGCATAACTCTTTCTTGAAGAATCCAATCTTGATCAAACCTATGGGGTTGGAAAGAGGACTCAAAGGGCTACCACATGACAAAATTATAGACCCTTGAGACCCGAAATTACATAGATACAATAGTTTCAATATTGTGCTCCTAGAAGGCAAGAAAAAGCATGCATTCAAGGATCACTGTAGTAAGGCCCACACATCAACAGTCAAGGGTAAGTCTCCTATAGCAATGTATGTATGATTAGTGTTTACATTTGAAATATGATTATCATCTCTGACATATGTTTTTTCAGGATAACGTAAGTATATATAGGATCTCGATTATATCTCTATCTTTCTATATGTCATAGTTAGTTTTGATACCACATTTCGAATGTCCTATTCTTGTTACTACACATTTGATGCTACACCAAGTTTGCTAAATCTATATGATGTTGTAAGTTCATGTTACTTATCTTTTCATAGTTGATAGAATGGTCTTTGTTGTTGTACTTAGAACTTGGTCCATCACAATTCTAGGGTATGTCATCGGTTTTTATTGTATATATCTTTAGGTCAGCTTTGGGTATAGTCTTTCATAGAGTCAATGCCTATATCAAGAGTGAGAGTCTTTGTCTATTACTGCAACAAGTCAACAACAAAAGTGAGAAGCACACTTCAGGTACGCAATGTAACTTGTATTTGTATTTATTCATTATTATGCACTTATATGTGTTTTGCAGACAGAGGTAAGTTGAAGGGTATTTTGTTTTGTTTTGGGATTGGTTTCGTCAGGCAAATTTTGCATGCAGGTAGAAGAAGATTCAAGTATAACTTCAAGCAAGAATTCAAGAGCAGAAATATCAAATCAAAGGAAGCATTGCAGTGGGACATCCTTGGAAGACATGACAGCAATCTGTATATTATGAAGAAGTGTCAAGGCCAAGAGTCATCATTGTAAAGTTGTAAAACAGTAATTTGTAAACGTGTCATTGTTGGAAGAGTCATTATTGTAAAAGAGTCAATCTGCCTAGAGTCGAAAATGCATTGTTGGGAAGTATAGGAGTCATTGTTGGGATGATGTCATGGTTGGGTAGCAGGTCATAGAGTGATTGGGTATTTGGTCAAGTACACGAAAATCATTGTACATCTTATTGTATCATGGATTTTTGTCCCTTGTTTGGGAATCCACAGTCTTGTCTTATTTCAGTCATTATAGGGTGGAAGGGAGGTGCTAGCAAGGTGTATGAAATTGCCTACAAGTTGGAGCTTGTCAACACTTCAGGGTGGTAGGTTGGTTTAGGATGTTGGGGCATCCATTTAGTTGACTACTGAAGAAACCAGGGCCTTGGGGGGTCCTTCCAGTGGGAGATGGAGAAGAATTCTTTTCTAGAATTCTAGGAAGTTGTTGCTTTCATTTTAGTTGGGGTTGAAGATTGAAGAATTTATTAGAAAAGTGTTTGGTGGTTTTTGACCCGAGGGGCTTTTCCACCTAAAATTATTGTGCCTACTGTGTTATTTTATTTACTATTATTACTACATAAACATTAATAATAATTGAAGATTAACTAATGCTCTGAAAAGATTTAAAAGTTATAATTGATAAGTAATATTGATTCATGACCCCCCCCCCCCCAATATTTCCAACAATTGGTATCAGAGCTTGGTTCCTTCAGTAGCAGTCTAACAACTTAAAGGAGATCATGGAGTATACCAAGAATAGAGTTCCTTTGTTCAATGGAAATAAATATGCACTTTGGAGTGGAATAATCCAGCTTCATGTTTTGGCGCAAGGATATAAAGTATTGGAAATCATTGACAAAGGCTTCACACCGACCCAGGATGAGCAAGGTAAGAAAAATATGGTATATGATGCAAACGCTAAATATCTTATTATCAGTGGGCTTATCGAATCTGTTTATCTTAAGGTATTGAGTTGCAAAACTGCTAAAGAGGTATGGGGCAAGCTTGAAATATATATGCAGGTGACTTAAAGGTGAAAGAAGCAAAGCTTCAATTTTTCAGGGCAAAATTTGAGAAACTCAAAATGATGGAAGATGAAACAAACTTTCAACGTGTTGATGAAACAAAAAATACATTAAAAGGTTCGGGAGACCCTATTGAAACGAAAATTATTATCCAAAAGATCCTCAGAACCTTGCCAGCAAGATTTAACCCTAAGGTATCTGTCTTGGAAGATAGATCGAATATAACCAATCTCAACATAGATGAATTGCATGGAATGTTAGGGTCCAACCCTAACCCCTTTATTTATGTAATAGGGTTGAGTCATAGTTATAGTTAGTTAAAGGGTCAATAAAGCCCATATTAATAATTGTAAGTGGTTGACCCGCATTTAAGAAAGGGACCATAGTTAGCTGTAAACGGGCCATGGTATTAGGTAGATGGTATTAGACAACCATGGTACTGACCCATGGTATTGCATGTATGAATCCTATATAAAGGATAGAGACCCCCCATTGAGGAGTGTTGTGTCTTATTTTGTAATCAAGCTTTGCTCTGTTGGAGGTTGCCCCCTCGAAGAGGCAAGTGTACATTGCTTTCATCTCTGAATAATAAAATACTTCTTGCTTTTCTCATTTTTCTATGTTCTGGGTTGTATTTCTTCATATATTTGGAATTCTAGCATCTTCTCATAGGTCAAGAGCATAACAAGTGGTATTAGAGCGCTTTCCAAGGCCGGTGGTATCTCCATTTTTGGCAGAAAAGATTTTTAGGCTTGAGACGTGTTCCGACATATTTAAACAATAGGATCTATCGTTGAGCGCATAAACCTGTGGATTTGGGGAGGCATGCATGTAGCAAATACAAGAGGTGATCACACTTGCTGGACTCCCTTGTAACCCCTGTGGGTACCCCTTCGAGTATTAGCGCATTAGACAGAACCGTGCACGAACTGTCTCCCATGTACCCTCTAGGTATATCGGAAGCCCCCTAGGCTCACCTGAAAGCTCACCTTATATAAACCATCAGTCGTCTTGCTGCTATAGTACACTGAGAACAGCACTCGAGTAGATTACTCACGTGTACGATAAGGTAGTTGGGTAGTACGGCTAAGGGTACGGTTGATCCTCCTTAATTAGTGCCCTAAAATATTGGGTTGAGTACTATTGTTGGACCCTTATGTATATTGCGATTTGTAGCACCTGACACTCCTTGAGACCATAGTTCCCTCGACTCTCTGAAGATTTCCCATTATCTTCTTTGCCAAATCAGATCTAGCAGTTGGGGTTATGTCTCCACCGCAACAATCAGATCCACCAGTTGAGGTTCTACTGCCATAATACCATTCAGATCTAGCAGTTGGGGTTCTATCATCGCCACAGTCTAACTCACATTTAGTAGTTGGGGGTTTCGTAGGCAGATCTGACCATTTGTCCAGTGAGGCTTGTGGCTCCTATAGCCTGGGGCGATTCTCACAAGACATTGGGTAGGATTAAGTTTTCTGGAAATTGGCCACTTAAGTTGTTGGCTTGAGGGTGCTTGACCTATGTTCAGTGTTAATTAGCCAAAAAAATCCCTACACTACTGGCCCTTTCGGCATCATCCCGCGGAGCGCAGACCGAAGTCTCACCTGAAGCAGTATGGGGGGATGTTGGAACCAAGTTTCTGCGCCCTGAGATGGTTGTGATGTCGTTTGATTCCCTCCATCCCTACCTTCGCGTAGGCGGCTTCACTCTAGGGTTTGCAGGACAAACCCTCTATTCCAGCCTTTAATACCTTCGCGAAAGTATACGACTGACCTTCGCGCATCCCTAGTCTGTGGCTCAGGTACTTTTGCGTTGCTATGGCAACATGCCATGTAGATTCCCCAATTATCCTAAGTGATTTTCTTAGCTCGTCAAATACTTAAAGTTAACGTTGCGTAAGAAGATATTCATAATTGCATTCGATTATTCAATGTAATTTCATTCATTTGCGCATCATATCAGCATAATAAATGAAATTCATACATTAAATATTAAAGCACATCAACAAAAAAAAGACATAGAAATTGCAGAGTAACTCCTTTTATTAATATCTTCCAAGTGTTCACAGACCTTGTCCACCCTGTGCACACAGCTGCAGGGGTCCGCGCTCTCAGTTGCAGACTTCTACCCTAGACCTTTGCACACTCAGCTGCAGAGCCTTTATCTACACTATGACTCAAGACTTATACTTCTTCTTCATAGCTATCACTCTATTACATGATCTTCCATTCTATTTCTTGATGCCTAAACTACTTAGAGCTTAGCTTGTTTAAAACAATCCCATGGTCCGTGGACCATGGGTAGTGATTAGCCTCATCATTGAGTAATTATATGGGCCTTAATTGGCCTTAATTCACCTCATAGCTTAGTCAAACCAACTATTCTCACAACTTATTGCATACTTTTGATTATATTTTGTTTATGAAATGAGTTAGAGTTGGATATTTGGCTTTGTGGTCTAATGTGCATATAATGTAGGAATAAAAGATAAAAGCAAGGGGAAATGCAGGTATAAAGGATGAAAGCAAAGAACTATGGCAAAGACCTTGGTAAACACTCGAATGGGACAAGGGAGAATAATTATAGGAGGTAAATCCTCCTCATTCACTACCCCTCCATTTGAATATTCCTCCATCAGCTCGGAGTGCAAACAACCATCACTTTGAAGACTAGAAGACAGCCAAGCAAGTGAAAGGGACATCAACCAGTTTTTCTTGAGTTAGAGGCCAAGCCTCCCTAATGGGAAGGAAGTCGTTAGAGACTTCAAATGTATAGAGAGGCTTAGGACCTCAATAGGATTCAGACTTCTATTGTAAAACTCTGTTTTATTTCTACACTGCAAAGACTTGTGACAGTTTTCTCTGTAATCCATGGTTTTTCTAAAAAGAATGAGTTTTTTTTAAGCTAGCTTTGAGTTAACTTCAAGGGCTAAAGCTCTTGGGTTAGGGCCCGACCCAAGCAGCCACAAATCCTCTTTACTGTACATGTATGCTAGCATAGAGTTCTGTTATGTTTATTTGCTTAAGTAGTTTCATGGTTTTCTATTCATTTGCTTAAGTAGCCTTAGGGTTTTCACTGTTTATTTGCTTAAGTAGTTACACTTTCATTACAGAAATATAGCGTAGATCATGCATGATTTTCTTGTTCATCTGCTTCAGTAGCTACATTTGTTGTACTTTACTTTCATTTATGCCTTATTTCAATTCACAGGTTAGTTAGAGGAAAAATATCACTATCAAGTTGTGCGCAGGTGTCTCGGTCTCATCTCCTCCCTATGGGACCATGACTTGAGGCAGGGACCCTTCAGCAGCCCCAAAAACACAGGTCTCTGGTTCTTGCATGGGCTATGGAGTTCATTGTTTAATGCAGTTATTTGTTCACCCGCAATGGTTTTCTCTGTCATTTTCATTTGAAACCACCTCCAACATGTTCCTCATGCATCACTTCCTCACTATCTGATCACCAAAAAACCTTCACAATCACTGTCTGATTCATTATTTTCTCCAACTCCTGCCTTGCGTGGAGTCCACCACTTACTTTATGAACTTTAAGTTCCCACCATCGATCTTCCTCACCTAATCTGACGGTTATCGCGTCACCTGATCACTTTAGGCACTTTAAACCCCCACTATCGATCCATCTTGCCTGATCTGACAGTTGTCGCTTCACCAATTCACCAACTAGCTTGGCCGATCTCCACCGTTTATTAGCCTCAATTGATCCAACGGCCATCGTGCAATCTCGCGTGGATTAGTGCACGAACTTTATCTACCCGAGAGCACGCGAGAAAAATGGTTTTCTCGTGCTATGTGTCATGCAGTAAGGCTAATTGCATGAAATTTCCAAATACTTCTTACAGCCTGAAGGGCGCGCGAGAAACTACTTACTACCTTAGAAACCCGCTCCCTCATTTCCACACGTTTCTTTTCCCCACGATATTATCTTCGCCGTCCATCTCTTGACTTCACCCACGCAATAAGATATTAGTTGTTCATCACTCATGTGAGCCTCGTCCGTCCATCTCTTGACTTCACCCGTGCGATTAGATCTCGGCCATTCATCTCCTGTTAACCTCGTTCATCCATCCACTCACCTAATCCCTCGTGACATGATCTTCGTCATTCATCTGCTTTGTTCCCTTGTTCATCCATCCATTCACTTAAGCCTTCGCGATAAGATCTCCACCGTTCATCCTGTTAGTTAACCATGTTCACCCATCTATCTACATAACCTCCTACGATCCAATATTCGTCATTCATTTTCCTTTCACCCGACTGATCCAACGGTTGTTATGCACTGTTGCTCCCTCATGTCCTCCTTTCACTGATTTTGACCTCCGATTGCTTTTTTCGCTTGAAACCCGATTTAGCTTAAGTTTCTTTGTTACACCTTAGTCTAGTATCAATGCTCTTTACTTCTACAACTTAGATAAATAGCATTAGGTTAGTTTTAATTTAGCCATTCTGATTAGCATAGTTGTTTAATTAGTTAGTTAGGTTATGGTGTGAGTTTAGCATTTCATGTTGTTTTCTTCATTACTGCAATAGAGTAGCTCTCTCTTAGAATAGGTTTGCTCTCCTTCCATCAAATAATTAAGCTTCTTCTGACCCTATAGAAGTTTGGCTTAGAACCCCTGGGGTCTCTTGCCAGACAAACAATGAGAACAGGTAAGACCTTCACTTCTACTTGTGCATATAGCACTGTCACCTCCAAGTTTGTACGAACCCCAGGTTGATAAGTAAAGATGGTAGCCCTGGGAGTTGCAGCATTATTGTTGCAATACCTAGGCTCATCACTTTTTGGCACCGTTGCTAGGGAGGTGTCTAAGTAGAAGTAATTACTGCTTTCTTGTATTTTCTAGTCTCCAAACTTCTTTTCTTCTACTTCTAGTCTTCAATTTTCCTCCATTAGTTTATTTTTGCAAAAGTAATTTAGCTTCCTTTCTTTAATTTGTCACTATCAGCTATTTCATTCTACAAGTACTTTCTAGATTTAACAAAATCTTACAAAACCAACCCAAAAACATTTCCTTTCATGCCTCGTAGGAATAGGGATAATTCAGGTAAATTCTTGAAAAATACCCCCACTGCATCCAATAGTCAACCTTCTCTCTTCTTCGATGACTGTGAAGTGGAAGAACCTTTAGGTGAGTAACCTTACATATTTTAAGAACCTACAAGGGAAGAAGAAGAGGAAGAACCCATTCCTATTGAACCAATGGCTGGAAACCAAAATGACAAAGGAGATAGAGAGAGAATTGAGAGTGCCTTCCCCATCAGGGAAACCAATGGGGACACTAAGATGAAGAATATAAGCCCCTCTGCTCTACCTCATTTCCATGGCCTAGCCACAAAGGACCCTGACACTTTCCTATTTGAGTTTGTTGTTATTTGCCTAACCTATGACTATACAGATGATGAGAAAAAATTAAAACTATTCCCATCTACCCTCAAGGATGCAGCATTGCGTTGGTTCATGGGTTTACCTGGAGATAGCATCACAACTTGGGCTCATATGCAACAAACTTTTAACAAAAAATATAGGGACTATTGTAGGTCAAAGGATACTAAATAAGAGATTTTCAGGATGATCATAGACCAGGATGAATCCCTAGAAGACTATGAAGAAAGATTCCTGCTCAGTTACAAAAGGGCCAAGTGCTCACTTGACCCTGAGTCACTAAGGTTGGTCCTACTTAGAGGAGTAAGGGAGGATCTTCTGGATACCTTACATATGATAGCAGGAGGAGATGTCTACCAATTACCCTATGAGGATATTAAGATTGTCTTTAGAAACCATTCTAGGACAGCCAGGAAAAAGGGTAGGGGTAGTCAATCTGTGGCTAGTACATCATCCTCTAACTTATCCATCAAGGGTGAAATTGAAAATATGCTAGTAGATTTCAAAGTGACATGCTGCAAACCCTTACCTTGAAATTGGACACCATGAACATCAAAAGGAAGCAAGAGGAAGCGGAGAAACCCTTGGCCATATTTTGTCTTAGATGCACTAGGAAGCATCCTAGGAACGAATGTCCATTAAACTATATTAAGATTTGCTCGCTCTGTGAAGAAAACCACTCCACAAACAAGTGCCCTTCTTTACCTAGACTCAAAGTTGTATATCAAGGAGCTGAAGAGGTCACTGAGAAACTTTGCTTCATCAACCAAAGGAGACCTCCTGAGCCTAGACCATACCAGCAAGGTATGCAAGGGTCATCCCATGCATATTACAACCCCAACCAAACCACAGCTATACATTCTTGGGGACGCTCTGCTCATCCTTCCTAGTCTACACCCCCTCCTTGGTCCTATGCATCTCAGTATTAATTCCAGCCAGCCAACCAGTCATTTCAACCTTATGTTTAGCCACAACATCAGTGGAATACAGCACCCTAGGGTTGGAGGCCCCAATTCAACAATGTTCCAGCCCTATTTCCTCCACCACCTACCAAACCACAACTCCTGCACTATGCTCCACCTAAGCAACCCCAGATGCATGCCCAGCCAAATCCAAACCCAAACAATAGGCAAGCTCAACAAGCATACAGTGGAGAGACATCATACCCAGCTTATGTTGTAGAAATCCAGGAGATCAACCTAAGATCTGGGAGAATTATCCCAGACAACCAACCTCCCTCTCCATAAAGGGAGGTTGAGGAAGAAAGATAGGAAAGAAACTTTAAAGTAAATCCACCCTTTCCTGAAAGACTAGCCCAACCACTCCAGCCTACCCCAGAAGAAACTGAACTTCTAGGAGAATTGAAAAACCTAGGTGTAAAGATCCCCCTTCTCCAAGCAATCAAACATGTTCCCATTTACAATAAATTGATTAAGGATAAGTGCTTCAAGCATCCAGGAAGAAGAAAAAGGGATGCCCCTACCATTAATTTCATTGGGAAGTTGTCTGCCTTATTGCTAGGGCACGTAATATGTCCAAAATATTTGGACCCTGGAAGCCCTATAGTAGATGTGCACATCAATGACACCATTTTCCCACACACTCTGATTGATCTCGGAGCTGCCATTAATGTGATTACCAAGGACACCATCCTCAAACTCAACCTCCAAGGGTCATTGAGGAATAGGCCAAAAGGGAGTTCCTAAGGGAGAATATATTCTACAAATTTGGGTACCCTAGAGAGCTAGTCACAGACCAAGGCAGCCAGTTTACCTCCAGCATGATTGAAGAACTGCTCAGCCATTACAAAATCAAGCATAGGACCTCCACTCCTTATCATCCACAAGCTAATGGGAAAGTGGAGGTGACCAATAGGGCACTAGAGAACATCTTGACCAAGGTAGTGAGCAGCAAAAGGAAGGATTAGGCAGAGAGACTAGTTGAGGCCACCTGGGCCTATAATACAACATGGAAGATAACCATTGGATTTACACCCTATGTGCTTGTCTATGGGAAAAAGGCTTTGTTGTCCGTTGAGTTTGAATATAACACATTTAGGATGGCAACCCAACTAGATTTGGATCTAAGTCATGCACAGAAAGAAAGGTTGTTCCATTTGAATGGCTTGGATGAATTCAAAATGCAGGCCCTCCTACATACAGAAATAGTACAGCTTCAGAGGAAGATCTGGCATGACAAGCACATCAAGGAGAAGTAATTTTAAGAGGGAGACTAGGCATTGCTATATGATTCAAGGTATAAATACTTCAAGGGTAATCTAAGGACAAGATGGCTCAGACCTTATGTGGTGGAAAGATGCTATGAAAATGGTTCAATGCAAATCAGAACTATTGATGAAGAAGCCATTCCATTGCTAGTTAATGGACACAGGTTGAAAATGTACAAGAGGCCTTTATCAAAACAAGAGTTCATTGACAGTATCAATAAGATAGTGATGATGGTAGAGAAAGTTCCAGCTCCTCCCTCATCAGGTCACTGAAAAAGGAAAAAACAAAAGAATAAGGATTCGGGTGAAAACCTCCATGAGGCACCTAAGTCCCATCTTTGGGTTGAAAACCTCATGAGGCAGCCCAAGGATGAGATAAATGAAAAAGAGTAAGAAGATCAGTAGGTGAAATCCTTCCTTAAGGCACCTAGGGCAGATATCTAGGGTGAAAACCTCTATGAGATAGCCCATATGTTTTTATTTTTTAAATGTAATAATAAAAGAAAAAAACATAATAGTTATTTGTAGGTGGGTGAAAAATACAAGCAAGGAGCAAAGAGAAGATCCAAAGGGAACCCTGCCTCACATATATTCATCTCCTCCACTCCTTACCATGCATCCCTCCATCAATTCCATTGCTTTTCACTTCATTGCTTCAATTCAGGTGAAGATTGTGTTTTCTAACCAATCACCTCATCCATTACCATCATCTCCGCATCCACACACACTCCTACTTCCTCTATCCATTCATTACAGCATCCTCATAGCACCAGCCAGCAACATTATCAAGAAATTCTAAGGAATACACCAAACATTGCTAAGTGGTAATCCAGGAGCTCCACAGCAGCAGCAGCATCAAATCCAAGAGCTCCACAGCAGCAGCAGCATCATATCTAGGAGCTCCACAGCAGCAGCAGCATCAGATCCAAGAGCTCCACAGCAACAGCAACAACATCATATCTTCAGTCATAGACACCTGCAAAAGCTAATAAACCATCAGCAGACAACATATGAGGAAGAAGAATGCCCATCAATAGTGCCTCTGATCTTTGACAACTGCAGCATGGCATCAAGACCACAGGTAAGTATCCTACTCACTCACTCATATGCATCATTTGATCAAAAGTTGTAAAGGTTAAGAGAGGTAGTTGGTTTATAAGTGAAAAGGTGGAAAAATAAATAAATTCTTTAATAAGTCAAAAGAGAATGCACAAGTCCATAGATACAGTGTTGTTATGGAAACCATTTGAGAATGCTTGAAGAATTAAGATTTGGGGTAGAAAAGCCAGTTCACCAAAGACTCAGCATACCCTATTTTTTGATGCAATCACTCGTAGACTCCAGTAGCAAAGTAAAGGAAGGAAATTCCTAGCAGTTAGTTCACCATGGGTTGATCAGGATCCTCATTAAGTATCCTCTCCAAAACCTCGGGATCCCTATAAAATGGTCAATCTTCGGAGACTTACCAATAGAGGATGACATCAAAACCCTCATCTATGGTGTTAGTCCTTCTGTGAGTGAGGAGGAGGAAAAACAAGAAGAAGATACAGAGCTAGATGGGATGAGATGAATACAGAAGAAACTAATACAGAGGAACTCAATGCAATGGGGACCATTGCTTCCTAAGGGGGGAGGAATGGTCCAGGTGGATCTTGGTGGCCACCCACCAACCCATTTGGACCCTCACAACTGTCTCTTTCAGTCTTTTCAGTTTCCTAAATTGTAGCACAGTTTACTATTTTTAGCAGTTTTTCGGGTCCTGAACTTCCGGAGCCGTTTTGAGGCCCTAAACGACGTTTTTTGGGATTCTGGGGCAACATGGGTCCATGGATCGATGTTGTCTCCCAAAGTGGTAGTACTCGGATAGATCTTTCTAACGAGCTATCATACGCATCAAACGGAGATCGTATGCCAAAGTTACGACCCCGGGAAATTGATGTACCAATTTACCCAAACGGGGCCCACAATTTGGCGTTTCATCTTCTAGGGTTAGGTTTCGGGATGTGAAGGGTTTTTCATTGTTTCTCAACAATAAATAGGCCTTCGAGCCTCATTGTAATACAGTTTGGAACAGTTCAGAGGCATGTAACCGCCACATCTCTTCTCAGAGATAAGCTACCATCGCCCTATCTGGTTTCTTTCCATTTCTGTTTTTAAGCATATTTCAGTATTTTACAGTAATGAAATGAAGTATTATTTCCGCTGCATCTCTGTATTTATGGTTATCGCATCTCTGTATTTATGGTTATCTCTGTAATCTATTGTGTTCCTGTTTAAATCCGGATCAGTGGTATCAGAGCGGTCTGCTTTTTCTCTGTTTTTCTTTGCATGTCCCCAACGAGGTCGGGATATAAGGAGTTAGGGCTTGAACTGGTCGAACCTTTGCAAGACCAGCCTCGCAAATCCCGACGGCCTCCCATGGCGGATGAGAAGAAAGACGAGGGGGCAGGAGATCCTATTAGAATCTTGCTCGAAGAAGCCCTCGAGCGGCAAAGGAACGCGATGATGGAGAGCTTTGCGCAGATCCTTCAGCGACTACCTAGAGGCGACGCATCGGCTTCCAACAGCGACTCTGGAAACGCCACGCCGTTTAAGGTACAAGTTAATTTTGAAATCCCCATCTTCGAGGGTCAAATAGACGCAGATGCCGTAGATAAATGGTTAAATCTGCTAGATGGGTATTTTTCTGTTCATGAATTTTCAAGTCGAGAAAAGATTATTTTCGCTCTTCTCAAAGCGGCCCCACACGTCAAGGACTGGTGGGAAACCTACTGCGAGCAGAAGGATGAAAGTACAGGCTCACTATTTTCGGCCGCACCCACTTGGAACGACTTCCGAGATGCCATCAAGGAGCAGTACTACCCTGTCGGAAGCTATGAGGACAAATACATCAAATGGACCACACTGCGGCAAGGAAGAGACCAAGATGTGCCGGAGTTCACAAACATTTTTCATACCCTTCACACACAGTTGGGTATCAAAGATACTGAGCTGCATCTGGTACTCAAATACCGTGGCTGCCTACACAGATACATCCAGGAAGAGATGGGGTTCTTGAACATCTCCTCACTCGGCACAGCATACCGATACGCTGTCAAAATCGAGCAAAAGTTCAAACAGAAGAAGCGAGACTTTGGATCTACAAATCCGAAGCCCAAAGGACAAAGCCAAGGCGAGGTGACCCAAGACAACCCGTCGAAGCCGCAAGAAAAGAACAACACCATGAAGCCGAAGAAGGACATAGGGAAGTGGTGTGAGTTCCACAAGAGTCCCACTCATAACACAAGTGAGTGTCGGACCAAGCAGTCACTGGTGGCTGAGTTGAAGGCTTCCGAATCAGATGCATGTTCCGACCCTGAGCCAGAACCCGACAAGGGGAATTGCAAAGGGAAGCAGATCATTGATGCGGATCCCAGCGCCATTGTTGCCACTGCCAAGATCCAGAAAGATGAGCCCGAAAATCCAGAGGAAGGGGAGCGTCTTTTCCACTCACAGATGTGGGTGAAGGGTTCACCGCTACAATTCATTGTCGACAGTGGCAGCCAAAAGAACCTTGTCTCAGCAGAGGTCGTAAAGCGGTTGGGCCTAACAACTACACCACACCCACAGCCGTACAGTATCGGGTGGCTTCATGAAGGACGAGATCTCAAAGTTCTCCAGTAGTGTCGCCTTCCCTACAGCATCAAGCCCTTCACAGACGAGGTATTGTGTGATGTTACACCTCTGGATGTTTGCAATGTATTATTAGGCCAACCATACTTGTGGAGGCGACATGCTGTGTATGAGTCAAGGCCTCGTGCTGTCATTATTTCTTTGAATAATTCATTATACAGGATACCGGAGGTAGCCCCACCTACCGCCACATCTTTGATCACTACCAAGAAAGGCAGCAAGTTCATATCACAGACCAGGAAATTCATCTGTCTAGTTCACTCCCAAAATAAGGGGAAGATCGTTGCTACATCCATGACCCCTGCAAAGGGTTCCTCCATGCAGCAGCATCAGCAAAGGGATACGGTCATGAAAAAACATAGGAACAACTTCTCCTCACCCACATGGGTACCACACAAGTTTCAGGTGGGCAACAAAGTCTGGTTGCATCGACAGAAAGAACGCCTTACCAGAACCCATCAGAAGCTCAGACCACTCCGACATGGTCCTTACAGCAGTACCAAGGCTATGGGGAACAATGCTTTGGAGCACATCATTCCTCCATTCCTTCGCCTGCACCAATTGTTCAATGTGGACCATCGGCGACAATGCTCCCCACCATCACTGGACACATCAGAGATTGCAGGACAAGTTCAGCAGATGGAGGAACTCAACGCAATGGGGACCATTGCTTCCTAAGGGGGGAGGAATGGTCCAGGTGGATCTTGGTGGCCACCCACCAACCCATTTGGACCCTCACAACTGTCTCTTTCAGTCTTTTCAGTTTCCTAAATTGTAGCACAGTTTACTATTTTTAGCAATTTTTCGGGCCCTGAACTTCCGGAGCCGTTTTGAGGCCCTAAACGACGTTTTTTTGGGATTCTGGGGCAACATGGGTTCATGGACCGATGTTGCCTCCCAAAGTGGTAGTACTCGGATAGATCTTTCTAACGAGCTATCGTACGCGTCAAACGGAGATCGTATGCCAAAGTTACGACCCCGGGAAATTGATGTACCAATTTACCCAAACGGGGCCCACAATTTGGCGTTTCATCTTCTAGGGTTAGGTTTCGGGATGTGAAGGGTTTTTCATTGTTTCTCAACAATAAATAGGCCTTCGAGCCTCATTGTAATACAATTCGGAACAGTTCAGAGGCATGTA
Source organism: Pinus tabuliformis (assembly GCA_031772625.1). NCBI lineage: Eukaryota > Viridiplantae > Streptophyta > Pinopsida > Pinales > Pinaceae > Pinus > Pinus tabuliformis. The sequence goes on from CM062818.1 coordinate 1,111,117,758, forward strand.
GCCGCCACATCTCTTCTCAGAGATAAGCTATCATCGCCCTATCTGGTTTCTTTCCATTTCTGTTTGTAAGCATATTTCAGTATTTTACAGTAATGAAATGAAGTATTATTTCCGCTGCATCTCTGTATTTATGGTTATCACATCTCTGTATTTATGGTTATCTCTGTAATCTATTGCGTTCCTGTTTAAATCCGGATCACAAGGGATACAAAGATGAAAAGAATATTGGCCAGAGAGAAAAATGAACCTCTTTTCATCAGAGCTGAACAATCAAATCCCATGGCCCTAATCAGAACCCATAATCTAATTGCAAATAATCCTCAGCTATCAATTAGATAGCTTGTTGCCCAAGAGCAAGAAATTTTACATTTTGAGGGTATGATTAGGCTACTAAGAGATGATAATATACATGCCTGCTAAAGGAGATGAAACACTACCACACAGCTTGAAGATTAAAGAATATCACTTCCCTCAAAGTTTGAGAGAGACACTCAATAGGACACCTATGTATAAGCAATCAACGCAAAGGTTGAAGGTCAATTGGATAGGCCTAAAACTCAGTCCACCTCTACTCTTAGGGATGCTAGAAGGGAGAAAAGAAGAAGAGGAACAGAGGCAGTGGGAAGAAGTGGAAAGGAAAGAAGGCTTCTATAAACAAGAAGAATAGACCACAGTAGAAGAATGGGATATCAAAGAGGCTACCAGAGCCATGAAGGACATGGACATTGACTAGGTTGCTCAGAGGATGAGCAACACTTTCAGTAGGGGGGTGATGATAAGCCTCATCATTGAGTAATTATATGGGCCTTAATTGGCCTTAATTCACCTCATAGCTTAGTCAAACCAACTATTCTCACAACTTATTGCATACTTTTGATTATATTTTGTTTATGAAATGAGTTAGAGTTGGATATTTGGCTTTGTGATCTAATGTCCATATAATGCAGGAATAAAAGATAAAAGCAAGGGGAAATGCAAGTATAAATGATGAACGCAAATAACTATGGCAAAGACCTTGGTAAACACTCGAATGGGCCAAGCCTCCCTAATGGGAAGGAAGTTGTTAGAGACTTCAGATGTATAAATAGAGAGGCTTAGGACCTCAGTAGGATTCGGACTTCTATTGTAAAACTCTATTTTATTTCTAAGCTGCAAAGACTTGTGATAGTTTGCTCCGTAAGCCATGGTTTTTCTAATAAGAATGAGTTTTGTTTAAGCCAGCTCTGAGTTAACTTTGAGGGTTGAAGCTCTTGGGTTAGGGCTTGACCCAAGCAGCCACAGCTCCTCTTTATTGTACATGTATGCTAGCATAGATTTCCGTTATGTTTATTTGCTTAAGTAGTTTCATGGTTTTCTGTTCATTTGCTTAAGTAGCCTTATGGTTTTCACTGTTTATTTGTTTAAGTAGTTGCACTTTCATTATAGCAATATAGCGTAGATCATGCATGGTTTTCTTGTTCATTTTCTTGAGTAACTGCATTTCTTGTAGTTTACTTTCATTTATGCCTTCTTTCAATTCACAGGTTAGTTAGAGGAAAAAGATCACTATCAGGTTGTGCGCAGGTGTCTCAACCTCATCTCCTCCCTATGGGACCATGACTTGAGGAAGGGACCCTTCAATAGCCCCAAAAACACAGGTCTCTGGTTCTTGCATGGGCTATGGAGTTTGTTGTTTAATGCAGTTATTTGTTCACCCATACTAGTTTTATCTGTCATTTTCATTTGAAACCGCCTCTAGCACGTTCCTCATGCATCGCTTCCTCATCGTCCGATCACCAAAAAACCTTCACAATCATCGTCTGATTCATTATTTTCTCCAACTGTTGCCTCGTGTGGAGTCCACCACTTACTTTATGAACTTTAAGTCCCCACCGTCGATTTGCCTCACCTGATCCGACGGCTATCGCGTCACCCGATCACTTTAGGTGCTTTAAACCCCCACCATCGATCTGCCTTGCCTAATCCGATGGCTGTCGCTTCACCTAATCGCCAACTAGCTTGGCCGATCTCCACCATTGATCAGCCCCACCTGATCCAATGGCTATCATCCAATCTCGTGTAGATTAGTACACGAATGTTATCTGCCCGAGAGCATGCGATAAAAGTGGTTTTATTGTGCTACGTGTCGCACAGTAAGGCTAATCACATGAAATTTCCAAATACTTCTTACAGCTTGAAGGGTGCGCAAGAAACTACTTACCGCCTTAGAAACCTGATCCCTCATTTCCACATGTTTCTTTTCTCTACGATATGATCTCCATCGTCCATCTCTTGACTCCACCAGCGTGATAATATATTAGTCGTTCATCGCTCATGTTAGCCTTGTCTGTCCATCTCTTGACTTCACCCGTGCGATTAGATCTTGGCCATTCATCTCTTGTTAATCCCGTTCATCCATTCACTCACCTAATCCCTCGCAACACGATCTCCGTCATTCATCTTCTTTGTTCCCTTGTTCACCCATCCTTTCACTTAAGCATTCGCGATATTATCTCCACTGTTCAGCATGTTATTTAACCTTCTTCACCCATCTATCTACGTAACCTCTTGCGATCCAATCTTCGTCGTTCATTTGCCTTTTACCTGACTGATCCAATGGTTCTTATGCACTGTTTCTCCCTCACATCCTCCTTTCATTGATTTTGACCTCTGATTGCTTTTCATCTTGAATCCCGATTTAGCCTAAGTTTCTTTGTTACACCTTAGTCTAGTTTTGATGCTCTTTACTTCTGCAACTTAGATAATTAGCCTTAGGTTAGTGTTGGTAAGGTAAATCCCCTCTGCGGACAGAGGTGATCCCACTAGCCTATCACAGAACTAGCCACAAACAAACCACGCTGCTACGCAAGTTCCTAGTTATGCATCAAAGGTGAATCAAGAAGACTAACCTGGAGTCCAACGCTATGATTGAAGCAGAGTTGATATCCTCGCTCCCTTGCTCCAACAGATCATAATGAATACCTGCACATGCAAAGGAAGAGACAGATGCCAACATAAAAACTACCAAGGCACAACTATATTTCAGTCAGAAAGGAAATAAATCAACATATCACCATGATAGATAATGAGATTGGAACTATAATAGCAGTCGCTCATCAATTAATAAACAGGAAAAGTTACAACCATTGTTCTGACATCGACCCTTCTCCTGGCTGGGCGAGAAACTATATGTGTCTTGACATGCATCTCCTCTCCGGCAGCATAATCTCTCTAGCACTCGTTAGCATTCTCTCCATGACCAATAATCATCACTACTATAACTCAATTACCAGATCACTAGCATAACACTAACACCAACACTCTCTCTAGCACTAGCTTGTCCAATGCATAATGACAAGCTTATATAGATGGAGAAGGGAGGAGGATGCGATGAACCGGGACACCTTTTGTGGAATTAGCAAAAGCCATAAAGATGGATAAAGCTCGACAAAAAACTGATTTTCTATCCTCAGAAAAGCTCCATGTAATGAAGGAAACAACAGTCGGACGTGCATTAAGGCAAAAAGCACGACTAAATTTGGTTGGCGCGACTGTTGCTCTAAGATAGAGCGCCAATGGTCGCGCCCTCTTTTGAGAATCTCCATCATTGGCGCGGGTAGGATACTGTGGACTTGCGCCAATGGAAAAAGAGCACTTTTTAGGGATGATCTGCAGAAGGTGTCTTCAGGGGACATGGAGTACATACTCAGGGGAACATAATGCAAGTGTTTTTAGCCCTTGTCACTTCTTATAACTCCCGGAATGAGTCCTCCAAGGTACGACAAGAGGAGTAACAGGGATGGTGACAAGTTACTGTGTAACAGATAGTGTTAATTTAGCAATTCTTCTTAGCATAGTTGTTTAATTGGTTAGTTAGGTTATGGTGTAAGTTTATCATTTCATGTTGTTTTCTTCATTATTGTAGTAGAGTAGCTCTCTCTTAGAATAGGTTTGCTCTCCTTCCATCAAATAATTAAGCTTCTTCTGACCCTATAGAAGTTTGGCTTGGAACCCCTGGGGTCTGTTGCTAGACAAATAGTGACAACAAGCAGGACCTTCACTTCTACTTGTGCATATAGCACTGTCACCTCTAAGTTTGTACAAACCTCAGGTTGATAAGCAAAGTTGGTAGCCCTGGGAGTTGCAGCATCATTGTTGCAATACCTAGGCTCATCAGGTAGGTCTCTTACAGACGAATTTACTTTACAAAACTAAGGGTGGACTACCCTTTTTGACACATAACACCTTCGTGCTCCACAACCAAAAAATGTGGAGTCTTTACAATTATATTACACAAATTGACTTAACATTGGATTTTAGCCCCAAAACTGCCCTTAGGCGATCCCGCTCCCAACAGGCCCCCAACACAAACATCGTGACTGGCCCTCGAGTCACTCGGTAGGCGTGGAGATCTTTGCGCGGAGCCCGTCCAGCTCGACCCAGATGACCGCAACTTTGGTCATGCACTGAGCTGCTGCCTACTTCACATCTTCAATTGTCTTCTCGGTTACTGCCCCTGCACTGTCAACTTGAAATTTTTGTTGCGTCGCTTGGAAAGTCGCAAGCTTGCGTTCAATGTTTCTTGTGACTGTGTAAGCTTCGTCCAGCAAAGGTTTTAGTCACACCTTCATCACTGCTTCCTTGTGCAGCATTGCGTCCACCTGTTCCTTCAGCTGTTTGGCTTCCTGCAGGTTGGCTAACCTCTGTGTTAGTGCGACAGCTTGCGCTATGCCCTTAACTTCATCATAGCGTTGTTGGAGTTCACGTTCTTCTATCTCTAGCCTCTAGATGTTTGGGTCCTCCTGCAAGTTGGTCAGGACCTCAAATTATTGCTCGAACAACTGTGTGCAGTCTGTTGTAGCACTCTCTACCACCGCGACTACTTCTGTGATAGTGTTCGCCCGTTGTTCCTTTACTTCTAGCGGCGTTGAAGGCTAGGCCCTCAACTGGAGCTCTATAATCTGTAGGCTCAACTCCAACTGAACCTGCGCCATTTCTATCCAAGTGTCACACACCCTGCTGTACCTCTGAGATAGTAGTAGGTCAACTACCGATGCCAGAGCATCTAAAATAATTATTTTGGCGTTTTTGGTTTTATTTTTGGAAGACCAATGAATGAAGACAGATGTAGAATTGAAATACTTAATCATTTGGATAATATTAATATCTCAGCAAAGGTCTGCTATAAAGCTTTACACAGTGATATAGATCAAAATAGTGGTGAGAAGAAGACAGAAAATAATATGATTATCACAGTTTCCAGACTATAAAACAAGACAATCATAAGTATGAAAACCTTCTAAACTATGTTCCAAAGATTCAAGGCAGTATACTTAAGCTTACAAAATATGCTAACGATTTATTGATTAGAGGGGATTAGCTAAACAGACAGTTCATTAATCCATTCTCTTAATAGATGATCACTTCAAAAGTTTATAGGAATAAATTGAGACACAATTATTCCTACCTAGATATCTCTATAAGTCATAAGCATATGAAGAAAAACATAATGATTGATAACTAGAAAAACTTACAGGATAACACAAACTGTGTAAAACCAAATTTATAATCCCCTACTTTATATTAATGTTCCAAAAAGACCGAGTACATCAAGGGTCTACAAAAGCTTCCTTCAAAGGTGCAACCAGGTTCAAAGTAGAATGGAAAGTCACGACTTAACAAGCAATGAACCTTGAACCCATAATAACTCGAGAAGAGAGTTATTTATACAATAATGAAACTAAGAAAATATCCTAAAATTGATTAAGATTTATTCTAGGAAAGGAAAGATCTTCATGCAAGAAGATAGGGGCAGCTATTGAACTGCTTCTTGCTGTCCCTTTTATTCAGGTTGTGTTGGCTTTGTTGTTTGATATTTTGCCCTTTAAGCTACTTGATTGTTTGTATCATTTACACTAGTTGATTCCTTCATTTGATCTTTCATCTGATACTCTTTAAACTCTATGAATATCCTTTGACCCTGCTGAGTAGCCTTTATTGTGTTCCTTTTACCTTTACTATGCATTTCAAGTTTTTACTGTGTTTTTCAACATTTTAGTGTCAGTCTTTGCAGCCTTCCTCCAGTGATCAAACTTGCTCTTACAAAGTGATTTTAATGTTTCAAGGTCAAATTTTGTCATTTCAATGAGTTTGCGAGTAAAATTTGGTCACTAGGCATTAGGTCTAGGGTTTGCTTTCACTCCTTTCAAAGTTGTCCAAATGTTGGTCTATGTCACTATTCAGCTGAGTCTACCATCATTCAGAGGGTTTTCATCATCATGTCAGGTTCCAATGGGTCATTTTACACCTTTTTCATGCTTCAGTTGCGCCTAGGTAAGGTCATTTCTCTCTCCTAAGGTTTTGAAGGCAATTTCTCTTGGACGGTCAAATCATCAGCAAAACTTGTATCCTAATGTTCATACACCTTCCCCTATCCTTAATACACCTTATTAAACACTTCCCATCATTGAGATTCCCCAAATTCCTCATTTTCGCACAAACCCTAGTTTCTTGCTACAACTTGACAATTTTCAAGGTTAGGCCTGTGTTTTTCCCTTTTGCACCCCTTCCCCTCACTCAATTTCTGAGATTACACTTTCCCCTACTTCCTAACATCCCTCCCTACTTCCCAAAATTTCCTCAAGAATTTAGAAGCTCCCTATCCCCTTCATTTCGCTTCATTTCGACAAATCTCTTGTTCCACACATTGGGGTAGGTTTCACTCAAATGATGTTTCTGAGCAAGAAAAGATGAATTTGGGAAAACTGAGAGAGGTTTTTGTCCACAACAGGCCAAGGAAGAAAAACCTCCTTCACGTTTTACACAAGTGTCATGGTTTTAGAGAAATGTCAAAAATACAATTTCCTCCGGAAAATTGATGCACCTCTGAAGTGACCTTGGGAAAATCAAGTTTTCTCCTAGCTTGGTTGGCCAAATGACTTTTTTGATGACTCAAATGATAAATAGACACAAAACTATTTCCAATGAGCTATCATGAGCTCAATTTGTAGTAGAGTAAGGAATTCAAAAGTTGACTATAACAGCACTCTGCCTTTAGGCAGCCTCATTTGGCACATTTTGACCAGTCTTGGGAGATTTGAACTTTTACAGGGAACATGAACTCCAAAGTGAAAAATTCCAATTGGGTTGGAAAGTAGACTCAAATACCTTTCCAACAACCTATCATGCGCCCAATTTGGACATCGGGAAGGCCTCCAAAAGTCTCCTGCAAATAGCGTTATGCACAGGCTCTATGCGCCGCGCCTCAAGCCCAATGCATTGCGCCTTCCCTGTGCTTCGCGCCACCTGGCGCGCGCTTTTGCTAGGGAGCTCCAAATTGCAAAAAGTCTATATTTTTGGATTTGGCATGAAAAATCATGATTTCTGGTGCATGGCCAAGAAGTTTGGGCAAGTTTTGAGTCCCCAGGAGGTCAAAAACACTCAAAAAATGGCCTCACTGCCCCTATTTTGACACACAAGAAGCAGTCTTGGTAGATTGAATTTTTGGAGTGGAAAATGGGCACCAAATTCAGAAATTCCTCTTGGGTTCGAAAGTAGACAGGTAGGGCTTTCCAACGAGCACACTTGGGCTCAATTTGGGCTTCAAGAAGTGCCTCAAACTCAGCCTCAAAGTGGCGCAATGCATCCAGATTTTGGCGCGGCGCACAAAGGATTTTTGCTCAATTTTTCACCTTCCAGCTCAGAAATTCGGCCAGTTTGACTAGTTTTGCTTTGTGATGTAATTTTTTATCTATCTTCACATAATTGCATAAACATGATGTAATTTTGGCACTTATTTACTTGTTCTAGAAGATTCATTCACCAAAAGGTGAAATGTGAGTGAATGAATCAGTTTCCTAGCATATAGGGGTAAGTTGTTTGACTACCTAGTTTTAAGTTCCTTGTTTAGAATTGGTTCAAACAACTCCTAGAATGATGAGCTCGACCCCTAGATGCAAGGGAATGGGTTGGGCTACTCTATATGATGTAATTCCTAAGTCATTTTCAGGGTTGGACACTTGGGATTGCTTTGGCACATCATTGTACATTCTATCTCTGCATTTTTGGCTAAGGAAAGACTAGGGTTTTGCAGCACTATTTGGAATCCATGTGGCTTTATGTTTTGATGGTGTGATTCTCTAAGTAATTGTATGTTCATTAGTATTGTGTGTATCATTTTCCTGTCTCTTCTTCTAAATTTGAACAAATGAGTGATTAAGGTGGAATCCATTAACTATTATGCTCTACCTTTGAATTTGTTTAAATTTCCATGTTTTCATCTATTTAAGGAGAATTCTTGAAACTCTCTTGATCTCCAAAACAGGCCAAGGAAGAAAATTTTGCTTCACTTTTTACACAGGTGTCATGGTTTTAGAGAAATGTCAAAAATACAATTGCCTCGGGAGAATTGATGCACCTCTGAAGTGACCTTGGGAAAATATAGTTTTCTCCTAGCTTGGTTGGCCAAATGACTTCCTTGTTCAATCAAATGATAACTAGACACAACGATCTTTCCAATGAGCTATCATGAGCTAAATTTGGAGTTGAGGAAGGCATTAAAAAGTTGACTGTAACAGCACTCTGCCTTTAGGCAGCCTCATTTGGCACATTTTGACCAGTCTTGGGAGATTTGATTTTTTATAGGAAAAATGAACTCCAAATTGAAAAATTATAATTTGGTTGGAAATCAGACTCAAGGCCCTTTCCAACAAGCTATCTTGCGCCCAATTTGGACACTGGGAAGGTCTCCAAAAGTCTCCTGAAAATAGCGCTACGCACAGGCTCTATGCGCCGCCCCTCACGCCCAATGCGTCGCGGCTTCCCTGTGCGTCGCGCCACCTAGCGCGCGCTTTTGATAGGGAGCTAAAAATTGAAAAAAGTTTATATTTTTAGATTTTTCATGAAAAATCATGACTTCTAGTGCATGGCCAAGAAGTTTGGGCAAGTTTTGAGTCCCCAAGAGGTCAAAAACACTCAAAAAATGACCTTACTACCCCTATTTTGACACACAGGAAGCAGTCTTGGGAGATTGAAGTTTTGGAGGGGAAAATAGGCACCAAATTTAGAAATTCCTCTTGGGTTAGAAAGTATACAGGCAGGGCTTTCCAACAAGCACACTTGGGCTCAAATTGGACTTCCGGAAGTGCCTCAAACTCAGCCTCAAAGTGGCACTATGCATCCCGATTTTGGCACGGCGCACAAAGGATTTTTGCTCCATTTTTCACCTTCGAGCTCAGAAATTCGGCCAGTTTGACTAGTTTTGCTTTGTAATGTAATTTTTGATATATATTGATGTAATTGGATAAACATGATGTAATTTTGGCACTTATTTACTTGTTCTAGAAGATTCATTCACCAAAAGGTGAAATGTGAGTGAATGAATCAGTTTCCTAGCATATAGGGGTAAGTTGTTTGACTACCTAGTTTTCAGTTCCTTGTTTAGAATTGGTTCAAACAAATCCTAGAATGATGAGCTCGACCCCTAGAGGCAAGGGAATGGGTTGGGCTAGTCTATATCATGTAATTCCTAAGTCATTTTCAGGGTTGGACACTTGGGATTGCTTTGGCATATCATTGTACATTCTATCTCTCCATTTTTTGCTAAGGAAAGACCAAGGTTTTGCAGCACTGTTTGGGATCCATGTGACTTTATGTTTTGATGGTGTGCTTCTCTAAGTAATTGTAAGTTCATTAGTGTTATGTGTATCATTTTCCTGTCTCTTCTTCTAAATTTGAACAAATGAGTGATTAAGGTGGAATCCATTAACTCTTATGCTCTGCATTTTAATTTGTTTAAATTTCCATGTTTTCATCTGTTTAAGGAGAATTCTTGAAACTCTCTTGATCTCCTTAGCTCCTCACCAGTCCGATCTATTCATTCACTCAATTTAAAGCATCAAAACGATTGCCTTCCTTGCCCTAATCAGAACTCTGCAGAAACTGTGCCTCATCCCCGAGCCCAATTTGCCTTTCCTTGTTTCCAACACAAAACCCTCAAATCCAATTATTTAAACTTAATACCTAGCCTAAAATCAGTTGCTAAAGTAGTCATCTCCAGCCCCATTGATTATCTTTCGCTAAGATTGACCCGGAGAGAGCCCTCTCTTGTCCTCGTAGGGCTAGCTACGAGGCTGAGCGTGGTTTGATGTGGACCTAGAGCCTTGTCTTTTCAGCCTGAGGCAAATCTAGGCTCTAACATAGTGGCTACCATACTGGGGAAGAAAATGGTTTGCTTGTTGAAGTTATTTGTTTTATAGCTACAGACGGAGCCTGAAGTTATGCCAGGTAGCCTTCGAAAGTCTTTTTCTTTGCATTAGCGGAAGTAGATAAACGCTGCTTCAGTCAATCTCAGGTTTAGCTTGTAAACGTGACATCTAACTTATTAATTGCCCCAGTTCATGTATCAAGTTCAGATCTGATGGTTGATGGTGGAAAACGATCAGACACTGGAAAGGCTGAAATCATTCACCTGGTGATTCCAAATCATTTTCAAGATCAAATCCAAAGACTCCACTAGATGATGAACCTAGTGAGCAGAAACATGAAAGGACAATAAGGACAGAATAGGTATTCAAGTTGGAATTTCATCCAAGACATTTTGTTCTTTGTTATAAATTATTTCTTCTCTTTTCCCGAGAATGTCAAGAAGGCTTTGCAAAGTATCTTGTATTTGAGAAGAGATCCCAGGCCTGCAATTGATTCTTTCCCTTTGAAGATTGTGAATACCAAAGATTTTCATGCCTTTGAGCTCGATCAAGACCCTTCTTCTGAATCTTGTGATGACCCTCTTCAGAGTGATGAACCTAAAGAAAACAAAACTGATCCCGTAGCTCTTGTATATACTCCTACACCTTTTATAATCCCAGATAGGTATAAACCTCTTGTTTTACCTTCTGTTCTTCATGCTTTCCCAAAAAACTATGATCTATACTTGCCAAGGTTTGATGGTGAATGTAAGAATTTCAATGTTGAGAAACATGTGCAGAATTTTGAGTCCTTTCTTGACCTTTTTGAAGTTGATGAAGAAGATGTTAGTATAAGGCTTTTTGCTCTTTCTTTGCAAGGCAAAGTCAAGAGTTGGTTCAAAACCTTGCCTGATGTGAGCATCTCAGATTTCCAACAGTTCGTCAAAGTTTTTCTCGACAGGTGGATGATTGGAGAGAACCCTTTCCTTATTTTAGAAGAGTATAACCCGCTGAAAAGACTGCCAGGAGAGACAATACAACAATTTTCTACCAGATTTAACCAAGTTTATTATTCGATCCCAATTGATATAAGACCTCCTCCCAGATCTGCTCTCTTGCACTACCCGGGTGACTTTGATCCGAAAATGGAGTTTCAGCTGAGAGAAAGGAATGTTGCAACACTTGAAGAGATGCAGAACAGTGCAGTAAATGTAGAGGCTCATCTGTTGATCCGAAGGGCAAGGTTGAAGGAAGAAGAGATGAAAAATATAGATCTGGAGGAATCAACATCTCTAGAGGTAAAGCTTGACATTTTGGTAAGTGCAGTAGAAGAGATGGTGCGGAAAATGACTGCAAAAAATGAAAATGACATTCATGAACAAGTGGTTGATCCAAAACATTTTGTTTCTTATCCCAGTTGTTATACATCTGGCAATGATTGTTTTATTGATCATCTTGGAGAAGAGCGATCTGTTGATATGACATATATTCTTGATGATGTCTTTTATACTGATGGTTTGCCTCAGTTTGATCAGTATGATGATGATGATTATGTTCTCCAAACAGAAGCTAATCTTGCAGACAAATCAGCAGCTAGTTTGTGGGAAGAGGAAGTTCGTTTTCAGCAGCTCGATTACAGTGATCAACTGATGCATATCAGGTATGACAGTGATGAGGAAAGTGCAGCAAATTTTGAAGTAAGTGAAGGATCTTTGCCTTTTTGTTTTTATTCATGTCAGTTCATCAGAGACAACTTCCATGCAATCAGAAATCAACTGTCAACATGTCTTGATTTGGACCATCTTGAGGGCAATGAAAACATTGTTCAAGACTTTTCATATCTAGATTTGCAGCCCCCGAATGCCTTTGATTTTCAGTTGCAAATAAAGACTTGGAAGCTGGAACATATGCTCAGATGATGCAAGATGATTCCATACCATTTTGTTTCGAATCATTTCAATTTTTGAAGGGAAAATTACATAGTACATCTTCAGTAAAAAATGAGCAGCATGTAGGCAATCATGTAATCACAATGGAACCAATAGAAAATGGGTTGCAGCAATATTTTCAAGTTTTTCATGATCCAATAGTTGATGTTTTGGATGAGGTTTGCAGTGAAATTCTTTCTCCATTGACTACATGTGAGCCTGAAACATGTACTGATATAAACTTGACCCGGTAGCTGGTTTCTTTGTCATTTTCAGCAGGAGTCTCGTCACAAAGCTCAGATCAAGGTTTGTATTCATGGTATGAAGAGAAGAGAAGTAATCCATTGGATGAGCTAAGTCCCAGTGTCCATGAATTTCAAGATCTTTATGCTGTGTTTTTGGAGGCGGATAGAGAATCCATAGCATTCAACGGATTTGTTTCCAAGTTGTCATGGGAGTTGCCTTTCAGTAGTTCTTTCTTGTTGTTCATAAGCGAGAACTTGCGGAGAATTCAACCAGCAGATGGAGTACTTACTTGGTTGCATTGGTTGTTTCATTTCACTTGATCAGGTGATGAATCAAACTGTTAGAGTAGGTTTTGAAGAATAAGCTCCACTTTGGGCATCATTTCCAGTTTGTCGGTTGTGTTTAAGTATCGAGTCAGATTTTAGTTGAGAGAGAGTCAGTCATGAGTCATTTGTGAGTCAGTTTTCACTATTGTTGTTAAGTTAGTTTGTGTCGGTTCTCGGTCATGCATTTTAGCTTGAGCTTTGACTCCATTGCCCAATGGATGAAGGCACTGTCTGCTCTCCCAAAGATCTGTCGTTCATGGCACCTCCAAGGAGCTACCATCCCCATTGGAGCCAATGTTAGTGCCAGTATTTGCAGCCTTCCTCCAGTGATCAAACTTGCTCATACAAAGTGATTTTAAGGTTTCAAGGTCAAATTTTGTCATTTCAATGAGTTTGCAAGTAAAATTTGGTCACTAGGCATTAGATCTAGGGTTTGCTTTCACTCCTTTCAAAATTGTCCAAATGTCAGTCTATGTCACTATTCAGCTGAGTCTACCATTATTCAGAGGGTTTTCATCATCATGTCAGGTTCCAATGGGTCATTTTACACCTTGTTCATGCTTCAGTTGCGCCTAGGTAAGGTCATTTCTCTCTCCTAGGGTTTTGAAGGCAATTTCTCTTGGACGGTCAAATCATCAGCAAAACTTGTATCCTAATGTTCATACACCTTCCCCTATCCTTAATATACCTTATTAAACACTTCCCATCACTGAGATTCCCCAAATTCCTCATTTTCGCACAAACCCTAGTTTCTTGCTACAACTTGACAATTTTCAAGGTTAGGCCTGTGTTTTGCCATTTTTCACCCCTTCCCCTCACTCAATTTCTGAGATTACACTTTCCCCTACTTCCTAACATCCCTCCCTCCTTCCTGAAATTTCCTCCAGAATTTAGAAGCTCCCTATCCCCTTCATTTCGCTTCATTTCGACAAATCTCTTGTTCCACACAATGGGGTATGTTTCACTCAAATGATGTTTCTGAGCAAGAAAAGATGAATTTGGGAAAACTGAGAGAGGTTTTTGTCCACAACAGGCAAAGTAAGAAAAACCTCCTTCACGTTTTACACAGGTGTCATGGTTTTAGAGAAATGTCAAAAATACAATTGCCTCAGGAGAATTGATGCACCTCTGAAGTGACCTTGGGAAAATCAAGTTTTCTCCTCGCTTGGTTGGCCAAATGACTTTCTTGATGAATCAAATGATAACTAGACAAAAATAGATTTCCAATGAGCTATCATGAGCTCAATTTTGAGTTGAGTAAGGCATTCAAAAGTTGACTGTAAGAGCACTCTGCTTTTAGGCAGCCTCATTTGGTACATTTTGACCAGTCTTGGGAGATTTGATTTTTTTATAGGGAAAATGAACTCCAAATTGAAAATATCCAATTGGGTTGGAAAGTAGACTCAAATACCTTTCCAAAAAGCTATCCTATACCCAATTTGGACAGCGGGAAGGCCGCCAAAAGGCTCCTGAAAATAGCGTTATGCACAGGCTCTATGAGCCGCGCCTCAAGCCCAATGCGCCACGCCTTCCCTGTGCGCTGCTTTTCTAGGGAGCTCCAAATTCCAAAAAGTTTATATTTTTGAATTTGGCATGAAAAATCATGATTTCTGGTGCATGGCCAAGAAGTTTGGGCAAGTTTTGAGTCCCCAAGAGGTCAAAAACACTCAAAAAATGACCTCACTGCCCCTATTTTGACACACAAGAAGCAGTCTTGGGAGATTGAAGCTTTGGAGAGGAAAATGGGCACCAAATTCAGAAATTCCTCTTGGGTTGGAAAGTAGACAGGTAGGTATTTCCAACAAGCACACTTGGGCTCAATTTGGACTTCAGGAAGTTCCTCAAACTTAGCCTCAAAGTGGCGCGATGCATCCAGATTTTGGTGCGGTGCACAAAGGATTTTTGCTCAATTTTTCACCTTCCAGCTCAGAAATTCGGCCAGTTTGACTAGTTTTGCTTTGTGATGTAATTTTTTATCTATCTTGATGTAATTGGATAAACATGATGTAATTTTGGCACTTATTTACTTGTTCTAGAAGATTCATTCACCAAAAGGTGAAATGTGAGTGAATGAATCAGTTTCCTAGCATATAACGGTAAGTTGTTTGACTACCTAATTTTCAGTTCCTTGTTTAGAATTGGTTCAAACAACTCCTAGAATGATCATATCCACCCCTAGAGGCAAGGGAATGGGTTGGGATAGTCTATATCATGTAATTCCTAAGTCATTTTCAGGGTTGGACACTTGGGATTGCTTTGCCATATTATTGTACATTCTATCTATACATTTTTGGCTAAGGAAAGACCAGGGTTTTGCAGCACTGTTTGGGATCCATGTGGGCTTTATGTTTTGATGGTGTGCTTCTCTAAGTAATTGTAAGTTCATTAGTGTTATGTGTATCATTTTCCTGTCTCTTCTTCTGAATTTGAATAAATGAGTGATTAAGGGGGAATCCATTAACTGTTATGCTCTGCATTTGAATTTGTTTAAATTTCCATGTTTTCATATGTTTAAGGAGAATTCTTGAAACTCTCTTACTCTCCTTAGCTCCTCACCAGTCTGGTCTATTCATTCACTCAATTTAAAGCATCAAAACGATTGCCTTCCTTTCCCCAATCAGAACTCTGCAGAAACTGTGCCTCATCCCCGAGCCCAATTTGCCTTTCCCTGTTTCCAACACAAAACCCTCAAAAACTCAAATAAAATTCTTTGCACTTAATACCTAGCCTAAAATCAGTTGCTAAAGTAGTCATCTCCAGCCCCATTGATTATATTTCGATGAGATTGACCAGGAGAGAGCCCTCTCCTGCCCTCGTAGGGCTAGCTACGAGGCTGAGCGTGGTTTGATGTGGACCTAGAACCTTGTCTTTTCAGCCTGAGGCAAATCTAGGCTCTAACATAGTGGCGACCATACTGGGGAAGAAAATGGTTTTCTTGTTGATGTCATTTGTTTTATAGCTACAGACGGAGCCTAAAGTTATGCCAGGTAGCCTTCGAAATGCTTTTGCTTTGCATTAGCAGAAGTAGATAAATGTTGCTTCAGTCAATCTCTGGTCTAGCTTGTAAACGTGACATCTAACTTGTTAATTGCCCCAGTACATGTATCAAGTTCAGATCTGATGGTTGATGGTGGACAACGATCAGACACTGGAAAGGCTGAAATCATTCACCTGGTAATTCCAAATCATTTTCGATATCAGATCCAAAGACTCCACTGAATGATGAACCTGGCAAGCAGAAACATGAAAGGACAATATGGACAGATCAGGTATTCAAGTTGGAATTTCATCCAAGATATTTTGTTCTTTGTTATAAATTATTTCCTCTCTTTTCCCGAGAATGTCAAGAAAGCTTTGCAAAGTATCTTGTATTTGAGAAGAGATCCCAGGCCTGCAATTGATTCTTTCCCTTTGAAGATTGTGAATACCAAAGATTTGCATATCTTTGAGCTTGATCAAGACCCTTCTTCTGAATCTTGTGATGACCCTCTTCAGAGTGATGAACCTAAAGAAAACAAAATTGATCCCGTAGCTCTTGTATATACTCCTACACCTTTTATAATCCCAGATAGGTATAAACCTCTTGTTTTACCTTCTGTTCTTCAAGCTTTCCCCAAAAACTATGATCTATACTTGCTGAGGTTTGATGGTGAATGTAAGAATGTCAATGCTGAGCAACATGTGCAGAATTTTGAGTCCTTTCTTGAACTTTTTGAAGTTGATGAAGAAGATGTTAGTATAAGGCTTTTTGCTCTTTCTTTGCAAAGCAAAGTCAAGAGTTGGTTCAAAACCTTGCCTGATGCGAGCATCTCAGATTTTCAACAGTTCATCAAAGTTTTTCTCGATAGGTGGATGATTGGAGAGAACCCTTGTCTTATTTTAGAAGAGTATAACCCGCTGAAAAGACTGCCAGGAGAGACAGTACAACAATTTTCTGCCAAATTTAACCAAGTTTATTATTCGATCCCAATTGATATAAGACCTCCTCCCATATCTACTCTCTTGCACTACCCGGGTGCCTTTGATCCAGAAATGGAGTTTCAGCTGAGAGAAAGGAATGTTGCAACACTTGAAGAGATGCAGAACAATGCAGTAAATGTAGAGGCTCATCTGCTGATCCGAAGGGCAAGGTTGAAGGAAGAAGAGATGAAAAATATAGATCCGGAGGAATCAACATCTCTAGAGGTAAAGCTTGACATTTTGGTAAGTGCAGTAGAAGAGATGGTGCGGAAAATGACTACAAAAAATGAAAATGACATTCATGAACAAGTGGCTGATCCAAAACATTTTGTTTCTTATCCCAGTTGTCATACATCTGACAATGATTGTTTTATTGATCATCTTGGAGAAGAGCGATCTGTTGATATGAAATATATGCTTGATGATGTCTTTTATACTGATGGTTTGCCTCAGTTTGATCAGTATGATGATGATGATTATGTTCTCCAAACAGAAGCTAATCTTGCAGACAAATCAGCAGCTAGTTTGTGGGAAGAGGAAGTTCATTTTCAGCAGCTCGAGCACAGTGATCAACCAATGCATATCAGCTATGACAGTGATGAGGAAAGTGCAGCAAATTTTGAAGTAAGTGAAGGATCTTTGCCTTTTTGTTTTGATTCATGTCAGTTCATCAGAGATAACTTCCATGCAATCAGAAATCAACTATCAGCATGTCTTGATTTGGACCATCTTGAGGGCAATGAAAACCTTGTTCAGGACTTTTCATATCCAGATTTACAGCCCCCGAATGCCTTTGATTGTCAAGTTGCAAATAAATACTTGGAAGCTGGAACATATGCTCAGATGATGCAAGATGATTCCATACCATTTTGTTTCGAATCATTTCAGTTTTTGAAGGTTAAATTGCATAGTACATCTTCAGTAAAAAATGAGCAGCATGTAGGCAATCATGTAATCACAATGGAACCATTAGAAAATGGGTTGCGGCAGTCCTTTCAAGTTTTTCATGATCCAATAGCTGATGTTTTGGATGAGGTTTGCAGTCAAAGTCTTTCTCCATTGACTACATGTGAGCCTGAAACGTGTACTGATATAAACTTGACCCGGCAGCGGGTTTCTTTGTCATTTTCAGCAGGAGTCTCGTCACAAAGCTCAGATCAAGGTTTGTATTCATGGTATGAAGAGAAGAGAAGTAATCCATTGGATGAGCTAAGTCCCAGTGTCCATGAATTTCAAGATCCTTATGCAGTGTTTTTGGAGGCGGATAGAGAATCCATAGCATTCAACGG
Source organism: Pinus tabuliformis (assembly GCA_031772625.1). Taxonomy (NCBI): domain Eukaryota; kingdom Viridiplantae; phylum Streptophyta; class Pinopsida; order Pinales; family Pinaceae; genus Pinus; species Pinus tabuliformis. Next base: position 1,111,135,670 of record CM062818.1, read on the forward strand.
ATTTGTTTCCAAGTTGTCATGGGAGTTGCCTTTCAGTAGTTCTTTCTTGTTGTTCATAAGCGAGCACTTGCAGAGAATTCAACCAGCAGATGGAATACTTACTTGGTTGCATTGGTTGGTTCATTTCACTTGATCAGGTGATGAATGAAACTGTTAGAGTAGGTTTTAATGAATAAGCTCCACTTTGGGCATCATTTCCAGTTTTTCGGTTGTGTTTAAGTATCGAGTCAGATTTTAGTTGAGAGAGAGTCAGTCATGAGTCTTTTGTGAGTCAGTTTTCAGTATTTTTGTTAAGTTAGTTTTTGTCGGTTTTCAGTCATGCATTTTAGCTTGAATTTTGACTCCATTGCCCAATGGATGAAGGCACTGTCTTCTCTCCCAAAGATCTGTCGTTCTTGGCACCTTCAAGGAGCTACCATCCCTATTGGAGCCAATGTTAGTGTCAGTCTTTGCATCCTTCCTCCAGTGATCAAACTTGCTCTTACAAAGTGATTTTAAGGTTTCCAGGTCAAATTTTGTCATTTCAATGAGTTTGCAAGTAAAATTTGGTCACTGGGCATTAGGTCTAGGGTTTGCTTTCACTCCTTTCAAAGTTGTCCAAATGTCGGTCTATGTCACTATTCAGCTGAGTCTACCATCATTCAGAGGGTTATCATCATCATGTCAGGTTCCAATGGATCATTTTACACCTTGTTCATGCTTTAGTTGCGCCTAGGTAAGGTCATTTCTCTCTCCTAGGGTTTTGAAGGCAATTTCTCTTGGACGGTCAAATCATCCGCAAAACTTGTATCCTGATGTTCATACACCTTCCCCTATCCTTAATATACCTTATTAAACACTTCCCATCACTGAGATTCCCCAAATTCCTCATTTTCGCACAAACCCTAGTTTCTTGCTATAACTTCACAATTTTCAAGGTTAGGCCTGTGTTTTGCCCTTTTGAACCCCTTCCCTTCTCTCAATTTCTGTGATTACAATTTTCCCTACTTCCTAACATCCCTCCCTACTTCCCAAAATTTCCTCAAGAATTTATAAGCTCCCTATCCCCTTCATTTCACTTCATTTCGACAAATCTCTTGTTCCACACATTGGGGTAGGTTTCACTCAAATGATGTTTCTAAGCAAGAAAAGATGAATTTGGGAAAACTGAGAGAGGTTTTTGTCCACAACAGGCCAAGGAAGAAAAACCTCCTTCACGTTTTACACAAGTGTCAAGGTTTTAGAGAAATGTCAAAAATACAATTTCCTCCGGAAAATTGATGCACCTCTGAAGTGACCTTGGGAAAATCAAGTTTTCTCCTAGCTTGGTTGGCCAAATGACTTTTTTGATGACTCAAATGATAAATAGACACAAAACGATTTCCAATGAGCTATCATGAGCTCAATTTGTAGTAGAGTAAGGAATTCAAAAGTTGACTATAACAGCACTCTGCCTTTAGGCAGCCTCATTTGGCACATTTTGACCAGTCTTGGGAGATTTGAACTTTTACAGGGAACATGAACTCCAAAGTGAAAAATTCAAATTGGGTTGGAAAGTAGACTCAAATACCTTTCCAACAACCCATCATGCGCCCAATTTGGACATCGGGAAGGCCTCCAAAAGTCTCCTGCAAATAGCGTTATGCACAGGCTCTATGCGCCGCGCCTCAAGCCCAATGCATCGCGCCTTCCCTGTGCTTCGCGCCACCTGGCGCGCGCTTTTGCTAGGGAGCTCCAAATTGCAAAAAGTTTATATTTTTGGATTTGGCATGAAAAATCATGATTTCTGGTGCATGGCCAAGAAGTTTGGGCAAGTTTTGAGTCCCCAGGAGGTCAAAAACACTCAAAAAATGACCTCACTGCCCCTATTTTGACACACAAGAAGCAGTCTTGGTAGATTGAAGTTTTGGAGTGGAAAATGGGCACCAAATTCAGAAATTCCTCGTGGGTTCGAAAGTAGACAGGTAGGGCTTTCCAACGAGCACGCTTGGGCTCAATTTGGGCTTCAAGAAGTGCCTCAAACTCAGCCTCAAAGTGGCGCAATGCATCCAGATTTTGGCGCGGCGCACAAAGGATTTTTGCTCAATTTTTCACCTTCCAGCTCAGAAATTCGGCCAGTTTGACTAGTTTTGCTTTGTGATGTAATTTTTTATCTATCTTCACATAATTGCATAAACATGATGTAATTTTGGCACTTATTTACTTGTTCTAGAAGATTCATTCACCAAAAGGTGAAATGTGAGTGAATGAATCAGTTTCCTAGCATATAGGGGTAAGTTGTTTGACTACCTAGTTTTCAGTTCCTTGTTTAGAATTGGTTCAAACAACTCCTAGAATGATGAGCTCGACCCCTAGAGGCAAGGGAATGGGTTGGGCTACTCTATATGATGTAATTCCTAAGTCATTTTCAGGGTTGGACACTTGGGATTGCTTTGGCACATCATTGTACATTCTATCTCTGCATTTTTGGCTAAGGAAAGACTAGGGTTTTGCAGCACTATTTGGGATCCATGTGGCTTTATGTTTTGATGGTGTGATTCTCTAAGTAATTGTATTTTCATTAGTATTGTGTGTATCATTTTCCTGTCTCTTCTTCTAAATTTGAACAAATGAGTGATTAAGGTGGAATCCATTAACTATTATGCTCTGCCTTTGAATTTGTTTAAATTTCCATGTTTTCATCTATTTAAGGAGAATTCTTGAAACTCTCTTGATCTCCTTAGCTCCTCACCAGTCCGATCTATTCATTCACTCAATTTAAAGCATCAAAACGATTGCCTTCCTTGCCCCAATCAAAACTCTGCAGAAACTATGCCTCATCCCCGAGCCCAATTTGCCTTTCCCTGTTTCCAACACAAAACCCTCAAAAACTCAAATCAAATTCTTTGAACTTAATACCTAGCCTAAAATCAGTTGCTAAATCAGTCATCTCCAGCCCCATTGATTATCTTTCGCTGAGATTGACCCAGAGAGAGCCCTCTCCTGTCCTCGTAGGGCTAGCTACGAGGCTGAGCGTGGTATGATGTGGAGCTAGAACCTTGTCTTTTCAGCCGGAGGTAAATCTAGGCTCTAACATAGTGGCGACCATACTGGGGAAGAAAATGGTTTTCTTGTTGATGTCATTTGTTTTATAGCTACAGACGGAGCCTGAAGTTATGCCAGGTAGCCTTCGAAATGCTTTTGCTTTGCATTAGCGGAAGTAGATAAACGTTGCTTCAGTCAATCTCCGGTCTAGCTTGTAAACGTGACATCTAACTTGTTAATTGCCCTAGTACATGTATCAAGTTCAGATCAAATGGTTGATGGTGGACAATGATCAGACACTGGAAAGGCTAAAATGATTCACCTGGCGATTCCAAATCATTTTCGAGATCAGATCCAAAGACTCCACTAGATGATGAACCTGGCAAGCAGAAACATGAAAGGAGAATATGGACAGATCAGGTATTCAAGTTGGAATTTCATCCAAGACATTTTGTTCTTTGTTATAAATTATTTCTTCTCTTTTCCCGAGAATGTCAAGAAGGCTTTGCAAAGTATCTTGTATTTGAGAAGAGATCCCAGGCCTGCAGTTGATTTTTTCCCTTTGAAGATTGTGAATACCAAAGATTTGCATTCCTTTGAGCTTGATCAAGACCCTTCTTCTGAATCTTGTGATGACCCTCTTCATAGTGATGAACCTAAAGAAAACAAAATTGATCCCGTAGCTCTTGTATATACTCCTACACCTTTTATAATCCCAGATAGGTATAAACCTCTTGTTTTACCTTCTGTTCTCCATGCTTTCCCCAAAAACTATGATCTATACTTGCCGAGGTTTGATGGTGAATGTAAGAATGTCAATGTTGAGCAACATGTGCAGAATTTTGAGTCCTTTCTTGACCTTTTTGAAGTTGATGAAGAAGATGTTAGTATAAGGGTTTTTTCTCTTTCTTTGCAAGGCAAAGTCAAGAGTTGGTTCAAAACCTTGCCTGATGCGAGCATCTAAGATTTCCAACAATTCGTCAAAGTTTTTCTCGACAGGTGGATGATTGGAGAGAACCCTTTCCTTATTTTAGAAGAGTATAACCCGCTGAAAAGACTACCAGGAGAGACAGTACAACAATTTTCTTCTAGATTTAACCAAGTTTAATATTCGATCCCAATTGATATAAGTCCTCCTCCCAGATCTGCTCTCTTGCACTACCCAGGTGACTTTGATCCGGAAATGGGGTTTCAGCTGAGAGAAAGGAATGTTGCAACACTTGAAGAGATGCAGAACAGTGCAGTAAATGTAGAGGCTCATATGTTGATCCGAAGGGCAAGGTTGAAGGAAGAAGAGATGAAAAATATAGATCCGGAGGAATCAACATCTCTAAAGGTAAAGCTTGACATTTTGGTAAGTGCAGTAGAAGAGATGGTGCGGAAAATGACTGCAAAAAATGAAAATGACATTCCTGAACAAGTGGTTGATCCAAAACATTTTGTTTCTTATCCCAGTTGTCATACATCTGACAATGATTATTTTATTGATCATCTTGGAGAAGAGTGATCTGTTGATATGACATGTATGCTTGATAATGTCTTTTATACTGATGTTTTGCCTCAGTTTGATGAGTATGATGATGATGATTATGTTCTCCAAACAGAAGCTAATTTGCAAACAAATCAGCAGCTAGTTCGTGGGAAGAGGAAGTTCGTTTTCAACAGCTCGAGTACAGTGATCAACCGATGCATATCAGCTATGACAGTGATGAGGAAAGTGCAGCAAATTTTGAAGTAAGTGAAGGATTTTTGCCTCTTTGTTTTGATTCATGTCAGTTCATCAGAGACAACTTCCATGCAATCAGAAATCAGTGTTCAACAAGTCTTGATTTGGACCATCTTGAGGGCAATGAAAACCTTGTTCAAGACTTTTCATATCTAGATTTACAAGCCCCCGAATGCCTTTGATTGTCAAGTTGCAAATAAATACTTGGAAGATGGACCATATGCTCAGATTATGCAAGATGATTCCATACCATTTTGTTTCGAATCATTTCAGTTTTTGAAGGGAAAATTCCATAGTACATCTTCAGTAAAAATGAGTAGCATGTAGGCAATCATGTAATCACAATGGAACCATTAGAAAATGGGTTGCAGCAGTCTTTTCAATTTTTTCATGATCCAATAGTTGATGTTTTGGATGAGGTTTGCGGTCAAAGTCTTTCTCCATTGACTACATGTGAGCTTGAAATGTGTACTGATATAAACTTGACCCGGCAGCTGGTTTCTTTGTCATTTTCAGCAGGAGTCTCGTCACAAAGCTCAGATCAAGGTTTGTATTCATGGTATGAAGAGAAAAGAATTAATCCATTGGATGAGCTAAGTCCCAGTGTCCATGAATTTCAAGATCCTTATGCAGTGTTTTTGGAGGCGGATAGAGAATCCATAGCATTCAATGGATTTGTTTCCAAGTTGTCATGGGAGTTGCCTTTCAGTAGTTCTCTCTTGTTGTTCATAAGCGAGCACTTGCGGAGAATTCAACCAGCAGACGGAATACTTACTTGGTTGCATTGGTTGTTTCATTTCACTTGATCAGGTGATGAATGAAACTGTTAGAGTAGGTTTTGATGAATAAGCTCCACTTTGGGCATCATTTCCAGTTTTCGGTTGTGTTTAAGTATCGAGTCAGATTTTGGTTGAGAGAGAGTTAGTCATGAGTCATTTGTGAGTCATTTTTCAGTCTTGTTGTTAAGTTAGTTTGTGTCGGTTTTCATTCATGCATTTTAGCTTGAGTTTTGACTCCATTGCCCAATGGATGAAGGCACTGTCTGTTCTCCCAAAGATCTATCGTTCTTGGCACCTCCAAGGAGCTACCATCCTCATTGGAGCCAATGTTAATGTCAGTCTTTGCAGCCTTCCTCCAGTGATCAAAGTTTCTCTTACAAAGTGATTTTAAGGTTTCAAGGTCAAATTTTGTCATTTCAATGAGTTTGCAAGTAAAATTTGGTCACTAGGCATTAGGTCTAGGGTTTTCTTTCACTCCTTTCAAATTTGTCCAAATGTTGGTCTGTCACTATTCATCTGAGTCTACCATCATTCAGAGGGTTTTCATCATCATGTCAGGTTCCAATCGGTCATTTTACACCTTGTTCATGCTTCAGTTGCGCCTAGGTAAGGTCATTTCTCTCTCCTAGGGTTTTGAAGGCAATTTCTCTTGGACGGTCAAATCATCAGCAAAACTTGTATCCTGATGTTCATACACCTTCCCCTATAGTTAATATACCTTATTAAACACTTCCCATCACTGAGATTCCCCAAATTCCTCATTTTCGCAGAAACCCTAGTTTCTTGCTACAACTTGACAATTTTCAAGGTTAGGCCTATGTTTTTCCGTTTTGAACCCCTTCCCCTCACTCAATTTCTAAGATTACACTTTCCCCTACTTCTTAACATCCCTCCCTACTTCCCAAAATTTCTTCAAGAATTTAGAAGCTCCCTATCCCCTTCATTTCGCTTCATTTCGACAAATCTCTTGTTCCACACATTGGGGTAGGTTTCACTCAAATGATGTTTCTGAGAAAGAAAAGATGCATTTGGGAAAAATGAGAGAGGTTTTTGTCCACAACAGGCCAAGTAAGAGAAACCTCCTTCACGTTTTACACAAGTGTCATGATTTTACAGAAATTTCAAAAATACAATGGCCTCGGTAGAATTGATGCACCTCTGAAGTGACCTTGGGAAAATCATGTTTTCTCCTAGCTTGTTTGGTCAAATGACTTCCTTGATGAATCAAATGATAACTAGAGACAAAGGTATTTCCAATGAGCTATCATGAGGTCAATTTGGAGTTGAGTAAGGCATTCAAAATTTGACTGTAAGGCATTCAATTGGGAGATTTGCTTTTTTACAGGGAAATCGAACTCCAAATTGAAAAATTCAAATTGGGTTGGAAGTTAGACTCAAAGACCTTTCCAACGAGCTATCTTGCGCCCAATTTGGACACTGAGAAGGCCTCCAAAATTCTCCTGCAAATAGCGCTACGCACAGGCTCTATGCGCCACGCCTCAAGCCCAATGCGCCGCGCCTTCCCCGTGCACTGCGCCACCTAGCGCGCGCTTTTGCTAGGTAGCTCCAAATTGAAAAAGGTTTATATTTTTGGATTTGGCATGAAAAATCATGATTGCTGGTGCATGGACAAGAAGTTTGGGAAAGTTTTGAGTCCCCAGGAGATCAAAAACACTCAAAAAATGACCTCACTGCCCCTATTTTGACACACAAGAAGCAGTCTTGGGAGATTGAAGTTTTGGAGGGGGAAATGGGTACAAAATTCCAAAATTCCTCTTGTGTTGGAAAGTAGACAGGTAGGACTTTCCAACAAGCACACTTGGGCTCAATTTGGACTTCAGGAAGTGCCTCAAAATGGCGCGATGCATCCAGATTTTGGCGCGGCGCACAAAGGATTTTTGCTCAATTTTTCACCTTCCAGCTCAGAAATTCGGCCAGTTTGACTAGTTTTGCTTTGTGATGTAATTTTTTATCTATCTTGATGTAACTGGATAAACATGATGTAATTTTGGCACTTATTTACTTGTTCTAGAAGATTCATTCACCAAAAGGTGAAATGTGAGTGAATGAATCAGTTTCCTAGCATATAGGGGTAAGTTGTTTGACTACCTAGTTTTCAGTTCCTTGTTTAGAATTGGTTCAAACAAATCCTAGAATGATGAGCTCGACCCCTAGAGGCAAGGGAATGGGTTGGGCTAGTCTATATCATGTAATTCCTAAGTCATTTTCAGGGTTGGACACTTGGGATTGCTTTGGCATATCATTGTACATTCTATCTCTCCATTTTTTGCTAAGGAAAGACCAGGGTTTTGCAGCACTGTTTGGGATCCATGTGACTTTATGTTTTGATGGTGTGCTTCTCTAAGTAATTGTAAGTTCATTAGTGTTATGTGTATCATTTTCCTCTTCTTCTAAATTTGAACAAATGAGTGATTAAGGTGGAATCCATTAACTCTTATGCTCTGCATTTTAATTTTTTTAAATTTCCATGTTTTCATCTGTTTAAGGAGAATTCTTGAAACTCTCTTGCTCTCCTTAGCTCCTCACCAGTCCGATCTATTCATTCACTCAATTTAAAGCATCAAAACGATTGCCTTCCTTGCCCTAATCAGAACTCTGCAGAAACTGTGCCTCATCCCCGAGCCCAATTTTCCTTTCCCTGTTTCCAACACAAAACCCTCAAAAACTCAAATCCAATTATTTACACTTAATACCTAGACTAAAATCAGTTGCTAAAGTAGTCATCTCCAGCCCCATTGATTATCTTTCGCTAAGATTGACCCGGAGAGAGCCCTCTCCTGTCCTCGTAGGGCTAGCTACGAGGCTGAGCGTGGTTTGATGTGGACCTAGAACCTTGTCTTTTCAGCCTGAGGCAAATCTAGGCTCTAACATAGTGGCGACCATACTGGGGAAGAAAATGGTTTGCTTGTTGAAGTTATTTGTTTTATAGCTACAGACGGAGCCTGAAGTTATGCCAGGTAGCCTTCGAAAGTCTTTTGCTTTGCATTAGCGGAAGTAGATAAACGCTGCTTCAGTCAATCTCGGGTTTAGCTTGTAAACGTGACATCTAACTTATTAATTGCCCCAGTTCATGTATCAAGTTCAAATCTGATGGTTGATGGTGGACAACGATCAGACACTGGAAAGGCTGAAATCATTCACCTGGTGATTCCAAATCATTTTCGAGATCAGATCCAAAGACTCCACTGGATGATGAACCTGGCGAGCAAAAACATGAAAGGACAATATGGACAGATCAGGTATTCAAGTTGGAATTTCATCCAAGACATTTTGTTCTTTGTTATAAATTATTTCTTCTCTTTTCCCGAGAATGTCAAGAAGGCTTTGCAAAGTATCTTGTATTTGAGAAGAGATCCCAGGCCTGCAATTGATTCTTTCCCTTTGAAGATTGTGAATACCAAAGATTTGCATGCCTTTGAGCTCGATCAAGACCCTTCTTCTGAATCTTGTGATGACCCTCTTCAGAGTGATGAACCTAAAGAAAACAAAACTGATCCCGTAGCTCTTGTATATACTCCTACACCTTTTATAATCCCAGATAGGTATAAACCTCTTGTTTTACCTTCTGTTCTTCATGCTTTCCCAAAAAACTATGATCTATACTTGCCAAGGTTTGATGGTGAATGTAAGAATTTCAATGTTGAGAAACATGTGCAGAATTTTGAGTCCTTTCTTGACCTTTTTGAAGTTGATGAAGAAGATGTTAGTATAAGGCTTTTTTCTCTTTCTTTGCAAGGCAAAGTCAAGAGTTGGTTCAAAACCTTGCCTGATGTGAGCATCTCAGATTTCCAACAGTTCGTCAAAGTTTTTCTCGACAGGTGGATGATTGGAGAGAACCCTTTCCTTATTTTAGAAGAGTATAACCCGCTGAAAAGACTGCCAGGAGAGACAATACAACAATTTTCTACCAGATTTAACCAAGTTTATTATTCGATCCCAATTGATATAAGACCTCCTCCTAGATCTTCTCTCTTGCACTACCCGGGTGACTTTGATCCGAAAATGGAGTTTCAGCTGAGAGAAAGGAATGTTGCAACACTTGAAGAGATGCAGAACAGTGCAGTAAATGTAGAGGCTCATCTGTTGATCCGAAGGGCAAGGTTGAAGGAAGAAGAGATGAAAAATATAGATCTGGAGGAATCAACATCTCTAGAGGTAAAGCTTGACATTTTGGTAAGTGCAGTAGAAGAGATGGTGCGGAAAATGACTGCAAAAAATGAAAATGAAATTCATGAACAAGTGGTTGATCCAAAACATTTTGTTTCTTATCCCAGTTGTTATACATCTGGCAATGATTGTTTTATTGATCATCTTGGAGAAGAGCGATCTGTTGATATGACATATATTCTTGATGATGTCTTTTATACTGATGATTTGCCTCAGTTTGATCAGTATGATGATGATGATTATGTTCTCCAAACAGAAGCTAATCTTGCAGACAAATCAGCAGCTAGTTTGTGGGAAGAGGAAGTTCGTTTTCAGCAGCTCGAATACAGTGATCAACCGATGCATATCAGCTATGACAGTGATGAGGAAAGTGCAGCAAATTTTGAAGTAAGTGAAGGATCTTTGCCTTTTTGTTTTGATTCATGTCAGTTCATCAGAGACAACTTCCATGCAATCAGAAATCAGCTGTCAACAAGTCTTGATTTGGACCATCTTGAGGGCAATGAAAACCTTGTTCAAGACTTTTCATATCCAGATTTGCAGCCCCCGAATGCCTTTGATTGTCAAGTTGCAAATAAAGACTTGGAAGCTAGAACATATGCTCAGATGATGCAAGATGATTCCATACCATTTTGTTTCGAATCATTTCAGTTTTTGAAGGGAAAATTGCATAGTACATCTTCAGTAAAAAATGAGCAGCATGTAGGCAATCATGTAATCACAATGGAACCAATAGAAAATGGGTTGCAGCAGTCTTTTCAAGTTTTTCATGATCCAATAGCTGATGCTTTGGATGAGGTTTGCAGTGAAAGTCTTTCTCCATTGACTACATGTGAGCCTGAAATGTGTACTGATATAAACTTGACCTGGCAGCTGGTTTCTTTGTCATTTTCAGCAGGAGTCTCGTCACAAAGCTCACATCAAGGTTTGTATTCATGCTATGAAGAGAAGAGAATTAATCCATTGGATGAGCTAAGTCCCAATGTCCATGAATTTCAAGATCCTTATTTGTCTTCTAACTGTATGCAAGCTTTTTGTTTGTAAGCCTGGAACAGGAGTTTTTACCTGCAAAACACAGAAATTGTTAAGAAAACATAGGTGACAGAGAAGGACATCAATGGCTTTATTGAGCTTGGAAGGATATTGGAAGGAGTCCAAAGCGTATCGGAAGGTAAAACAATGGTTTTGTTGGTCGTAGAGGCTTATGGAGGTTTCACTATGTAAACAAGTGAAACAAAGCAAAATGGTAATTTTTACGTTTAAACGGAAAAACAATCTACTTTTTGAATTATGGTGCAAAGTGAACAATGGCCATTTTGTCGTTATGCAGGAGGTGGTTTTGGTTTTCATCGCACTGCTTATGAGGTGCGAGTGGTTTGGGAGGGGTCACCCAATATAGTCTGAGCCTGACACATAGCAAGGGAGGTCAATGATATACCACTTTTTTGGGTGGGTAATGCTCAGACAAAGAGCCAACCCAAAATCATTGAGGGTCATTGGATTTGAGTGAATGTGATCGAATGGTGGTGGAGCGAAAGAACAGCGTGAAGGGGCCCCAACGATTAATCATGGCGGTATGGCTTTATTATGGGTGAAAAACTGAGATTAATGGGGTTTTATGGTTAATCAGAGGTTTAGGTTGGTTCTTCGTTAAAAAAAATATTAATAATAATAAATATTAAAATATATCTATATATATAGATATATATATATATATATATATATATATATATATATTAACAAAGAAATCCTTTGCAAAACACGGTATGGCAGACTTGAAATAATATGAATTCAGGTGGATAAATGACGTCGGGTCCGGGACTTACAATGAAGGGCGAATGTGAAATGGCAATGAATTATGAATATATTTGCATCGGGTCCGGGTCCATCGCGCATCGCATATCGCAATGCAGAGGAGAGTGCATGCATGTTGAAAAGCTTGCGATCCACCGATATGCGATGTTTTATTGAATACATAGTTTTATAATAAAACTAATGGTTTCAGGATATTTAATAAAGGGAGTTAATAATATACGGGAAAGGGAACTTTTAGGGGTTTAATACTATAAGTTAGCATTAATATGAAACATAAGCGGAAAGGGGAAATACACTAAGTATAATGCTTTTTCATGAGTTATTCGCTTTCACATATATACATCAATACTTAGGCTAAACACCTTTTGTGGGTTTTTTAGGTAAAAGGAGATTTAGCATGGGGTTTTCACTTTTCCTAGGCAAAAAGGATTTTAACCTTAGAAAAAGGGGTTTTTTTTATGGAAAATGAATGAATATGAACTATACGAAGGTGGGAAGGGGAAATTAGTAAATATAAGGATGAATGGGGATGAGGGAAGTTAATTAATTGATCTTGTAGACTTTCATTTGCTTTGTGTAATTGCCTCATGGACATAGAAACATCTGGTAAAACATGATAAATGTACATTTTGTCCAATGAATTATCATACTTCTACAACCTTTCTTCTACTTACCCTTTGCTTATCCTATCATTTTTTCTTCACTTAATGGGTGCATTTAAGCTAGCAAACCCTTTTCCTTTATGTTTATTTAAAAAAAAAAACTATCTAATTCTAACCTTATAACATCCAAGGGCTCAAATTAAACTGATGATCACCTTATTATTCTCTACCTAACTATTGATCTGCCAAGATTAAACAGTTTTGGCTAGATCTTTATTCTCTAATTATAACATCAAATTTAAAGCATGAAGCGGTCAAGATTAAACTATTCGACTGTCATGGGTTGTAGCATTTATGACAAGTTGCACACAACCATTATTTTGCAGAAAAATAGTAGTGGAATTTAGACTTGCTCACTTTGAGAGTTTATTTGTTTTCTTTTCTTTCTAACCTAACATTTTCTTTTTGCCTTGATTTTTTTTTTTAGGGCATCTAACCTAACATTTTCTTTGATATGGACATCATCATCAACATATTTTCAAAAACATCTTATTCAATATTGTTATGTCCATATCCTAACTTAACATTTTTTCAAATATTCTATCTTATCAAAACCAAAAAATGCTACAACACACCCCTGTGGCTAATTTTTGGATGCGGACCTCAACCGGCTCCTCCTCTGGAATGAAAAACTCTAGGACCATTCTGCATGCCTCCTCCATGACCTATATGATCTTCTTGCTCTGGCTGGTCACCTCAGCCTCAACGGTGATGGCAGCATTTCTCTGTAGGGCCATGTGTTCATTATTTATCCTCTGTTCGATGATCACCTGGAGGGCGTGGTGCTCGCGGGCCCTCAGCTCTGCAATTACTCCATCTTGCAAGAGGTAGAGCGCTTCGCGCGGAGGCGCTGCCAGGTTCAGTCAAACTCCCTTCAACACGCTGACAGTGGGCCTGTCAGCCTCATTTTCCGTGGTTAGTGCTCCATCTGGCAGCACTATCACACTGGAAGCCTTCGTGCGCAGCATATCGGCATCCTTTGACATGCCGATAGCTAATCTGGTGGGCAGTGTACCATCTTGCGACGCGCGGGTCTGCAACTCCGACAGCCCGGTCTGGATGGCCCCTAGGATGATTTTCTGCTGATTTTCAAATTGTTGCAAGGTCTTCATGGTGACATCTCTGGCTATGTCACCGATGTCATATAAGCCGCCTTCCTTCAATGTGATAGGGCCCAGCGAGGTCTTGGTTTCCTTGGATTTCTTTCTGGACCCTCTCTTCTCCAACTCTCTCGGACGCTTAATGTGGGCGGACGTCTCCTTAGGGTCCACACTGTGCTGCTCTGTGTCCTCCTCTTTGGTCTCAGGTGAAGGTGACTACACACCTTTGTTAGAGCCCTGCTCTGTGCCACCTTTATGTTTTCCTACCTCCTTTCTTGCATGTTCCGCCTGGGCCTTCTCAATGGCCTCCTTTTTCCTCTTTTCAACCAATTGTGTCATCTTCAGCTTGGCCTCTTCCTTCTTCTTCTGTGTGGCAGACTTGCTTCCACCCACTTTGAAGTTCGTAGTAGTGCGCCACTCCGTCGGCCATTTATCAAGCACCGCATCAATAGCATCATCTGTGGTTATGTATGGAAAATCGTACCACTTCTGCGCAGGGTCCTTCCGCGCCCTGATTGATATCCGATAGAAATCAGCTTTAAAATCAGCATAGCTCTGCAGGTTAGCGTATACTGTGGGTGACAATCACGGCTTGCAATTGATGGCCATCCTAATATTCATTTCCATCAAGATCCAAAAGATCTTGTTGTCCCAAACTCGCGCTGCGTCCTTAGTCTCCCACAACAAAGGGTACCTCGTTGCTTCAGGAAGGTCTAGTGTGACCGAGGGGAACTAGCTCTCCTCTAGTAGCTCCCACACTACCAGCACGATCGACAACAAGATCCACGCGTAGTGGAAGGTATTTCTTTACTCTTACGCTTCGCGGAAGTTTGCTAGGAACTCTCTGTGAAGGTAGTCTGACCAGTTAAAATGGACTCCTCATCGTCACGGGACTTCCGCATCACCTTCCCTGCAAGGATCTGCGTTTCCACCTTCACAGTGAGGTCACAAATGGTGGAGATAGCCTGCCAAATGTGGACCGTCAAAAATAATTTCATCTAGTAGCAGAGGGGTTTGCAGGGGAGTCTTACTTCCATCAATGTCCTTTCGACCTTGGACTTAGGCTTGCGCAAAGGGACATATTCCGGAAATCGTGTAATACGGTCCGCACCCTAGGCTTCAACCTCCTCTATTTCCACTCCCACATCCTCATCGTCCATCAGGATGTCTCCGATATCCTCTTCCTTTGCTTCTAGGCTTACAGCCTTGCCTTTCTCCTGGGCAGTGGGATTTGGTGGGTTTCGTCTTGGCGACACGCGAGTCAATATGGCAGCCTACTTGCCCTTCTTTTCTTTCATGGTCTCCTTGGTTGGGTTTGGCTTCGGTCTCGGTGTTCTTAGGGATTTAGGGGCCTCCGCCAATACGTCGGCCACTTCCGAAGCAGCTACTTCAGCCCCCATATCAATTTCCTGTACATTCTCCTCAATTGCTACTCCTTCGGTGTCCATAACTTTTGCGCGTGTCAATATGATGTTATTCACTAGTTCTTATGTCTCCTTTGACAATTGTTCAAACGCCGGACTCACTACCAGATCTTAAAGGAATTCACAATTCATGTGCACCTGAGAGTGCAACAACTCAATTCTCAAAATGCCAAATGTTTTTTGCTAGACAACCACTTGTAATTTATAGGGCATTTTGAATTGAAATCTGACTATTCCCCCCAAAATTGGTCCATTAATGTTGGATTGGCGGTATATTCTCACGGATATAAGCCATAAATTTCATCTTAAATTTTGGCCACCCACTCCATTTGGCCTCACTCCTGTCATCTTTTCATGAACAGTGAATTTAAGGGTCACTTTTTGGCTGACCTGCATGATTTCTCCCTAGGTAGGGCAGCTCCCTCTGCATTATCGTGGACCTAATGACACGTCCTTACTTCACCCCATCTTCCAATCGCACAGCTCCCCGACTCGAGCAGTGTAGCTTATAGTCTTGCGCCTCCTTTCAATTGCCTCGAGCGTTAAGATTGTGCTACTTTCATTTAGTCACATGGTCGAACCGCTGATGTATGGCTTCAAGTGACTGCCATTCACATTTCCCGAGAAGGGTTCTCCATTTAATTTGACCAGCTGTACCGCTCCTCAATCGGTAATCTCCTTAATAACATAAGGCCCTAACCAATGCATCCTGAATTTCCCTATAAATTTATCAAACTTACTATCATATAACAAAACTAGGTCATTTACCTTAAATGTGCATAGCTTGATGTGTCGATCATGTCATGCCTTTTCACGCTGCTTTTGGACCTGCTCGTGAAATCCAGCCAAAAATATTTTTTCTTCAAGCTCATCCAGCTATGCGAGCCTCTCCTCCAGGGCTCTGCGGTCCATCATAATTGTGAGAGATGCTATGCGCAGACTAGGCACGATGTATTCCATAGGCATTACCGCTTCCACACCATAGACAAGCCTAAAAGGGGTTTGTCTAGTTAAATTCTTGCATGTCGTAAAATAAGCCCACAGTATTACAAGTAAGCGTAGGTCCCATCCACTTCACTGAGAATTGCAAACCTTGGTCACTGCATTTTCGAGCACTTTGTTGAATGCCTCCATTGTCCTGTTAGCCTGTGGGTGATAAGGTGTGCTCTTCTGGTGGTATACCTGAAATTCCTCCGTCAGTGCACTAATCATCTCATTCAAGAAGTGTGTACCATGATCACTCATCAAGATCTTCAGACAGTCAAATTGTGTCAATACATGCTCAAATTGGAACTTTACGGTAGTTGCGCCCGTGCAATCCTTCACCAACTGCGCTTCTGCCCAACGAGTCAAATAATCCGTCACAGTGATAATGTACCTTGCTCTTGTCTTCCCTTGTGGCTTAATGGGTCCTACAAAATCTATCGTCCACTTCTCGAAGGGTTTCAACGTCATTTGTGGATTCAAAGGCATTTCATCCCTCCGTGATGGCCTACCCATTCTTTGACATACAACACACGCCTTGCAATATGCTTTTGAATCTTGATGAAGTGTTGGCCACCACAACCATGCGCGTAGAATTTTCTATGTCGTTGCTCTTCCTGCATAATGTTCTCCCGCGGCACCCCCATAAGCATCCGCAAGGATGTTTCTTCTTTCAAACTCAGGTAAATACTGTCGCAATATCTCATCAGTCCCCATTTTGTACAGATGCCTAGCAATGGCAGAGAAATCTGTCGCACGCACGACTATTTCCTTCTTTTGTTGGACAGTGTATCCTTCCGGTTCAGTTCCTGTTGTTAGGAAGTGTATTATATCCTCAAAATGACCATCCGCAACATTCACTACAAATAGTTGCACGTCAAGTAATCCTTCTTCCAAGTTAGTAGGTTCCTCCCCTGTTTCGATGCACGACAAATGATCTGGTCCTGCATTCAATCATCCAGGCTTCTCAACAACTTCAAAATCATACTCCTGGAACAATAAGAGCTATCTACAGATTCTCCCCCCCAACAAAGGCTTATTGACTAGGTACTTTAGCGCGAAGTGATCCGTATACATCTTAAAATGGCCTCCCAGCAAGTAGTGCCTATACTTCTAGAGCGCATACACCATAGCTAGCCCCTCGCGCTCAATGGTGGAATAGTTCTTCTCTGCTTCGGATAATCTATGGCTTGCGAACGCAATAGAATGGTCCAATCCTTCTCCGCCAGCCTGTGTCAATACTGCTCCAAGTGCTATACATGACGTGACGACATGTACATGAAACTCTTTCTTCCAATCTGGGAGGACTAGAATTGGTGTGGTAACCTTCTTTTCTTTCAATATATCCAAGCTCTTCCTACAGTCATCATTCCAGCAGAACGTGACGTCTTTCTTCAACAATTTCTTCATAGGCGCGGTGATCTGGCCATAGCCTTTGATAAACTTTCTGTAATATCTCGTATGTCCCAAAGTAGTGCGCAGCTATTTCACACTCCTTGGTGCTTCCAAGTTCAACATCACCACGATCTTTACGGGGTCTACCATCAGTCCATGACTGCAAACCACATGCCCCAATAGGTTTCCAAAAGGAACGCAAAATAGACACTTCTTGAGATTGAGCACGATCTAGTACCTTCAACAAGTATCTAGCATTAGGCGCAAGCTTCCTACATGGCGCTTAACCAGCCCAAATACAATCCAATCATCAAAATACACCTTTAGGATCTTATGAATAAATTCTTTGAATGTTGCAACAACCACGTGCAAGAAGATCACAGGCGCATTCTTCAATCCAAACGGAATTACAGTGTACTGAAAACAACCCACTCAGTTGTGAAGGTTGTCTTGCTCCTATCCTCTGGCGTGATTTTGATTTGGTGGTACCCAAAGAACCCATCAGTGAAGGAATATGCTTCTTGGTTGCCTACATTGTCCAACACTTCATCAGTGAACGGAATCGGGAAAGAATCATGCACACAAGCATCATTCAGTTTTCTAAGATCCACGTATATCCTTATCTCATCCTTCTGCTTCTTCTCTTGCACCACCATTAGGCTTACCCAATCAAATTCTTCCACAAGCTCATTGATGCCCGCCGCGAGCATCTTGTCTAGCTCTAAGCGGACCTTCTCCTTATATTTTGGATTGAGACAATAAGGCCTTTGCTTAACTGGCTTCGCATCAGGTTTTAACGTGATCTTCATAATTCCTAGGTCCCTGATTATTCCTTTCAGATCCGTAAACTTGGCAGGGAATAAATCCTAGTATTCGCGAAGTAATTCAGTGACCTTATCCACCATTGTGTCATCCTAGTAATCTCCAATCTTCACGAATTTGGGTTATGCCTCCATACCAATATTCACTTGTTTCGTTTTCAATGGTGCAATTATATTAGGGTTCTCAATCTGCGGTCCTTGAACTCGCGGTGACCTTCTGTTTTTAGAATGTTAATCTTCCACAAATCCTCATCCTCTTCTTTAGCAGTTACATATAACATTCTAACACATGGCTTAGCTGAGTAGCCCATTCAGGCTAAATCAGGTCTAAATGATCTTGCGGTACCCTAAAGATTGTTGCTTTCACCTCTTGTAGTGTTTCATCAATACTATCAAACCCATCCTCAAAACTGAATGTCATCATCAATCCTTCGCGCAGGATACCACATTCGCGTGTCCCATGGCAAAGCTCCGTTTCTATATACCAATTCATTGGGACAACATCCAGGGTATGACAGAACAAGTGCACCCACTGAGGTTGGAGATTTTCTCCATAAGCCTGGGTCCATTTGGCCAGATGCACACGCAGATCATTCTGCCCATCATACTTGTCAGTCAGTTGTATCTTAGGCTTCCCAAATCTTGTTCTCATCATCCTCCTACATTCACGCCAATCATCAAAGCTTCCCTTGTGCGTACCCCGCCATCTTGCAAGAGTAGCGCGCAGTGCCCAGTCCAATGCCTGGAAGCGCTGCTTTTCTGGTACCTCCCTTTCAAATGCACCCATATCTACCTCATTCAGACCATCATAAGTAGGCAGATTTCTTACCTCTAACGACACAGCGCAATGACCGGGTCATCATGTTGCAATTCAATGTAGTTAATTCATGTAACCGATTTTGTCAACGTTCTATTTCTTCATCGGAATCTGAAGTGTAGGAACTCTCACAATCTCATGTAATTCATCCATCCGCGGTGGGACTCACCCAATCTTGGTTGCACGCAGCTATCTTATAGATACAGTCCATGTCATCATCACTCTCATAATCGTGGACAGGTTCAGTATAGCACGATCCTTCAGCAGGATTGAGGGGTATTATTACGCGCAACGATTTCTTCCCAAATATCATCTTTTGCTTCTTCAGATTGATTACCCTGTTCATATCAGTAACCTAGTCAATTCCTAGGAGTGCATGACCTGATCCATTTCATACTCTCCTATATGTGCGTTCAGTCTCATCTCCCGTCCCATCCTTGTTTTATGCTTGCCAATATTTCATACTACGCGTGGCTCACCTGGCGCAGTTCGAACACATCTATTGATGAGTTCTTGTAACCCTTTCACAGCCTTATTGTCTCGCAGTAACTTCATATAGGTTTTAGATAGAGGAGGAATGACCTGTTATAGAGTTTTGTGAACCCAACGTTTCGGACTACCAAGTGAGTCCATCATCAGGGGATGCGACAATAGATAATCTTCAACCTTAATGATGTATCCATGAGCTATGTTTAGGGTATATATATATAGGTTATTAAGGAATGATGTGAGAAATTAGGTCGGCCATTTTATTTTATTTTATTTTATTTTATTTTTTTTATTTTTTTTATTTTTTATTTTTTATTTTTTTAATTATTATTATTATTATTATTTTTATTTTTATTTTTATTTATTTATTTATTTATTTTTATTTTTTTATAATATCATATATTATTATTATTATTATTAATTTATTATTTAATTAATTGATTTATTTATTATTGTGTTTAATTAGCTAAATTATTAAGGTAGATAGGAGGATTAATTAATTAATTTAATAAAAAGGTTGAAAGGATAAATAGGTTAATTAATTAATTTTATATTTTATAAGTTTAATTATTATGTTTACTAATTTATTTATATATAAAATTAATTATTTTGAATAATGATTTACTTACTTTATTAATGTGTTTAAATTAATTAATTAATTAATTATTTGTTTTATTTATTTATTTATTTATTATTATTATTAAATTATTATTTATTTTTTTATTTATTTTATTTTCTTTATTCTATTTTAATTTTTTTTTTTTTATTTTTAATTTAATTATATATTTTATTAAAAGAATTTGATTAAATAATATATATATATATGTTTATTTTTTTTATTAATTTGATTAATTAACTAATTAATTGATGAGTAATAATATTTATTCATTTTTTTTTTTACCAATTAAAGTATCTATATTGGGTTAGTTGGTTTTTATTTAATTTGTATATTTAATTAATTAATTAATCTTATAGGATTGGTGAGATATTATTATAGTATTATCTATAATTCCTAGGGTTGATTTTTAATTGTTTAAATTTTCAACTATATGTATTAAATTAGTTGTGTTTTAATGTTATCAAGTTATATGAGAAGTAATCTATTACTGTTTTATGTTTTGATTAGACCAATGATTTAATGTTTAAGGAGGATGGTTAAGGGGAGTTTTATACTATTTTTTAAGAGAGGAGGGAATAGGTTAATATAAGGGGTAAGAGCTGATTATTGTTTTTTTAAGATTTCTAGTAAAGGTTTCCAAGTGTTACTCAGTTTTAATCCATCATCACGGTTAAAGTTGTTTTTCCTTTTTTCTATTTCAATGGCTTCTTTAATTTTCCTTTTAAGATAGTGTTCTTCTTTTCTAACAAGTTTGGCTTCTTCCATGCAGATGTAATGAGAGGAAGAGTGAACATGTTCTGCTAAGGCTGATTTAGAAATTCTTTCTCTTCTTAAGTCAGCGGTGTGTTCTTTAATTCTAACATTAAGAGATCTACCTGTTTCACCTATGTATTCCTTGCCGCATGAGCAAGGAATCACACAAACACCTTTCCGAGGGTTAGGGTTTATGGGATCTTTAACAGAGTTGAATAATTGTCTGATGGTGTTAGCTGGGGTGAATGCTACATTAATGTTATGTTTATTGAGAACTTTAGTAATTTTATTTGTGGTACCTTTTATGTATGGAAGGGAGACCTTAGGAGTTGATAAATTTTGATCATTAATATTATTGTTATTTTTCTTTAGGGATAGGTGCATGGCTTTCTTGATGGTATTTCTATTATAGCCATTTGGCTCAAACACTTTGTGAAGATGGTTGAGTTCATCGTTTAAATGGTTAGGATCAGATATTCTGACTGCCCTAGTGGTTAAGGTCCTAATGATGCCTATCTTCTGTTTAGGGTGGTGATGGGAATTTGCATGTAGATATCTTTCTGTATGAGTTTTCTTTCTATAGACCTGGAAACTAAGAGACCCTTCTCTTTTAGTTAGAAGGACATCAAGAAAGGGAAGTTGGTTGTTGTTTTCAATTTCAATGGTGAATTTTATATGGTTAGAGAGGCTATTTAAGTGATTGAGGAATAGGTCAAGTTTTTCTTTTCCATGACTCCACTTAGCAAATATGTCATCTACAAACCTTTTCCATTCTTCAGGGGTGTATGGAAATGACATAAGAGCCTTCCGTTCAAAGTGCTCCATAAAGATGTTGGCAATTATGGGGGATAGAGGAGAACCCATAGCCACACCATGAGTTTGTTCATAAATTATTCCTTTGAAACTGAAGTACGAAGATTTCAAGCATAGTTCCAAAAGATCCACAGTTTCTTTATCAGTGAGGTTTCTCATGATCTCAATGGCTTCATCAATAGGAATCATGGTATAAAGGGATACAATGTCAAAGCTAACCATAAGATCTTCGTCTTTCATTTCTATGCTATTTATCCATTGAACAAAAGAATAGGAGTCTTTAATATAAGAAGGGGTATTACCAGATAGGGGTCTAAGTTTTTTGGCAAGGTGTTTTGCCAGCAGGTAAGTAGGGGAACCTATGGTGTTAACTATAGGTCTGAGAGGTATGTTAGGTTTATGGACTTTAGGAGCCCCATAAATTCTAGGAATAATGGAACTATTAGGGATGATTTTCTTTTTAGTGACATCATCTAAGGATGATTCTTTGATTTTCTTAATTACTTCGCGCATGATTTTCTCACTGGGATCTTTGTTTATTATTTTATAGCATCCACTATTGTTTAGATGATCTTCCATTTTATTGTCATAATCACTTCTGTTCATGATCACAGTTGCGTTGCCCTTGTCAGCCTTTAGGATGACTATGTTTTTATTATTTCTTAGGGTGTTTAAAGCTCTTTTTTCTTCTATGGAAATGTTAGATGTAGGAGGTTTAGCAGTTCTCAGGATTTTTGCAATATCTTGTCTGATTTCTTCACTTTTTGCTATATCTAAGTTTTTTATGGCTACTTCGATATTACTGATAACCTCTTCTATCGGAATTTTATTAGGGGTTATGGCAAAATTCAGCCCTTTTTTCAAGATGGATTCAGCTGCATGATCTAGGATGATGTCTGATAAGTTAATAACCTGGGCTTTGTCAGATGTCATGATTAGATTGTGATGAGGGTTTTGCGTTTTTAAACTGGTAGATGGGTTATTAGCCAAGTTTTTTGTTTTATCCATATTATTATTTATATCAGCGCTATTTTCATTTGGTGAACTGTTGGGTATGTTGCCGTGCCTACCGATTATGCCTCTGTTGCTAATATCCTGTGTCACAGCCACGTTTTTTGCCTTCAATTCACTCATATTTGTATTGCTGCCTTGACTGCTCCAATCCTGACTTGTAACAGTGCGGTTTATAGGTTTAGACGTTGTAACAAAACCGAATTGCGCTGAATTGAAATCAGCCTGTGAGCCAGAATGCGCTAGAGTTACTCGAGCCATCGAATCATTTACAATAATACACTTCCGCTTCATATTTTTCCCTGCGCTGTTTATCGGTTCCACTGTTGGATGTAAATCTGTTTGCGAGTCAAGAACAGGGATGTTGGGACTGTATACCTGCACCAGTGAATCTAATTGCATAGGTTTAGAGAAGCTCTTCTTAGCTTCCATGAAGGTTTCACGTGCGCACTCCAAATCGAACTCAGCCTCCTTTGTCAGGGCTTTGCGAACCCATGTACTGTCTTCTAGTTGTTTCCCCTTGTCATCTCCTGTCGCTATTCCACTTTTTAGAACTATATTTACATTTGGATCCTCTTCACGCGGCCCATATCTCATCATTTGCAGGTTCTGAGTCGGCAGAGGTGGTGTACCCCTTTGTCACGTATCCTAGCTATCAGCGTAGGACAGTCTTTCGTTTCATGATCAAACAGTGTGTAATACTTGCATGACAGATGTGTTGGATTAGAGAAATTGTGGTCATAATGTCCTAGTCCTCCGCAATTGTGGAAAATCAATTGTCCTCTACCCCTACCAGGTCCTCCTCTGCCTCAGCCTCTTCCGTGCCCTTGAAATCCTGTCCGTGCCATTCCTGCGCTCTGGTCAAGGGGCCGCATTTCGGCCTGAACCCTATAAGTGGGAGTTCTATCCATCATCAGTTCATAGCTCCTGCAAGTATGCTCATCATGCCCTACCGACCTACAAAAGTTGCAAAACAACTGTTGTGGTGTCTGTACAAACTTCTGTAGCAAGTGACAGTTATCCGTGGCATGTTTTCCGGCTACCTGACAGATAGTGCACCATAATGCAAGCCCTACGCTAGGTCATGCTTGAGCTTCTAGCCTTAAAGGCATCGGTCCCCCTCTTGCAATATAGTTTGCAAAGACCGGGCAATGGTCTTTGTCATGACCCTGACTCTTGCATTTCAAGCACCATACCTCCTCGCGTACCTCTGGTCAAACCGTCCTATCCTGCTTCAAACTTTGCATCTCAAGGCACAAATTCTTCAGTTGCGCATGGATCTGCTGAACTCCTAGATTAGGATCTTGCATCGGAGTTTCATGTAGTCTCATGGAAATCTCCAAGGCCTCTACCTGAGTTGTTATCTTCTGCTGTGACAGTACACTCCTTAAGTGTGGTAGTAGTGAAGCCACAAACCACTCGCAATGTTGTCCATCTATCAAATCCATGTTGGCTTCGCGGATTGTACATTTCAGCCTCTGATCTAGTTCCCAAGGCGTCTCACCTAGCTGCATCGTGATCTCTTTGAATCCCACAATCAACTGCACCTCAAATTTAGGCCTACTAAATTCCCTATTCAGTGCTGCCTAGATGTCTGCTACTCCAGCATTCGGGTTATTGTTAGAGTACTTAATATACCAGGTTAGCGCGCGATCTTGCAGAGAACTAACCAGTGTCACCTTCTTGATATGATCATCAGTAACACCTTGAGCTTCCCATACAGCTCTCACAACAAACCAGAATTGGTCCGGGTCCTCATTTCCCAAGCCTTTGAACAAAGAAAAATTCATTGTATTTGCCATACTGAACCACGGTGGAGGTGGAGATGGTATGGGTGAAGTTGGAGGTGAGGGTGGTGAAGTTAGAGGTGGTGTGGGTGGAGGTGGTATTCACGGGAATCCTTGTCTTATTAACTAAATAGAACTTCATGGAGAAACCTTCGCTATCCCTTCTTTGTCACCTTACAGAGGTGAAATCAAGGGACTATACTCTGAACCCTTTTTTCCTTCGTTCCTGTAAGTTTTTCCGCTTCGCGTAGTCCCGAACATCAAGGAAGCTGCATAACCTGTTTTTCGCACAATAGCATTTTAATCCAAGTATTCAAATATTTTACGTACCTACCTCGTGGTCCTTTGAGAAAACGTCACTCCAACTCGATGTAGCTGACTGAGGTGTCAATCGCGAATTTAGTCACAAATCCTCCTATGACATGATCGAGCCAATGATCAACAGCGCAGATGATCTTATCCTTCGATACTTCCAACCTTCGCACTAGCTCTGGGGTCCACACAATAGGACCGTCAAGTTTCCACCTTCCTTGGCTATCTGCTAGCTTTGTGATCCACTCGTATAGTTCAATAGTGAAAGAGCAGAAAAAGATCTCATGGATCTCTGTATACATGTAACTGTCCAACCACTATTCCTTTATCAGTCACAGGTTTCTGTTTTCTTTTGCCACGAATTCGTGGATCTTTCTATCCAACCAATCTCCAATCTCCCTCTTAGTTGGATTCCGGTGATACGACATCACACATCTCTTATGTAGATTATGGTCCTGGCAACGGAACCATTTTTTGGCTTTAGAGGACCTAACCCAAGTTCAGTGTTAATTAGCCAAACAAATCCCTACACTACTGGCCCTTTCGGCATCATTTCATGAAGCGCGGACCAAAGTATCACCCGAAGCAGTATGGGGGGATGCTAGAACCAATTTTCCACACCTTGAGATGGTTTTGATGTTGTTTGATTCCCTCTATCCCTACCTTCACGCAGGTGGCTTCGCTCTAGGGTTTACAAGACAAACCCTCTATTCCAACCTTTAATACCTTCGCGAAAGTATACGATCGACCTTCGCGCAGCCCTAATCTATGGGTCAGGTAATTTCACGCTACTATGGCAGCATGCCGTGCAGATTCCCCAATTATCCTCAGTGATTTTCTTAACTCGTCAAATACTTAAAGTTAAAGCCGCGTAAGCAGATATTCGTAATTGAGTTCGATTGTTCAATGTAATTGCATTTATTCGCGCATCATATCAGCATAATAAGGGAAATTCATACATAAAATATTAAAGCACGTCAACAGAACAAAGACACATAAATTGAAGAGTAACTCCTTTTATTAATATCTTCCAAGTGTTCACAAACCTTGGCCACCCTGCGCACATAGCTGCAGGGGTCCGCGCACTCAGCTGCGGACTTCTACCCTAGGCCTTTGCGCACTTAGTTGCAGAGCCTCTATCTACACTATGACCCAAGACTTAGACTTCTTCTTCATAGTTATCACTTTATTACATGATCTACCATTCTATTTCTTGATGCCTAAACTACTTAGATCTTAGCTCTTTTTACACAATCCCATGGTCTGCGGACCATGGGTAGGTCTCTTACAGCTGACTTTACTTTACAAAACTAAGGGCGAAATACCCTTTTTGACACATAACACCTTCGTGCTCTGCGACCACAAAATGTGGAGTCTTTAAATTATATTACAAAAATTGACTTAACATCGGCTTTTAGCCCCAAAACTGCCCTTGGGGAATCCCACTCCCAACATTAGTATTGATAAGCGGGGAGTAAAACTCCATTCGAAGTAAAAAAAAAAGTCTGAGGCCTTCCCGGGACACTTATAAGAGACTTAGCCCATAAGAATCAGGACAACGAGTTGATCGTCGTGGTACCATTCACTTGTCAGCTTCAATTTTCAGGCAGTCCCAAATTTTTTCAAAGTGACGACAAGTGACCAAGATCTGTGTATGGTAGAAACCAGAGCTCAAGCCATGGCCAATGAGAAGATCGAGAGCCTTGAAAAATAGTTGGCTTCTTTCAAGAACATAGCGGACCAGATGCAGCAATTCATGGACACATTCAAAAGGAGCACTTTGGGGTTGCATTCGAAGGCACATGGTATTAATGAAGACCTTGAAGGAGAATCTAGCCATCATATTCACTTCCATGGAAATCACCAACATTCCCACCCTCGACCACCCAAGCTAGACATGTATAAATTTGATGGCTCTAATCCAGCAGTATGGGTAGCACAAATGGACCAATATTTCATTCTGAATGATATCCTAGATGATGAAACTAAACTACGTGTGGGAGCCCTTTACTTGGACCAAGAGAGATGGCAATGGTGGCAGTGGCATCAGAAATGCTATCCTGGGAAAATTACTTGGCAAGTGTTCTCAAAATCCATTTGTGACCGCTTTGACCGTGAATCTAATTTTTTGGGTCATCTTACTAAGCTCCGATAGACAAGCACAGTAAAAGACTACATTGCAGCCTTTGAGACATTGGCCATCCGCACAGAAGGTCTGGGAGATGAATTCTATTTGGAATGTTTTATAAGTGGTCTCAAAGAAGCCATCCAAGCCCATGTCCAGATGCACCACCCACCTACATGGATGGACACTTGCACAAAGGCTATCGAAGTGGAACGTGCTTTAGCTGCCCAGTCACCTCATCCAAATTTCATAGCCAAGGGACGCCCCACCTAGGCTCAGGGAACTACCCAAACACTTAAGGTTCAAAAGGTGTCCCTAGCAGAAATGGTTGAAAGAAGAAAACAAGGATTGTGCTACTACTATGATGACAAATACTCCCCAGGGCATAAATGCAAGGAACCCAAATTCTTTCAAATTGATGTTACTAATCACAACTCATCTGAGGAAGCCCCACCCCTTGAGGGACCAAAGGAGGAAGTTGAGGACACCCAACAAGACAATGAGCTCCCAGCTACGCCAGAAGAACTAGTTATCTTGCTACATGCTTTGGCAGGCATTTTTGGCCCAAAACTCTCAAAATCAGAGGTTTTATTAAACATTGCCCTGTAGTAGTATTGATTGATAGTGGCAGCACTCATAACTTTATCCATCAGAGAGTCGCCAAAGTTGTTCATTGTTTTGTCAGGGAAGTCTCTAATTTCCAGGTCCAGATTGCTAATGGGGGGACAATGAAATGTGAGGCCGTTGCAAAAATATCAAACTTCAGACGGGAGACTACCACCTAAAGACCCACGTGTTTGCAATCAACATGGGTGGTTGTGACATTATCTTGGGTGCTGAATGGATTCGCACACTAGGCCCGATCACAATGGATTTCCAGGAGTTATATATGACTTTTAAGTAGAATGACCATATCCATACCCTCTGTGGACTCCAGGAAGGTGCTCCTTCTATCATCGGCTCGCATCGAATGGAAAAGATGTTGCAAAAGGGCCATCATGGAGTTATCGCCCAATTCAATGCCATCCAGGCCATCGATCCCACTACTCCTCATATTCATCCTGAGATGCAATAGGTCTTAAACTGCCACCAGCAGGTCTTTGACAAACTTAAAGAGCTTCCACCCTCTAAAGAGGAACATAATCATAGCATCACTTTGGTCTCAGGGGCACAACTACTGAATGTGTGCCCATGTAGATATCCTTTCACCCAAAAGAATGAAATTGAAAAAATCATCAAGGCACTCCTGGAAGTCGGTGTCATTCGTCCTAGCATCAGTCCTTATTCATCACTAGTGGTTATGGTGCTCAAGAAAGTTGGGGAATGGTGCATGTGTCTAGACTTCAGGGCCCTCAACAAGCTCATGGTCAAAGACAAATTCCCTATCCCGGTTGTTGATGATTTGCTGGATGAACTACATGGTGTCAATTCTTTACTAAGCTATATCTTCGCTTAGGCTATCGCCAAATACACATGAAAGAAGTAGACATTCCCAAGACTTCTTTCCGAACTCTTGAAGGCCAATATGAATTCTTGGTCATGCCATTTGGTCTTTGTAATGCCCCATCCACTTTTGAAAGCCTCATGAATCACCTGCTCAAACCATATCTCAGAAAATTTTTCCTCATTTTCTTTGATGACATTCTCATCTACATCCTCACCTGGGAAAAACATCTTCAGCATGTAGACCTGCTCTTGCAACTGCTCTAGAAGCATAAATTATTTGTCAAATTTTCCAAGTTCTCTTTTGGCATGGAAGAAGTTGAGTATTTGGGCCACATTGTGGGTCGTGAAGGTGTCCGAGTGGATCCCAAAAAGATACAGGCAATGCAGGATTGGCCCCAACCAAAAACCTTGAAGAGTTTGAGGGGATTCTTGGGTCTCACAGGCTACTATCGCAAATTTGTCTGCAATTATGGTCGCATTTCTAGACCCCTCACTAACCTTCTCAAGAAAAATTCATTCCTTTGGACTGATGAAGCACAACAAGAATTTATGGCTCTCAAATAGGCCATGTGTTCCACTCCTGTATTGGCACTACCCGACTTCACCAAATCTTTTGTGATTGAATGTGATGCTTTAGGTACTAGTATTGGTGTTGTCTTAATGCATGAAGGTCGACCCTTGGCTTTCACTAACCAACAACTAAGTGGGAAACATTTGGGACAATCTACCTATGAGAAGGAGATGATGGCCATCTTACATGCAGTAGATACCTAGCGACCATACTTATTGGGGCGGCGTTTCCAAATCCGCATAGACCATCAAAGTGTCAAATATTTTTTGGAGCAACGTCTATCCTCACCCTAGAAATATAAATGGTTGTCCAAAATATTGGGATATGATAATGAGATAATTTTATAAGAAAGGGCGTGAAAATGTAGTAGCGGATGCTTTATCATGCCAATTTGAGGATGAAGCACCCTGCTATCAATCTCTCTTCCCATACCAGATTGGATTGAAGAAGCCCACAAGGAATGGTTTTCACATCCCTCTCTCTCCCAACTCATTAATAACTTGAGAGCAGATCCTAATTCCACAGTGGGCTACTCTTGGAAGGATTAGATTCTTCACTACAAGGATAGAGTAGTGATACTGCCAAAATCCACCCTCAAAATGTGCATTTTGGTGAGTTTCACTCATCTCCCACTGTAGGCCATGCAAGCTTTCAGAATACTTATGCTCGCACTCATCGTTCTTTCTTTTGGCCAGGCATGAAAACTGACATTCTTACTTTTGTAGTTGAATGCGCTATGTGTCAACACCACAAAGGAGAAACAGTCAAGTCCCCATGCACCTTACAACCATTGCCCATCCCTGCCTCAATCTAGACGAATGTTTCTATGGATTTCATTACTGGTCTTCTGAAGTTAGGTAACAAGTCACTCATCATGGTGGTTGTGGACAGAATTTATAAATATGCTAATTTTTTTTCCCTACCCCACCCATTTACCCCCACTTTCGTGGCTCAAGTTTTCATGGACCAGATCTTCAAACTGCATGGCATGCCCACTTCCATTGTGTCTGATCGTGACTCGACCTTCACCAGTAACTTTTAGTAAGAACTTTTCAAGCTACGAGGAACCCAACTCCAACTAAGTACTTCCTATCATCCCCAAACTTATGGTCAAACTGAAGAAGTCAACAAATGTTTCAAGACCTACCGAAGGTGCTTTACTTTAGAAAAGCAACATTAATTGGTACAGTGGTTACCTCTAGTTGAATGGTGGTATAATACTAATTATCATGCAACCACCAAGATGACTCCATATGAAGCAGTGTATGGTCAACTCCCACCTTCACCTACTTCTTATATCCCTGGATGCTCTAAGGTGCAACCAGTGGATCAACTCCTACAGAATCATGCAACCATGCTAGCCCGTCTCAAAGATAATCTCCATCAAGCTCAGAATCACATGAAGCAATAGGCAAACCAACATCGTTTAAAGTGCACATTTCAAGAAGGGGATCAGGTATTCCTGAGGTTGCAACCATACAAGAAAACATCACTGAAAGACAAGGGTTGTCAGAAATTAGCTCCAAAATTCTACGGACCTTATCAAATACTTCAGCATATTGGATAAATAGCCTACAAGCTAGCCTTGCCACCAACTTCAAAAATCCATCTCATCTTACATGTATCATGCCTCAAGAAAGTGGTGGCGAACAATTGCAGAATTCAAACTAGTCTACCTGAATTGGATGAAGAATCTTCACTTTGGCTCCAACCCGAACAGGTCCTCGACACACGAGAACTACATCTGCATGGCCGCACGATCAAGGAAGTCCTAATCAAGTGGAAAGACACCTCTCCAGAAGATGCAACCTGGGAACCAGCCACTATTCTTCAGCAGTTTCCCTAGCTTCAGCCTTGATGACAAGGCTGTTTTTTTATGGGGAGGGTATGTTATGGTCCAACCCTAACCCCTTTTTTTATGTAATAGGGTTGAGTCATAGTTATAGTTAGTTAAAGAGTCAATAAAGCTCGTATTAATAATTCTAAGTGGTTGACCTGCATTTAAGAAAGGGACCACAGTTAGTTGCAAATCGTCCATGGTATCAGGTAGATGGTGTTGACAGAACCATGGTACTGACCCATGGTATTGCATGTATGAATGCTATATAAAGGATAGAGACTCTCCATTGAGTAGCATCGTGTCTTATTTTGTCATCGAGCTCTACTCTACTAGAGGTTTCCCCCTCGAAGAGGTAAGTGAACATTGCTTTCATCTCTGAATAATAAAATACTTGTTGTTTTTCTCATTTTCTCTGTGTTTTGGGTTGTATTTCTTCGTATATTTGGCATTCTGGCCTCTTCTCACAGGTCAAGAGCATAACATTAAAATTTTCAAGGAAAAATTTGAGCAACTCAAAATGAGGGAAGATGAAGATATTGTTTCATACTTTCAACGTGTTGATGAAACAACAAATACATTAAAAGGTTTGGGAGAACCAGTTGAAACGAAAATTATTGTCCAAAATATCCTTAGAACCTTGCCAGCAATATTTAACCCTAAGGTATTTGTCTTGGAAGATAGATCGAATCTTACCAATCTCGGCATAGATGAATTGCATGGAATTCTTACGGCATATGAAATGAGGATTGAAGAAGAGGATGTCACATCTCACTTAGAAACAACATTCCAAGAAAAATAGTAAGGACAAGAAGACTCTGAAAGAAAAAACTTGCAATTGTAAGGATGAGGAAAAGGAAGAAGATGAAGAAGAATTCTCAGATAAATATTTTGCCTACTTCACGCCGAAACTGAGAAAAGGTACGGAAAATTCAAAGGTAAACTTCCATTAATATGTTTTGATTGTGGTGAGGTTGGCCATTTTGCAGCCAATTGTCCTCACAAAATGAGGATGTTATGAAAGGAAAGAAAAGTCCTAGGAAGTTAAACAAGCAAGGCAAGAAGAAATGGTTTAAGAAAAGTTTATTCTCCAATTAAGATAGCTCCCATCTGAAGAAGATAGTTATAATGAACAAGAATTCAATGGAAGAGTATTGTTTATGGCAAAGCACAATAAGCAAGAGGCACCTGACGAATAAGGAGACGAAGAAGAAGAAATGACTAAGGTTGAATTTCAAAACGAAGTAATCAAGGTTATCAAAGAGCTCAAGGCCGAGAAGAAGCACATCAACACTCTTGAAGATGAATTAAAGACAGAAAGGGAATAGGTCCTAAATCTTAAAATCAAGGTTGAAGAATACAAACAAATTGAAGAATCACTCAGGAAAGAATTAAAGGATAGCAACAAGGAAAGAGAAGCAGCGGAAGATGAAATCATTTCTTTACGAAAGGAAGTAAAAAATGGAAATCTCTTCAAAACTATGCCAACAGATCAAAGACTTTGGATGAACTCATCAACAACCAGCGATCATGCAGTGACAAGACTGGTCTTGGTTACAAAGAAAAAATCGAAAAGGAGTCAAGTCCTTCTATGACAACTAAAGAAGATGGATATGCAAAATATACCAAGCAAGTAGATCTCCCAGCTAGACCAAGAGATCAAGATTCGCAGGAAGAACCTTGGAAGACAATTCCTCGAAGAATATTTCCTCCCAGGTATCAACCTATATTTAATTTTTATTGTTTTTCATGTGCTGACTATGGACATATGACTAGCGATTGTGAAGTTTTTGACAGGTACAATAATTATCTACAAAACCCTAGAAGCAAGTTTGTAGGATCGCGAGACAGGGTCCACAATGATTTTGTCAGAAGAGAATACGTGCTAGATGGGCCAAACATTGAATGTTTCAAATTCCATAGCTATGGACATAGCACTCATGATTGAAGATATCAGATGGAATCACCTATGGACAACATTTAATGCTTCAAGTGTCATAACTATGGGCACATGGCTCGAGATTGCAGGAATAAGAAGGTCTGGAAAAAGAAACATGTACAGGAAGACCAACTAGATCACAAGGTTTCAGCAGTTATACTTTCAGGATTTGTAAAAGAAAAGTTCATGAGGAATTAGCAGTTGCTTCAAATAATTACTCAAGTCAAGATGGCCCGTTAGGTGACTCACTATTTTGAACAATCTGGCTTGTTGACTCCTTAATGTTTGTAGAGGAGGAGTCGATGAAGCAATATATGGCACAAGTCTATGATTGATAGGAAGGTAGTTTGAACAAGATGGCAGTTTCATTACAGGTTTGGGGGGGGGAACAGTTGAAGGATTACAAGTTACCAGGAATAAGGAAAGATTAGTCTGCAAAGGACATGCACAAGTTGAAGGAATCGATTTTGAAGAAACATTTTCTCCGATTGCCAGAATGGAAACTATTAGAATGTTTCTCATTTATGCTTGCTCGAGAAAAAGCAAGGTCTACCAAATGGATGTTAAGTTATCTTTTCTAAATGGTGAATTGGAGGAAGAAGTTTACATTGAACAACCTAAAGGTTTTCTACTCTCTGACAAAGAAGACTACTTCTGCGGATTAAAGAAGGCTCTATATGGTCTCAAGTAAGATCCTAGGGCTTGGTATGCTCGTCTTGACAGATATCTACATCAACAGGGATTCAAGAAAGGAAGCACTGATAGAAATCTTTATGTGAAAGTGGATCGAGATAACCTAACAATTATTGAAGTATATGTGGATGATATAATCTTTGGAAGCAGTGATGACAGATTAAGTAAAGACTTTGCCACAAAAATGCAAAGTGAGTTTGAAATGTCTATGATTTTCGAACCGAAATAATTTTTTAGGGCTTTAGATTTCTCAACAGGATAAAGGAATATTCATATATCAAACCAAGTACATCAAATAAATGTGCAAGAAATTCCAGATAGAAGATTGCAAGCCAACCTTTACCCCCATGGTAA